>VMRM01000010.1:12944114-13572447 GCA_010277075.1 Poeciliopsis retropinna
AAACCAGACTTCCCAGGATTTTATACAAGCAGTTTAAATATCTAACCATAACTCCCCAATTGCTCACTGGGAACACATGTATAAATAATGTTCATGATAATCCGTTTACCCACTTTAACACAACATCAGGCAAAACATGCAGTGCGGCAGGGCTGGCTTGGACCTTATTCAATGCTCTGGAAAAGTACTTTCACCCCAGAGTCCTTTTGTTTTTTATTGTTTTGGCACACTTCAATAGATCAAGCACATCTCAACATCAGACAAAGATAACCTGAGTCAATGTAAAATTACATTTTTAGAACATGATTTCATTTATTAAGGAAAAAATAAGACACATTTCAATTTGTACTCAGAGTGAACACCGGAAGAGAACTCAAATTTTAGGAAAAAAAAGGTCTGTACAAACCAACCTGCCCCTATGTGAATAAGAAATTGACCGCTATAATGATTCTGCTCACCTTGGAGGCAAACTGTCATTGAGTGTTGGTAATAAATGGAATAATTTTGAACCACTGTTTGCAGAATTGTAAGAATTTGCTTAACATCTTGCCACAGAATCTCAACAAGATTAAATCTGAAGTGTATCTAAGCCACTTCAAAATCTTAACACTGAACTTGCTGTTGGCCTCCCGATCACAATCTTGTTCCATCAGTCCATGGACTATTTTTCCAAAAAGGTCTTTGGGAAGTTAATTACTTTGAGTTATTTGGCCATAATTAGTTTTCACCTTCTCCAAAGGTTCTATTTTTGCCTAATTTCTTTCTTCTTGGCAAGTCATGGTCACTTTCTCAAACTGAAGCAAGATGGGCTTGCAGATTTTTAAATTTCTTTTATGACCTCTAAGATAAACTAATAATGTGCTCTAGGAACAATTTTGGTAGTCTGGCCACCTCTTGGCTTTTACTATTATTCCCTTTTTAGACTGATGGATATAAAGATATATCAATCTTTACATTTATTTAGATTGGGGCATAACATGTCACTTAGATCCTATTGAGTTGTTGTATATTTAAGTAATTTCTTGACTCTATGTCAGGCAGGTTGGTTTTGATAACTTTTGTCCTTAATAAATGAATTACCACATAAAAAATGCTTTTTATATTTGCTCAGTTTATCTTTGATTGATATTAAATTTTTTTAGTTATATAAAATATGCCAAAAAGAAGTAATGTAATGGGGTAAATACTTTTCATAAGTATGCAAGTAAAAGATGATAAGCTGAAAACTGAAGGAATGAATGCTCAATGCATGGTAAATAGTTTATAGTATATATATATATATATATATATATATATATATATATATATATATATATATACAATTTTTAATTATGCCCATTTATTGTTTTCTTTTTTTTGGTATTGCAACTGAGGTACTGAAGAAGGTTTTAAATGGAAATAACAGGCGGAATTAACATAATAATATAAAACATGGCATTTTTTAAGCCACGATGCATATATAGCATTCCCATCAAAAAAAACAAACAGGATTATCCTACAGAGGATTATAGAAAGGCGTTACATAGGAGCCCAAATCTAGTGATTAAATACTCCAGTGTAAGCATGTGCTCATTCATAATACAATGAACTGTTGTGAGTTGTAATTTAAGCATAATCTACAATCAGAATGCAGACATCCATCAGTTAAATTTAAAGGAACTATTTCTTTTTTACTTGCATTTGCAGTTTTCAGCCCATGATCTTTTCTGCTTTGTGCATCATAACATAAGAAGTCAAAAGTGCCCTTTATGAAACCTGTGTTTTTGTGCTTCGTGGTCTTCCCCTGATGTAGGCGGGGTTTGGACTGAGCTTTGCTTATTACAGGGGTGGAAGCTGTTCTCATCTGTAAGCCTGTCAGTAACATATAAACATCAAAGGAAACATGATGTTTCAAACTTTGCACAAGAAAAAATACTTCAAAAACAATAGACAGTTTAAGAAACACCACCACAGAAACACCACTCTTGTCTAACCAAGAGTTAGACAAGACGATCAATATTCCCCAAACTGTCCAAAAATAACGACATGTGCATGTCGTTATTTTCATTACCTCTGTCTGGTGAGTGCAGCAGTGTGGCAGAGGAGGAGGAGAGGCGCTTGGTAATGATGTTATCCGTGTGTTTGGATAAATTCACGGTGGACACCGACCTTCTGTCAGTATCTAGAATCAAAATGAGAAAAATAAATGAATGATAGCAACCAAAAGGAACTGAGACCTGACCCAGCAGGCTTTAGGTTTCTATACATTCATAAATTTAGGTTAGAACTGGAAAACTACCAACTCCTAAAAAATAAATGAATTAGTGCTAAATGGAAACATTGTGTCTTTGCGATACGATTTTGAGTAACGTGGTGCACTGCTAACCAAATACTAACGATGTCCCCCACATTGGTCTACATGTGTACTAATGAACACATGTAGGGTACTAGTGCTCTAAAACTAGCCAGCTAACTGACACAGAGCTATAATATTCACAGTGGGACGTCAATCCGTATCTGCGGTAGAAACTGAAAGAACTTTGCATGTGCTCCAGTCCAGCAAGGTCGAGTGGACAGAGGAAAGCAGACTCCACAAAACCTGAACCAAGAAAGAGCAAAGACGAGATATAGAGCAGGGAATGAGTCAGAGAGAAGTTGAACATGAGAATGAAAGAGAGAAAGACAGGGAAGGTGGAGAAGGGTGTGAGTAAGCAGTAACAACAGAAGGCAGCGAACCTGAAAAGTGCAAAAATAAACATGGCAGAACAATTCTGACAAGCTGAGGCGGCTGGAAAAATTTGTGATTTCTGTGGCAGACTTGATGTGTTTGTACAGGGCCTTTGCGGGTATGAATGTGCTTCAGTACCAGTTGGTATGCTTGGAGTGTTGGTGTGCAGCGCTCCTCCCCAGGACCAGCGGTTTTGCTTCGGCCTGGTTTTCTGGCTCCGCTCCAGCGTGCGGCGTATCACTGCCTCATGACGCACCTTCAGTCAGAACAACAAAGAGAAAATCCTCAATGTGGCAACTTCTTAGGCTTTGAACAAACTCAATATAATCTCTTCAGTCTCTGTGGTAGTGAAGAAAGTGCTTTTGTACGTTTTTTGTACTTTTTTTATGTGCGATATGCCAAATTAATTAGGAGACAAATCATCCAAATAATACTTGTATCTCAAACAAAGTGGGAGATAGGAAGCAATGCAAAAAATAAGAAAAAAGTTACCACTTCAATTAGAGATTAAATTTAGTGTAATTTAACCAGGGCGAGTATAAGTAATAAAAGCCCCAGTGAAAAATGTTAGTTTCAATTTCAGCATCAACATGTATGTGGAGCATTGTTGAAATATAAAAAACTTGAAGCTCAGTCTGTACAGTTGAAATCTGAAGATTAAATACACCAAATAAAAAGAAAACATATTATTTCTCATACTTGTCTTGTTTTAGGTCAGTTAGAATAACCAAAATTATTTAGATTTGCTAAATGCCAGAAAATATATTTTTTCAAAGCATATCTGAAAACCCCACTAAAATCCTACAAGGTCAAGCAAGTATACACAATTAATGGATGAAAGGATATCATTTGTTGAACTTATTTTATCTAAACAGATCAGATGTGATATCAAAAAATATTCAGAACATTGCAGTTTTTTATAACTTATGAGCCCTCTATAATGGCTGCCACTCTTATTTATCTTTTGTTGCTCTCAGATGAGGCTTGTCAAGCACACAAAAACCAAACAGATGTATACCCGGTCCTCCTCTTGCTTTTGCCTTCGCTTCTCCTCCACAGCGGCCCTTCTTTTCTCCTCTTTTATCCGCTGTTCTTCCAGTTTTTTCTTCCTCTCCTCCAACTGCTTCTCATAGTGTTGCCTCGCTCTCTCCTCGCGCGCCTGCCACTGGGCTTCCTTGGCAGCTGCATGCACGTATGTACAGACAAGTTGGAATTTGACTTGCATAATTAAATTCACACACATACCAATCCATGCACATGTCAACAAGGAGAAGGGTCACTTCCTGTGAGAATGCTGTAACTTCCAGCACAAAGTAAATCCTTATATGAAGTCAGATCTTTGACTTATGTAAAACATGATCAGCATGTGTAACAAACAGCTTTTGACTTTCAGCCTTAATAAGACCTGCCTGATGGACTGCCGTATTATGTAAGGTAGAATCCATGGCAACTGGGTGCCTGGGTTCACCCTGGATTTTATGTAACATCCAGGGAAACTGGCACTTCACAGCTGCCAACCAAGTTCAGCCACAAAATGTCAGGAGAGAATAAAGAAGAGCAGCCACAGATTCACTTTAAGTTGCCTTAAAACATCAATTTCCCTCCAAATGTCTTTCAAACACATAAAGATAAAGAGTGCTCACCATTCTGTTTTTCCCGCTCCTCCCTGCGCTCACGGGCCAGCCTCTGTCTCTCATCAATCTTGTTAAAGAGCAACGAGTCTGCAGCACAGTTTAGTAGTACTATTAGCAAGTCTTCCCTTTAGAGGGGTAAAACTGCCAAGAGAAACGGGCAGTTTTTTTGGGGGGGTTTTCAGTAAAATGCATTTATTCTAAATGAGTTACCTGTTTTGGTAGCAGCATAACTACTTGTGTTTTTGCTGGTGGTCCGATTAGGAATGGGAGGGGGTATAGGTGTCCCAGTGGGGGAGTAGGTCTGCCCAGAGGCTGAAGACCCTCGACCATCCTCAGACCTATACTGGGAGTAAGATGCTGAGAAGAAAAACAGATTGTCATCAAACACTGAGCAAAGAGACTGAGATGGAAAAAAATAAAATAAAATAAAAACAGAAAGCCACAAATGGAGATTATTTGGTCCAACATGGAAAAATGAAAAATCATCCACAGGCATAAAAGTTTTACGTCCAAATTACAGTCAGCATTATTCCTAAAGGATGATGTTTTTCATCAGGCCCTAAATTTGATATTTATTACGACAATAACTGCATTCCTGCAGTGCAGGTACTGAAGTGATTTAATAAACTTTCAATACTGTTTTTACCTTTGAAAGGACCAGAATGACAGGATTTTCTGGTTCATTACACAATGTGTATAACTACACATTGAGTTAGTGATGGGTGTTTCCTGTGTAATGATTCTCACTAAGCATGCTTGAGAAAAACATTTAAATATCTGATCTAAAGTTTCAACTTAGAAATGATCTACTCTTTACTCAACTGTTAAATTACTTAAATTGAAATATATATATATATATATATATATATATACACATTAATAATATATATATTATTAATGTAAATATAACCTAGTTATATTTACATTAATAATGTAATGTAAATATAACTAGAATAATAAAACAGAAATTTGTGAGGCAAATATCATAATTCATTCAATTCCTCCAAACCCAACTAAAATAATACACTTCAACACTCATGTGGGCTTCCTATCTTTTCAGCAATGTCACAGCTTCTCTAGTAATTACCCACAAGGCAAAAGAGGAGCAAAGTACAGATTTCATATCTGACTCCACCGGTGTTTAAAGTTAGACAAAGTGTCTATTTAAAACTCCCGATTCTCAATTTCTTCTGTATTTTCATGCATCTGACGTCGCTGACTCCACCCAAGCAGGCTTGGCGTTTTACACAAACTTACAAAAAGAGTCGAGAAAAGACATCAGGCCATAGTTGACTGAGTATTGTATGTCACCGTGTATGGGGCAGCTGCAGAGGTGTGTACACAAGCATTCACAGGTCTGCATTGCCTCAGGTAGATGTGGTCATAACGACTATTGTTACAACAAGAAAGGCAGCACCAGGACTTTGTTCACATCTGAAAATCAGTTTCCTCAAATAAAAGATCGGTTCAGAAAGGAAAGGATCATTTCCCGCAGCTCAATATTTAACTTGATATTTGTCTAGAAGCCCCTCATTATGAGCTTGGCATGGCATTAAAAAAATGTGCAGGAGAATATATATTTGCGTTTCTGAGGTCAACATCAAGTGAGGGGAGAGGGGGTTGCAGCACTCCACCACAACTGGCAACTTGTTTTGATTCCCAAAGCTTTGAATAAACCTCGTTCAATGTCCCATTCAAATCTGTTCCCTCATAGCCAACTTTCCCCAGCTCTTTATTTCCACAACTCATCCAGGAAAGGTCGGAATCAGGTGAAATAAAACCTGTTCATCTCATTTTAGAGTCTGTCCTAAAAGGCCTTCTCCTAATAAGAAATGTATGTCTCGAGAGTTAAAGAGGAATCCTTAAAAGATGTCCAAAAATCTGCCTGCTAAGTAGAGTAACTTAAGAGAGGGCAAAACATTAGTCTTGTCTGAACTAAATGATTGGGTTCTTTCTTATTGACAATGTTTAGTTTCCTTTGAGGTTTGAGCTACCTATTCTGATGCCAAAACTTCAAACAGAAAAATATGCTACAGGTTCTTTGGTAGATGCCATAGTTTTGAATGTAGCACAAATGAAGGCATAACATTATCTCAAACGATCCATCAAAGCATATATTGCTAAAATGTATAGTAAACCTAACACCAAATATAGTGGAGTTTGTGTGAGTGGATTCACCAAGAAGTGAAAGCTTAAATAAACTGTATTTTGAGTGCAGCATACAGAACAGGATGCTCAGTAGCAAATGCACAAAGCTAAGTTCGGAAGCAGACTGCATCGCCCAAAAGAAAGCTACACAGAAGTAATCAAATATATATGTGAACAAGCACTTGCTCAAAACATGAGACTGTGTTGAGGTAAATACATATTTAATGAGTAACAAAAGTAAGTGTCTTCTTCTCACTAACTCAGTGTAGGATTTTTATGCAACATCCTACTCCCATTAATTCAGCTATTATGCAAAAAACAGCACATATGTTAGCCAGTTGAAATAGTTTACTGCTCCAAATGTTCAAACTTGATTTTGTCACTAACTGGTTAAAGTTCTTAGACTGATTATTGAACATAAGAAAAAAAGAGGCGATACAGAAACAATCATACAGTGTGTCCCCACAATGTATTCCTGAGAAAATTTCATACTTTTACTGTAAAGTTAAGCTTTAAACATAAAGTCTGCAAAAAAAGATCAAATAGACGAATGAATGGACATTTCAGACAGAGAGACAGAAACTAGAGTGTAAAAGTACTATTTTTTTCTGTATTGTATTTTTTCATATGTTTTATATATGGAAAACATATGGAATGACAATACTATTGATATTGTCATTGCAATATTGAGCAATAGCAATATTGCTTCATATTATGAAGCAATATTGTCCATTAAAATTAACGATTTAAACATTCCAATCCAAACATTGTCTTACATTTCTGCTTCAAACTTGAACGTTCACTTGGAGTTTATGAAATTCATGAAGTAAAAACCCAATAACCAAAAGCGCTTGAGTATTTCATGCCAGACTAGCTGGAAAGAGAGAGCCATTATCTTTGCAACCTGACCTTGGATAGCCAAAAAACAAGTAATGGATGCCTTATAACAAACAAGTGATTAATAATAATAATAATATCAAACTGTTGGTACAAATAGCATATTTTAAAAACAATCAGTCGCAATAACCTCTCCACTGATCTGCTATACTTTCAGCGTAGCCAAGTCCTTTCTGTGCATCTCACAGGCATCCATCTGTTTCAGAGGTCACTGAATCAACAAACCTCAGATAGCCCAAAGTGTATTTGCTTGTGAACACTCGCCTGCTGTTTAACACCATTCGCAAACACATTAAACCTGCTATGCGGTGTAATTGGACCTGCTCCCAGTAGAGGCGACCTGTAACCAGGTCCACTCGTCATGCTGCTCTGAGGCTTCCAACATTGAAAAAAAAAAAAAAAAAAAACCCAAAACATTCAACTATGTGGGTTAAGTAGTGAACTACATTACAAAGCATAAAAAGGGAGGGTTTCTCAGAAACTGGAAGATGGTGGTTTGTATTTAAACTGACAACTTAAATGGTGAAAAGGACATTTTTGCTTTGCATCTCCAATTTTACTTTGGTTTTCTCGTGAAAATCAACTGTATTTATCACCCTTCATGTCTGTCTGTGGTTTCAGTGATGAAAATCAGTTGAAAATAACTAAAATTGCACATGACTTTAGCCTGACAGCATTCATGTACAAATAGGAGATTTGCTAATTTCATGAAGAGTTAAATTTTTGGAGATTCAAGTTTTTTTCCCCTGCCAAAATATATTATTATACAGAATATAAGTACAAAAATCTCCAGATGGTTATGAGATTTTGGTGAACTAAAAGCATAACACACAGTGAAAGATACAGTCAAAGTACCTTCTTTGACTTCTGACCATAATAAAACCCAATCTTATGCCCTTTCATTCCTCTTTTCCACAGTTCTCTTCATCTATTGATTAATCAAAATACAATAAAATTGTATTTAACACAGATCCTCCAGTTGGTCAAAGCACAAGGTTTTACCTGAGTTGTTCATAATGTCAGATGTATTAATCCAAATGTGGGACCCTGACCCTGCCTGGTCTGTCCACTTCAGCTAGATCAATCACAGGGTCGGCAGCAGGGTTCCTACTTCCTGAAAACATTCTTCCCAGCAGAATCTGAGCTCAAATACAAAGTCCACAGTCCAGGTAGAAACCAAAAGGAAAACTCCTCCATCCCGCTTTTTCTAAATTAGATTTAGAAAATGAGCGAGGTCAGTCGGTGTCACCGCTGTTGACTCGCCAGTGCCCATCCTTTTGTCTGTGTGTGCATGTGTGTGTGTTTATGCGCTTTGCATGAATATGTGCTACACAAAGTGAGATATAAGTGAGAGTGTGACTGTTTAATCTGGCCCTCCCTCCTCCTATGCTGTTTGTCTGTCTGTCTGTCTGCACACCCTCCCCACCCCCAGTCTATCTGCATTCATCGGCAGTCAGATTAAATGGTCAGAGTTGGCGATTAATGCTCTGCCGTCCAGGCCAGTGGGTAACAGGCAGGCACAGTGTGCAGCGCCTTCCTTCCCTGCAGTCTGAGAGGATTAGCTGCTGCTAATGCTAAGCCAAACTGTAACCTCCAAACACCGGAGCAGCAAAGGGGGCAGGGTTGAGAGTATTCCTTTATAGCTCTGGAATGGGCATTCGGGTCAGGACAAAAGGTGCAACAACAGAGGTTTTTATAATTTTGTGCTCCGAGCTGCATTGTCTTGCATACATAGTTCAGCTGAAACATAAGAATGTCTGCTAGGTCCTCACAAACAGCAATATTTATGCAAAAACTAAAATCAGACTGAAAGGTTGCCATCATACTTTTGTCAAGAGATTTCTCAAAGGCTACCTTATCATACTTTTGAATTGTCCACAATGTTTGTGACTTGAGTTAAAGGTGATTACTTCATCTGATAATTTTCTGGGGAAATAATTGAAAGGCAAGTTAAACACTCAAAATACAATGAATCAAAACTTTCAGCTGTTCCTTCCAGTTAAAACACATAGTACATATTAAAAAAAACAACAACTGTGTTTTTACACATTTTTGTCATGTTTCTACTACAGTGTATTTTACTGGGAAAGCAAAGTCGGTCATAGTTGTAACATGGAAAGACTTCTGATGAAACCTTTCCAAATTTTAGTTGCAAAATAGATCAGTTCAATCAAAGGATGGAGTCAGTGAAAAACTGATTGTACATTCTTCACCAACTGTTGGTCTGGGCACCTCAACACTCAAATGTGTAAAGATCTAAAATTTGCCATTGTAGCTCTGGCTACAGATTGAGGCTCAGAGTGATTGAGTGTGAGCAACAGCACCAGTTGCAGTCTCCAACAGGTTTTTCTTCCAATGTTGATATGCATTTAGTTCAGTTCATCTTCTTATAAGTTGTGTTATTAAAAAAAAGCCTCCCAACAGAATAATTCTGCAACCACCATGCTTGACAGTGGTAATATCATGTTCAGGGTGATGCAGTAGTTCTTGGCCACTACTATTGTCAGTTACGGTGTCTTGTGATCGGAAACAGGTAAAAGCTGTAATTCCAGCCCCTTCCTAAAAGGTATTGCCCAAAAATGGCAGGTTTTTTGAAGACCTGCCAATTTTAAGAGAATGTCCCAGCACTGCACATTTCTTACTGCTGCAACTGCAGTCATATGCTGGGGTGTTGACAGATCTCTTTGCTTACAAACGCATTACCATCACCTACAGGGAGGAAGCACACTGCACCTCCGCTCTCATCTCTGCTGTCCTTGTCTTGACCTAATCTTGCAGGCTCAGCTCATTTTCTTTCTTGCACAAACAAAAGTGTCCATCATCACAGACCCTGTGCACCAACGGTGTCTGGAAAGGGCAGGCTAATCCAAACCCCATGAAGCAAAGTACAGCAAGATACTTTACTTTTGAGTATAAATATATAATGAGCCATACAGTAAAAAGAAAAAAAGTAGTACGCAAATCTTTGGTACGTCACATTTTCAGAGCATCTGCAGCTCTGACTCTGGAGAATGCTCAAAGTTTCCTCAGTTCAATTATAAACTCTTTGTCCCAGATAATGCCCTTAATTTAGAAACATTAATGCACACTCAAACTTGCACGGTCGCATTGGACACCCGTCAGTCTACTTTCCTTCATACCTCGTTTCTTTTTCTTGCCAGCCTCCCTCCGTCTCTGAACCTCTTCTTCCTCAGTGATGGTAAAGAGTGGTTGAATCGACAGCCGGCTGCCTCTCTTCCTCAGCTTCCACTTGTCTCTGGGTGATCCACTTCCTCCACTTCCTCTTGCTTCCCTATCCGGCATCGCCTGCCCTGTTGCGACCGCTCGAGCCCCCAGGCTAACTCACCCGAGCCCTGCCCATCCCACCCCACCCAAAGGAGATGGGGATCTGTTCCAGAGGACTTTGGAGGTCAGGGTCACCACTAACAGCGCTCTTGTTCAGGAAGATGTAGGTGTCTAACAAATAAATACTCGCCACCATGTGAAACAAGCTACTTTAAATCTAAAAACAGTTTTCAGATGATACAAAAATAAAGTAATTTTGAGGACAGCCAAAGAAAGGCAAAAAATGATGAGTCAAGAATAAACCCAGTGCAGTGCAGATGAAGGAACAAACAGAGCAGCTCAGAGGACCAGCGAGCAGAGAGAGTGAGGATGAGGATGAGCTCTGGTGGTGTGGCTTAGAAAAGAAGACTTAATCCACAAGAGTGGTTCCGCAGAGGTCTATAAGAACCACACAAGTGACTCCTGCACTCCTCAGGAGGATGCTGCATCTGCTGTCTCCACATACACCACCACCTCCCGTCTTTATAGTCCCCCCACTAGATCTCATCTGCAAATCTGCCAGGAGAATTACATCACAGAGCAAATCCTTGTACTGTACGAAGATATGCGCACACAGGGACGAGGAGGATAAAAAGAGGTTAGGAGAGTCGATGAAATATTCAGTGCAGCTCCAGTAGTGGAAGGTGAGCCGGCACAACGTAATGGGTTTCCCTGACAACAGCAGCACATGGACCAGTGACACAGTGCAAAAGTAGGAGTTTGACAGGTGGACGTCAGAGCAAAGAAGCACAGTTGCTGATGCTACCACTCGAAGACAAATAATGCAGTACTGGAGCCATTGCTTTGGACAGAGTCCAGAGAGCACATGGTTTATGGCTCCACCCACTGTCTCCACTTAAAGAGAAATCATATTATTTTTATATGAGCCGGACTCTGTGAGCAAATTATGCTTGACTGATGTGTGTATGTTCAACCTGTTCTTTTATGTTCCCATAAAACAGTGCCAAAGAAAAGTGTCAACCGGTTCTGGCCTATTCTCCCACACCCATAGAACAAACAAACAAATAAGCAAGCAAACTTAAAAAACAAAACAAAACAAAAAACATTGTCGTCAATGCTACTGATAAAAAATAATCCAAAGATAGTTTTAAGAAGTATTAACTTTAAAAAAAAAAAAAAAACGTTGCTTTGCTTTTCTACTTCACAATTATGCATTAGTTTGCTGCTACTCACATACAATCTTAATATACAAAACTAACATTTATACTTTACTAGGAAAAATGTTAAAAGTTTTAACGACTGTGAATACTTCATAGTTATACATTTGTGAAGTCAAAATGCTTAATGAGTAGTAGTCGGAGCTGTTCATTTAATATCTCTTTTAAAATAACTTTTTCCAGTAATAATATAAAGGAATTCAGGCCAATAGTTGCAGCCTCATCTCCTCAGAGAGCATGTGCTGCACAAACACAATCATGGACGAGTGATCTGATCTTTGTCCCCACAGGACACAACGGTGCTGTAAGCCTACACCTGACTTTAACGTGATAGGCTCTGCAACACGCCCTTCTCACTCATATTCAGTGTGGCAATAAGGCACCAGAATGAAGAGGATTTTTACATGAAAAAGGTAAATGAAGTTCATTAATGAGTGTGGATGTATTGATACTGGGATATTGCAGTTAACAAAAATGTATATCTAATATTCCTACAGAGAATATAAGTAGGCAACTGGAAACTGAAAGACAGGAAGGATTAAATGAAAGAAGAAAAGAGGGTTAACACAATGAAATAAGGGGACAGAAAAGGGCAGAAGGGAGAAAGTGTGTTAGGACACAAGGAAGGAAAGGAAGAAGGAAGGGCTTGAATGAGTAAAATGAGGAGGAGAAGGGAACAAAAGAACTTTGGCAAAGAGGAAAGGCAGTAAAGGAAGAAAAGAAAGGAGAAATAAGACAAATGAAGGATAAAGGGAAGGATGGATACAAAACAGGTATAGGACAACAACAAAAAAAACATAAGATGAAAAAAAGAATATATTGAAGAAAAGAAAAGGATTTGGGGGACAAGGCAGGTAGGCAAGGCACCAGGAAGGAAGGAAATAAGGAGGGGCAAAGGGAAGTATGCTTTTAAGGAAGAAAATGAGGATGGAGAGATGCAAAGAGTGAAAACAAATATTTTCTCATGCACTATTTCCCTTTTCCATACGGAGGCTATTGACCTCGACGGGCCATCCAGATTTTAATTCCCATCCACAATGCCTTTGCAATATGTCTTTCCCCACTTCTCTCTGCCAGCTCCCTGTCTGATGACTGTCAAATAAAAGCCAACAGTACCCAAAAAAATTCTTTAAAGACAAGACAAAACAGCAGAAAACAAACACAGAGATTAAATTCTATCTTTAGAGCCACCTCCTCTCCACCACATTTGAATAAAATAGCTGAATTTTCTCATCAGAACATCATTCAGGTTCACATAAAGTCTTAAGCATATTAATGGGCGGAAATGAGGCCATTAATATGATTCAGGTGTGTTGGACAAAAGGAAAGTGCAGTGGAGAAACTACACTTCCCTGGCATTAATGTACTGACTTTTAGAAATAAAACTAATTATGCTTAAGCCAACACTGAATGCCCATTCATAGCATCAGGGCGTAGGCTTTGGGGCTGTATTCAGAATAAAAACTTGTTGCTGCAGTTCAGTGGATATCAAGCAGTCTGACATTTCACGGTACAATGATTGAGTAAAAATACCACAGCTTCATGGACTCATCATATTTACAAATGCAACTAGTCTTAATCCAATTCATTTATTTTAAAACACAGAAGAAACACATATAACTTGTTATGCGAAATTAGCATGATGCTGCCACCTGCATGTTCTTGTCTGTTTCAATAGCGTCACTATCAGGGTTTTGGGGTCTTTCCAGCCAAAAATATTCAGAGACACTTATTTCTTGTATGCAAAGACAAAGTATAGTGACCACTGTGTAATGAGAAGTTCAGTAATCCAGGAACCATAAGTTTTTAAAACCTGGTATTCCTCGATGCAGGGAACCAATGATTGGGCATCATTTGTAATGACCGAAAAGAAGCAAAACATTTTATTCACAGACAGATTAAGGCTGTCTGTGAATAAAAGGTTAGGAATACAAGAAACAGCTGTACTTTCACATAAACTTAATATCATAATGGCAAGCATATAAGCCAAACAGCAAAATTTACAAAAGAAAAGATAATACTCTTTGATTTATTGCCCTTTATTCATTTTAACTTCTCATATTTCTCAATTTATAGTTTTGACGTGTTTATTTTTGTTGCCAAAAATACTGCACTAATAGTTAAAAATAGAAATGGACTGGAAGTGATTCATGCTGTGAAATGACACGCTAATCTTCATCTGTAAATCCGTCCAAACAGAAAAAGTCATGACACGACACACTACGGAAGGCAGAACAATGACAAATCCGAGTCATGGAGTCCCAGCAGGTAGTACACTAACAACAGATAATAACAAGCACCTGCTAGGTTGAGGGGTGTGGCTACATCAGGGGCGCCAGATTCATTTTTGAGGTTAGGGGGGCCCCCGGGTGTTTCGTCACCTCTGTTTCACACTTTGAATGTCAGACGTGCGCACTTGTTCAATTGATATGATGGTACCTGTCAATCAATTCATTGGGTTTGTTGCAATTTGTCCCAAAGTAAACAGTAAACATCCCTTACCTGAAGGACAATGTTTTTGGGTCTACCATGCGCTGCGGTCTGGCTAGATTTGATGATGGTTTGCTATTAAATGCACTGTGGTCATAGAAATTTGGTGGGAAATAACAGTAACACAATAGATGTCAAATATCCTTAAGGGATGCCAATTTAGAGCAGCAGGACAACCTAATGGTTCCGGCGCATCATCACGTTACGGCACAGCAGCGCAATCTGGATGCTGTGGGTCTAAAACCAAAAGGCAGCGCAGATATTTGCTACATGTTCCACAAACTGTGCAGGAAAGAGATGTCTGAGTGGGACAGATAACCAGCCAAACTACTGACAATATTTCTGCATTAAAAAAAAAAAAAGAAAGAAAAGAAAAACACCATGGATTAACTTTAATGTGGTTGTTATTTAGCAGACAAAAATGAATTTCAACAGCCAACAGAGACCTGAAAATCATCAGTAGCCACCGATATTTATGGTTACTGATGGCTGATTGGCTTTTGGAAGAGAAAGGGGGCGGAGGGGTCGTTTTTATTTTCTTTCAGGTAATTAAACAGAACTTTTTTCCTAGAAACTAAAATTCGCTCACACAAGCAATTAATTATACTTTGATTAATCTTTTGCTGTAATATATATTAAAAGAAAATAGTTACACCGGTCTAAGGAACAATTTCATTTCATTTCTCAGACGGTGGTAAAAGTTTATCAATAAGCCAAATGTAAATGTTTTTGTTTGTTTTTTACGTCAAGTCTCCAGAATGACAAACCTGCGTTCATCCATTAATCCACCTGTCACACATCGAGGGAAGAAGCACTGACGGAAACCAGCTGACAAAATGTCAGCAACAGGTGTTTGTCAGGAGGAGCTCACAATGTCGTTCAACAGCATAGACAAGAGGCTTGAGCGGCGTGAAGAAAAGCGGCTCGAGTTAAAGTCAAGCGAGAATAAAAACAAGCAACCGGTTGGGTGAGTTGGTTGGCAGATAATCCCATTCCCGTGACCGACCGGTGGGGAACCCGAGTTTGTTTATAAATTAGAGCTTAAATCAACGAGAGGGAAATAACCCCCAGAGGGGCTTCCGGGAGCGCCGCGTCACAACTCAGACGGAATGTCTGCAAGTTAAAATTGTTTATGGGAGTTAAGAGTCGCCTCGGCATTAGAGCTCACCTTGGGACTCCGGAGGAGAGGTGTCGCTGCCGTCCTGCTCCGCCATTTCTCTTGACGTCAGCTGAGAGGGATCAGCAGCAGCAGGAACCAGAGGGACCTGATCCCTTCACAGGGCTGCGGTGACTGGGGCCCCTCCCACGGACAGGTATGGGCTCATCATTCCGACTCTACCCCATCGAGAAAAATTGTGCTTCTTAGAAATAATAAATACACATAAAAACCATTACAATGTTGCTTTGTGCAGAGAAAATAATCTTTGAAATGATTTATGCTATTGCGCTTAAACGCTTTCTGACATTTGGATTGGTCAGACGTATACACGATTTACTGTAAATAAAGAAAAATCTAAGGGACATTATCTTTACCCAGGGGGGTTGCAGACATTGTTATAAGAGAAAGAGCCAGACGAATTAGTTCTGGATTAAACGCACAATGTATAAGGGCGCCATCTGGTGACTAATAGAAGTGATTTCAGAAAAAAAAAATTGAATTTAACATGGGGAAAACCATGTTAAATTTCAGTTTGTTTCAGTTGTGGTTCATACAGATGATACCCAATAAACCACATTCACGGATTCAGAGGCCGGAAGCAGCCATGTTGGCAACACATCTTACCAGCGTGCTTCTTCATATGGGCTGTAGGAAGAGTTTGAGCCCATGTCGCATGAGCTCCAACAAAATACGTAACATACTGTTTGTGGTCGTAACTTTACAGAATTAGGAAAAGTTTCCTGTGACGGTAAACCTCAATAATCCATGTTGCAATTGAGGTTCGCGATTGTACCAGCAGAGGGAGCCCTGTTCTCAATTTTGAAACATTTCATTCATCAAAACAACATCCAGTGTCTTTTGTTGCTTCGGCATCTTTGTTATTTTGGTTCTTTCATAAATTCATAAATTTGATCCATACAGTGCAGGAGGGAGATGGTACAGATGAAAAAATGCTTGAGGTCATGGCAGTCCAAAACATGTCAAAGACATAACAAAGGGACATTGCAGTTAGACACAATGAGGCCCAAATATCACAAGCACGTGTCTGTTACTTTAGTCTGCTACTAAATTAACAGACACAGTAAAAATGTTTTACTGTGTTCCTGGATGAATGCACGCTAATCTCTCTTAATATCCCTGCTTTTTAACCAGACTGTGCTGTTGAAGCCCCTTGTCTTTACCCTCAGCAAAACAGAATTTGATTGGTGCACGGAAATCTGGAGCCATGGCAACCAGCTGTTTGGCGATTTCTCAGATGGAGGAGGTGGAAGGAGGAGATTGGCCTGTAGGTATATGCTCTGAAACTGGCAGACAGATAAACATGTTGTCTGACGGGCTGGGAAATGCAGAGAGCAAACGACTAGGAATAAAAAAAGCTCTGTACTCATTCAGCTCCCCTGTGTTTTTATTTCAAGGGGTTTGATCTGAGACCTAGCCCCCCCGCCCCCCATGTCCCCCTTCCCACCCTCCAAGCTGTTGTTTCACACAAATCCCCTCCAGACGAAGACGGCCCATTTCTTTCAGCTCCTCAGGTTTTGGGTACGGTCTATTTTTTCCCTATTTTATATTTGTTTAAATTGCATGCCTCAGAATCTCAGAACAGGATTAACTCAGTAGGCTGGTTAAGAAAAAGGTGAGATTAAGTCTTTACAAATCTGGCTCTGTTCAAATGTTTTGATGAAAGGCTGATTGGCCTGTCATTAACTGGAGAAAAAAATATATAGTAAAAGACCCCAAACAGATAAATCTTGATATTTATCCCCCACAGAATGCTTGTTTTACTTTTATTCCATGTACTAAAAGGGAAAACCCTTAAAAAACATATATACATATATTTTTTTGACTTGAATTAGAGCTGGACTGCTTGCCAGACATTTTCCACCCGAGGATTCAGATCCCCGGATTAGTTCTACGGTTCTTCATTGAAGGCTGCACTCGGCTGAGGGTGAGGGATGGTCTGTCAGGGAATAAGCTGATTGAAGAACTGATTGATTTCTAGAGCGAGTCTCTTCATAGGGTCACTTGGATTAGCTTCTATTTTGTTCACTGGGAAATCAGCAAGCTTTTAGGCCTTTGAACATCAGGAGAGAGATCAAATATGTTTCAAAAACAAGTGAATTGGATGCAGGTAATCAACAATCCAGAAAAAAAAATTCTATTTTTTACACATGTGTAAAAGTATATAAAATTAAATACAGACTACAACACTAATAAAATAAGTCTTTTTTTGTTAGAATTATTCACAGAGATAATTCTGAGAATTATCTCTGCAATTGGTAAAATATTCTTCTACATGTGCACCAAAGATGCCCTCTGTTTTGATATGTGTGGTAAAAATATCCTCTGTATTTAAATAATTTGCTAGAAACAGATGGCATTGAAGAGAATGATCTGAGCAGACAAAAATCCCCCAACAGGATTCTGCCCATGTTGTCTAAACAGACTTACCCTTCCTGTGCATAAAGTCACATTCACAAACACACACACACACATTAAGCAGTCTCTACAAAGTGTACGGGGGTGAAACCAATCTTATTCCTTTGTGTTTACCAACCAAATGGCAATCACAATGAAGTAAACGTCTCAAAAACAAGCAGCTCATGCTCAAAACAGGTCAGCAAGCACGTGGCTCTGTGCTTATAACGGTGTCATTAATTGTAAATCCCTGATTTAATGCTTTTTACAGCTGCAGGGGTATGCTAGTCAATGTTCATAGTGTGAGATTACCAATGAATTGTTTTGATAATAAGCAAAGACTATAAACCATTACATAAACATCTAAATAGTATACGTATCGACTGAGTCACCACAGCCTGTTGCAAGAATACATCACCACATGTTTGGGTTGCAGTCACTCAAAACTGTTGCCATTTTCGGACAACTCTCATGATGTGTCGTGTTGCTGAAACATCCTGTTCAAGGGTTTCTGCAGCTTAGGCTGATTCTCCTGTTCATCAGTTTGTACCCCCAGTTCCTACCCATTAATTTCATCGCAGCCTTTTTTTTTACATTGTGTCTGTTTACAAACCATTTCATAGCTGTTTCCTTTGATTATGTATTCCAATATTTACTGTGCTAGCAATACAAAAATCTTAATATTTAATATTTTACATACACATTATTTCCACTGACAGATGGTTCATGTCCGTGTTGGGTTTGATGGACTCTTGTGAAAAACTATAATCCCTATTCCAAACAAAGTAACTCTTAGCAAACTCCTGCTAAGAGTTGATATTGTTTTTGTCTTGCAATTCCTTACAATACACTTAAGTGGATTGTAAGAAGCTCTTGTGAGTCACTAGGCAGGTAGGAACTGAAGCATGTTTTTAAAGTGTCTTGTAGCCAAAGTTTTTCATACCTGAAAAAAAATCTGGTAGTATTAAAATGGAAGGGTGCAAAATGACTTGGGGAAAAACTTGGACACACTGCTTAATTTTTAGTTCTTTAAAAATCTTGATCCTTTTTCTTTTCCCTAACTGTACAAATACCTACAGATGTTTTCCACTGTAAATGAATATGTCATATACTGTAACTATTCTTGTCCTTTGGAAGAGATAACCAGGGTAAAGTAGAAATTGTTTCTCTGTCAGTTCAAACCTAAACAGGTACAGTTTGTAGTTCTTGTACGTAAACAAAAACATTAGCTATCAAGCACAACATTCTCAAAGTTGGGAATCCGAATGGATCATGCTTCTCCTGCTGTTTGCCACTGAATGAAATGTGTTGAAATACTCAAGAAAAGAAGACAACCTCTTAAGTAAATATTCTGGAGGGAAGATTTGCAAAGACCTGGACATTTCAGGCATGGAGTGATTTAAATCTCAGTGGAAACATGCAAAAAAGTCTGCATGCAAATCTAAACACATCTTGATTTCAGGGCCTCGAGCCTATTAAAATATTTTACAGGCCTATTGTCACTTGTCCATCTCATTAAAGAAAAACCTTTGGTCAGACAAAAAGCTTAGAATTTAATTAAATTTGACGTGAACATATACGAGGCGGGTTTGGATTCATTGTTTCATTAATTTGGCATGAAAACGTGCTGTCCTGTGCTCTAAGTGCATTTTTATGGTTTCAACTTTACTGGTCACAATCAACTTCAGTAATTTTCAGAACGACATGCAGTACTTCCTTGTTTCTGTGTGGTTCATAAATTATCCCATCCATTCCACCATAAAATTATGAATCTATTTTAACTTGCTTTTGACTAAAGTGGCTTTAAATCGGTTCTAAACACAGCAGCTGTACTAGTAAAGGTAGAGCAGAAAATAATTTAGCAGACTGTGATGTTGAACGTGCCTACATCTTTTCATGCTTGGAGTTGGAACATTTATGTGTAGAGTAAGAAATAGAATGGGTTCATTGTAGTGAAATTAAAATGATTTCCCTTGAGATTTCAACCAACCCCCTCAACCCCACCAACACACACACACAGATATACACAGGGTCTGTAGAAATAGAACAAGTGTATGTAGTATTTATAATGTAGAGGAAAGAGGACGTCATTTTAAGTGGTTTGTTGGAGTAAATGTCACGGTCGAGTAGAAATACAGTACTAGTACGTATCCAGATCTCGTAATGCTGCTGGAAATATAACTGTAATCCACTTTGTAAACCACAATTTCCTATTTCCTGCTACTTAGTGTTGATCTATCCTTTAAAATGGACTTAAAACACTTCAAAGTTTGTGGTTGTAATGTAACAAAATGCATAAAGGTTCAGGGTTATTTTTCAAGGCACTGTATCACAGTGTGTATCTTAAATGCATAGAATGTCTCAGAGGTAATACAGTGAATTGCCTGTCATGTGAATGATGAAGCAGGCCCACAGCAGCATGAAGCATCGCCTCATTTATGTGATGTTGTGCGAGTTCCACAGTGGTGGACATGGATGGTTTGTCCTTCAACTGGGGACCGTTTGGAGATGTTGTCAGTGCTACTTTCCATCTCTCGCTGTTTGTCAACTCTCTCTGCGCTGCCCCTGTCAAAAAGCATCTTTTCAATCTTCATCCCCTCGCTTCTCCGTTCCTGTCTCTGTACAGTACTGTCGTGATGGATCACCTTACCTACGAGGCAGAAGACGGGAAAAACAGCAAAGTAACATGTAGCAGTAGAAAATGTAGTATTGAAGGAGAGACTGTAAACTGGAAGAGGGGAAAAGAATATATGCAAAAAATTATGTTGAGTTCATTTGGGATATTTTGCTTGGGGATGTTTCTGTTTCGTTCCTGAGAAATGCTCAGCTCTGACAGTACAGTCTGCCAGCAGCTATCAATAAGGGCACATTTGTCTTTTCACATTATATCACGGACCCAGACAGGCTCCAATCTTCTGCCAAACAGCTATCATCTTTTCACATCGGCTTTACCCCACTCGAGCACCATGACCGAGCGTGCTGGTCCAAAGCTCGCTGGTGTGCAGCCAGCTTACTGAAGCAAGCCCTCCGAGTGGTGAGGGAGGCTCCTGTCTTTAGCTATTCTCCTCACATTCACCTTGCAGTCCCAATTATTCAAGGCGGCACGCATGCATGAGCGCTGCCTGCCAGGCCCAGCTGTGAAAAGTGGGTCATGAAATTTAAAGGCACAAGCAGCCCCGCTTCCGCGCTTGATTGTGACGGCACCGGTCTGGCACCGGTCTGTGACGGAATCAGTCTCACCACCCCAGTTACATTCAGCAGTGTGTTTGTGTGCAGGTGTGAGGCCCTATCTGTTTCGCAGAAGGTTTTCTTCTTAAAGAGTAAATCGATAAAGATGCAAAACCATCACTTTCACATTCTCTTGGTGGAAAAATAAGTGGCCACATTTTAACATTCTATAAACTGATCCATATTCACCATAAACTATACTTCTGTTTTGGTCTCTCTTTGAACATAAGACTTCAATGAACATTTCTACCCAGCAACAGGGTACAGTAGGCCAGTAGGCTAGCCCATATGGGGGATAGACATCTGACTGAGGAAAGCTACTCATGCACACACTGAGCAATAATGTCATACCCTGATGAGCTCTTTACAAAACCAGACAGCGTATGGGGGTGTCCTACTAATCTACTGCCAACTATAAAGATGTAATATGCTCCTTGTGCCACAACCCACTCATGTGGAAGAATATCCCATTCCTAAAGCTGCAAATGGACACATAATGAGTATTCATGAGTACAGTAGTCTGACATTTATACCTTTTAATATAAATAAATACTAACATGCCAGAATCGCGTTCCTCTGTAAGAAAAATGCACACACAGGAATTTTTTTTTTCAAACAATACACAAGTATTCTGCATTTTTTATTTATTTTCATTATCAGCAAAAAACAAATCACACACCACATTACATTTTATAAACAGGAATACTCATTGTGGATGTACGAAATAAAAGTTCAGCTTAAAACCTGAATAGGTTATTCCTAGCATCAGTGATAAAAGCAATAGCATTAATCGTTGTAAATGTATAAAAAGGAAAGTGTTTAAATTTATCAAATAATAAGAAAAAAACACAACTTTGGGCAAAAATTATTTCACCTCAACATGCTACTTTAAAAATTCATGCAAATGTAAAGCTTTCTAAAACAGTCACTTTCAAAACACTCTCCACATAAAATCCAATAACTTAGAAAATATCAGCCTCTTGTCCCTGAACTGATCCTTGAGAGAAAATAGTTTAGATGACCTTAACAAAAACCCAAAATGTATCCTAGTTTCCATTAATGGCTTCATCAGGCAAACATACGATCTTTGTTACACGTTATACCATTAACTGGGCCAGTACCCACTGAGGAAAAAAAAGATTAAATCCAGTTTTAAACAAGACATGTTTCTTTCAAACACATTTCTCTGGCATCATTCATCAGTGAAAACGCATTTTTTTTTATACACAACTAAATTCTGGGAAGAACATCAAAAACAGCACCATTTAAATTTTTCCTGGATTCTTTCCAACGTGACACTCACGTTGACTCCACAGTAATTGATCTACAAAGTCATACATCTTAGGCAAGTCAAAAAAAGATGTTTTTTTTTTTTTTGCTTAAATATAAGGTTATATTATACTCTATGAATCTCTGTTGTTAGCATGCAGATGGGTGTCTCTTATGCTTCAATCCAACATTGTTCTGCTTTTTTCTTTAGAAGTTGATGGATCCAGTTGCAGGTGTAAGCCTGCCCTGATCTAACTGGTACATCTACTTTGCAAATTACTGAGCCCAAAGCCATAAAGCATGATTGTATCAGAGTCTACAGGTTTGTTGGTGTTGTCGGTGTAATAAAAGGCCACCATCATTAATTTATACCTTCACCCATTCTTTTAAACTGGTAATATGCAGTTGCAACATTCTCTGCAAAATGCAAAGGTTTAAACACCTTAAAGTCTGTATTCACTTAGTTATAACCTAAAAAACAGTCTGTTTTAAAATTCAGTATGAGATTTATGACTCATGACATATGACATTTTGGATGTGATACGTTTGGCACACCCTCAATTACAGAAGATGACTGATTGGAGTGTTGCCTTTCAAATGGATCTAAAAAGTTACTACGTCCCTGTTTGAGTGGGAGATTTTTGTGATGCTTAAACTTTTCTATCTTTAATATGACCTTTAAGCATCTAAATGAAAAAAAAAAAAACTTGCATTTTAGTGAAATTTTGGTGTTAATCAAAGTGCCTCTGATTAGCACTAAATACAATTCAACAATTGTAGTAGGTTTTTCCATGTCACAGAGAAAGCCATGGTTTGCGTAGAGCTTTTGAATCATCAGATTTTTTATGTCAAAAAGTGTCAATCACAAGAACACAAAATACAATTTTAAAGGGCAGTCGGCAAACTTTGCCAGGTCTTGATGCATGAGGGTGGTGTGATAATAAAACCCAAAGGAGCTGCGACAAAGCATTACCTTGTGGATGTGCAACCGCATTATTGTTGTTGTTTTATTTTAAACCCAAAAATCATAGTCACATTTTTTTTTTTTTTTACATTTTGATAGAGGGGTGTGAACTCTTTACAACCAATCTACTGCATGTTGGCTTCAGGGTTTGACCTCACATTTACTCTTCAGCTGTCGGTAGCTGAGGCTTGCTGCTGACAAAAATCGGAACTCATCCTGAATGTCAATAAAGGCAACATTGTCCGTTATCAGAAAATTCATGTTTGCAGAGGTAAATGAAGCCAATGAGAATAACCTACAATGTTGGAGCATAAATGGTTACATCAGCCTGCAGACGGAGCACAAAGAACACGATCAATGAAAGGCTGCCAATCATACAGGTTTTTGTAGTCTCGAACAGAGAACTGCAACACCCATCATGCCTTGCTGAGATGAAAAGTACAACATTAAATAACTAGCAAAAATATTGGTAGTGTTTCGTTAAATATATTGCCACTCCATTCAGAGGTTTTACATAAAACAACGGACTGAACAGGTTCATTATGTATAATTATAATGCTCTTAAAAATCAAAAGGACAGCTCTCCTTCACATCTGATAGCACTGACATGATGTGGACAAAAAAGGTTGACGAGAAAAAATGGCTGAAAACAACTTTTGACTCAAGAACAATAAATAACTACTTTTTTTTTACGTAACAGCAGACACTCCAGTAAAAGAAGAAAAAACTTAATAATGAAGAATTGTGTTTTTAGAGAGCTTCAGCTGATTGTGCACCTATAGTAAAACATTTTTTTATCACCTCCTTTAATTCATTTTGTTCTTGTTTTGAAGGTTTTTTTTTTTTTTTTTTTATCTTTGGAAGGTTGGTTTTAAAAATGTGTGAACTGAACATGTAGATTTAGGTGGTGTTATTTTTGTTATAAACATACTCACAGTCTGGGCACATTCCTGGTCTTGACATTTTATCCTTCACTCAAAACACAAATGTTTTTTTCTTTATTTTCTTTCTTTTTTTGTGTAAATAACTGTCAACAGTCTTATGTTATCATGACTTGTAATCCTCTGTGCTTTAAAATGAATGACGGGTGCCAGATTATGGATATTGTGGTGAATGTTGGCAGATTGCGGGTGTTTCCTAAAGTTTTGATAAACAATTCTGTATTATGACAGTTTATGTTGGGTGAGTAAAGTAGGTGAAGCTGTAGTGACATAGTTTATGGTTGATAGATACTGGGCAAGTAAGCCATTATAGGCCCTTCTTGGTCGGAGCGCTGAGTTTCCTCATCCCCCTTATCCTGCACAGCAACTCACTGACAAAGTTCTGAAGAAGAAAAGTAAAACAAAGTTAGACTGTTCAGAGATACAAACTGAATTCAGTGAAGTGACTAAGGAGTCATTTAAATGCCTCCATGAAAATTAATTCTTAGGAGGCTTCAACCTTTGTTCAGTGCTGGTTGGAAATCAGACAATTCCTCATTTCAATTAATAGATAACTGCCAAATTTCCCAAAATTTGTGCATTTGAAAGTCATTTTCAAATGCACAAGAATCAACACTATCTGTGTGCTTTTAATGGACTACGAAGGTAGACAAGCTAAATGAGCTCAAATTATTTCAGATTAAAACACACTAGTACATTTAATTATTTAATTTAATTGATCAAATATTAACTTATTAAATATTAAGATATTTTTCTCAAAAGAGAACAGAAAAATATCTAGAAAACAGCTAAAGGAAAGCCAGTGCAGAAGCAATCGAAACACCAAATACATATTTACATTTCAGAACGTAGGGGCATGCAAGTCTAGATTTGAAACCCTGTGAGTGTTTGGTGAAATTAGTTTTTTGTGAAGTGCATAATTTTGTAAAGATTATTGCGACATGCAGTAATCAAGCAAGAGGTTATGTCAAGGTCTGGTTTCAGTATTAACTACATTATTATACAGCACAGTGCTCATGATCCAATTCCAGATGTCTCCCCCTTCCTACCTGCATTCATCTTTTACCCAGCAGGTGTTTTTTCATTTAACCCGAACAACCCTCTCTGCCTCATCACTCCCCCTCTCACCTCATGTCTTTAATCTCCTGTTATCTTCCCCACTCTGCCTTCAAGTAGCAATCTCACAGTCCTTTCACCTTTCATTCACATTCATCTTGTATATTAATTACCCCCGGTCTTTCACTTCTTATTTCCACTTGAGTGAGAGGAGGGGTAGCTGTGTGCACCATTTTTAATCCTGAGAGTGGGTAGGTACAGCCGAAATGTTACAGAAAACACATTTAAACAAAGTCCAAATGGGTACAGAATTATTTTGAGCATCAAACATTGGTTTTAGGGTTCAGTAAAGCTAAATATAATTAATGGGTATTTAAAAATGAGTACTGTTATGGAGGTATGTGGTTGGAGGTGTATAGGTTGCATAGCTCAACAACTGTTACTGTAGCTAAACAGCAGTGACCTTGTAATAAAACCACACGATGACAGATGGGGGAAAATTTACCATGTGTGGAATTAATGTGATTGGTTTTAAAAGCTTTAATCATGCAAATAGTCTAATGCAACCTCATCTAAACCCAGACTCTTATCTCTCTGAACACGTCAGTGTGAATACTGCAAGTAATGAACATTATGGAGTCTCATATCAGGTAGCGTATTTGTGCTTGTGCACGCATAGTTAATTAGAAATTCATTAGCACACTGGAACATGGTGGGTGCAGGCTTTGGTTCTAATGGTTTTTGTGCTCCAAAGAAGCTCACCTCTGTGGGTTTGTAGCAGTCTGTTAGCGATTCCTGTGAAAAGAAGAGGGGAATTATTTACCGCTGTTTTTAAAACCTCAGCATATTCTGCACTTTTAGCTTTTCTTAACAGAAACTCACATTCTCCATTGGTTGTTGGAGTCTACTCTTAGCAGATTGAAGTTTAAACAACTATTTTAATTAACCACTATGGTTCTTCTGATTAGAAGTAATATTGCTGTTTTGGAGTGACTCAGCTGATAGAAAATTTGCAAAGAGGACAAAACAAGGAACTCATTACTAAAGAGAAATCATGCAAATCCCAGTAGAAAAAACTGGCCAGTAATAAATAAAGGCTTTGATTGCTGTTATTATCTTTTGAGGGATTCATGTCTCATTAGCTTCCAGAAACAAACTTCCTGGCAACTTTTAAATACTCCGGGGGGTTGAAAAAAATTTACATCCTGTAAGGATTCTGTTTTAACACAGAGATTTATCAATGAGCTTCTATAAACCAGACAATATCACCTCAAAAACATCAAATATTCTGCACAGCAGGCAATTTTGCTTTAAAACTGATACATGTTTCAAGTACCTATTTTACATTTTTTGTCTATAAAAATAAATAGTTTATTATACTATACTTGTCAAAGGAAAATTTCAAACTTTGTTTAGACAAGAAAGCAAAGTTTACGCAGCTTTCTTGAAACAAACTAACAATATCTACATTTTATCTATGGGTATTTAATTTATTACAACATGTTTATTTTTACCATTAGCCTTTATATTCACATGATATTAACAGTTAAATCTTTACTGAATATCCAGACTGCTTAAGAACCAATCAACCACCACATCTCTATAAAGGAATTCTCATTTGCTCTGTGACCAATTATCTCTGCTAAAGACTTGTAGATACACACAACCACATACACACATTTACCTGTAGTTTGCTGGCTCTCTCATCATCACTGTTGACCTCCAACAAGTCGTCAATGTCAATCTCTACCTCTGGCATCTCGTCCTCCTGGAACACAAGAGAACCCTTTGTTAGAGATGGAAATGCTTTAAATGCGCAAACAAGATAAGAAAGTAGAACATTTAATTAAAAAAAAAATACAACTGGAATATTTGTGTTGGCGAGAGGCTTATAAACACCCAAACCACTCTGTGTGCCAGCCTGCTAGGGACATACATCATTTGGAAATGTCATTGTGCCAGGGTTGGGCCGTTTAGCGGCTCAGCGGTTGGAGGCTGCCTTCAGTTCAATACCACATCAAAGCCCCAATGGTTCATTTTATTTCGCCACAAGGTTTTTGCAGAGGAAGCAAGCAGGGAGGATAAACCTTTCCCTCCCAGACACCGCATGACGTGTTCTACAAATGCTGTCCTTTTGGGAAGCATCGAGCTAAGGCTCTTAAAGGAACTGAGCCTGGGAATCCAGTTATTTTTCCACCTTTGTTTGCTTGACATTTACAACAAACACTTAAGCATCTGCTGCTGTCAAACAAGTCAACGGAGATATTTGATCACCTTCTGCTATCTTCCAAGTGGGTGGTCAGGTTTTTTGTGAGCAACCCAGGCAAAACTCTCTGGGTTTTTTTGTTTTTTTTTTGTGCATTGTTCTTTTCATTACTTTGAAACAAAACCTCTGTGCACATATGCCCAACTTACTGAAAGCATTATTTCTCTGTCATTTTAATGCATTTCCTCTCTGAAGATTTACTTAACATTTTGAACAATTGTGTTTGCAAATTTTTCAAATGCTCATTTATTTTCTTTAAATTTGATGAGAACATATTCATTATATATTTTTTTCTATTCTGCCATTTGACATTTAAATCCATTTGCCAAAAAGAAAAAAAAAAAAATTAAGCTAAAAGGCCATATTTCACAAAGATTAAAATGAACCTCCTTACTGAAGCCCAGGAGGTTCAATCTAACGTACAGCGGGACAGAAATGCTGCTCACAGCTACTTGCTAACCATCGTTTCATAACAATGCCTGTAAGATAATTTCTCATCTCTACTCTAACACAGCAACAGGGATGTTATCCAGGGCTTATGTGTATGTGTGTGTGTCTTTCATATAGCCAGGAGCACAGCATGGTATTAAGACAAAGAGCATTAAAGCAGGGATGATATTAGCTCCCAGAATTATAGTCAGCTAGCTGCGTTCTGTGTGGGCAGGGTAATAAGAACACACTGAAATCAGTGCAAACCATAACCATTCAAGTAACAATGCAAAAAACATGCATTCTTAAAGTCTAATGCTAAAATCTTGCAAATGCAAATTAAGATGACAGAACTGTTGACGAGAAAAGAAGAAAGCCTGTGGAGCAAATCTCCATAAAACTTGGGTTTAATGGTTAATAGATTAAATATCAGTTGAAACCAGATTTTTGCGTACACTGCATTGTTTTTTTTTGCCACTGTCTGACATAAAATTCCTTACTTTGCCCTAGTCTTTGTCTAAAATTATTTGCTTGCTAAATGCCAGATTAATAAGAGTTGATTTTGTTTTTGCATTTTTATAGGAATTAACTTTTATATTCTGAAGTTTACTTATGTTTTCTTAGTACTTGGTAGATTTAACTTTTAAAACATGTTGGATATCCTTTGGCAAGCGTCTCACAGTAGTTTGCTGAAATGTTAGACCATTCCTCCAGGTGAGCTGCTGTAACTGAGTTAGCTTTGGATCCCACCTTCCTCACATATAACTTTTCAGCTCTGGCATAAAAGGGGGCTTTTTGTCACTACAAAATATTGACTTTATTGTCCTTACATCATTTTGTAACTATCCTGGCTACTAGGGTTTGTCCATTTGGTAGACTTATTTAGGTCCACGTTCCTGTCTGATGTTTTTCCATATTTCCATATAATATTTTCAAAGTTGCACATGTGTACTATTTATACCAAACAGCAGATATTGGTGTTAAATAACTTAGAACTATGGTCTCAGTCAAGCAAAGAGATGTAATGTAGAAATAAAAAACTCTGCTCTTGTAACCGACTTTGGTCTGGACATTTAAGTTAATATTAAACAAAACTATGCCCATTCTTAGTTCAGGGCTTTGAGAAACAATCAGGGAATATCTTGCTTAAACTGCATCTTCTCATAGGTTTTTGATTGAATTAATCTTTGAACTTCTACTGGTTCAATTTCTTGCCAGAAGGTGAACCTTTACCCCGGTCAGAAGTGTTCTAACAGGTTTCCTTACAGGATTGGCCTCCTGCTATCTTTCTGTCAACTCAGTCCATTATCTAAATCCAACAGATGACCTAAAGTGAGTTGATGACTCCACAAAGTTTCTCCCTTGGAGTTTGAGGACAGGAAGCAAAGGTCAGGTCCCTCAGTCTTTCTCTCTATCAGTCTGTGGGGTCATCACTCACTCACTAACTTCTGTGAGAGTCTGATTGTTTCACTTGTCAGCAGGCAATCTATCACCCTACATCCCTGTGAATGGTGATGACATCACACATGGCTGGAGTGTGAAGCATGACCGAGAGCAATTGCCAGGCCGCATAAAAAATCTTGATATTAAAAGAAACTGTCACAGGAAGACGTTGCACGTATTTAGTCCTTCACAGTGGAGTGTGAGTAATTATAATAGTCTGAACCCATACAACTACTCCCAATTAGATTATTTTCAGTGCCTGCAGCAGGTAAAGTTAATAGTAACTGCAGACAACACAAGTAAATCAGCCAGGCAAACATTTTAAAATAAAGAAGGAATTGATAAAAGTGCACTTCAGTCCTTATTTGCTACACGTAGACATAGTAGTTGCTTATTTATTTTTTTGCATTTGCATTTGCAAATGAGAGAAATAATGATGAAAGACATGATGTGTTCAGAGGATATGTGCACAAGGAGCAGTGTTTTTTGTAATCAAGGCAACTTTGTGAAGACCGTGCGCGAGAACCAGCAAAGAACTGAAAGCCCGATAGAAAAACACAAAGCTGGACTGTTAGCCTGTGAGCCTGGCAATGTGTGCAGACAGCTGAGAGCGCATCTGTGTCAGGCTTGTTTTCACCGTCAGCTCAGCAGCCGGCAGCGTTTTCAGTCTGGTTCAGCTGCGGTGAGGTGAATCTAAGCTAATGCGAGCAGCCCAGCCCTGTGAGTCAACACAAACTCCATTTAGACTTTATTCAAACAGTATCTGTGAACAAAGGTGTGAGCAATTGCTTTACTTGAATGAATGATTCACTGACATTCCTATTCATAACCCTCTTACGTGAACCAGACCGGCTGGTTTCATATAATTGCAGTTCTAAAGTAGATGATTATCCACAAGCTAATACAGTCATGTTGATGGTTTCAGTCCATAAATATCCCCAGGTCAAATGGACTGTCTTTATTTCATCAGCTCATTAAAAATTATGTTTGGATTCAGGTGTTTACAGGTGCGCCTATCTTCAGTGACGTAGTTGTTGTTATATGAGCAAATGTTGTCACTGTGGATTCAAGATTCAGTTTTTTTCTTTTTCTTTCTGCAGGTGTAGAAGCAGACTTCCAGAGTGTCCTCTTGACTTCTCTTTCTGCTTCTTTACATTTTCACTTTTAACCTCACCCCACTCCCTTTCTTCTTCTGAAAGTGGTTGCTCTGTCACACACACTCCCAGAAAAAAAAACATAGAAGTCTGTGGCTCTGACTTTACAGATATGAAAGTTCAAGAGGCATGAATACTTTTTCACTTCACTGAAGGTAAAAGGCAAGGAAAAAAGTTAGAGAATGTGGTCCAAAAGAAGCAAACATATGGAATATATTATTAAATCCTAAAATTGTGATTGGTACAGAACAACACTACCAATCACAAAGCAAAACAACATTTCGTAAAGGCTACAAGATTAACTAGAATAAGAAAGACATGCAACTTGGATGCAATGAGATGAAGCGAGCACCGATAAGTGGGTCATTGTGATGATGACGATGAGGCGAAGGAAGAGGAGGATTGTGCAACACTGTAAAATCTCCCAGCTCAGCTTTCTTCCTCTATATTCTGCCACACTGTGTCACATCAAAGTGCCGGGGAGCTAAAGGTGGGCTGAAATCATCCCCTGAAATTAAGTTATTAAGGGTGGAGGAAGTAAAAACACAGAGAATTGACAGTGTGTGATGGGAAAATTGCTGTTACTGTAATTTTGAAGGGGAAAGATTCAACATGAGGGAAACAGACAAACACTACAAGGAGTTCGGAAGAGGAGAGAGCCTTTGCCAAGGTTACTGTTAAGGCCCTCGTGGATTACGTGGCTCTTGGCCCTCCCCCACTTTCAAACACCTCCCTGTTGTCGTTTGGTGCAGCAGTTTGCTGAAACCATAGAGCACGAATGTGACTTTACTGGGTGATGCTAGCAGCTGCAGTTGCAGCTCTTTCTCACGCTGATTCAGCTACTCCAGAGGACACTACATCAAATAGGAGAACTGCTTGAAAACAGAGGATTGGGGCAGAAAAATCCCAAAATTAACGTTGAAAATATAATTAATTAGCACGACAGTGACCTTCTAAACTCCTGTATGCATAAAATTCAAAGCATTTACCCTTGACTGAGAACTATTACTGTAGTAATACCACTGTTTTCAAGTATATCTCTAATATTATTTTTTACGTAAAGCATTTCTGTTTAGTGCGCTCTTGCCTCTGACATTTATATACACTATTTCATAAAGTTCCTACTGTCTGACATCAAGTTGGACTGCTAAGTCTCTGGTTGAGATAAAGCTGCCAACAATTAAGCCATTTCTCTCTCCTACTTTTTACTTTTTATTAAAATAGAAAGCCTATGTCAGTTCTTTTATTTCAAACTTCCAGTCAGTTGAGATGGCCGCTCATGCTGAGGCAGGTTCTTCCTGTGTATGGGGAGTTTTTACCATCCACTGTCGCTACGTGCTTGCTCAGTATGAGGGATTTACGTAAAGTCAGCAACTCAATGCAAGTGATTGTTTACTGTCATTCCGTGCTGAAAGACAGTTTCAATAATGAACTGTACTTAATGAACTTTGTTAACTAGGATCAGTTGGAATGGACACGTTTTTGAATTGAAATGACATTTTTTTTGTAATGTGCCCTGAGACGGCATGTTGTGAACTGGTGCTATAGAAATAAACTAAATTAAAATTGAACTAAACATTTTCTGTTTTAGGACAGCAAGAATCATCGAAAAATATTTTGATTGGAGAAGTTCCAGAATGAAGTTTTGTAGAGAACCTTTAATTCATTTCTTCATATCTTCATGCATGTATTTTATAGTGCACGTAAATATCTGGTTTTACTTTTTCGATTTTTTAGCAGTTGATTGTTCCCCTGTGTCTATTCCCACTAGTGATTCTCTAATACACCATTGTATTCTATCATTATTTTCTTCACTGTATTAGCTGGGTAAAGGTGAAGGCAAAGGTATATATTTGCCTTATATATAAAGCAAATGGACTGTTCTTCCATTATTCAATGTGCAACAGATATAAAATCAGGCTAAACTTGTTGAAATTGCGCATATTCTAACCAGATTCTACTGCCAAGCTGATTACATTACATTCATAACTTGAGTAAACACAGCATGCACTTTACTTAGCTTTTATTAAACCTTATTTTGTATGAGCTCAGATAATGGATGTTTCACAATCTACAGTAAATTATTCTTAGTGTCTTCTATGTTGCAACTAATTCCCCTCTTGAAGCTCTTCATAAACACCTTCCATCAGCAGCCTCACCAACAGCATCTACACACAGTGACATGCCGTTGCTAGACAGAATCACCTCTGTATGCTTGTGTATGCTTAAGAGTTAAATATTCCTATTTCATTCTCAATTAGGAATATATCAGACCTGGACATGTAAGGCAGATAGATATAATGTTACTGTACTCGTAATCCAGGCAGTTCTTCCCTGAGGCAAATCAATCGACAGCTGAAGCCATTGCAGACCTTTGCCCTCAACACAAAGCGAATGATCGGCATGAAAACATTGAGGTCAAAAGCAGCCAGCCAGCCAACAAACAGAACAGAGTGCTAAAGCATGTATTTAAATGAAAGGTTTCTCCATTTTTGAAAACTGTAATGTAGGTGAGAAGAAAACAAACTAGCTGGAAATAAGATCCAGATTTGTTTGAAAAATGAAAGCACTTCCTTACTGAACCCATACAATTTAGTTTTTGCATGAGTCATTTTGCACATGCAAAGGTGGATAAACAACAAATGCACTCTTGAATAGGAGCTCATCCGTCTGCCTTTTGAGAGTCAAAACAACCATCAGCCTCTTTCTCTTTGCTGCAAATGCAGATGCTATTTTGCATCTCCTCCTCCAAGCTCGGAGCGCACAGAGTGCGAGTCAATGTTTTTATACAGCCTGTTTATAGCCCTCCTGACAGAGAAACCAGTAGTTAACCAGATCTAGTAGGGATGAGGATAAAATGACTGAGAAATGAACTGATTTAAAAGCAAATTATCAATCAATCAAACAAGTTCATAGTACATTTCACCAACAAGGCAGATCAAAGTGCTTTACATAATAAAAACATAAAAATCAACAATAAGAACAGGCAATTGTCAGGATTTCATTCATTTAATTTAATCCAGGCATATCTTGGCTGAAACACCCGACACAATAATATCTATTCCTCAGCAGCATACAGAATTACATTTCAATGTGCTACAGGTCACTATTTGATTGGTTGATATCTATTTGATTGAAACCCACATGAAGAGTGTGAACGTGCTGGAAGGAGGATCACAAAGTAGAAGTGCAGAAGCGTGAAGTCAGTTGAGGTGGACGGGTGCAGACAGTGAAAGGAGGTCAGAAAAATTTAGCACAAGCAAAACCGAGCAGCCAATAAACACACCATAACCTTTGTGCTCAGTGTTGATTTTTGAAATTGACACTCAGTGCTGCCAGTGTGTCTCAGCAGCTGGTGGATTTCTGCTGGCTGACAGGGCTCCTTGTCAACACCTCTGATTTGTTTAGCAGCAGATGCACGTGTGTGTGCGTGCACGTGTGTATGCATGCGTGTGTGCGTAAGTGAAATGTGTGGACGTGTGCTCAGACACAGACACTCGGCGAGTGTCTATTTTTGTCCATCATATCTAAATTTCCAAGAGTGGATATTGTAAACAGAAGACTGACCTTTCTTCATTTCTCAGTCCGTGGATCAGTCAGTGCAGCAGTAATCATTTAATAGCTCTAATTCTGATAACCGGAGATGTACGTGGAGTTTACAGTGACTTGCAGAAGCCCTTACCCGTGGAAGCTTTTCCACATTTTGTCCAGATACTAAGATTTTTATTTCAGTGATAAACCAACACAAAGTAGCACATAATTGTGAAGTGGAAGGAAAATGACTCCTAGTTGCATTTTCTTCCTTCAAGACACATCTGCAGTGCAGACTAAGGCCTTCTTATGTTTTTCTTTGCCAAACTAAGCAAGCTAAGGCAGATACAAAATGTAAGCAAACAGCAATTTTCAAGTTTTCCCAAAACTCTCAATTAATATGATTGATTTAGCTTCCCACCACATACGACATGTAGACCAAGTAACTCAGCTTTGGTCAGAGCATATCCTTCAACATGTTTATTTTATTGTCTCCCCTACATTGCCCCTTAAACTGGCCTGAAGAGGCTCACAGGACCTCTTCAGGCCTTCTTTCAGCAATGGCTTTCTTCTTTCCACTCTCTGACAAAGGCCAGATTTGTTGAGTGTCAACAGATAATCCACCTGAATTAACGTTCTCTGAAGACCCTACAGAGTTATCAGGGGTCTCTGGGCTGCTTTTCTGATTGAAAAGAACATCGCAGCCACTGTCGATTTTGGATGAATTAACTGAACATCATGCGAAATGTTCAAAGCTGGAGATGTTTTATAATTACATCTTTCTTCTTCGAGGTTGCAACGTCACAAAGTGAGAAAACTCTTTATTAGTATGAATGCTTTGCAAGGCGCTGAGCTTGCTTATTTGTTGTGTGTGCTCATAGCATGATGCATTTTAAGTAACTCAGTATGTAAAGTAATACTCCTGTCAATGAGTGCCAATGAATGTTTTCCCAGGCATGCTATTGAACCGGTCTAATGATTTGGGCTTGAATTCTGCTCCTCTGGTTCTATGTGAGGCTCACGTGGTTGCTCTTGTTCCTCGGCAAAAACCACATGACAGGCAAAGGGGAGGAAAAAATCTTCCTGTCTGACTCGTCAGATGGTAAGCAGTGAGAGACAGAAAGATGAAAGACATTTCATCTTGAAAGGCAGAAATCTTCGACAGATTTCTGCCCTTGAAGTGATACTTGAAGGTTAGAAATCAGCAACAAAATGCACATTTCTTTTTTCCGTACACATATTCATGAACACAAAAATCACCTGAAGGCATTTTTTACACAAAATGCAGTTTCAAAATTAACCTGCATACCTCATATAATCCATTCATAACATGAATGGTAGTCAGAAGCAATGGTATCAACCATAAGAAGATGCTTCAACTCAGGAGATTGTTTTTGCTCCATTTGGTCTGAACATGTACACTGACCAGTCAGATCACTGTCATGCTCATCAGTTTATGAAAAGTCACCACTGTGCATCTGTTAGAGTAGCCCAGTATCTTCAGCCTAAAAAGGGCCACATGGCCTCATACAAACCCACAGACAGTAAAAGCCTCAGGGCAGAAGCCTTGTATACCAACAGACCCTGAGCTGGCAGAGCCACTGAAAAGTAGGGCATTTCTTCCACTCATTTGCATCTCGAAGGCATACACATGACACAACATGCAGAATGCAAGTGTATAATGGATTTACTGCTGTCCAGTAAGAGTTTATGTCTCGCATTATCTTCATTGATTGCTCTTAGACAGACAGATCCATCAGTCCGCTGACACATTCTGCCTTTTAATCACCTAAACTGGACTTCAGCATTAGCAGGCACTCAATTAGAGTCCACCTCATCTATTAAAGAAGATAAGGAGTGTGGTGGTGGGTCAGTAGTCACAAACCAACAAGGACTTTTGTCTTCTTTTGTTCAATCAGTATACACAGTTGACACATAGGGGCTGACAGAAAATATATATGTGAGAAAAAGACTATTTGTTCAGAGAAAAACTGCAATGCAAAGACAAACCAGTTTTAATGTCCATCTTCTAGGTAACATAGGGGCTCTCAGGGCAGACAAACTGGGACTTTGCTGTTGAAAAGAAAGAGCTGGACCCAAAAGCAAAACTCGCGCTTTATAGGTCCTTCTCTGATCAAACCCTCACCTTTCACACATGTGGTTATGTGTGAAAAAATCCCATTCTGGACACAGGAGCAAGTCAAAATGAGCTGTAGACTAGGGTTGCCCAAGTCCAGTCCCTGAAATCTATCCTGCAACTTCCTTCTCCTATACACCTGAATCAAACAACTCATCAACAGCTTTTAGCACTGGAGAAACCAGCTAAAAGGGCTGGAATCAATTGATTGAGGCGTGTAGAAGCAGGAGTACATCAAGATAAAAGATCTTGAGGATTGGATTTGAGCACCCCCACTTTGTGATCCTGTACTACTTGAATATTGATTAGACAAGCAAGATGATTTCAATATTTGCAAAGGTCTTAAAACCTGTGACACACTCTGAACAGCAAATTGCATTACTAATGGAACCTGTTTAGTCTATTTTATCACATTTCTGCCTCAACAAACAACCTGACTTCACTAACAAACTCAAGCCCCTGTATCATAGTCCCCAATGTACTATCAGCTTTTCTTATGAAACTGATACAGTGGATGACCTTTCAACAAGAACAACATAGTCACCTCTACATGTATCCAACACACATATGCTTAAAGAACACTACCAAAACCAATTTGGGTTTCAGCATAGAGGTATTTACAACAGTGGTTGGAATGTGACATCCTGCTTATGGTCATGTCCATAAAGATCACTAGTATGTAGTAACAACCACCTGCTCAAACACTAGAGGGGATGATGGACAGCTTTAACAATGCACTGAAAGTACAACTTGTCGACATCATCAGGGACTGCTTTCATTACCAGCTTTTATTGAAATCCTTCCAAATCCCAGTTCAGCTCAGGCTAATAACACTCTGGTTATCGGAGACCGGTTAAAGAGCCGGAGGGGGATCATCATGGGATATTATCTTATTGGCTAAGTGAATAGATATGAAGAGATGCCCTGCTGGTGCATGGATGTACACACTATATGGAAAGAGGTCAAATGGACAGGATACCATGCAAGAGAAAAAAAAATGGAAATATATTAGCTCATACTTAATCTAACATTCAATTTGCATTAACTACATGCTGCTGGTGGAAGTCTGACATGCAGCCAAGAACTCAGTCAGCTTTGAACTGTTCAGTCATTACAGTTGGAAACAAAGCTTCAGCTTATTTTAGCTCGAATAAGAACCACACCAGAAAAATAAGCAGGGCTATAAAGAGAGGGAGAAGCTCACAAACAAGATGACAGACATGAAAAGGCATTGGTCTGTGTTAGAGGGCTCCTGTAAATGCAACACTTATGGCATTTTCAGCATGAGGGCGGCAGACGTTTGGAGCTTCACACACGTAGAGTTTATTAACCTCATGCGTGGAAAATATTTGCATTGCATTGCTCTCTCTTATTGCAGAAGGGAAGGTATCAAAACCTGTTCTGGCAGTTAGTGTCGGACTGTGATTTTTTGCTTGAACTTATTTTCAGTACACAATGCACAAATCACTTGATATTTTGGCATGCTTTGTTTTGATAAAGTCGCAATCTTTAAAGGATTGTATTGGGAGTGTACCTGATAGACCAAAATAAAACTGGTCTATCAGGTCTTTCACAATGGCCAAGTGAAAGAAAAAATATATTTGATTTTCTTTGTTTGTTTTTTTTTTTTAATAAAAATGTAAAAAGTGTTGCGTGCATTGCTATTCGGTCCTTTGGGGCATGTCTCTACCTGTAAACCATTCTGACATGAATATGCTTTGATCCGACTCATCCAGTAGCTTTGGATTATGTTGAGTCATTGTTCTGCTGGAAGTTGAATTGGAGTCTCATCTGTTTTGCAGCCTTTAACGGCTTCTCTTTCAGGATTGCCATGTTTCCAGCAACATCCATCTTCCAATTAAAAATTACCAGCTTCTCGTGCCTGCAGAACAAAAGCATCCCCACACCATCCTTCAGTGTGGGGATGTTGTTTTCAGACTTCAGTGTTCTTCTCTATGTTATTATGGCTAACGATTAATCCCTTAAATGGCTTTGGTGCTCCTCGGCTTTTGTGATGCTTTCACACATGTTTTTTAAAACCTGTGAAGCTTTGGAAGAAAACCTTCACTGAGTAAACAGGTGATTTCTGAAGGCAATGGGTTGCACTGGTTCGCGTTTCACAGTACCAGACACAACATTTTCTTTTCGATACAATTAAGCTCTAATTTATGCTCCTCTGTCACATAAAATCCCAATAATTCAAGGTGTGTGTACCCTGCTCCACCCTGTTCTTTTTATAATTTCTCAGTGGTGTAATCTCTGTGTGGATTATACAATTGACAGATGGAGTGGTCCACGCATATAGAAATATATGCCTGACTCAAAGTGACAGGCGTATTGTGTGTGAACATGTGCGTCTGTGCAGACCCTGGGCATTAGGGATGGGGTTGCGAGCCAGAAGAAGTGATTGGCAGGGGAGGAGAGTCACAGCATCAGCACATCCTTTAACCCAGTGCCCTTCTTTCCATCTTCTCAACACCCCCACATGGCTCTGCATGGCAGCATAGTGTATGTGGGAAACAGGAGGGTTTATTGAGAGGGGGATTTGCTGCTATCCGGACCTCCGGCACTCTCTCTCTCTTTCTCCACATGCGCACACAAGGCCTCCCTTCCCCCTTTTTAAAGTGTTAAAGAATGCGACGTGCAGACGTGCGCACGCACAGTAATTGGGGTGGCCAATATAAGGCGGAGGGACAGATGCACCGCAGAAAAAGTGCGTAGGCTATAGGTTAAAAGGGCTAAAACAGTCGCCACATAAACGTCAAACGAATGAACTGAGACGCACGCGCCATCTCATAAACCTACAATAAACCGAGCAGCTGGGGGGTTGCTTTAAAGGATATTGATGAAAGGGGCTGTGATTAGTGTCATTTACGAGAAATTATACGGTCTATGTAAATGGATGCACACAGTATTCCTTTTTCGCAGCTGCAAGCTTCCTTGGAGGGGGGCGACCGGTGCGTAAAAGGACAACCATGCGGTTTCTCTGCTGCTGCTTTTCCTCCCCGGCCCAGGCATCCCTTGCTCAACGACAGAGACAGATATAACAAATAAAACTCTGGGAGCCACAAAAGGCACACATAGATGTCTGAAAGCCTCAGTATCTATGACCCAAAGGAAAATGAGAAAGTCAAGCTCTTTGATGTGAAAAGTTGATGTGTGATATTGTTGTGATTTTGAGTTTCCGTGTAAAAACAGATGACTTGCAGCTCTGATGGACTGCCACTACAATAATAATAATAATAATAATAAATGACACACAAACATGCATAAAGTAACCTGCATTATTTATCCCGGCCGTCTATCTCCTTGTGCGTTTGAAGCCCCCCGCTGACAGAGGGTGACCCGTCCTTTACTCACCTCACAGTCATACAACTTGCTGAGCTCCTCGATGATCCATTCTTCCAGGACGAGTCTCTTCCGCAGCTCCTTCCTGTCGTACTTGACCGTCACTTTCCCCTGCTTCTTCTGGACCGGGTCCTCGCCGTTGATGGGGCCGGAGCTCACGCAGCCCACACCGGGCGCACCTTGGAAGAAGACGCGGCTACCTGCGGTGGGCAGAGGGGCACTGGTTTCGGTGCTGGCGGCCGACATAGCGGGATGAGAGGGTTTGTTGCTTGGATAAATGTGTTAATGAAGTGGACAAGAGGGGCGGGGGAGAGAAAAAGACTGCGGAGCTGCACGGCAGACAGGGGAATGTGCAGCAGCTTTTAAACAGTTGCTATTTAAAGCGCAGCGCCGTAGAAAGCCGAGAGGGCGGAGCGAGCGCTGCAAGAAATGCTGGATGGCAGACGTTGGGTTTGAGGTGAAATAAAAAAGAATGACTCCAAATAAGAAAAAATAAATAAATAATGGAATATGGAGATGACAATGGAACAGAAACGCAAAGGAGTTTAATTTACTACAGGAACGTCGCATTGGCAGGTGTCGGTTTTTAAAAATGCACATATTCAAAAATAACTCCGGTTAACAGACGTAAATAATTTTTTGCAGCGAATCTTTCGATTTCCCTCAATGGTTTTTATCAGTAAAAGACAGTTGCGCCATCAAGAGGAGGGAAGGAGAACAATTTGCTTCCCAAGTTAGACAGTCCTTTTATTTACTGGGTCATATATCAATGAACGCCGACAAGTTTATTCCAACAATTTAGTTCAAAATCTGAAACTCAGATCTATTACGCAGAGTGATCTATATTACCAGTTTTTAACTTTCAGCTCATAACAACTCGAAAGCATAATGAAATTCAGGACATTCTGTTTTAGATTTTGTCCCCCTCCCCGAGATTATTAGTGCTAAAAAATAATTGTTCAAGTGTTCTTGTTTGTAGCTACAAACAAACAAAATCTCAGTATCCTTATTTTTTTTTTTTTACCTTCTTATTTAAAGAAAAAAAAAAAAAACTTGGCCAAAGAATTTTTGCGCCACCTATTGTCCGAATTAATCCATTACACTGTGGTAGATCAGGTTTTGTTACTGTTTGAATTATTCGTCACTGTGAGATCTTTCAATAAATTTCCCTTCATTAAATCAAATCTCAATGGTGCTGGCTCAAATAGATACACCCCTCATTTTTGGAACTGAATGTAAAAAAAATGTAGTTAACATTCAGGAATGGTATAAATTTGGTCAACAAGTAATGATGATTGACCCTTATTAGAACTTTCACAGCTGGACTTTCAAGAAAGATGGAGATAAATTTAAAAATTTCTTAAAATACATAATGTGGGTATTTATCTATTATCAACCACATTTCTAAATCTTTTGTTTTCATTTTGTTCTCACTACCACAAACCTTTTCTCAAACCCAGACTTCCGTGCATTCCATAAACTACATGTATTTAAACTGTGTTGTTAAAAAAACTTGAATTTTTTTCCAATACAATTTGGTTTATTTATATACTACCGATTCACAATAAATATCACAAGGCCTTTTTACAAAAAAAAAAAAACAAAACAAAAAAACCCCCCAAACCCCCTCCCTAATCAATTAGATTCAATTCAATACAATCACACTCATAGATTCAAAGGCAGTTGCAATTGAATTTGAACACACCTCTTTTTAGAAGCTCCTGAGATTTCCAAATCTGTTTGTTTCAGAACGGATCAATAAACCATAACAGAAAAATTGCTTATATCCCAAACACTTGTATTTCATTTGCTCCTTTAAAATGAATATTTTATTGAAGGTTGTTGTTAAGTGTTTCAATTTGCATGTACTTTTCAGCTTGTAGCACAGGGAGAACAAAGTGGAATATTAACCCTGGTACAGGACTTTGAAACTTAAACTTGCAGACTTTTATGTTGTTTTTTTTTTCGTAACCTGGTGATACTTGGAAATGTTTTTTCTCTACTTCAGCATGGTGCCAGGCTCATACGCCTTTTCCCATGTTCTGACTCAGCATAAAGGCCCACTTCAGATAACAGAGCAGTGTTTTATAACATAAGGTTTGCACTCAGCAAAGGTACAGTGGTTCCACTCTCTCTGCCAGCTGCTCAGTCAGTCATGGCTCTCCTGTCTGAACTCACACCTGTACTCGCTCTGGTCCTGTGCATGGTGGCCGGCTTTTTGTTTCTGAAATCCCGGGCACCAGAGACCAGTCCGAGAGAAGCAGGGCAAACCAAGGGGCCCACAAAAAAGGAGTTCAGACCCTGGGTGGATCAGGACTTGCAGGATGACACAGAAATAACAAGAGGAGGTAAATTTCAGTTTCCTTTTTACTAGTCAAAGAAAAATAGGATTTTCATGTTTTGCGCTTGCATCGGATGAAAAAGGCTTTACATAAATTAAAATAAGGAAAAAAAAAGAGCAATAATAAAAAATGGACATACAACACTAACAGTCACATTAACAAACCAAAAAATAAATAACGATCACGCATGGAGAAATTTCTTGTGTTTAAAATCTTCATACGTTATGCATAAATGTAATCCACATTACATCAACCAGGTTGAAAAATACCCATGCATCAATGGAATCTACTGGATTTTCTTAGACATAAACTTTTTAAACTATTTTGAATAACGTATTGAGTATAAGATAGCTGGTATCAATGGGAACTATTGATACTAGATAATTAAAGTTTATACACCTCAAGTACGTCAGAGCTCTGTGACTTTTTACGGCAGACTATATGTTGGCTCTGTCTCCTTGCTTATTTAGATTCTCTGATTAACAAAAATGTTATAGGCATCACGTTTCATTTCTTTGACATCATTTTAGATGACGATGAATGGCTGGAGAACAACGAAGAGGAATCCCTTGCGCATGTTCCCTATTCACCACAGCGCTACCCGGAGGAGACCATGCTGCAGAGGTCCAAGGATTTCTACTCCTTGATGAACCAGAGAAGATCTGTCAGATTCATCAGCCCCGAGCCAGTCCCACGAGAAGTCATTGATAAGGTCATCCTCACTGCAGGCACGGAACTTATCAGTTTGGCTTTTTGCTGCATTTGAGGATCAACAAAGGCCATCATAACTGGAGTTTTTAAATCCCTTCAGTTTGTTTTGAGACGTGCTCATCAGCTTGTTCTATCTCTGCTTAGGGACAGCGCCAAGTGGTGCTCACACAGAGCCCTGGACGTTTGTTGTGGTGTCAGATCCGGACACAAAGCACAAGATCAGACTTATTGTGGAAGAAGAAGAGGAAGTGAACTACCGCCAGAGGATGGGAAATAAGTGGGTCAATGATTTGGCCAGGCTAAGGTGAACATATTTTCTTACTCCACATCTTTTTTACCATTATGATTATTATTAAAAGGACAAAATATGCCACATAATCACTCTTGTTTCTGCAATACAGGACAAACTGGATTAAGGAATATTTGGATGTTGCTCCATACCTGATTCTTATTTTTAAACAGACTTATGGGATTCTACCAAATGGCAAGAAAAAGACCCACTATTACAATGAAATTAGTGTCTCTATATCTTGTGGAATCCTCCTGGCTGCTTTGCAGGTTAGAAATACAAAATATTCTATGAAATACAAATGACACTAAATGAAATGAAAAAGTTTATTTAATTATTTTCCAAATGCACAATTACTTTCTCTGAACATTTTTCCAAAAACACAGTATAATCTTAAACAAAGAATCTGATTTTCTGCTTGTCAGAATGTGGGCCTAGTAACTGTCACATCGACGCCCCTAAACTGTGGCCCTCAGCTCAGGCTCCTCCTCAATCGGCCGGTCAACGAGAAGCTGCTGATGCTGCTTCCTGTGGGTTATCCTGCAGCCGACGCCACTGTGCCAGATTTGAAACGGAAGAATCTGGAGGAGATCATGGTGGCCACCTGAACAAATCAGAGAATATAAAATGTGGAAAAGTGTTCAAATGTCTTTTGAAGAACAAATACTTTCAAAATTCTAAAACAACTTATGGCTGCAAAGATAAAAATAAAATTGGTTTTAGTTGGTATTTTTTGTATCCACAGTAGTTTAAATGGCACAAAAAAAAGTATTAATGTTGATGTATATTCTCCACTCAAGAATACTCTGTCATCTATGTAGGAAACTATATGTTATTGCTCTTCTATTTTCTTTTTTTAATAAAGCAATGAGTAAAAAGTGTGAATGGTGATATTTTAGTTGTATTTCCAATTTTTGCTCATTAAATTTGTGCTTAAAACAATAATACAGTAGTATGTTCAGTAGGTGTAACACTTAACCCTGTGATTCTTAAGACATCGGCCAGTGGTTCTGTTTTCTAAACCATTGTTGCTTGCTCATTTGAAACTACATGTCAAGGCAATACTGTGGTAAAATGAAATAAATGTTTAACACTGCTGCCAGAGGCTACCAAAGAGTGGGTTGAAACAAAAATTTGGTATTGGCTCACTAAACATGTAATACTTAGGTTGAAATAAAAAAATTATTTTCCATCCATTTTCTGTATCTTAACTCTTTAAAGATCACATGCAGGGAGTGCCTATCTGCATCAATTAAAAAGTGAGAAGTGGGGAACATCATCAACATGTTAATACTCAATTCTGATTCGTTGCTGAGCTCCAACTTGTTGTGATATAACTGGCATCATTTAGATGTGACCACTATCAGACTTTATGTGCAGTCTTCAGCCCTGAAGTGAAAGATGATACAATGTCACATGCAACACATTGTTTGCAGAAGGTGTGTCTTTTGCACCTTGTTTTACATTTGCTCTTTTCACATTTCAGTGTTGCCAAGTTGGATGAAATGCAACATGACGGTCCAGATTTAGGTTGCATTGAAAAACATTGGATCTGAATTATATATGAAAAAACTGGATTTGGATTTGTGCATATTATGTATGTCCATACTGTCCAAAAATATATTGCCAGAAATGTCGGATTTGGTCTACTATTTCCTGTTATATAAATGTAGCAATACAAATACACACACTCAACGAACATTTAATGAGGCTGATCAAACTTACATAAACGCTTTTGGATTAGGAGATGAGTCTCCAAGAAAGAACCTAAAAATGCACATAAAGAACATCTAAACTAAGTCCAAAAAGGCCCCAGCTTGACCAAAAAAACAAGCAATTAAAACTGCATGTATATTAGCAAGTGAATAGAGTTGAATATGGAGAACAAAACTCTACATTGAATGAAATATTGCCTTTCACAGTGTGAATGTGAAGCAACAATTCACCAATTTTAGCTCTAAAGAATATTTTAGATTTGAAAAGTGAAGGAAACCTTTTTCTGTAGAGTGAATTTAAGACATGATCACAATCCATAAGCAGTAACTTTATTACTTGTCATTATTTATCATCTAACTGTGTTGTTGCCTATTTAAAATCTATTTCAAACTGTGCATAAAATTTTATTTTACTGTCTGTACTTAAACCAGAGTGAAGTAATACAATTATATAAATTTTTACACATATTTAACTAAAATATAGGACAGGAAAAAATGTGTATTTTTCTTTTTACACGTATTTAACTAAAATATAGGACAGCGCCCAACATTTAAACAGGGACCAGTGGGGGGAACCAATGCGCTGTCGTTATGTGTGTCCTGCCCTTACTGAAGAGAAGAAGAAGAGAAGCCACATTGCGCAGGCGTACACCACGTACACCGAGGCATCGAGCTCTCTCGGCTGGATGCTAGCAGGCTAGTCAATCGAAACTCTGTTACATTTTGGGGCTCTGAGGGGGACAAACACGCAACGGTGGGGAACAAGGGCGAGCCCAGCGCCGCTTCGAAATGGCCGGACAACAGTTCCAGTACGATGACAGCGGCAATACGTTTTTCTATTTTCTAACGTCCTTCGTCGGACTTATTGTGATCCCGGCCACATATTACCTGTGGCCCCGGGATCAGAACGCTGGTAAGGCCCGGTGGTTGGCTCTCTGTTATCGCTATTAACTCTGCCTGGACGAATACTAGATGCTATGGAAACATATCAACTTGTAAAAAAAACAAAAAACAATCAATTGAGATTTTTTTATTTTCACAGCCAGGAAATATACCGTTGTGCAAACAGAAGCTAACAAACGTCAGGAATATGATGCACATGTCTTTTTTTCTGTCTGTTTTGTCATCCAAACACCTGACTTTATAGCCCGTGTTTGGATGTAATCATGAGGCCAATTCGTTATTTAACGTAAAGCTGCAATTTAGTAATAGTGTTGATTTCTCAGCATCTGAAGTTTGTCTTTTTAAAAGTCTTATTATGGAAGTATTCTTATCTTACTCCTGCTATCTGTTTGTAAACAACAGATATGTTCTGATGTAACCAAATCTGACAAAGTTCGCCGGTTTGTTGCTGTGTTGCAGTCCTTGTGTAATGATCCATTCTGTTAAATTAAATCTTACCTGAAAGGAACCTACACCACTGTTTAACATTTCACCTCTTTTTGTTATCTAACTGATGCAAGTCAGAGAGTGTTACCATTCAGATAGTGCTGATGTGTCCATGATTGCTACCTCTCCATCTTCCTTTCAGAACAACTGCGTTTGAAGAGCCTGAGGAGGGTACATGGCCGGTGCCTGTGGTATCGGCTCAGGCTGATGAAGTCTCAGCAGAGCATTGTCCCAACACTAAAGTGAGTGCAGACAGCTGGGTTTGACCTTTTTTTAAGATGAGCTAAAAGCCTGACGCATTGCAAGACGCCATTTCTTATGGTTTATAGAAGCATTTTGTAGCACTATGGCCACATTTTGGAGAATTTGGCTCTTCAAACCAATTTACTTGCTTTTGCTGTGAACTTAAGTCACATGAGACAGTAACTATGTGGGGAGGAAAGTTCTCATACATGAAAATCCAAGCAACACTTACAGGAGGGGAATCTCTGTCTTACATTTGGATCAGACATATTCAGTTCTGGAGTAGAGGTCGAGACTTTAACACCTTACTTTTGAATTGCTTAATATTTAGAATCTCCACCTTGGAAACCTCATCACCCAAGTCCCGTAATAAAAATGTTCCCAAATTTTAAGAGTGTCCTTTTTCTTTTGTCTGTATAAGAGCAGATGTTTTTTAGTCGGTCAGTTTAAACATTTTTTGTATTTACTTTAGTTCTAAGCGATGATTTGTTGATATAAAGTCCCCACTGTAAAATAGCCTTTGTTCGGCCTTGGTATTGTCTTTTTTTTTTTTTTTTTCTAAAGACCTGCATGAAGTCTTTAGAAAAAAAGACTTCATGCAGGACTTCATGATTGGATGAAGTGTGTGTTTTTCTATTACTGTGCAGTACAGCCACAGAAAGATGAAAAGCCAGGTTCTGAAAATGCCTTTTTGTTCTTTTAAGAAATCATTCCCTCTTATCACAGCCAGCCACCCACTGGAGATTTTTTTTTTTTTTTTTTGCCAAATGCATTTTCTCCACTGCTGGTGACATTTTACTAAATACCCATTCTATGACTTTTACACTCCACAATTATACAAAGATTCTCCCTAATAACGAGTGTGTGTGAATGTTGTTCTTTGGTGCTGTTCGCTCAGTGTGTCAATATTTTGTGATGCGTGTTAAAAGGTCATGCGTTACATGGGTTAGGCAGCTCGCCGAGGGGGAATTATATGAATGACCTTTTATTTTGTTTAAATCTCTTGGTGATGTTTGCCGTCTCTCTAAACATGTTTTGTTTCCTGATATGTCCACTAATACTCTTCTCCCCATGTTTTCTCAGAGCTGTTTATGTTTAATTTCTGTGAGCTTTTATAGCAGCTTCTCAACAATTTGTCTTCTGCCGCCCACATTAAACTTTTTCTCTGTCATTACATTCACATCCTGTTTACCCTCTAAAATCTAATATTTGGTTTGTAGGATTTATGTGGGGTACTGACTCGGCCTGCATGTTTCCAAATAGCTTCTCATTACACTATCACTAGATATAAAATTAATTGAACTATTATACCCGACTGTTGTAATCAGAGTGTTAAAGTTGAACTTTGCATGCCGATAAGCTATGCGGCCTGGTGGATGAAGTCAAATTCTACCCAGATGAAAGCTTCCGAATTTGGTCACAGAGAGAGTTGGAGACGTCAAAAGACACGAGAACAACATGACTAATATCATCATTACTATGTTTAGCAGCAATATTGCTGTTGTGCAGCTTTCATGAGTGCTGATGAAGATTTACGGCATGCTTGTCTGTTTCTTCAAATTGAAAAGTCACATCACTTCTCTGCTCATCACCGTTTCACTGTTTTTATAGGAAAACGTTTTGCGTATTTGTGCCATCAGACATCTGAGCTGGTGTAAACTAGTGATCCGTTGTCATGGTAACAGATTCTGGGCACATATTTTCTTACTTTTGCCATTGTCATGGTAACAAGTTCATCATCTATCTTTAAAACAATAAGGATGCCAGAACTTTTCTGACCTTCTGCTCAGTGGAGATGCATCGATTGTAATTGGTTTTCTATTTCTATTTCCTGATGACAGGTTTCCTCTCTGATGGGAAAATGGTTGCTAGGGATGTTAAGGAGTGACTTTGAGTTGAAAAACAAATTTTTGTAGTCGACGTGTTGAACTCAGAAGCGGTGCTTTTACACATAAATGTGCTCATTTTGTTTTCTCTGTCACTCTCCAATGTATTATCTGCTAAAATGCATCTTTGTAAGCTTAGAGCAGCTGCTCAGTTTGGTCTCAAGACTGTTAGCTTTGATCCAGAATGGATCAGTTTGCTCCATCAATATTTGGACCAATGAGTGAAAAGGAAAGACATTGTGAAATTCTTATTTTGTCAGAAGACGAGAGCACATCTTTAGTAGCCAGATTACGTTTGTATCATCCAGACCAGTTGGGGATTTGTGGTGATCTACAGGATTCTTTCAGCCACCAATAGAGATTCAGTTATTTATTCCAGTATTGAAAGGGTGAACAATTGAGTAACAAATAAAATGTTGTACAGCTTGACTAAAACTAAGATTTAAGAATTCTCACCTAATCCTCTGTCACAATTGTTACCACCTTTTTTCACCACTCTAGTTTACATCCCTCTATCCCAACAGCATGAAAAAAAGAGAACCATGCTGATTCTTTCTTTGAATAAACTAGGCTTTGATGAGTGATTTGTGATCGTTTTTTTCTTTTTTTAGAAAAGTGGCCTTGCTTTTTGGGTGGGCTGTATTCCTTCTGCTCGCCTACAAGGTGTCCAAGCTGGACAGGGATTACCAGGAGTACAACCCTTATGAAGTCCTCAACTTGGAACCGGTAAATTCCATCCCAACAATAAGTTTGCCTTTTTCACAATCACTTTAACGATTTGAGAGTTATGAAGCATCCAGAAAATCAAACCTAGGTTTGTCTTGAGAAGTGAGCATCTCGATGTGAACTCATTGGTGTGATTGTGTTCTTGACTCCAGGGTGCGAAGGTGCAAGCAATTAAAAAACAGTATCATCTACTGTCGCTCAAGTACCACCCTGACAAAGGTGGCGATGAAGTCATGTTTATGAGAATTGCCAAAGCCTATGCTGCGTAAGTGTTTTTTTAAAAAATGTATTTAATTACTTAGTGATTTAGTCAAATCAACATTGTCAGTGTTTTGAATTTGTTGAATGTATTCTGTCGTTTGTTTGTTTCTGCAGTTTAACCAATGAACAGTCGCGACAGAACTGGGAGCTGTACGGTAACCCAGATGGTCCCGGAGGTAAGTTAAAGCTACCTGTGTCAACCCCAACCTTTGCGTTGCTCTGCCGATACCCACTACTTTAGAAAACTCCTGGTTGGTGCACTGTTGTTTTATTTATTTATAGCAAACCCTTTTTATTTTATGCCAAACCACAAAATGTACAGTGAAAATAGCAAGCTTTTTAAAACTGAAAACATGGATTAACTGCCTCCTCCAGCATGAAAATAAGGGGCAGCTCTTGGCATTAGGTCTTATACTACAAAAACTTTTAATAGTTGCATAATGTTGCATATGAGGTTGAATTGTATGTAAATGAACACTGGCCATAATTTGGTCATTAATGAAATCCTCAAATGATAGACCATAATATTTTAGTGCAACTTAACATACTTATTTATTAACTCACTTATTAACTTATTAATTCATTATGATTTCAATGCATTATTGATTCACTTGGATAGTAACATAATTTTTATAATTTGATTAAATTAAGATGGAATAAAGTTAAATGGGAATGGCTGACTACCCAAAATTTGCACATTAACAAAAACAAAACAAGCCCAATATTTAACTAGTTAATATTGGGTTATGCTTTTCCATTAACAATGATTCAATGAAAAATGTACTAGATAGACTTCAGCTTTAATTTCATAGTGTTTTTGAAAATAAACGTGTAAAAAAAAACACAAAAAAACCTTTTTTTCTGCTTTGGTCCATTTTTTCCCTCCTCTTCCAGTCACCAGTTTTGGTATCGCCTTGCCTGCCTGGATTGTGGACCAGAAGAACTCTATGCTGGTATAAATTTTTATAGCTAGAAATAATGCTTTTTTCATTCCTTTCATCTGAATGTCACACAATGACCTACACTAACAGAGAGACTTCTTTTTCTCCAGGTGTTATTGGTCTATGGCCTTGCCTTCATGGTCATCCTTCCTGTAGTTGTGGTAAGCTTTAAGCACAATTTCTTTTTAAGTCAGGTTTTGTACCAAATGTCATGTTCTTCTAATTTACTGTGCTTCATTTTTGCCTGCTTGCTTTAGGGCACATGGTGGTACCGCTCAATCCGATACAGTGGAGACCAGATCCTCATCAGCACCACACAACTTTTTATGCATTTTATATACAAAACACCAAACATGAACATGAAACGTGAGTTTAATCTTGACATACATAACAAAAACAAGCCCGACATTTAACTAATTAATATTGGGTTATGCATACATAGTTTTTTTTTTTTTTTTTTAAAGATTTTTCTTTTTTTTTTAATTTGAGGCTCAGTTACTTTGTTGGTAGATCTTTTAACATTTAACTTCAGGTGTCACGTAATAGCATTTTTGTGTCATCCAGGATTAACCATGGTCCTGACTGCAGCCTGTGAATTTGACCCTCGCAGCAATAAAGAGGCAACCATAAGACCCACAGACAACGTTGAAGTGCCGCAGGTAGAAACACATCTTTTCTGGAGATTCAAAGACAGTCAGGAAAAGATTCTTGCAATGAACAGCCAAATTACCAATTTGCATATGGAAAGAAGAAAGAAAATTATCTTATTATAAATTCAACACAATTTCAGTGTTGGATAATCTGAAAAGAATACAGCCAAAAAAAACTCCAAGCTGGCATTTTAAGGGTTAGAAACTAGACAGATCTGTGGATTTTTGTTTATGATTCTTGATCCTGAATCCAGGCAATAACACCAACATAAACATCATGTTTGCTTGTTTTGAGAAAGAGACAGACTGTAATCACTAAAATGATCAATTAAGGGGCTAAAAATTGAGAAAATGCCTAAATATTCATGTATAGTGGAAAGTGAGACCCCTCAGAATCTTTTACCACATTTTAGCTAAGCAAATTTCTACAATTTATTATTTACTTCAAAGAATTTACCTAGGATTCAGTATTTTTTTTTCCTGTGCATTTGTTGCAGTTGATCCGTGAATTAGGGAATATCAACGTGAAGAAGAAAGAGCCTCCTTTCTGTTATCCGTACAGCTTCAAGGCCAGGGTGTTGGTGCTCTCACATCTGGCCCGCATGGAGGTGTCGGAGAACTTAGAGGAAGGTAGGACTGATCAGTTGAATTACATTTTAAATCTTCTGTCCATCCATTGTTGTTCTTGTAAATTCAAACGCTGGTGAAGCTTCTTGTTTGCAGCCCTTTTTGTGGTGGTGTAGTTTTGAAAATATAATTTTGGTTATTGCAAGCATACGTTTATGAAAGTCTCTGGAGTAGCAGAGTTGGTTGAGAATGACGTCTTGAGGGTTGCAGGAACTAAAACAGCCCCACACACTGCTAAGCGTTTGATAATCTGGAGGAAGTTCAAAAACACGGAAGGAAAAGTTACTAAAAATCCAAGACATGGAGAAATAAGCTGTTCACATGTGATTTATTGTAAAAGTGGTATACAGTTAGAAAGATTAAATGTGTTCTCTGTATTTCTTCACCAGATCAAAGATTTGTGGTGAGGAAGAGTCCAGCTCTTCTTCAAGAGATGGTCAACGTTGGCTGTCAGCTCACCATGATGGCTAACAGCAGAGGAGGTACACACAGCGATGGTTGCAACCCCTACTCAGTGTCACGGTGCCTCCGTTTCCTTTCTGCTGGAAATAATCTGTGCACACTTGCTTATTCGTCTCTAGGTTTCCCTGCTCCCAGACTGGTGACCATTGAGAATTGTATGAAGCTGACCCAAATGATCGTGCAGGGCCTGCAGGAGACAAAGTCACCATTGCTGCAGCTGCCGCATTTCGAAGAGGAGCATCTTCGCTACTGCATTTCTAAGAAGGTAGGCTCAAACACAGGAAAGGAAAAGTTGCTCAAATCTGAGTCTTGGGTTGCTTTTTTAATTTTCTTTTTTTAGATTGTTTACGATGACGGTAGACAAAATTAGAAGTTATTTTTAGCCTTAAAGTACAAAACCAAAATGATTAAATATAATTACTTCAACAACAACAAAAAAGTTAGCATTTGTTTATGGATTATTTTGTAGTTTACTAATTTAGTGTATTTGAGTTTTTTATTTAGTATGAAACACTGAGGAATTGTTCTCTTCCTGTCCTCTGATGCGTCCCTGTGCAGTATAAAGTGAGGACGCTGCAGGATCTGGTGAGTCTGAAGGACTCGGACAGACGCAACATGTTGCGTGTCCTTGGGGAGGAGAAGTACGACGAGGTCATGGCTGTTCTGGGCAGCTTCCCTCATATCACCATGGGCATCAAGCTCCAGGGTTAGTCCAGACAATTTTTCATCCATATTTACTTCTTGGGAACTTGTCTTCAAAGTGCTCCCGGGTGGAAAATGTGACATTTTAAGTTAAGTTTAGCTGCTATTCTCCTTTTTCTTTATGTTTGCTAGTCCTTGATGATGAGGATAGCAGTAATATCACTGCGGGCTCAATCGTCACAGTAACAGTCACCCTAACCAGGAAGCGTATGGCAGTAAGTATTTCATTTGGCGGACTAAGACATAATAAAAAAAAAAAAGTTTTTTGTGGTATGAATATGACTTCTGGTCACCAGAAGAGGGCGCAGTTTGCTATATTTAAGGCTTTAAAAATGGTATGCCGTCCTACTGTTCATTGTTTGCAGGATATGTTTGAAAAGGAGCAGGAAGCATCAATATGTCAGGGAGAGGAGACAACCAATACAGAGGAAGCAGTAAGGGTAACCTGCCATTTTTGATCTGCAGAGGGAAAATGTCAGCGTTTGTTAAAATCCCACCATAAATAAATAACTTTTAATCTCGTCTTAAATTCAGAATCAGGGAGACACGAATAAAGCCAAAACTAAAGTTTGGCAGAGCAAGAACAAAGGGGCCAAGAAGACAGCCAAGTCCAAGAAGAAGAAATTAACCAAGAAGAAAGTGTTGCCTGCTCCTGTTAAAGGCAAGCAGGCTAATGGCAATGTGGCAGGAAATGTAAGCATCCTATAATCTTGGCTGAATGCGACTCTTTGAACCAATGACGATTGTCTTGTTTCAGTTTATTGAAATGTTTACAATGTCTCAGGAAATGGCAGTTACAACATCAGCTGCAGCATCCGCGGCGAAGGAAGACGATGACGAAGCTTCAGATAAAGGCAGCGAGTCGGACGAAGGCGAAACCAACAAAGATTCTCCCAGCGAAAGAGACGAAGAGAGCGACAAACAAAGTGACACTGAAGTCGACGAGGGCGGTGGAGACGACGAGGAGGTCAGTGTGACACTTTTATAGACACTAAATAAGGGAACATGAGCTTGCCTTCAACTAAATATTGTTTCATCCAACCTTTCAGGAGTGGGAGGCGCTGCAGCAGAGCATCCAGCGGCGAGAGCGGGCGCTGCTGGAAACGAAGTCGAAGGTGACGCACCCCGTCTACAGCCTTTACTTCCCTGAGGAGAAGCAGGAGTGGTGGTGGCTGTACATCGCCGACCGCAGAGATCAGACGCTCGTCTCCATGCCCTACCACGTCTGCACACTAAAAGACTCAGAGGAGGTGAGACCATGCTTCTGAAAAGGTGTTGTGGAAAGCCAGCACTTTTTCCACTCATTACTATTTTCAGTTGTACAATATCAGAAATATGTTAAATGATTCAGATAAACAATTCATTTTTTTTTGTTAAATAAGAAAATAGACATTTTGTATAAAACACATTCACATAACATTTTTCCTTGATCATTTGTCACAAAGGATGCATCTGTAGCTAAACAATACTTCTAACATTAACATGTGAAAAGCTCAGCTTTTTCTGCTTGAGCTAACATTAACACATGTGGGCTAACCTGTTCATTGTTTTTTAATTAACCAATTGATAATTAGGTAGCAAAAGGTGCCTATTGGGACTTTTTATTTCTCTTAAGCAAAATTTGAACCAAGTGAAGGAAAAACTAAAGGAGTTTGGGATAGAACATATTTACAAAGAAAGATTTTTTTATCTTAAATGCAAATTGTATGTTCTTTTTGCACTCCTCTCTTTGCAAATGGCCTTTTTTTTTATTCCAAAATTGCTGACAATTATTTCAACAATTGCTTCATCATGCTTTTTTTTTTTTTTTCTTAATTTGCTCACACTTTCTGATCGGTGCGTGTGTAGTTTCTTTTACAACGCACCCATCAACATATCCTCACATCGTGTTACTAGGCTGGCCTTTGCACTCAGCATTGCTCCCTCCGAGGAGTTTGTGCATGTTTATCCAGAACAGTTTTCTCCAACAACAGCCCAGATTGACAGGAAGGTAAAAGCTTAATGAGGGCTCCGTGTAACACTGCTCGGCCAGCTGTCGCTACGGGAGCTACATGATAGGTCGCTGGGTACCAATCAATTAGTCTGTCTCCTCGATAGTTTCTCCTATGCTTGCATTGTGGGATTTAACTGTGTATGTGGCAGATGTGTTTCCAGCAGCCCAGACTGGTTGCTTCCCCCCAAGCAGACGGGGCTGTTTACAGCAGCCATGTTCAACTCGCTCACGATGAATAATAAAAAGCTTCATTGTGCTGATAATTAGATGTTTACTGTATGTATTTGCACAAGTTGCTAATCACAGCCTGATGTAGAATAGGTAATATTTATAGTCGAGCCATGTCATCATCATGAGTTGGTTAATTTCTGACTACACACGCTGCTGCCCGCTCCTCTTAGAAGACAATTTGTAAGGTGAGCTTTTACAATGGAGCCATCTTTCTCTCTCTAACTGACAGCAATGCAGTGGTTTTATGAAAACTTCATTTAAAAACTGTTCAGCTTCAGTTTGCTGCAACCTTGTGCAAAATCACATTTAATGGTTAATTACAATCTTAGAGCAATATTTTTCTTTCTGAGTTGACAAGAGGAGCGTGTCCAGTTGTAAACAAACACTTTCGGCAGATTGTTTTGAAATGATAACCAACAAGATAGGAACTCGGCTGGGATCAGACTGACTCTAAGTACAGATGCCAACAAGCTGTGGGTTACAAGTCCTCTGTATATTTTCTTAATGTAAAGGTTTAAAAGAAGTGGCTGGATAATATGGAGCTTTAAACAGAAAAACATCAAACACTGACGTTGTTGCTGACCTGATCTTACACCTAAATAGTCCAGATTAGCCTAGCCTGTTAATCCGACACCGGTGACAGATCACTGGATTAACTACAGGTTTATCAACAGAGAATGGAGAGGAAGAATCCAGTAAAGAGGTGAGGGGAGTGTCCTGGACCAAATTTGGCTCTGTCACTTACCAACAAGTTGGATGTGCATCCTCTTTAGATTGTGACCAGTAGTTAAAGGAACATAACATGTTTGCTGCCCGGTTATAAAAGCAGATGTTGGTTACTTCAGGTAGTCTCACCAGTGTAGATTTGAAATTCCAACAATTGACTCCGGTGTGCTGGAGATCTTTTACAGTTTTAAATATTGGATTATTTTTGCACTTAATCCGAGGTTCTGTGTTTATCTTGAAGTGCCCCTTTTAACCGATAACTTAAATAAATTTGGACATTTGATATGAGGTTTGATTTATTTTGAAGAGTTCAGATCAGATTTTAGAATCCATTTAGTCAACGATCACATCTGTCTTAAATGACCGCATCCTTTTTAGGCGTTTGATGCTTCCTGCTTAGACACGGTTCTTCTCTGAAGTGTCTTTAGACTTGTATCTCCACTTTGGGAGAGCAATAGTTATTTGAAAATTGACCAGTATTCAGTTCAATTAAATATGTCTCAACCTTTGTTTCTTCTTTTATTTTTGTTTTTCAGGTGGAGCTAAAGTTTCCAGCCCCATCCAAAGCGGGCAACTACCAGTACTCAGTCATCCTCCGTTCTGATTCCTACCTGGGCCTGGATCAGTTCAAACCACTTAAGGTGATAAGATGTTTATTTATATGTTCGTAGTGTGTTTTTTATATTCTTGCTGTATTTTATAGCAAATCTACATTTTTTCAGTTTCTATTTTTTCTTTGTCATTTTAAAACGGGCAAGAATTACAACCAAAACTACAGCATTTTTCTGGTATTGAATATTGTCAAAAAATTTTAAAATATATTAAAAACTAATTAAATTCTTTGCAATTATAAAAAAAAAAAAAATATGATGGTATTTGCTACTGGATTTTTGTTTAAATAAAGTATTATAATATTTGAATCATGTATGTAAATTTAAACACCAAAGAGCGTTGTACCTGGATCATAAAATACATGTTGGTTATTGATTTACATGTTAGTATAAAGCACATTACAGCTAGGGACTTTCAAAAAGTTATCAAAATTTCTTCCCACATCTGTTATATGTAATATTTATTTTGTATTATTAGTATTTTAGTGCTATGTTTATTTAACAAACTGACTTACATGTTGCAGGAAAAGCTAACAGGTGTAGGAAAAATTAAGGGGACATATATAAGAGGTATAAAAAAAAAAGAATTATAGATTTAATATTTTTTTTCCCAAATTATTTGATACATCAGGAAATCTATCAAAAGTACAATATTTTTCCATTAAAAAGTAAAAAGCTATTAAGAATCCATATTTTTGTCTTTCATTGTGCTCCCAAAAATACTGATCCCGTTTTGTCAATGTTGTACTTTAATGCAAGCGCTGCCTAAGAGTAAAGCAGATAATTCTCAAAATTTACCAACAAATTACAATTTTGTCAGTGTTTGAATATTACTGGCTGTTCGGATTAGTTGGATTCTGGCTGGACAAGCAAACAAACTAGAATTAGTCTACACACTTCTGTGGGTGCATGTTTCTCTTTATCATTTTGACGTCAGTAAATTTATTGTTGAACTATTTCCAAGGGCCTTGTTATATGAAGAAAATGGTTTCCTGTATTTTTATTTTATTTTAAAAGTTGTCTTTTTTTTCTATGTGTGTTTTCTTTAGCTGGAGGTCCACGAGGCCAAGGCCATGCTGGACAACCACCCGCAATGGGACATCCCCGACACGGAGGAGGAGGACGAGGAGCAGGAGGACAGCGACGGCATCGAAGAGAGCGACGATGAAGACGAGGACAACGACTGACGGGGCGGACGTGAACGAGTCGGGCCGTCCCCCGGAGCGACTGCTCATCCACTAGTGACGAGGAGAAGCCGTGCCTGCCATAAACAAAAACACACGAATGAATAAATCATTGAGGAGAATTTCTACACTCAGAACCCGCCACCATTTTACTTTTACAATGTCATAAACTGTGACCCCTTGGGGCCTGCTCCCATCTCCTCCCTTTCTATAGAGACTTTGTGTTTCATTGTCCGCTGCAGGCGGACATTTCTGTGAATACTAACAGGCCTGAGTGTGTGAGTAAGTGAGTGTGTGTGCTGTGTAAAGTGTATGTGTTTGTACAGGTATGAGAGACAAAAAAAAAAAGAAATAGCTTTGGACTAAAGGACCTATTATTATTAAATGGGTTCTTTTCCTTGAGGCGGATAAATAACAGCTGCATCCATTTGCAAAACTAACAGAAACAAACTCTGTAGGGACATTGTCCTCTCTCTCTCTCGGTTTTAAAATCCGCCTGCGCTGATATTTTCCACACTTATGAAACTTTCTGTTGTACACTTCATCTTGCAGAGGCGCATATTAAAGAAGCATTTTCTCTTTTGAGTGCAGGGGTTCCACGAGTTTATATTTTTGCTATTTTCCTTTCTTTCCAGCATCACAACTGTATTTCATTTGTGCTTTTTCTTTTTATTAATTTGTATGTTGGTCCTAAACGAGTCAAATGAAATCACTTTCAGTGTTAAAGAGACCTATATTTTTCTCCATTTGTTACGTGAGGAAGTAGAAATGCTTCAGTCAAGCAGTCAGGTTTCAGCAGGTCATATGCTTAAAATCTGACTCTCCCCTCTTATTATTAAGTGCATCAAAACAAAGATTTCACACTCATGCTGCACTTTTTGTTGGACTGCAATAAAAATCTGAAAATTTAGAGTGAAATGGTTTGCAAAAATGGAGATAATCTTGGAATTCTTTTGTCTGTATGCTTCGAAACTACTACCTCTATCAAAAGTACCTTTTTTTTTTTTTCTTATTCGTATGAACCATAAAAACCGTGATTGGTGCATTAAAAAAGATGAATGGTTTCAGCCATTTGAATTAAGTAAAATAGTGATCTTTACTCCTGGCTTTTTGGAGTCATGCATTACTTTGATTTCCTCTTGTTTTCTTCCACAGTTGTAGCACATTCCAGTGTAAGTCATTGTCCTATAAGGGCCTTATGAATACATCTGCTGAATCACAGCGTTCACATCCTCTGGTGGTTCCCATGAGCAGATCAGATTTATTTTCCCTGTAAAAAACAAAACATCTGAATTGTTTATTTGGAGTAAAATATAGCTCCACATTGTTGGGGTTACATATCACTCACCTTGTCATGAGGAGTTGGTTATTTTCCTTTTTTGTGTGTGAAATATTTAGATGTTTGAATGTGATGTTTCTACCACATACACAACTGAACAAATGGGTTTTGGAATTTAATTTACTTTCATACTAAATAGCGTTTTTCTTACCGTAAAGTAGAACCAGCTTACTTTTGACTCTTGTTTTTAGACCTGAGGCTTGCAAAGCAAATGGAGCTGTCTTTCATTTAAAGTTTTCTTTTTTACTCTTATGTCGCAGTTGAGCTACAGCATGTATTCAGACTTGTTTTGTTGTGTTTTCATCTTTATTTGTAGATGTTTTAAGAAAAATCGAAGCTTCTTAATGCAGTTCTGTAAACTCTGTAACTCTGCAGTTTTAGTTCTTACAGTCTTTCACTAAGAAAATCTGTACATTTGTTTGTTTTATTTTTTTCCAGAGTGCATTTTGGTTTTGTCATGTTGAGCATGAGAGATCTGAAATACTCAAGGCCATGCTCCATCACTAGAGCACAGGCGCTTAGACAATTCCCCATTTTGTTACAGGTCAGAGCAGGTGTAAACCAAAAGATACTCTTCCCTCTGCAACAGAATGTAGCATCGGTGAATTGCGCTGCGTGGGAGGAAGTTTAAACGAAACGCTGCAATGAGGCTCCACCGTCCCTCCCACAACCAACCGCATCCAGGTGACTGGCCAGCAGGCCGCCTCAGTTTGGACAAGCGACTACCCAAATGACTATTGATCTGCCACTTTTGTTTACAAAGAAGCTGTCATTGTAAATGGGGGAAAAAATATATATATATTATTTGTATTTAAAATCATTTCAAATAAAAACTTTTAAATGAGTTTGTTGTCTGTTGAACTACCAGACTTGTCATGGTGTACAGTTGGATATTTAGGTTTAAAATTGTATGGAAGGGTTATCAAATGTTCATTAAAACAGATTAGTACCTGTTTAAATCGTCATTTTTTCCCCCTTCCACTCAACATTCCAACAACAATCTGTCAGCTACTTTAGGAATGAGAAGAGTGTCAAATGTATTTCTGAATGGGAGCTTCTCAGGCAATATTTTGATTACCTAATACATGTAACTCTAGAAAGACAGAAATGTAATTAACTACCTTCCATTATCCACAATCAACCCAAAACTTAAAGGCTCAGTCTGTCTGTGTCTAATAATTTAGATTCACTCCTTGAATTGAATTTCTGAAATAAATTTATGGTTGATATTTCATTCATTATGTCTCATGTCCCAAATAACATTGGGGCTCAACGGCTTCGCAGGTGTGGAAATTCCCTCTCGGTGGTTTTGCAAATTTAAACGTGAGTTTTTCGAGATAAAACAATTTGGTTGACATATCCTTTTTAGATAACAACTCGGAGTTGGCATTCTGTAACTAAGCGTAACGATTAAATGTAAATTATACTGCCGTCGAACCAGAATAACCTTACAATTCAACCACTTAAAACTCTGAAGCGCTTCGATTCCATAGTTGTTTTCTGGTAAAAAAAAAAAAAACGACGCTGCAGCTTTTGAGGAAGATAGGAAAATCAGCCAAGCCAAAATTCCCCACCATAAACGATCATTTTACACTCATAAGCCCGCGTCCAGGTGAGACCAACTCTGGTCATCGCTTTCGCACTGCGTGTTGTCTTGATTTGTAGAAAAGTGACACTGCGGCTCGTTTCCCGCCCACACAGAGTCCAGGTCCGGCTTTCAGCAGCTTCCCTGCCGCATCTGAAGAGGACGTGAACCCGGGCTCATCCGGCCAGGCGGACCCGGAGCCCTGCGCTGTTTTTTTTTTTTTTTTTTGCGGCTCCTGCTGCTCCATGCTCCGGCTAACAGCCCGTCATCCAACCGGCCTGCGGTGCGCTGTCTCGGAAGCCTGGACCCTAATCAACCACATGGAGAAAGGTGAATAAAAATGGCATAGTAGAACCAAAGCCGTGATGCATTTTTTTTTTGTTTACGTCGATGGACACGCTGCGTGGAATGTAAATGAATTATTAATGACATTAATAAACATGTAAGGGGAAAATAACTTACTTTGTAATCTGTTTTTTTTATTCCCGTGTGTATTTGTTAGTTATCGTTTTCAATCATCCGAGCTTCTAACTAATGTTTGCACTACAGAATATAAAGACATTATATTCAACGCAATACAATGCTATTTAAAAAAAAAATCCAGGCAGTTGATTTTACATATTTAAGTATGTGAACAATTATCATTTTCTTAAGTCATATGCATTGCTGTTCAAATACAGCAATGCATATTGCTGTATTATGCAAATGGACATAACTGGTTTTCTCTGCTTTAAGTGCATTCAGTAGAAATGCAAAGTATTCAAAGTCTTTTCAAAATACGAGTTGACGTTTGCATAATTTCACTACACAGCAAAGAACCGAGAGATAGGAAGATCATTTTAATAAATATTTTAAATTGCATTGTTTTGCCAGGCCTCGGTAAAATACATTTTGATAAAAAAAAAAATATTATTTATTTTACTAGTAAAATAAATATTGGTAAACTATATGTACTTCTAACCACTATTATTTATTAATGACCAATAAATAATTAGATTTCTTGGTGTGAGGTGATTGAACCTTTCAGCTTCTGACTGACAAAAAAAACTGTCTAAAACCTCATGATTGGACTATATATACACACTTATTTTCAACTGATATGTGGTTGTTAGGCTTGTTTGTCAGATTAACAACCTTTAAGCTGCACAAACAGTTTCCAACAAGTCCACATTTCTGTCTTTAGTTTTATTGTAATAGTCTGGTCTTAAATGTTATGTTTTCATCAGCAGACAGTGATGCGTTTAGGTCAGCACTAGGTTATTGAACAGCCAGCTGCCTTCCTTAACAAAAAGTAGGAGATTGCACTGAAAAAAGTGAAATCTTAGCAACATTTCTAATGTTGCTAATTTAAGATTAAATTAGATTCTTAATTTAATCTTAAATTAAGAAGATGTATGCTTGTTTTTTTTTCTGACAAGATAATTTTTCTCTCTTTATGTTAGAATATTTTTCTTATTTTAAGTGTTTTTGTACTTAGTTATCTCAGTAAGATATAAAGTTTGATACTAAGAAAATATTACTTATTATGAATAAATATATGCTAGGAACTAGAATAGCAATATTTACAAAGCAAACTTCAAGTCTAGAACTTATTTTTGTCTAAGTAAACTTTTCTTTTTTCAAACACAAAAAAAGAAATCACTTACTTAACAAAATCTCTTCACATAATTAAAACAGACTATATCCAATTGGAAGCCCTTGTGCAATTGTCAATGAAGAAAAAACAAAAAAACTTGAACTTACATACTTGTACAGTTGGCAGAGTGTACTGGAAATTTAATATTTAAACAGTTGACATGTAGGACTTGTAACAATTGCAGAGACAATACTAGTTTGTGTCCAGATAATTCCTGGCATGTTTTCATCTGCTATGGACCTTCCTTAATTTAATCTTCCATACCATTGCCATGGCCAGACATGTCTTCATCACGTATTGCACCATCTACAAGAAACTTTGGGAGTTGCAAGTGATGCTGCCCTTCACATTCTTCAGGTAAGACATTTATGATACCTATTCATCATTACACTGATTACAGTCCGCAAAACGTGGTTTGTTTTGTGATTGTTTTTCTGTCTGTTTTCCAACTAGCAAATGACCCAACAACTTCAGTCAAACAAGACCACTTTTCAGCTCTGTGGCGATCGTGAAACCAACTCCCTCCCGGCCATTCGAACCATGCCTGTCCTGATCTTCTGAAAGGAGGACTGACCTTACTACACCTTTCAGCATGTGTGTGTGTGACCACTCCTTTCTGTGCTGATGACAGATGTCCATACATGAGACAAGACGTCCACATATAAAAGGCTCTGGCTTATTGGAAGAAGTTCATTGCAGAGTAAGCTCCTATATTAATACTGTTGACCTCTAATCCTAAGATTTCTTTTGCATCGGACAATTTGGTTTGCTTGACTCTTACGGCATCTTATGAGAGCGGCAGATCTGTTAAGATCTTCATTGTTCTGTCACTTTACTGGATTGTTTCAAAATCAGATGCCCATCCAGCCTTTAAATCCTGACCAGTAGTCATGTTTTGTTGTGTTTATGTGCAACTCAAACATAATAAAGATGTTAAAAGTAATTGAACTCATTTCAACAAGCCAATAACATCTCTTGTTCCAGTATTGACAGGATCAGTTTTTGGATTTTTGCCTTAGCATAAGAACCTGGAGTAAAATACAAAATATCTATTTTAACCCTTTGTAACAATAAAAGTAAACTAGTTTTAGGTAGACATATGCTGGTTTCAAGAAATTAAATGTCAAGTAATATTTTCTTTACTTCAGAATATTGTTCTTAAAATAAGGATATATGTCTTACTTGTATGAGTAAAATTGGCTTCTTTTAAGTACAAATACACTAATTTTAAGATATTTGTAGGTTAATCTTGGTTGGATATTTTTTCTTGTTTTGGAAAATCTTGACAAGATAGATTTGCTTGTTATGTTGGCAGATATTATTTTAAGAAAATGATACCCTTTTTTTGTACTTTTTTTCTTGTTTTTGAAAGGGGTCTTTTTGCAGTGTGCGCCTGTGAAGCCCTTTGATGCAAAGCAACACACTGGGCTTTTTTTCTCTGCAGCCGGCAGAAGTAGAGTGACTTCAAGCAGCATTTTACAAAGCACTCTGCTCAAAAGTCACTGGTCTGCTTTCTCAATTTAGTCAAAATGATTAAATTCAATTCAGTTTATTTATGAAGCGCCAATTCTCTACAAATGTCATCTTGAGGCACTTTACGAAAAAAAAAAAAGTCATTTCAATTCAACCACACATACATTCCATTTGGTCTTAGTTGTCAGACAGTGCATTAAGTTCAGTTCACTATTCAAATTAGTTTAAAAATGTTTCTATCCAAGGAATCCCACCACAGTGGATTGAATCATTGACTCCCAGCATTCACAGGTATTCACAAGCATGTCGTGACATTGGACAATCACTTACCCTCAAATGATACAGAAGAACTGAGCATTATCTGTTTTAATACAAATTACAACCATAAAAACTGAAGAGTACTTTCAGTGTCAAAATGTTAAGCTAACATTGTGGGGGTACGCTAATGTTAGCACTCCAAATTCGGTAGCAAAATCTAGCAGCGCCGAGCAGAGTGGAGCACAATTAAATTAGTACTCAGTATGACATTGTTAGAAAACTGTGGTTAAATGGAAATGTGTTTATTCAGAAAACATAATTACACTATTATCTCTGACTGCTATTTAAATCCTCTTAATTCCACAAAATATTTTTTTCATGACATTACAGCTTTCCATTCTCTTATCAAACTTTATTTGCTGATAATGTCTGACACTTTTGTGTTAATGCGTATATAGAAGTTCTATGTAATTATGTCCTGTGATTAAACAAGTTAGAGCTCTTTGAAAATTTGAACAACAGTAATGACAGAAATCCAATTTAACCCTGAAGAAAGACAGAAAAAGCTAAAATTGCAAAGGATTATTCTTAAAGTGCTCCAAGGATGATAACGCTTAGGCCTTGGTAAAATAAATAATAATTAGCAGAAAATAAGATTTGCTTAAAGCATGGGATTTTGGCTTCATATTTTCCCCGATGTTAGAAGAATTTTATAGTTTATTATTATTTATTTGTTTTACCTTTATCTTATATTATCATCCATTTATTTACCTTTGTATTTACATTTTTGATGGTGTGCTTTAAGTGTCTGAAAGTGTTTGCAGAGAAAAGAAAGCTTTGAGTGCTGGGGAGTGAAAAGGAGGATACTATGAACGGGAAGTTCCAGCACTCATTATCCAGAGGAACTGCAAACTGATATTCTTATCTCATGAAATATGCTTCTGAAGGTTGTACAATCAAGTTGTGTGCATTTGAGTGTGCCGCTGTGCTTTGCTCTCCTTCCCTTTAAGACTGCACACTCCGTCATGTAACCAGGGCGTTCCTAATCTTAATAAAAGCGAGAAAGGAGCCCAGTTGAAGCTCAGAGCATAGGCCGAGAATCTGTAACTCAGTTTTCAGCTGTGCAGGTAAAAACTAAGATTCTGACTCCTGTCTCTTCTTTGTGTCTGTGTTCAGGTGTTTAGACCTAACACCCGATTTCTTCATTCCCATCCCTGCTTGCTTTTGTTCTGTCATATAAAAAGGAGAATAAAGCCTTACTGTTAATTTTAACCAGCTGCCTGGATGCCAAATTCCATTCACTATTTTTGTCCTAAAGACACATTGTTTCGACATTTCGTCTACCATTAGCCTCCCGTTTGTTTGTGACCTCTGAACACAAGCTGTTATAATAACTTCTTTCCCATCTTTCATTCTCATTGTTTTTATTTGTTCACTTTCTCTCCATCTTTTTATTTGATGTTAAACTAACTAAAACACAAAGGAGTGAAAGGTTTCCAAATGATTTTGTAGAAGCCATAACGAATTGTTATCATTTCCTCTGACATTTATTCAGTGTGATGAGCCTCGTCCTTCCCCGATGGACTGTGAGGGTATGAGACTTCGCGATGGCCGTGATTTCACTACCGCCAACTCCAACCAGGAACCGGCTCCTCTGCCTCCTTCACCTCCCATGACCTGGCTGCCTCCCGGCGTCCTAGGCAAGGGTGTTCGTTTGCGACTGCGTCTAGATCGCCATGACCACCGAGGGAGGGGCTGCTGGCACCTAGTCGACCTGGAGGCAGAGTCAGAGCCGCTCGGGAAGAGACTGAGAAGCCCAGACCCTGAGGCCTGCATACAAAGTAAGGAGATTGCATCCATACAACACCAACTAATATAGCTAAGAAATATCTTTATTTCCTATGACTTCACTTTGACTTAATTTAATGCATGTTCCGGTTTATGCGTGTATTTATTTACACCTTCTTGAGTGACTTTTGGAGCAGGGCCTGATTTAATCGACTGCTGTCATAGCAACGCTCTGCTTTTGCTGTAAATAAAATTCAGAGGGGAGCAATGGGAGCCTGCTCCAACATTCCACTGATTAGAAAGCACAAAAAACCCCTAAAAAAACACCCCCAAAAAACAGTTTCATATTCATCTAAGAGTGGGAATTTGAGAGTTGAAATTCAGCTACATAAACTATATGCTTTTATTTTGAAGTGTTAATGAGTCAGGGCATAATTAAACTTTAGTTACATATGTGTGAGAGTGTGTGATATTCAGTGAACCATTTGCATGTGCTGTCTCCTTTTCCTGCACATAGGTGCAGAAAGATGCTAATCTCTTTTCCCTGAAGCCAGTGATTAAGTTATGCTAATAACTGCTGATGCATTGCTGTGACTGTGACACCAACGGCTTCCTGACATCTCTTATAACTCTCCGCTTTGCTAAAACAAACCAACGTCTTTTAATTGTGAAAATAAAAGATTAGCATAAAGGTTCACCGATCTCTTTAATTGCCTAATTAACCACAAACAAATTAGTCTTTGGTCCTGTGATGCATTGTGCAAGGTCGCAGCTCAGAAATGCACATTTTATTTGCTTTTGCAAAAGCAACCGCTGTTGTTGCTTATCGTTAATGAGGTCTCTCCTCTCATATTAGCCCATTTTTAACTAGGAGATGATTATCTGTTCTCGCTCGGTCTGCCTCCATCTGTAATGTGACGTGCAGGAATGGGGCAGGACTGATGGAGAATTGATGTTAGGATCTCAGTGTGTAATTACTGTCCTGATTAATGGATGCCCTCGCTGTGCACACACACACACACACACTCACAGGCCTCCTACGGTATCAGTCAGCGGAGAATTGGCATGCAGGCCATTTTCCTCTAAAGACAGTCAGGAGTTTATGTCTCTAAACCATGTATTTTATTGTCATCAATTTTGGTGGTAGAGCAGCTTGAGTGTTTCCAGTATTGAATGATGCAGTGGGTAATAATCTTCTTTAGGGCCCCACACAGCTACACTCATCCCCCCGCCACTACACTACTCATCACTAAATATGCTTAATGTTAGATCATTAAATATTAATCAGTTTTGATAGGTATTTAGACATTTTCAGAAACTAATTGCTAAAATGACGTTTTCTCACGCAGTGCTTAAAGAAGCCTTGTCTCATAGAGTAGACATAGACTGTTATGCCCACTCTATGCTATAGAGTAGACATTGAAAAGTTTGCCTGAATTATTTGGAATTTAACCTCAGTTGTATTGATAATTTACATTTAAATGGAAACAACATCATCGGTTAGAAAGAAGAGCAGGGCATGTGAAACCTGTAAGACAAAATAACAATAGTGTTGTCTGTTTTCTTCTCTGCAGGGGTCCTATACAGCCTTGCCTGAGGTGTTGTTTTCTCCTTTGTGATTCTGGGCTTGTATTTTTTTTTTTATTTATTATTATTTTTTTTTATTATTATAAATACAGCAATATCAGCATGCGGTAGTTAAAACAAAAGCAGAAGAAGTCTGCAAACAAAAGGAAGAATGTGATGGCTGTGGGTTTTTTTTTTTTTAAATCCAAAGCAGTGCAAGCTTGAGAGGTTTCTGTTGAAATCATTTGATGTTTACAGGGAAAACTGACCTTTAACCTGACCTCTCCAAAAATAGCTTTGAATGTTAGCTAAGACCCCTAAAAACTCTCTATATAAAAGGATTTCATTCTTTGTGAATGAAGCTGAGATTTCCGTTTGCAACCCAAGCGCCTTGCAGCACAAAACATGGCGCGGTTTCAATTCCTTGTAAAGGCAAGAAACACCCCTGCAGCAACTGTAATTACATTATAGCGACACACACACATACACACACACACGCACACACGCATGCATGCAAACACACACCCGTCACTTTGAGCTTAGCACGTCTGCCGGCTGCTACGGGATGTTAGAGGCGTGTTGCTATGACTACTGAAAGGGGACACACAGGAAGAGGGGGTTAGAGGAGAGGTGAAGAAAATGAAGGGGTGGGGGCATTTGGGGTGGAGAGGGTGGAGATAGTGGGGAGGAGTAGTCCGAGACTGAGAAAAAAAAGAGAGAGAAGGGCTTGTGGAGTTGCCGGTGTCTTGACAGCAGTGAGCGAGCGAGCAGCTGGGAACAAGACGAGCTGTCAGGGGAGTATCCGGAAACCTGCAGCTGCTGGGAAGCGTCGCTTGGAGTCCGGAATTACTAGACAGTTGTGCGCCTGGTAGGTAAGGCTCAGGATGATTCAGGGTCAGCTTAAAGCATTTGTTTTTGTCTGTTTCAGTCAGCGAAAAAGAAGAGGGAAAACAATTTGGCACCACCTAACGTGGTCTGTCTGTTTCTGTCATTCCCTGTCTGTTTATGCAATGACAAAAATGATGTGTTTCACATTTTGTTTGCGGTGGAATTTACGAGATAGCTTTGGCATTTATGCAGACACAAGCACACACAAAAAATGTTTGTTTGTTTTTTTTTGCCTCAGTGGAGCCAGAGTTGAAATTGAGAGAATATTTCAGATTATTCATCAGGTTTCATGAATACAGCAGAGGTGTTGCAATCTAACACCACTGAAATGAATGGCACTGAGACAAACACTCAAATCTACTGACAGTACACTTCATTGATTTTTAAATTGTGTGGGTGCTGTGGGTGTACGTGCGTCACTTTTATTTCCCGTGTTTGTGTAAGACTGTTTTGTGTGTGTGTGTGTGTTTACGTGTACACGGCTTTGTCTGTCTCTTGCAGAGCAGTAATGATATTTATTGCAATCTTTGCAGCTGGAGAGGGGGAGGGGTGCGGTTGAGTACAAAGCTTTATGTGGCTTTGTTTCTACTATTTCCTATCATTTCTCTTTGCGTGTTTATGAAAGCGTGTTTGCGTGTTAGTGTGTGTGTGCGTGGAGGTTGAAGTTGCATGCCTAGGTGCGATTAACAGGCTCTCACTCGCTACTTTCAGTTTATGCTGAGGAGCATCTCGCTCTTTCCCAGGTCAGATGAGCACCCTGTCTGCCGGCTTGGAGATGCAAACTTCAACCCTGGAAGCCCAGTTCATAGTGGCACCCCAGGCTAAAGTAACTGGCCGGAAGAGAGGACGGCCTCCTATCCGGAAGCTGGATTTCCAGAGCCACTATGTGGATTCTTTATCGCCGTTGAAGGTCCCAAAGAAGAGAGGAAGGAAACCCGGCTTTAAGGTAAATTAACAACATGTTTGTTTAAAATTACAGCTGCTGGAATTATCATTTTTCTTTCTTTGAGAGTTAAACATTTGTTTCTCAAGCTGTGGGGAAATACCACTGTGGTTATCTGTGTATCTACACAGGATGTAACTATCTAAAGAATCTGTTTTTCACTGTGCAAAGGCTGTCCCTCTCAAAGGCTGCACGAGAAATGACTAAACATGAAGAAACTGTAAAGCAATGTGTGTTTTTTTTTTTTTTTTGTAAAAAAGTAGGTTCACTGAGAACAGTATATGTTAGTTTTCAGAAAATATGTTGAAGCAAGCTATTTTACAACTGACAATCCCTGAAAGATTGATCTACAAATATCTTGAAATATACTGAAATAAATTATTTCTGAATGCAGCTAGTAAACGTACCAGATTCAGGCTCTCAGAGCTAAAGAATATGGCATAAACAAATTAAAATATTGCATTTCTGTCTAAAAGACAGATGTTATATTTTGGACATTTTATGGCCTGCATAATCATTGCCAGCTGTCCAGCAGTCAGTGACATGCTCCACAATGAAGGTAAGCCACAGAATATTAATGCTGGGTGTTAATGGTGTGCTGTATGCAAGCATGTTAATGGAAAGTTTAGTGGAAGGAAGCATTCAGTTGAAATATCTGTCACTTTTGTTTGGGTTAAAGTCTCCATAAAGTAAAAAGTAATGCCTAACTTCTCATATATGAAACTTTTAGGGCAGGCGTGCACATTTTGCACAATTTGCAAGTAATTATAAAGCATGTTGAAATGCAATGTTGGTACAGTAGAGAAGAACTGAGGAGGAAGCCTTTCTGCACAGAGGACTTCCTCTTGATTTAGCAACAGTGTTAAATAAGATCATGATCAAATTAATTTGTAATCACAGCACAGCCATAATATCAATACATTGCATCAGACTTTCCCACGCAGAACAATTTCTGGGGCATGTAAACCAGATTAATAAAAAATTTCAATATATTTATTTTATTTATTTTCTACCCTATGCCCACTTTTTCACATGGTGTTTTTGATCTAAAATCAAAAATATATATTTTTTTGTATTTCTGAGTCTTAAATAGAAAATTGTAAAACTTTTTGGTATCAAATTCATAAACAAATAAAGTAATTTTTCTGTGATTGATTTCCATTTGTTAATTTTTGTGAAAAATAAGGAACTGACTTGGAGACTTGGCTTGAATATGGAGATAATTTAAGAGCATTGTTCTCAACCAGTGGTAACATTATCTTTATCCTACTTTTTGACTAGAAAATTTAAATTAAATAATAATTATTACATACTAGTCCCACCGTCCTTTAACTTTGGGTCGGTCCATCTCTATTTATCCTGTGAGCCACAATGTGATTTGGTTTTGAAAGCTTCTTTGTAATCATAAAATCTCTTCTGTCAGCTTATTTCATTAAAAGTTTATTACAGAGCTCCATCTTTTCTATTTTCTGGGAATTAGAACACAGTTCTAGAAAGAAACCTGGCACAAAAATGACAGATAGACAGAATCTTAGGGAGCATTTTTGTGGCTAGATCTACTGATAAACTCAGGATAGGTTAAGTAGTGCAGCCAAGATTAGCATAAAAATACAATAAAAAAAAACATTTTTCTAGAGATTGGATTAGTAGTTTTATACAACAAAAGTAGTAGATATGCCTTAATAGGAACATGCATTTGTGAAAATTGAAAGCATTCAATTCCTTGGACTGTATACCTCTAATGACCTAGCCTGATTAAAGACGTGATCAGTGGGACAGTGAAACCGTCTGGTAAACTAAAACAAACATTTTCCTAACAATAAATCTCATAGTAATTTACAGAGCTGTGGGTGAGAATGTTTCGCTGTACTGCATTTCAGTGCAGAAATCTAGCACTGGAGACAAGAGAGACAAGATAGCCCAGAAGAAAAAAGTGATGAGAACCAAAACAGTCTGTTCAGGATCTGTTTCTGAGCCACTGAAAGAACAAGACATGGCAAACCTTCTTCAAGAACATTTTGAACTGCTGCCATAAAGCAACGCGTATGGCAACGTCAAAAGCAACATTGTCTTAGTGGATTGGGAAGACAACTGACAAAGTGCAAAAACTAGATTACATTTTAAAACAGCAGCTACTTCATCTTTAGAGGCTAGTTTTGAGGTGTTCTGTGTAGAAGTAAAGACAGTAATTTTCATTTATCCAGTCTGCTCTATTTTGTTCTTCAGAGAACTGTAGAATCTATAGGAAAGCAGAATTAATTTCCAAACGTGTACGTGTGTCTGCCTGTGCAGCTGAAGCCCAGGATGGTGATGTCCTCACTCGCCAACTCTCCTCCCAACAGCACGCCAGAACCTGAGATGGGGTCTATCCCGCAAGACGCTGCTATCGTCCCCCACTCTGCCACACCGCAGGTCCTAACAGGTACACACACTCTCATGTACAAATATAAGCTTTTCAGTATAAACTGGCCTGACCTACTTTTTTTTTTTTTTTTTTTACATTTATTACACATGTGGAGCTCTCAATACTTTTTCTTTCCTTCATCCTTCCCCTGTACTGGTAGGAACTCTAATTGGGATAAATGCATTCATCTTTTACGCAAACGTCATCTGTCTGTTTTGATCTGTAAAGGCATGAGTGCCCGTCTGTCTGATTACAAATAAATTCAAATGCACCCATGTTCTTGTTTGCATAATTTAATTTAAGCACAACCTTCAAACACAAGCATGATTTCTGCTTTTCCATTAAGTAATTTAACGTAGATTTGAGGGGTTTTTCTTTTCCAATTATAACTGACAAACAGGAAATTCTAATTTCATAAATCCATCTGTTGTTTTGTGTCCCTTTTCATTAAAAGAAAAACCTATTTGAATATTGCCTTGGGTATATTTGACATTGGAGGGGGAATTGCATGTTTTGAGGACTGGCCTTTGGCTCTTCGTGTTTGATGTCAGAGTGTAGACTTCCCGAGAAAAAGCACATACGTGCAAAAAGACTCATGCATTAATCAGTAAGCTTCCTGTGGTGCCACCCAGATACATATGTAAATCACGTGTTAAATAGAGAAGCTCTTTAAAACATGTCATGTGCTTTTAACTCCAGTTTGTAGAAAACAGGCAATTGTGAATTGTTCATCCCGTAATAAAAAGGATTTTGATATTTTTTTGTTTCATAAAAGTATTTAGCAATTGCCAGTAAATTAAGACGGCAGTTCTATTCTTTGTGTGTACAGTACAAATATGAGAAGTGTCCGTGTGTTAGTACATAATCTTCCATATTCATTCTCACAGATCTTATCTCATAATTGATTTTTCTGAATACAATAAAATACGTTTGACCTTTGCCGGAGCACGCTGTCGAGGTAATCCAGAGGCGTCTCTGTGGAGTGTTTCCCGTCTTATAAATCCGCCGTCTGGCAAATCCATAACTGCCTCGCTCCGGCAAAACCAGAAGGCATCTGCATTATCGACAAGCTGAAAATTGGTCGACACAAAGGAAACAAATACAGAGGATTTACTGTCTGTGGCTCTTCCATTTTATATCCACACAAAGAATGGGCTGTGATAGCTGCCCTGAAGATTAGCTCTTTATTTTTTAAAGAAAAACTCCTGCTGATGTTGTAGAAAGGAAAGTAAGATAATCATATTTTAGACAGAGACGAAACTCCATACAGACGTACTATGGCAAAACAATATTTAAATATGTTTGAGATAAAGAAATAGACTGCTTTCTGTATAAAAAAAGCCATAAAATAAATTAATTTGGTCATGCATATTCTTAGACAGAAGAAATTACAAAAACACAATTTTAGTATCTTTTTCTAGTCCCCAGAACTATCACTGCCCCATAAAATTGAATCAAGTTTGATATTTATTTGACAAAAAAAATAAATTAAATAAAATTCATAGGAAGACTTATCTATTCTAATTTTTCATGTCCCTTTGGGAACTTCAACCAGTCGCTGTTCAGAATAACAGTCCAGTTCATCAGTCTGTTGGAGGAGTCTTTATTTTTATTATTAAATAAACCAAACATGATCATGTGTTAAAAATATATTTCTGCCAAAAACAAAGACAAAAACTAGCTTTTTAAATTTTTAGGAGAAAATTGGCAGATGTACACTGACTCAATAGTAACCATTGCAAGACTTGAGAATGAGATTTGTTTTGAGACGTGAGCACAGATCCAGGTCAGTAACCCAAATTGGTGATTTGGTTCAATTTATAATTTGTTTGTTTCCATATTTGACTTATTTACACACATTGGGATTTCAATTAAGTTTCTCCTGTTAAGTTGTTTTCTCACGTCTTCCAGGTCAGTTCATTTTAAACCAACTAAATTACAAACTTTGCGAAATAAGTAAAAAGTTGATTCTATGCAACTTCCTGTTTTCCTTCTCTCAGCAGACACACCCCTGCCTGATGATTTCATATGTGACCAGCCTGCAGACAAGCGCTACACTATAGATCTGAGTGACTCTGCGTTCAACATAATGGCATCGCAGTACCAAACCAAGCCTTCTTATATTTACCGTAGTAACAGCTGCTCCACTCCAATAGGTTTATGCAGACAGGTTTCCAGTCCGGCGACTTTTCAGGATGGAAATAGAACTGGTGAGACAACTTAGGCTGTTAATGGATTTTTAAAAACACCATTATGAGTTTTATTTTTACTCTTTTAGTGTTGTTTTGAAGAAATAATAAATAATTATCGTTTTACTTATTCTTTCAGATGTACATTTGTTACCAATAAGCGGTAACAAAGCATTTGATAAAGGATAAAGGGGAGAATACATGTTTATTCTTTAAACATGAACACGTTTTATTAATTGTCTACAAAAACTAATTGTCTACAAAGACTTTCTTTATTTCTCTATTTAAATGTGTGACACATTGCATGTCTCTTTCATTTCTGCCCAGCTCTTCAAGTGTATTAAATCACTGTTCAACTTCCTTCCTGTCACTTGCAGCCAAAGCTGTTTCCTTTGTTCAAAATGCGCTTCATTTTAGAGTTCCTTATTAATGTTAAAGATTATTTAAAAGAAAATCTGAGCAATTTTAAGACTCACATTTGCCTAGAATGTACTTTGTTTATCCTCCAAAAAAACATGGGTGTTTTTTTTAGTGTTTCCATGATACTTAGGCCCATCATTTTTGCTGTTTTTGTGTCCTCCATTGTTAAACAGCCCTCACTCTCTTGCCAGACGCTGGAGAGGGCAAGCGTCTTTCTGGGAAGGACCCATCCAATTGGGGTGTAGAGGACGTAGTGTGGTTCATCAAAGAAGCTGACCCTCAAGCCCTGGCACCCCATGCTGAGGCTTTCAGGAAACATGTGAGTTCAAACTTCTAGTTTTAGGTTTTCCAGTATAATAATGAGTTTTTAACAAAGCAACTTCCATATTTGTTTTATAAACTGTCAGACAGATGATTACTTTTAATCAGCAATCACAAAAGTTCAGTTTATCCATTGTCTGATTATTTGTTATGAAAGGAATAGTTCAGGATTTTTGATGTGACCTTTTGTTATAAGGTAATAGACGGTTAATATAATAGTGTCAAAAAATAATGCTTCTAGCATCTTAGTTTAGTTAAGACCAACCAAGATTTACTCTTTCAAAATGACTTAAAACTCCAAAAGATCACAATGGTTTTTGGATATACTACTTAATGAACCTTTAAACTGTTTTGTGGGCAGCTTCTGTTTTTTTTTTTGTTTTTTTTACTCAGGACTCAATAATTATTTACACAGAAAATGGAGGCAGGAGATGGAGTGTCACCAATAATCTTACAGTGTAAAAAGTACAGACAGTGAAAACATGTCAAGCATTTCCAGTCCAACATAAAATTAGAATTGTGTGAAAAGCAAACATATTATAGCATTTTCAACCCCTTTAGATTTTCTGTTCTGAGTAGGTGCTTCAAACAGGAAAGCCATCATTGGCAAACAGTGTCCTACATCCATTTCCTGTGTAAAGAAACAAAAAAAAAAAACAAAACCAAAAAAAATGCCATTGCAAATGTAGCAACTGTTTAAAAGTTCAGAGAATAGCTTTGCCATAAACCAGAGATTTGAGGGTTTTAAGATGGTAGAAATCCCCTTTGGTTTTGTTTTTTTTAGCTTCAGCCTATAGATCCAATAAATCTGGATGAGATGTTAACTGTGGGTAACCTTTTAAAAAGACCTTGCTTCAGAATTTATTAACCATCTCTTTAAAGTGTGAAAGAAGCATTGATTTTAATCTGTCTGGTATGGTTTGTGTTTCAGGAAATAGATGGAGACGCACTCTTATTGCTGAAAAGTGAGATGATGATGAAGTACCTGGGACTGAAACTGGGACCTGCCCTCAAACTCTGTTACCACATCGACAGGCTCAGACAGAATCGCTAGTAATTTCCTGTAAGAGAACTGAAGGCTGAAAAAAACATCATCTCAATATCCTGAATATGAGGTGAAATTTAAACCTTGGTGCTTTCACTGCATCTGAACCACTTTTTGTTGACTGAACATTTTATATGTACTTACTGGGACTATTTCCAACTTTGTTTACTTACCAGCAATACTTGAGTGGCTTTAAATAGCAAATAGTTTTGCTACATACAAATGTCAGCCAACATTAACTATAAGCAGCATTAATTTAAGCAAACCATAATCACAGTCATAGAGTGCTCCACTAACGGTCTACAAAGAAAAAAACTTATCACGGTGTTTTACCTCATTATCATTTTTAAGCTCAGCAGTATTGCTCAGTTCTTCGGCTGCTTCTTTGAATACATTTTCTTTCTTTATTTCTTTTTTTTTTCTTTCCCATGTTGGAATTGTACAAAGATATTTGTAATTTTTTAATTCTGAAATTGTCTGGCAAAGAACAGCATCTGGTGTATTAACCAGGTTTTCCTGTTGTCTGACAAGTTCACTAACAAGTGATAATAGACAAAAAAAAAAAAAAGATCTGTGAACATTTTATCTCCCCAAACTACTGGATAGCACAATGGATCAGTGGTACTGTATTTCTCAAATAAGAACTCCCTTTAAAATTTGAAAAAAAAAAAAGCTAATGTAACTTGGTGCTGCCACTACATCTACACTCAACATGCTATATCATATCGTGTGTTAATGTTTAATTCTAACCTAATTGCTTGCCATTTTTGTTACACGGTACCTCATTTCATGCCATTCTGAGTATAAATGCCTCCAGTGAAGGAGGTCATAAAATTTAAAAAGAGGCTAAGTAGCATTGAGAATTTTCTCATATGATGCTGTATGACAAACTTCTGGTTAAACTTAATCTTATGCTGTGCAAGACAAACTTGTGAAATATGTGTTAAAGTTAATTTTTGATTAAACATGTTTTTTTGTTTTTTCTATATGGTTCTGGTTATTTGTATTTAGATAAGGTAGAGAATGGGTAATTATGACTTCTCAATGTTTTTATTTTCCACTTTCGCAACAAACCCTATCAAGCTCAGATCTGTGTTTTACAACATAGCTCTGTTGTAAAACAAAGAGGTCCTGGGTAAACGACTTTCTTTCCTTTTCACTTTTGACTGTGTTTCTAATCATTACATAAAATATCAATAAATGAATTGAAGTTTGTAGTTATAATGTGACAAAATTGTTAAGTGCCCAGATTCGATTTAAATTTTATAAAATGTCAGTTTACTAATATTACTAGTATAAAAATATTTTTTACCCCAATTTTGTCAGTAACTTTTGAATAAAGCCAAAAATAATAGCTGTAAAATAACTTTTATTTTGAAAAGAGACTTGCGTTGCGTCGCATGGAAAGTCGTTATTTCCGGTATCCTGCCGCACAGCGAGCTGCCAGAGGTGAACATGGGAGACGTGTCGGAGAGGACCTTGCAGGTTGCCGTGGCGGTTTCTTTCGCCGTGGGCTTCTTGACGGGCTGGCAGGCCAACAGAATGAGGAGGAGGTTCCTGGACTGGAGGAAGAAGCGGCTGCAGGATAAGCTGTCGGAGACGCAGAAAAAACTGGACTTGGCTTAAATGGTAATATGACGTCAGAGTTCAGTTTATGTCTTTGACCTATGGGAATTACCAATTACAATCATACATCAATGAGGCATTTCCCCCATTTAATTAAATATTGTTGTCTTATATGGCAGGTCGGCTGTGTGCTCTTCATTTGTGTGTAAGACCTTCATTTTTGGTCTTACCACACCCTGCACAACAAGTTTGAACAGGATACCTGCCAAGCTCTCCTCAAGACTTCTATCAAAAGAAACATATCATGTGGACATGTAATATATAGGAGTTTGTCATTTGTCTTTATAGCAGTGAGACTTTTTCATATAATGCAAATAAATTATTATATTTTTCTTCTGCTTTCGTTACTTTTTTAAGTGTTTGAAGAGGTTACGCACAGTGACGTGTCACTAATAGTTAAAAATTTCCCGATTTACCTCTTACTGAACGGTGTAGTTTAAGATTTTAACAAATTTGTGGTAGTAACTAGTCACCGTGAAAAACCGAATATGACGTGTTTCTGGTGTGATTGTGCCATCTGCTGGATAGAAAAGGACATTACAGCCAATGCTGATTAATCATCCATCAATATATGTGGTATCGAAGTAAAATGTAAGAGACTGACAATGACAACTTAGCCATGCAGTGGTAAAATCTGAGAGCGAGGTCAATAGATGCTGAAGAGCAAAGTGTACAGAGGCAGGCAACATTTTGCTGAATCAATAGGTATGACCTATATTTTTGTAAGAATAATTATAAACATCCAAGGCAGTAAGGGTTTTCCAATTAACTCATTGTTGGTGTTTATAAGCTTGTGAGAAGAAAACTGGAATATCTATGGAAGACCCACAAAGTGAAAACTATATCTCCAGAGAGAAAGATTAATTGAGGTGTAGAAGTGACCGAATGTCTACTATGCAACTCAGCAAAGCCCTGCTCTTAAATTTTCTGGAAAAATAAAATATTGCGTTGCAGTGAGACCTTGGTCTTCTTCCTACATGATTTATGAGAATAAAACATCAAAACAATTTTGGATGTGCAATGCAGTGAACATTCTGCGGTATTTTAAGGATAACACACTTTAACACATTAGAAGCAGCATATGCATGACCACTATTTTGTCAAAATTTCTCTTTAATTTCTTGTTGGTCGTTACTTTTTCATTAGTTCTGATTGATAGAGATGGCGTACATCTCTGTCGGTTGCGTGGTAGGAAAAAGCCCAGTGTGTTAGTCCACTAATATAAAAACAATCCAGTTGCAGCGCCGCAGAGAGCTGCAGGCTACGCTTTGCATCTGCTTTGCTACTATCACCAGCTCATACCCCATTTGGGCCAATACCTGACACTGTCTTCATTTAAACATCGGTTAAATTTAAAGTGATGTACACAGAAAAAAAGTTGTATAATTTACTTCAAATGTCAAAGTACAGACCAAGGGAAATGAGTGAACAACTTAAATACAATATATTTTCACAAGTAATGATTCAAATTATAGCAAAGTCACGTGACGTTCTGGGTCACATTTACCTTTATTTCCTTACAACTTATCCTTAGAAAAACATTTTAAAAAGCCTGGGGAATTGGTTATCTACTCTTGTTCTAAAGCATATAAGTAACTCTGTCTGTTTTTAAGAAAGTAGAAGAATCACATAGTTTTGATTTAGGATTTTATTGTATTTTTTAATGAACAGCCATAGGGCAGTGGTTGTTGAACTGGTGAGCCTGATTTAAATTCTCTCCTGTAAATGTTGATCACTCTGAGCCTGTCTTTAGGGGGCGCTGGTGTTCTTTGACAATCTCCCCTTAAGATTTGCCTGCAGCATTCTGAGCTTTGACTCTGAAATTAGATCTTTTGAGCAGATCTCTCTTTTTCATCATCACCAGATGAGCAGCCCTATTACTATGTCTCAACAAGCTTTTGACACAACCTTAAAACGTTGTTTTTTTTTTTCCGGTGTTTCACTACATCAGCGACTTGAGAGGCAAGTGAAGAGGGGTTATCAGCAGAGGAGATGGAGCTTCACTTCTCCAAGAGCATGTATATATATGTTTCAGTTTATATACATATATTTTCCATGATGCCCCATACTTTCAGGGAATAAAAGTGGCATAAAAAAAGATTTTTTGAGGAGATTTTAGGAGATGATCCAGCACTTCCTATTAAGGTAGAAAGAAGTGCAAATTTCTAGGGGTGACTTTTAATTAACTCAATTAGTTTAATTAAAGCCTAACACTTAGATGCAGTATGGGGTATATTCTACATAATGTAAATATGTCAAATAAAATTATGTGAAGACATTGCAGACAGCTAGTAGGATAGTTCCCCTGTGAACTCTTTTTGACATTTTCAGCATAGAAAACTTGCATTGTCCTGAGAGTTGCTGCTGCTGCTACTGCTGCAAAAAAAAAAAAAAAAAATCTTGTTGAAAAAGGGCTATTGCAAAAAGAAAATGCGTAAAAAAAAAATTTTCCTGCAAGCTGCCCTGCATCCATACTTAATATTATATGTGGGGTAAAACTAACACTGAAAATCACAACAGACACGTGAAGGACGGTGGTGGCATCTTTAACAGAGAATGCAAAGCTTACAGATCATAGAATGATTTCAATCAAAGCATATCATAGTGTCAAAAGGCCCAGTCAAAGTCCAGACTTAAATCTAATTGAGAATCTGTACTGAAAATTGAAAACTGATGTTTGCAGATGCTCTTTTTTCAGTCTGACTGCGATTGAGTTGTTTCAGAAAGAATAATGAACAGAAGGTCCGATATCGAGATTTTGCTAAGCTCGTGGAGACATACCCCAAAACTAATTTCTATTACTCTTGTGTAAACATAAGGAATCACAAGCCCGGGATTATAAAATCAATATAATTTATATCAAAAAAATCCAATGACATAAATCTCATCTGTTGATATGGATGCATACAAATGGATGATGATTTTTGTCATTACACAAAAAATGAATTACCAGAGTTTTGAAAAGTAAAATTGAAAAGAGTGGCAGCAGCTCAGCAGGACTGAGAAAGTGTGGCCATGTGTGCCCCTTGAGTGGAGAAATGTGAAACTTTTTTTTTTTGTCTTGGATTCTAGACAGAGTTTTATTGTCCCTCAGTGTCTAATGCTGCTACTAAATTGTGATGAATAGCTTTCTGGAGTGCAGTGCGAGCGCATGCATGTGTGTCGACGCCAACTGTCTCTTCCTTGTTTATTTTGAGACAAGCTGTGCATTATTGTGTGCAACAGGCAGTGCTGGTGCGTGGGGCTCAGATGCATTTTCAAAGCGAGGCGAGGCGGCGTAGTGACTCGAGGAGATAATGCGCGGCAGTAAGGGTTCACATCGACTGGTGTGATTGATCTGATTTTCCTAATTGGCGCAAAGACCTTAGAGCGTGTGTCCTTCGTCTATATTGAGTGTACTCAGGGAGTGTCATGTTTAATAAGCTCCTTGATTGGCTTTCAGGTTGTGTGATTGTGCCCTCTGGCCATCGGGGGAGTGGAAGGGAGCAGAGGAGAGCAGAGCAGAGGAGACAAGAGAGTAGAAAAGGAGATTTTTGCAATCCAAATGTCAAAGGAAGCAGATAAATAATGAAAGGCTTCTGCTGTGGTAGCAATAAATAGGTGTTATATGAGATGGAAGGAGGTGGAGGGAAAAAGATTGTAATGTGATGACATCTACCAGTCCCGTTGTGCTACTGCTTCTGAAATAATGGGCAGTAGTGAAGATTTTTAAGCAGTTAATACACACACACACTCACACACACACACACACACACACACACATGCCTGTAAACAATTTGGAAAGCCTAGATGAGGATTTCATGGCTTTGTAAGCCTCTTTGTGAGGAATGCTTTGCCCTGATTGCATTCAGAAAGGAGGCATGTTCTGTGTCTCAGAGATGAATGTGTTTCTGTGTGAATTATGTGTATGAGCCTCAGAACAACAGCATAACCGTTGTGAAGAGTCCTGCTGAACATTATAAGAGAGTGGTATTACCCACAGTGAAACAAGTCCTGCACATACATGGGTTGAAATGTCATTCAATGAAGCAGAAGCCATTACTCTATAAGAAACATAAGAACTCTGATTTTAGTTTGTAAATGCACACAGCTAGAAAAGAGAATATACACTGTTAAGATACATTTTCTGATCTGATAAAAAATAATGACCATTGAAGCAATTGGGCAGGGATGACCCAAGGTTGTTTGGGGCTTTTGTTGGGATCTTGGGTGGATTGTTTATTATTCTGTGTTCCTTAGTCTCTCGCTGTTTGATTTGATTGCTTTGATCTCTGTTTTATTTCAGTTCAGTCCTTCTTAGTGATTCTAGTTTATTTATTGTCTTTAGTCATCCCTTGTTACTCTAGTTCGATTACATTCCTTATATATGCTCATTCTTTATTTCCTAGTCCCCTGTGTACTCTCCCTCGCCCCCTGTCCCACTTTCTCTCTCCTCAGCCTGCAATCAGTTAGCCAATCAGCCCAGGTCCATTGTTCCACATTCCTTCTCTCAGTACTTATAAACACTTCTGTGCCTCTCAGTTTACTTCTGTTAATTCCTGTTTAATCCCTGGTCATGCTCATTGTGCTTTTGTTTGTTCCTGACATTTTTTGTTTTCCTCTGCCTCCCTGTGCTCCCATGTCTTTTTTGTAAGTCTTTGTTCACATTTTTATTTCAGTTAAATCTTCTAATCGACTTGCCACCTCAGATTATCTGCATTTGGCTCCACTCAACAAACACACACCATGACAGCCTTAGGAAGCGTTTGGTGTAGTGCCCCCCTCGTCTGATGAAGATCATCACAACCACCAACAGCATTTCAACATATATTTAGTGGAATATGAGGCTAGGGATCAAGTTTAATTGATTTATCTTAAAGGCAATGATAGGTAATCAGTTATTATTTGATGAGATCTACTTTTGAACAAAGCTATGCTCAAACACATTTTTTACACTTTCATAACACAAAATTACAGATTCTTTTATATCTTAAGTTCACATGACAAAAAATGTTTAAAACTTTTGAATTATCTATGCTGAAGCAGTCAAATAGATAAAATGTAAAACTATTCTCAATTAACAAACATTACAAGATGGTGTGTGCTAAAATTCAAGAATTTATGAGAGGCCCCTCAAGGCCTGGGGGCCCTGAACAGCTGCTTAGTTCACTTCGCCTTGGGATGACTCTGCATTAAGAGGAAAAAAGCTTCAAGCCTAAGAACAGCATCAGAACAATGAAGTATGTCTGTAGCAGTATCTTGTGAGAATGCACTGCTGCAGAAGACGTTGGTGTACTTCACAAAAATACATGTCATCATCATGAAAGACCATTATGTGGAAATATTGTAGCAACATCTCAAGACATCTGCCAGGAAGTTGGGCACAAATGGGTCTTCCAAATGGGCAAAGAGCACAATCATCCCGAGAAATCACCCTCATACAAAATTTGTGGTTATAGCTGATAAAAATGTGTGTGAGCAAGATGGACTGCAAACCTGACTCAGTTACATCAGTTCTGTCAGGAGGAATGGACTAGCATTACATAAAAAAAAGCTCATAGAAGAATATCCAGATGGTTTTCCTTTCAATTTTAAAGAAATTCTGGCAAATATTAAGGATATATACACGTACTATTTTGAAGACAGTTTATCATATTCTGTCTCATCATTCGGATATTTTGGAAATAGAAATAGTTTAGATAATCTTATCTGTTCTTAACAGGAATAATTTATTCAAAGTATATATTAGTGTTGAAACATTTTTTATGTGTAAGTATCTTGTTTCATCTGTAAATATCAGTGTTTTCACATGTGCCATTGACTACAAGGGTACATCTTAGATATAAATGCAAAAAATGCCAATTGCAATACGCTGCCAAGATTTGCACTTGAATTGTGATGTTATTTTTGTATCTATTATTTTGATCTAGGGTTGTTCGGAAACCAGTTCCAGAAAGCTTTTATGTCAACATAAAGTTACAACTCTTTTGACCTGTATGACTGTTGAGAAATAGCTGAGATATTCTATTAACAAAATGCAATTCCTACAAATTGTTATTTTAGATAATGACCACTAACATTATAGAGCAGGTGTATTATTGTCCAACCGAGCAACACAAAACATGTTCCTTGTATTGATTTTACTAACCTATTGTGCCCATAAGCCAAAGAAATAGAGAAAAGAAAATACTTTGTAACACTTTCTGGTACTGATACAAATTGGTCTTAGAAATAGGCAAAGACTCTAATAACAAAGACAATTACCCCCATAGAAATCACTGTTTTTTCAACCCTCATACCACTGCTTTGACTACTGGACCTTTTCCAGTACCAGGTCTACTGATATTACTCATAAACCAAGATCTGGCTGTGGGTGGGAGCCAATCTGAGGTTTTGTCTTGCAGGTGGAGATCTGAGAAAACTCTACATTCTGAACAAGCTTGTGTTTACCCAAATCCAGTAACTTTGTGTCCTCAATGATCTACTTCTAAGATTTACACATCCTTCCTGGCTGAGAACAGCAAGTGAAAAACAGGCTGAACCCGAGGCCTAGTTTTTTGATTGACTGTGGTCTAACTCTCCTACCATCCAAACTTAACGATATAAATATGATGTGTTCCATCACAGGGTGGAGAAATTGTGTTTTAACATGTAGAAACAGTGTCATAAAAATTGGTCCCCAATGTGAAACTACTGATTAATTCACACCCATCTCGTTCCACTTTAACAACCTTTGGTCTCTGCGTTGAAATCAACCTGCTGCATTCTCTAATTTAATGCAACGTGTGGTCATGATAGAGAAACCAGTGTGTTCCACTCAGCTTACCTTCTGAGAGTGTCTAAATCGAAGCTCATGCTCTGAGTAAAGGCACCAAAATAAATGACAACCATGGCATAAAGCTGCTTGAAGAAAAGCAGGCTGTAAACTGAGGTTATGCTCTCTCATCTTTATATTTTTCATTTTTAGACACTTTCAAAGGAGCATTCACTGTTCCAGTTAAAAGGTTAAACCCTTCCCTCTGTGATGCTTTTACTAGTCTTTGAAGAGCCACTAAAATAAATTCCTACACACAGTGTTCCTAAATTGTAATATAACAAACATGACCACCAGAAAACACAGACATTGGATCTCCACTTTTTCTACCACTTGGTCTACTCAAGACCAGGTAAGCTAAATAATCCATTATATATTATAATTTGTAGTCATTAACTTAATATTCTGGATATTTAAAATACAGAATATGGAGACCATTTTAATAGTTGTTTCCCCAGCATTGAATTTGCTTTTAAACACAGTATAGAATTTTAAAATAGTTAAAGTTCGCTTCATCCTAGTTATTTGTTTTAGCCTTTATAAAATAAATTTTGATGTGTGTTTGACATCATTGCTCTGTAACTTCCAATTTGGTCTGAGTCTCTAGTAGCTAGCTGTTAATTTGTAGTGGTGGTCTTGAAACATTTTAATTTTGTATGATTTCTAATAATCCTTTCTTCTCTGAGACATTTGAAGGAAATGTGCTTGAACCACTCATCATTTTGTATGCTGCTATATTTTTATCGTACATAACTGATACCAAAATTTCACTAAAGTTTGAGAGCCGTGGTTCTAACTCAAGCTGGATATAGGCGCCATCACCTATCCAGACACCAGTGAGATAAGGGTGTAAGAACATGGATGGATGAATGAATAGATTCTAACTTTTTCATCTGAGCTTGACAGTGTAAAGCCTGGGGATAATTGGGTCACAAACACACATAGGAACTGGTTTTAGAATAGATAAAACACTGAGTTCTGAGAAAAGAAAGGATCAAATATCCAGCCAGAATCATGCCAAACCTTACCCATAGCTATAAAAAAGCATAGGATTTTTCTGCTATTTTCTAAGAGACATTTCCCACACATTTTGGGGTTGTGTGTATATTTTTAGACAATGTGTAAAATTTTTATCTTATGTTGTTTATTGTATAATTTTTTTTCCTGGAAAAAGAGCAGATAAAATGTGTATTTAATGCCAACTTTAATAAGACATTCAGAATGAAAGCAGGAAAGCTGACCATGGACATTATAGCCTGAAACCATTTTACTATAGATGCAAATACCACTAAATGATATGTTCTGTAATGCAGACCTGGAAATTCAGGACACATTCTGTAAAGCTCACTCTATAAAGACAGTGTTAAAATATTCCTGTGAGCATAACAAAAGCCAAACCAGTTTAATAATGGAAAAGTGTCTGAGGCCCAGAATCAGACAGGCAGATACACCTTGGGCTGCGGATGTGCAGTTCTGAACTGAATGAGGTAATTATGCACAAACCACTTTGAAGACCCAGTTTGAAAATATCTGAGATTCCTTACTACACTACTCCAAAGATGATTTGACAGAGGCCAAAGAAAGCAAAGCAAAGTTTAAAAAAACAAACTAATGGAACATAAGCAGAAGGGAGCAGTACGTACCTTGCTATATGTGTGAACGTTTCTGCATAGCTGCTCACAGTGTAGGTATCCTCAGTTCACCTCGTGTTTCATTAGTTTAGAGTTGTATGACACAGGCCTATTTGTGACTGTACATCCAGATCTGATACATGGACAGGTTGACAACAGCAGGCAGGGTCCTTATGTAAGCACAGATGGACGGAAACAGAAAAAAAAACATATTGTCCAACTATAGTTTCCTTCCAAAGAATGTAGCAAAACCCAAAAGCCCTGACATTTCCCAAAGGGGAATCAATCACATATGCTGCTTTAAATTTTAATAGTGTGTTGCATTGCAGTGTGGTACATTGCACATTTGTTACTCTTTTATTAAAAAGTTCAATTCTGACACAGACTGTGACTTTGCTGTAATTCCCCTGGGCCATAAAATTAACCTTTTAATGTGGGAAGGCAAGATTCCAAGTGTGACAGCTTGTGTTTGTGCTTCTTATGATGGAAACGCTTCACAATCACAATGCAAACACACACACACGCACACGCACGCACACACACCTACTGTTCAAGCTAGGATAGTATGCGTACACATACACAAAGTTAGCTCATCTGTGGAAACTGCTTATTCCAGCTGACGGAGTGTATAATTCCAGCATTGGAATAATAATGACAGCATTGTAATTCAGACGGATAGAGGAGAAATTAGATTCTGGGGGTTTTGCATATTGTCATTATTGAGTTCTGAAATGAATTGAGAGATACAAAGATTCATACGACTAACTTGTTGAAGTTACCCATAAGTCTCAATTTCTTGTAATTCTGTTTGTTTAAAATAAATCTTAAGTTCAATTGTATTGTGTTTTCAGTAACAACATACACACTTTCATGCATGTGCTCAGAAATATAGCCTGTAAAAAAAAAAAAAAAAAAGGTTATTAGATTTAATCTTATTATGTGCAACAGAAATAACAGAACACTTATTACTTTACATAATTTCCCATAAGATTTATTAACACCCTGCTTGTGAGGGTGACATCATCATTTCATAGCTGCAACATTTGTATTGCATTTACATCAATACTGCTGAAGTAGTGTTGTCACATTCTTATCATGGACATTTTTTGTCATGACTATATGAACTTGGCAGCATGAATTAGATGAAGATCAAATTATATTTACTAAAGTAAAAGGCGATGCTGGAGAACTATTTACTTGCAGCAGTACATCCACACATACCATAGAAAAACAAGCTAGTTAGTCAATATAATTACATCTGTCCTTTGTTGTCAGGGTGGTTTTATGGCCTAGATAGTTTAATCCCAGAGACAGTTTTGAGCATAAAGCAACAAAGGTTTGTCCTTCAGTTTGTTGGAGCTACATTGAGCCACGCTTGTTTCAAGTCCGTTGGGTAAAAAATGAAAACCATAAGTTTAAAGTTCTCAGAAAATATTAAAGCATATCATGAATGTGCTCTTTTGAAAGCGCTCGTGCACAACGCTGATCCATCACTGATGTGCCTCCAGGCAAATAATGAATGTAGTCAAACAGCTAAACTGCTGTGCATGTGTGCAGTGGGAGATGGTGCATGAAGCTCAAAGATGATAGTTTCAGCAGCTCAGGGAGTGATACCTGTTCCTTGCGGGTATAAGAACAGAATTTTGAAGTCTGCTTGAACTACCAAGGGGCAACAGGGGCAGCTACGCAAGGACGAATTTTAAATGTATAAAGAATAACCTACGTTTAAGAACAAGATTTATTTTCTTCACTATGGTGACGTCTTTCTCTTGAGAATGCAGTACTACCTGCTGTGAGAGGTTCCTTGGAAGAGAAATTTGTAGGATGAATCTATAAAGTTATTATTAGTGTATCTTTGTGTTCTGTGGCACAAAGATACACTAAAATACTAAATCTTTCATTCAGAAATGAATTAAAGAGTTAGGCCTCTGCAGTATATGGAATTTTATTACCTAAAAAAATCTGAATCTTGCGCTGTTCAGAGATTATCTGAAAATCAAAATTGCACGACTGACATCTACACCTAAACTGACAGGCCTTTCAGCCGGACAGTGAACCCTGAAAATATGGCCGGAGCTGCAATGCATTAATTTAAATTCAAATTCAAAAATACCTTATTGATCCCAAAGGGAAATTAAGTGCTGTTAAATAAATAAAGCATACTCATGTAACTTAATCAAAGACCAATTAAACGAATTAAAAAATATGGCCCATAGTTGAAAGAAACAGATTGTACTATAAAATGGTATGGGTCTGAAAAGTGCACAATATTGCCCCTTTAAATTTTTTCTTTAAATTTGCTCGCATCTCATTCAGCATCAGGTTATACATACTCTCCAAATGCAACAACCTTGCTTTGTCTTTGCACTTTTGTTTACTTGGGTCAGTCGTGCATGAATAAGGGGAATATAGTATTCAGGAATCATTTGGTAAATAAATAGATTTTCTGGCTTTCTGTTCACAGCAGTTTTTGTAGTTTAATCAGTTTTTCTTCTAAATGTTTCATTGGTTATTTAAAATCTATTTTTGCTCACATTTTTCTCAGTAAATCTTCAGTTTGTAAAAAAGAGAAAAACCTATCTGCTTTGCTTAAGCAACTCTCTTTCTTCTCTTTGAGAAATAAAACAATCAAAAAGGTCAAATAAAGTGTCTACTGAACCATAAAGGATCATCTGTTTTTCTATCTTGCTTAGTCGCCTTCTGCAACATTCAAGCTCTTGTAAGAAATATCAAACAAGAAAGACTTTCTTCATCATGGCCATTTGTAAAGCCAATGTGTTCTGATCTATATCCTGGACCTTAAAGTGATAAAAGGTTGCCCAAAATCAAAGTTGCACATTTATCCTCAAATGTGTCAGAGCTGCAGTTCAATCAGAAGTCCAATTAGGCTTTCACAGTACCCAACACTGCGTCCACCACAACTGTATAAATGGATGATTGTGGCGCTTTTTGCCTGGACAGGGGGACCATCAAGCAAAAAAACTGACAACATTTCCTTTTCCACGCAATAACAGAAAGCAAGGCTGAAACCCCCTCATTTCAGCCTGATTGTCCTCTTTCATCTTCTGTCTCTTCTTTCTTTACCTTTGATCTCACATTTCTGACTCTACAATTGTGTCCTGCTATGGCACTTACACTTGTACACAATGAAAGAAGACAGGAAGTGTTAGGCTTTTAGTGAAAAACTGTATACGCATGTACACGGCACATCCAGAAAAAACACTACGCACGCTGAGAGGAGCGCTATCATCTGTGGAACATCTGCTCGCCATCAAACGAGGCATCAAAGGCTGCTTGTTACTTGGATTGCATTAGCTTCATAATGTTTTGGCTTTGATACGGCCCAGAATCACTTCAGCAAACAAGACGTGCTACCGCTACAGCGCACTGACTGTCCTCAGCCTCAGAACAAAGCAACTCTCTTTCTGGCTGTCTGAATAATCAAATGAAGACAGATAATGTACAAGAACCCCCTGCAAAGATTGTCTCTCAAATAGATCCCCTGAAGTGTTTAGGCTGTATCACCATATCTAATATGGCAAGCTATTACGGTTTCTCTTGATTTTTGTAAGGGAGAATGTCAGCTCATGCAGGCTTATCAATACTGACACTCGAGCGACAAACATTTTGTTTATGTCTCTTAAGGAGTTTAAAGGTGTTGGTGTGAGATAAGCTGAGCAGGATTTTTGTTTTCTCCAGGGAATGTTAAATGCGTCAATTGCTGTTCTTCCCTGGTCACAGTTATCAGAGTAATTTGGTTTTATGAATTCCAGGCAAAAATGGTGACTTGTGTCTCTGTCATTATTTTGAAAGGCAAATTTTTGTTGGTCTTTCATAAACAACATGAACATGGGATTATATATACAAGATATTTTGGAACATTTCGTCATCTTTTTCGAGTCTTTCTTTGGTTTTACTGAAAGACAACTGCCACATCAACCTATTAAGACAAATTATTGTATCCAAGAAGGCGACTGTTTCTTCAAATATGCTCAAAGACCTTTAAGGTTGAAATCTAATGAAAGTCTAAAGTTATTGGATAAATTGAATGCTAAAATAGTTTCTAATGCAAGCTCCAATTCATATAAAGTATGGAGGTTGGATAAATGAGGAACAAAAAATAGCAAGGCTTAATAACTTATCTGTATCAGATAAACATCTCATGAAAGTCATGTTCGAAGAAGGTCCAGCAAAGACCAAACCCAAGATTTTCGAAATACTATATCTATTTCTTCCTCTGTTTAGCATGCCAAGATGATGTCATTTGTGGCAAAGATTGAACAAGATGTCCTCAAAGTCATAATGCTTTACTTGAGGCATTATGACTCAAGTAAATCTTGTGACTATTTTCACTGTGGACTCATTGTCATCATCAAGAAATCAGTTTGAGATAACCTAAGTGCATTGGCCTTCTCGAAGTTGAAGACTGTGCAAATACTTTTCACAATGCTTTAAATGTACCATAACTTTTTTTATTTATTGTAAATCATAAAAGAAAAAAAAAATTCCATTCTTGTCCACTGAACTTTCAGAAAGGTGTTTTTGGTAATTTGAGATTTCCCCTCAAACAAATTACTCTAATGAAACAGAACAAAATAAATGTAGTCACCATCACACACCAAAAACCACTTTTTTTCCTACTTTAAGTTTGGACACTGTTGCTTACAAAATCAAGCACCTGAGAGGCACCCAAAAGAGACAGACCAAAACAAAGATGATGAATGTCACGCACAAATTGAAATCTAATTTATTTCCCCTCCAGCATGCACTTTGTTTTGCTTAATTAAGTTGCTTAGGTTTGAGGAGTTTGATCAAATTAAGTTAGATGTCTGGTAGACAGGAAGAAGTGGGAGAGGGATAACGGTGAGCAGGTTTCAGTGTTTTGGACTTTCTGTATTTTTAAATCTCAGGACAATTTTGTGTAGCAGACTATGATAATCCATTTCTCAAGCTTTCTGCCTGTCTATATTTACAGGCCTATCAGTAACCACTTAGATAAATGTGAGCTAACTGTTAATGTATACAACTATGACAACATAAGTTCATATTAAAACATCCTCAAAGTGTTTGTTAGCAAGACGGGATTTAGAGGATTTTTCATTTGGCACTGAATGATGAGAGCAATTTTTGGAGACTAGGAGGATTTTCTGTTTTAAGATTATGACTGACTTATAAACCATTTTAAGTTTCCCAGGGCAACCCTGTTTGCGTCTTTCAATAATCTCTTGTGATATTTTCTTGAGTTAAGTGTAGTTAAGTGTTCAGAAGAAAGTTCGTATGAGTCACATGCATAATCGCCGATTTGAATAAAGCAACAAACATGTCTTGGGGGAGAAGGTATGGGTCCGTTTCTAAACCAGCTATTTCCAACTTTTGTAGATGCCGTTGTCTATGAGCCCCGACTCGGTGTGCTACTTCCAGAGAGAAATTAGCTTGACTTGAACAAGTAGAAGTCGTGGCCATGTTGGCAAAATCAATTTGGGAAAACAATTGCAGTCGCTCCATTCAATACCCCTGTCCCTGGCTTCTGACGTTTGTCATGGAACAAAGATTCAGTGTGTCAAGTGGTCTTTTCAGCTTGCAACAGGTTTTCAGAAACTAAAAATGCACAATTCCTGTAAAGATTTTTTCCCCCCCTTCATTATGGATGGCCTAAAACACAATATTTGAGCTTTTGTCCTTTTCTTAAGTGATGTAACCCTGCACAAAAATGGTTTTGAAAATGTTTGAAATTTCAGTCAAATTTCTGAGCTGATGGTATTGTATCGTTTTTCAGAATTCAAGCCGTCTAGTTAAAAAAAAAAACCACACACACACATTTGTGACAAGAATAAAACATTATTGTAAAGAAGATGCAATAACCAGGTTGTATAAGTGTATATGCTTACAGTATACAACCAGGAGTGAGAGAGATTTCTAAACTTTGCTCAAATAGTTAAAGAGCAACATAGTGAGAGACATAAAATCAATGTTAATCACCAAAATAAAAAAAGCTACATCCATTGAAATGAGCATGATATAATGAAGTGACAAAATATGTTTCTAAGAGACAAAATCCAATTAATTAACAGTCTTACAATTAGAGTTGCATCCTCTGTACTCTTTAGCAGATGTATAGTACTCAGTAACAAGATAAAGTTCCATCGCAGAACAGGATGTGTGCAGTTACAGGGGAGTTGTGTAAAAGCTGACATCACACAGAGAGAAATCTGATTGTTAATTAGCTAGTGGTGCTATGCACATCTGTGCAGGAAGCTGCAAGCTGCCTTTGTTAAATGGTTGCTAAAAGAACCACATGAAGCAATGTAGCACTTTAGAAAATGTTACTATACACCAGGCTTATTATTATGATATTAAAACATATTCCTTTCTTTGCTCTAACATTTTGCACATAGTATCAATTTCCAAATGTCTACTTTAGAAGAAGATTGTGGGACTTTAAAGCCTCTTGACATGGTTTTATCAGGTGCCAGTGGGGGAAAAAAGTGTAGCTCTTTGATTTTAGATTAACTTTACCTCCACGCTTTAATAATCCGAAGCTGTTCCATTTAATTTGATAAGTTCACATTTTTAACAGCAAGACAGGAGGTGAGGAAGCGCCCTTATATGAGGAATATTTTCACAGATCTTTGCTCAGCACGTATTAAGAGTAGTACAGGTGTAACATGAGCAATTGATTCTCATCAAATGTCCTGGAAAGCATTTACCATGCAGCGGTGAATCTGAGTCACAAGCCCGAAAACGGAGGCTGTCAAATTAAATTCAACCATTGTGAATTTGATCTTTTCCTACTTTTAATGACATATTTCTTCTGACTGGGAGTAAAATTAAGGCATATAAGTGAACCAACCAGAGTTCTTCAGATTGAAAATATATCTGTGGGAGCTAACAAAAAGATTGAATGAGGGAAAAGTAAGTCCACTGGCTTCAAAGACTTAGGGGAGGGAGAGGGGCAATTATCAAAAAGTATGTGTGTTTTATTCAGCACACACATAAACTCGCTGTTTAGACTTTTGGTCTAAACAGCGAGTTATATCCTTGCGTCCATATTGCCAAACAACAAAAATATACATGATGAGTTTAAATGATAGTAAAATAGCGTGCTAATTTCTGCATTTATTTCTCCAACTGTTAAATCAACTTAAATCCTGATAGAGCTCCTTCCTGCATTTTATCACCTTCTAAAGTACACAGCTAAAATTCTACCATCACTTCATTGCAAATATCGGTGAGACTCATAATGTAGCCGCTTCTTCTCTTCTGTGGAAATCTGCCAAACATACATTAACTTGTTAAAAACAGGTCAATGAATTTCTTTTTTATTTCTTTAACTTCATCCATGTAAAACATACTAAAAACACATTCACAAGTTAATATCGAAAGTTGTTATGGCAAAATTGCTAGCTGGGCTTTTGATAAACTTGTGCTTACACATGTGCCAGTTTCCAAAAACTCCACCTCGTGTTAAGTCCTTGTTTATCCACCTCTCCTCTCTTTGCCTTCTCCTTTCCTCTTGCTCTTTCCAACTGAATTGCACCGTCTATTGATTCTCCCGCAGGGGATGATTAGCCCTAACCTGTGTCAGAGCGCCAAGTCAGGGCAGTGATAATGCCTTCACTCAATGCACAACAACAACTCAGGTGCCCCCAGGAGCAAGTGCTAGCTTCTGGGCACAGGCTAGCATGCTAATTTGGAGAGTCCTGTGATAAATGCATGCTGTCAGTCCCCTTGAACTAAGTCAGGCTCTCAGCACTGCCGCAGTAACGCCAATTCAATAACCTACATCCAGAAAATAGGAGAGAGTGCAGTTGTTTGTGCTGCATCTGTGCTGTATAGACTGTGATACAGGCCATAACACTCGTTCAAAAGTACACATTAAGGTAAATCCAGTCGGTTGCAAACAAAGCAGAGCAAACTTTATATTGCCACATATTTCATCTAAATACCCAATGCAAAAATACAAAGACTACAAGATAATTCAAACATAATGGTCAAATGCAATGTGTGGATCTCTGCAGAATGCCACACACAATAGAACAGGCACGTTGGCAGCTTTGTCACTCAAAATTGCAACAGAAGAGACGGGGGACGCTTTTGAAAGGAATTTCTGATCCCTTTTTTCTTTTTACGAACCACCACAAATTCCCACACAAACATGCACAGACTGCTGGATACACAAGAGTCTTATTTGCACAGGCTGAATGCCACACAGGCACCCAAAGCTGAAATGACTCTCAGCCTGTTGTGTCTTGCAGACATTAACGCATACATGGGGAAGTACTGATAGACACATCCCTAATCAGGAATCCTCTCGTGGAGCGGCTTACGCGTGTAAACGAGACAAAAAGTAAAAAGAGGTGGAAGATGGCATGAAAGCAGATTTACAAGACCTTCTCCTGCATCCGTCAGCAGCTTCATTCTTCTCAGTAGCTGTAGCAGTGATGCATACATGCACGCACACACGTGGACATTATTTTTGTGCAGCAAACACGCAAGTATTTTGATGGATTTCCTTCAGATGCAAGGACACAATGCACATGGGTCTGTTGCAGAGGAGTTCTCCCTACCTCAAATGTATCAGACGACAAGGACAGTTTAAATGTTTCCGCAGGAAAATGCTGCTAGGAAGTGATTTTGTACACTTTTTTTTTTATGCTTGGCCATTATTCAAATGTGCTTATGGAGCTTGAAAGCACAATATGGGCACAATTTAGGAGCATCTTCTGCAACAACTGTACAAGTTGTTTCATGCTGAGCTACTTGATGATTTTGCATGTTGACCTTTACTGCTTTGCTCAGCATGCAGGACAGCAAAATTCATTTTTAATTCACCTCACTGATTATTTCCCAGCTGTAGCACAATCATTTGAGCAAAGCTATTTTTCAATGCAACTCTGTAAAGAAAGCCAGAGGGTACCCATTTATCTTCCAGATTCAAAGATAAAACAAAAACGCAATTTGTTTCTCATCCTTCATGTCTCAGACTAAGTGTCTTAGATTATGTAGTACTTTCATAGCTTTGAGTTTGTTTGTGAGTTCTTCACTTTAGTTTTCTGACAAAGGATTACAAGTCCCACTAGAAATGAATGGCTGGATCACTTTCTGTGAAGTAGATTTACATAGCACTTTACTCAAGGGTCAAAGATATGTTTCTGGAGACAGGCATGAATAAATAATAAATATTTGTAGCAGCACAGCTCTATGTAATATTTATGTAGCAGACCGCTGCTGTTAAAGAAAAAGTTTTCTGAGCAAATATTTAATTCAGTATTTTTCAAAGAGTACGGGACCTAATTCCTCAAGTAATGCAAAACAAGAACAATAACATAAAAATGGAACCTGATTAAGAAAACAAAGAAATGATCAAAAACAAAACCAAAACGATTTCAACACTCCGTGATAAATTCTTGACACCGTAACAACACCTGAGTTACAAGAAATCTATGAACATGTTTTCTAGTTGTCAAAATAAGGATCCATTCCCACCAATTCAGAATAAAACAATAAAATTAATGAGTATTTGCAGGTGAAATCTTCTGGCTGTTGACAGTTTCTTCACTATCATGGCAACATGTCCATAAGGTGGAGGTTTAAAGTGTTAACATATGTGGCTTGGTTATTAGAGAATTTAAAGCACAAGTGGTCGTGGAGATTTTATGCTAAGGCTACAACTTAATCACAGGCGTCGCAGATCCTGTTGCTACACTGGCTTCATCCTGAAGAACCTCACCAAGTAGCTGGAATGAACAATTCATGCTCTCCATGGAGATAATTATAGTGTATTCCTCGGAGTCCTGGCAGTACACTATAATTAGCATGTGATTCCTAGACAGAAGGGCGAGCACCTTCAAATTTACAACCCTTCTTGTTCTTTTGTTGGTTGCTCTGCAAGTTGAAGACAAATTGAAGTCCTATGGCGATTAGTTCACAGTGATCAGAAAAAACATAAGGAAATCAGTATTTGTGTACGTGATTCCTCATGTTTGCCAGAGCATTAGTTAAAATATTGTGAAAGAATAGCATGTTAAGCACATTACATCTACCTCAACAGATAAAACCTTTCACTTATATTACCTTATGCTATTACCTGTATGGTAATATGTAAAATCTAACGCTGTTTCCTCCTCCACAGAGAAGCAAAATATGATGATGGATGCTCAAAAATCTTTTCTGAAAAAAAAAATAATAATTTGGGCTTTTTTTGTCACTAAAAATTTAACAACAAAAAAAACCCATCAGGATTTTCTAATTGTTCTAAATGAACTGCTAACGTGCTTTGATTACTATTTTGTTTTGTCTTCAGTCACGACTTTAAAGATGGAGTTCCACGACCTGACTTCTCAATGTCAACAACTATCTGCAAAGGGGCGACCGAGATTCTTCCGGACACATAAAGATGATAAAATGAACATCAGAAAGACATTATGGTTGAGCAGACTTTCAAGAACCCTGAGTCATAACCATTATCACAATGATCAAATTTAAACTAAACCCTACATCCAACATTCTTGCTTAATGTTCAAGTTAACATAACACCATTTTGGTCAAAATTTTAAATAAAAGAAAGGAACAAAATTCCCTGGTGGCTTTAATTGTCTAAAATTCATGATGGTATTTTAGTCTGCAGCCTTATTAGTGGAGAGTAAATATAATTGCCGTCATCTCCAGCAGCTCCCAATCTCTGGCTTGTTCCATGTTTCTCCTTGCTTTTCTTCAGCTCGTTTGGATTGTAGTTGTTGCAGGAATGCGTCAGTGAATAGCTCCCCGCCTCGTCAATAAAGCAATCATTAGTAGCTGATTGAGTTTGTGCTTGTGTACCGACAGGACATTGGATTGGGTGAATGGAGGGAAGGAGCAAGGAGGAGAGAGGACTGCGATGGTGAAATTCGATATTTTGACGCGTGTTGGCTGTGTCTGTCTCAACCAATTTAACTGACTGCAACCACTCAAATTGTTTTTTTGTGCATAGCGATGCTGATGAGATCCAGATGGTTATGACCATAGCTGTGTATTTATACCTCACCATGAAAAGTATCTGCCCCACTTGCAGATTTAGTTTGGTTTTGCTTCTTTATTTTAGTTTTTTGTCACACTATTTTTCAGTTCATCAAGCAGATGTACCATTACACATAGATAAACTAAGAAAATGCAAAAAACAAAAAAAACAACAACAAACAAACAAACAAAAAAACTGTTTTTAAATAATGATTTTATTTATTATTTTAATTATTAATGGAAATAAATATCTGATCCAACCTGGTCCATTTGCAAAATGAATCATTATCTAATCCTAGTAATAGTCTTATGCTCAGTGGTAACAACAGCCTTTTGACATTTAATAACTGGCAAAAAATATTTTTAACAGTAATGTGGAATTAAGAAGAAATTTGACCCACTCTTCAGGATTTTTTCTAACTCATTAATTTTGGGCAGTTTTTGTATCTGATCTGCTTACATTAATTATAAACCTGCTTTTTGTATTCTTTCAGGGTAGGTTAAATATATATACTTTTTCAATTTTTTCAATTTTTCTTTCTGCTCCCCTTTCCCCCCCTACATAACAGCAGTTAGCCATACTTTTGACAAAGTTGGGTCAATCCAGACTCATCAACCTCACAGTTCTTCTCTCCTCTTCTAGATGAGAAGTGACTCAGGGTCAGTACTTGAAATGTAATCAGTCCCACTGCTCTCAGCTTCCCATATTATCCAAACGTGAGCCGGTGAATCCCATTTAAAGAACAGCAGACCACACAGAGGCTACGCTCAGGAGGAGAGTTCGCAAGGGTCAAACAGTACTCACGTTTTACTGATACCTACCGAGCCATCATACTTATTACAAACCCATATAAGTGCTTATTTAATCATTTTCTGACTGTGTGTTTAACAGTTAGCTGCTCCGTTATTGGAGAAGCTCAACATGGTGTTCAACTATGAGACTGCTCCTGACGAGGGCTTCCTGTGTTCAGGCAAAGGATTGAAGATGTAATTTGCTTCTAAGTCCAATAAAAAATTTGTTTTAGCTTGGTAATAAGTTTTTATTCAGCTCCTCTGCAGTTAAATTTTTCATCATATATATATTATATATATATATATATATATATATTATTATATATATATATATATATATATATATATATATATATATATATATATATATATATATATATACCTAGCTGACAGGATAGCTGTCAGCTATGCTCAATGGATAAGTCATCAGTCTTTCACTCGGAAGACCAGGGTTCGAATCCAGGCCGAAACCGGCAAAAATTGTGCTATCGTTAGGCAAGACCCTTTGAGCTACTGCCTACCTCAGACCATGAGAGACATTGAGAAGCAAGGAAACATGCGGGCTCAGACGTCGCCCGGCCAAACAAGGTCTGCGTCAGGTGTTGGGGAACCAGAGCACCTTGACGATAAATGGGCTACTGGAACAAGACGGAAATGGGCGAGAGGTGATCTGTTGGATTGCTACTACTCCAGTAGCCCTAATCGGAGAGGCTATATGCAAAGACTGAGGGAGGAATGGTTACTTCGACATCTCCACTCTACACTAAGTGCTAAACAACTAGTAGCTCAGTGTTCCAACATCCGAAAACGGCAATTGCTGTCACAACTTGAGATTGACGAGGTACAACACAAATGCTACGGCAAAGAGGAGGAACCTGGATGTCAGGATGGGTGGGGCTTAACTACGAGCCCCCGCCCAGAGAGGGAGTATGCAGCCACAATGAAGGAATTGGAGCTGAATAAGACTGCAGCTGAACTGAGAGATAAGATCATGGCACAAATGACAACCAGACCTCCTTGGCGCCAATTACAACGGCTGAGTGAAGTACCATCAGAAAGCCTCATTGAAGATGTGAATGCAGCATTGAGAACGATCTTGAGATCTTGAGAGCTGATCTACAACTCAGCATCAGTGATCCTTGAGCTGCTTGCCTATAAGAGCAACCATGAGAGACAATACCCAACATGGAAAAGACTGCTAGAGACTAAAATCAAGGTGACAAGGAGGGAAGTGAGCCAACTATCAGAGCTCCATAGGGGTGCAATGAAAGGACCAGTACCCAGGAAGTACAGCCAGATGCCCATACCTGAAGCACTCGAAACTGCCAAACAGAGGATCCAAGCCTTGGCCAGTTGCCTAAAGAGATACACAAGGGAGAATGAAGCCAGAAGGATAAACCGGCTCTTCTCCACCCAACCAGCTAAAGTGTACTCTCAATGGCAGGGTAATAACAACAGAGCAGACCCACCAAGGCTGGAGACTGAACAATACTGGAAAGGCATATGGGAAAGGGAGGCGTCCCACAACAGCAATGCACAGTGGCTGATCTCTCTACGAGATGACCATAGCAACCTCCCTGAGCAAGCCCCAGTAACCATCACTGTGGCAGATGTCCAAGAAAGAGTCTCAGGTATGAAAAACTGGACAGCACCAGGGCATGACATGATCCATGCCTACTGGCTAAAGAAGCTCACTGCCCTCCATGAGTGACTGGCAGCCCAAATGAACCAGCTGCTACAAAATGGGACTCATCCTGAATGGTTAACTGAAGGGCGCACAATCCTGATCCAGAAGGACCCATCAAAGGGTTCTGTCCCACCCAACTACTGACCAATAACCTGTCTCTCCACAACCTGGAAGCTCATGTCAGGCATCATAGCGGCTAAGATAAGCAAACACATGGATAAATACATGAGCACGGCACAGAAGGGCATTGGCGTAAATAGCAGAGGAGCCAAACACCAACTTCTTGTAGACCACACAGTTGCCCGAGACTGCAAAACCCGACACACCAACCTGTGCACGGCTTGGATAGATTACAAGAAAGCCTATGACTCAATGCCACACACCTGGATCATTGAATGCTTAGAAATGTACAACATTAGCAGGACTCTGAGAACCTTCATTGCAAACTCGATGGGGCTGTGGAAAACCACCCTTGAAGCCAACTGCAAACCACTTGCACAAGTGTCCATCAAATGTGGCATATACCAAGGAGATGCTCTGTCCCCGCTGCTGTTCTGCATAGGCCTGAACCCCCTCAGCCAAATCATCAGCAAGACTGGCTACGGATACCGACTAAAGAATGGAGCCAACATCAGTCACCTCCTCTACATGGATGACATCAAGCTGTATGCCAAGAGTGAGCGAGACATCGACTCACTGATCCACACCACCAGGATCTACAGCACAGACACTGGAATGTCATTCGGACTAGAGAAGTGTGGTCAGATGGTCACAAAGAGAGGGAAGGTCATTCGCACGGAAGGGGTCTCACTCCCAGAAGGAACAATAGCAGACATAGAGGACAGTTACAAGTACCTGGGAATACCACAAGCAAATGGCAACCTCAATGAGGTCACAAGGAAAACAGCCACAGCCAAATACCTCCAACGAATAAGGCAAGTCCTGAGAAGCCAGCTCAATGGCAAGAACAAGATACAGGCAATAAACAGCTATGCCTTGCCAGTAATCAGATACCCTGCAGGAATAATTAGCTGGCCAAAGGAGGAGATACAGGCCACAGATGTTAAGACACGAAAATTACTAACAATGCATGGAGGGTTCCACCCCAAATCCAGCACCCTGAGATTTGTACACGAACCGCAAGGAAGGAGGCAGAGGACTAGTGAGTGTGAGAACCACTGTCCAGGACGAAACATCCAAGATCCATAGATACATCAGAGACAAAGCCTCAACAGACAATCTGCTCAGTGAATGTCTCAGACAATGGGGAACAGAAGTTGAGGTGCTGGAGGTACCATCATGGGAGGACAAACCCCTACATGTGATGTACCACCGGCAAATAACTGAAGTGGCTGATATCAGAAAGTCCTACCAATGGCTGGAAAAAGCTGGACTCAAGGACAGCACAGAGGCCCTCATCCTGGCCGCCCAGAAACAGGCCATAAACACCAGAGCAATAGAGGCCCAGATCTACCACACCAGACAAGACCCAAGGTGTCGGTTGTGCAAGGAGGCCCCTGAGACAGTCCAGCACATAACAACAGGGTGCAAGATACTTGCAGGGAAAGAGTACATGGAACGACATAACCAAGTGGCAGGCATAATGTACAGAAACATCTGTGCAGAATATGGACTGGAAGCCCCGAGATCAAAGTGGGGAACACCCCCAAAGGTGGTGGAGAATGGCCGAGCTAAGATCCTGTGGGACTTCCAGATCCAGACAGACAAAATGGTAAGGTCAAACCAACCGGACATTGCCGTAGTGGATAAACAACAGAGGAAAGCCGTTGTGGTGGATGTAGCAATACAGAGTGACTGCAACATCAGGAAAAAGGAGCACGAGAAACTGGAGAAATACCAGGGCCTCAGGGAGGAACTGGAGAGGGCCTGGAAGGTGAAGACCACAGTGGTGCCTGTGGTCATCGGGGCCCTCGGGGCAGTCACCCCCAAACTGGAGCAGTGGCTACAACAGATCCCAGGAACAACATCAGACATCTCAGTCCAGAAATGTGCAGTTCTAGGCACAGCAAAGATACTGCGCAGAACCCTCAAGCTCCCAGGCCTCTGGTAGAGGACCCGAGCTCAGAGGATAAGAACCACCCACGGTGGGTGAGAAGGGAATTTATATATATATTATTTTGTGTGTGTGTGTAATTTCACTTGACCTTTTGCTGAAACCAACACTAATAAAAGTGTCTTGCAGGTACTGAAGCCATAACAATGAGCTTAGGAGCACTTTGAGACCACCTCCAGCGTAGGCAAAACTTTTAACTCCATTTCGTTTGTCGTTAATATAAAAACATTGAGTACCACAGACGGAAATACTGAGTTTAACAATGCAGCTGCGAGAATTGTAAGGCAATCATCATTGAAGCATAAAATACCCAGAGAAATGCATTGTGGCTGTTTTGAAATGATTAATATTATAGGGTGAGGTGGAATACAATCAGCAATTTAAACAAGCATTCTAAGGTATGTAGCCTATCTCATTTCATAATACAGAAAGCAATTTATCCACTCAAGCAGATGAATAAAAAGAAAGTCTTTTTGACACTTAGGCACACACCATTAAAACTTGAGGTTAAAATCTACCATACAAAAAATACCTTTCTTTTTTTTGTAACTAATAAATATTCCTTTCATGGATCCTGTGGTGTTTTTAAGGCAAAATGCCTCAACTGTGACTGATTCTGTTTCATATTTATTCAGTGCCTCAGGTAGACTTTTGCATCGCATTTACAACCTGTTTTGCTTTTTATGATGGAAACTCAAGCTATCTATAGATAGAAATTATTAGAGATGTGCAAATCTTTCTGCCTAGCTTAGTAAAGCTGTGTCTTGTCTTGTAAAATACAACATAGAATGGCAAAATGAATTAGTGATTTTCAAGGCACTTATCACTTTGTTTTGATAAGTGCCAAAAAAGTGCACTTTTTTGGCACTTATCTACTTAAATTTACACCTTTTAATGTATTTTGGTGACAAACATTGTGGTGACAGAAAATGGAAACTAGTCAGTATTGAAACGGAGGAGGAATGTAGCTAAATACAGGGAAATTGTAAAAGAAAAGTTGTTAGCTCAGGCAAAAGACTGGAGATTGGGTCAGAGGTTCACCATATTTGTCATATCATTTACTTTACCAAACGATTAATTTATTTCTATAGTTATTGCCAATTTTGGCAGGATCGGTCCTCCATCCAGATCAAATTAATGTGCAACAAAGCACATTGGAATTTGTGGTTATAATATAACAACTGCGAAAAAGTTAGAGATGTTACTCTTATTGAAAGTCAGATCAGTGTCTGAACTTACAGCATTTCTTTGCTGTTCCTCTTTCATATGTTCCATTTAACACAAATCCAATTTTTAAAATGCAGTTATCCTCTGTAGGTGAATAATGTGTGGCCTCAAATTAAATGTCCTACCAATAGAAGGCCTCATGTGTAATGACATCCAGTGAAATCCTTTTTTGAATATATTAAACCCCATGCTGGCTGAGCTACAGACTGAGGACTGAAATTCATTTGTCCCTCCAGGAATTGATCGCCAATAAGAGGCTCACTGCCTTATTTGTGTGCTACTCAAAGTCTTATGAATTCTTGATTCACTGGTGGTTTGTGTCAAATATTGCCTTTTTTTAATACAAATTGTGAGGTTAGCAAGAAAATGATTTGAAATCAATTAAAATAAAAAAGGGTTTAAAAGCAGAGATATAAATTGTCTTCAAAATATGTCTTTAAAACATATTTATCCATTTCTACAGAATATTTATAATTCTTTTGAAGACATGATGCATTCTAGAATATATGCTTAAGTAGAGCTCATTCACAATCATATACAGTCTCACTTTATCAATGTCTTTCATAAAATGTCCAGCCTTTTTGGTATATATCAGCAAGACTATGTGGGAAACCCTGTTTTTCATTCACCAGTTAATCTAAAAACACTGACAAAAAGAACGCTTTCATTAATTCTCCTTTACCATGTCAGCCCATTTCTTCCACAATATTTCATTAAGATAAACCCAAGTGTGCCAATAACAAGCTCAGTTTATACGCTGCGGTGCTTCAGAAACAGAACCCATTCAGTATTCACACACGCAGCCGTCCACTTTGACTTACAGCCCGATCACACAAAACTCAATCATTTCTGAAGCCACTATTGGTCTTGACAACAGGCTAATTGGATGACTGACCCTCCTGATTGAAACAGCCCACTCAGCAGTTTGGAAAGCAAATTCTATCAGCAAGTATAAAGCTTAACTAAGAGCTGTCATTTGTCAGTGATTTACAGACGGGTGACAGTCGTAATAGAAGAAAAACAAGATCCAGAGCTTCTTGGCACAGATTAGCAAGTAATCGGCACCAGCGATGGAGAGAAAACAGGCCAATTAATCTAACTTCACCAATTATAAAACTTTAAAGCAAACACTGAAACATTCATTTGCTAAAATTAACAAAACAAAATCACTACCTATAGACGACTTTGCTCTTTAAATGAAGCTAATGTCCATGTACATTTTAGAATTATTGTAAATCTAAATTTTATTTATTAATATGAAAACTGTGTTGCAGTGGAGCTATAATGCTGAAAAGAAAGCATTTGCCTCCTTACAGACATTTTTCTACTTTTGTTTTAGTCACAATTTTCTACATGTTTCAGATCATTAAACAATATTTAGCATAAGAAAACTTGAGTAAATACAAAATGCAATTTTCATATGATGTAATGATAGCAATCAAAACCAAACTACCTCTACATGGCAAAGAAATTGCTCTTTAATTAAAAAAAAAAATGTTTGTACCAGTGTCATCAAGTGTTTTGGCTAATTGGATATGAGACTTTTACTCTGCTTTGTTTTGTCCACTCTGTTTTGAAGAATTATTTTAATTCAGCAAAATTTTGTCGAATGTGAACTGGACCCCAGTGTTATTTTTGAACAGCAATGGTTTTCACTTTGGAACTCACCAATGAATTGAAATTGTGTCTATTATTTTGTATTGTTGAATAAAAAAACAACAATCATGTTTTCTCCATTTGTTAGTCATCACTCTGACTGTGGCCCACTGTCAAACCTGAGAAATAGCTTGGAAGTAGCTTTGTAACCATTTTTGGGTGAAAAAAAAATTCTAATTTTATTTCTTTAGGGCATGATATGTGGCTTTTGGACATGTTTTAGTCTCCTATATGTTATCAGATAGGTTCTATGTAATGGTTTGTTTTTGTTCAGATGGCCTGGAAATAATTAGTCCAGGACTGAAACCGAATTGAGCTTCCAAAACATCATTTCAGCCATTTCATTATTTATTCAGTGTGTGGAGGGTTATTTTTCTCACGTACGTTTCGATTGCATCTTTCCCTTATCAAATTAAATAACAACTGTTTGATTTAATTTTTTGTGCGATGATCTTTAACATGTACAAAAAACTAAAGTAAATGTATCAGAGGAAATTACTTTTTCTCAACTGTGTACCTGCATCAGAAATTTATAAAAATTACTGTTTAAAAGTCCAAGGTATTTATTAAAATGTTATTAGACCCATTTATGTGGGACCATCATATTTTTATGATTTATTTACTTGACTACTTTATGGGCAAAAAAATACTGCACGTAATGTGTTTAGTGGCTTTTTGTTACTTTATGACTATTATTTTCCAAAATAAAAATTCTTGCAATAAATAAAGGAATTCTGCCATGTATGTGTGATGTTATGTAAAGCACAACAAATGTAATTCTTTGGCTGTGTTTTGTAAAGGGACGGTTTTCTGCTGAACCCCTTTGGGAGAGTTGTCTTTGCTTACGCCTGAGTTTGTCAGCCATCTGCCCACTCTTGTTGTGTTTCCAGGCTAAAACCTCTTTCATTTATTTGTTCTTTTTCCCAATAGAGTCTGACTTTACTTCTCAGTTTACATAATATTCTGTTAGGTACAAAAACATAAAAGACATGATAAATATTAAGTCTGCTTGATGTGATTTGTCCCTTCAAAATAAAAGCAAAATGGTAAGATGTGTTTTTATCTAAGGTTGGGATCATACTTACTTAAGTAGAAGTAGCTATACCATCACACTGATTTAAATTGTAAATATATAAAAAAAACTGTAAATATATATAATAAATAATGCACACTTCTCATTTCAGACCTTTCCTTAACTTATATTTGAATATTGAAGGTGAACTATGTCTTGGGTTTTTAAAAAAAATAAAGTTGGCTTTAGCATCGCTGTGTGTTTCTCTAATCCTCACACCACACTCCTAAAATCCCCTCCATCCTTGACCCAGATTTAGTTAAAGGGGACTGACATCAGCATATGGTGTTATGAGTATTTCCATTTCACTTTTAAAATGATGCTTTTTATGTCAAATGGTAACTATTTGAAAAGGAACCAGCTCTTTAAAGCTGTTACCACTCATTTTTCTTTCTGAAGACCTCAGGCAAATCTAACCACTGTGTTCAGCAATCAGGAGCACAACAGACTAAATGTTTAAACAGGGCAAATAATTTAAAAAAGTAGATATTCCAAGTATGTGTTCCTCTATAAGTAGGGATACATGTTAGGATGTCCTTATTTAACACAAAACCTGTGTTTTAGATTTGACATAACTCATGCAAAGGTCATTGCTTCGGCTTCTTGTTTGCTTAAATAACTTGTTAGTGCGGTTAAAGTCGGCTAAATATCATGCCTAAATATGTTACAGAAACACAGTGGAGTGTCCTGATTTTTTATTACAGTTGATCCTATCCTGCAACAAAAAGGCATTGGACTTTAACTTTGTTATGTTAGACGAAACTGATTGGTAGAAGTGTGTATGGAGTTTGTGGCAGTTCATCGTTCTGCTCTTAACTTCCTCTAATGAAGTCTTTTTCTTTGGCCATAGCAGACGAGACCTAAAACCCTTTTGTTCAATTATAGTTTTGGGTGAAGAAATTTTCCTTGTTAAACAAGAGATGAGAATTAAAGCAGAACATTTTGTCACTTTTTCCTGTTTCTTTGTAGCACTGTCTTGCAACTGTCATTTTGTGATTGTATTTCTCAGGCACATAGATGTAGTTATACAATTAAAAAGTTAGATAGAGACAATAACTACAACTGCTTCATGATTTGTATTTAGTATTTTCCAAGAATCTGTAATTTTTTTCTAACTATATGACTTTTTTTCTGTAATTGAGTTGGAGCCTATTCACCTGTGTCAGACTCTTCATTAATGCTACTTTGGAAGCACCTACTTAAGGTGTTGCCTCACCAGTCGTCATTAAAATAACTGGTAAGTTGCATTTTGTTTTTTCTAGTTTTGGTCTGCAGTCTAATTATTTCTTGTATTGCTGCTGTTCTCACTTCAGGGCCGAGGTGTTGTTGTCACGGTGTTGTGTAGTTGACCGGTTTGAATTCCCAGCACTGCGTCAGCGTGACTGAGTGAAAGGAAACAAATGAAGTCCCAAGTTGTCCTCATTTAACTTCTTCAAGAGTGTAGATCCAACAGACACAAGCTGTTCAGTTTAAAGAATAAGGACTCAACATAAAAAATAAAAACCGTGAAACCTTATCAGCACATTAAACACAAGATGATTATAAAATAGAAAATTTATTAGATGAAGCAAATGTGAAAATTAAAAAAAAACGTAGCAACCTGATTTTGTAAGTGCACACATCTTTAGAATAATGTTTAAACTTCTTTTGATACAGCTTCATGATAAAGTCAGACTTAGTTCACACCTACCATCTGTTAAATTGAATTTGATTAACTGCAGCAATTTCCACAACAGTGAAAATGTCTATATTCTGGAATGAAGCTGCACAAAATTAGTCTTTTGGTCAAAGTTTCTTAGAATTTGTTACAACGTCTTGGCCTGCAGGCCTACTATGTGCAACGGAAACCAGATATCACCCTGGGAACACCATTCCTACGATGAAACATGATAGTGGCAGCATCATGCTGTGGAATAGATTTTCCTCAGCAGGAACAGGGAATATAGCCTTTCCACTTCAAAACTGGAAACCAATTTAGGTCTACTGATCTTTCACCAAACACATTAAGGTACTTGTTTGAAACCTGAAATCTTATCTGAAGGCTTTTGTAAGATACTATTTAACAGCTATAAGAGTGTTAGCTTTCATTCATTGTTGCCTCAAAGACATCAGTCCACTTTGAATTTGGATTTGAGGACATAACATCAGAGGAAAACACACATTATTATTACACAGGGGATAAAAAGTCAACATGTGAATTACACCATCAATGTATTAAGAGTATTTTTTTCCAATAAAAATATGAATAAATTTGCATCCTTTCCAGGGGATAAAAATTGAGCAAACCACATTCTTCACATGTTTTTTGAATGAGTTAAATTCAAGATATATACTCATATACTCATATCTACTGCTATTATAAGGATTTAATCATAAAAGACTGTTTTAAAAAGACTCTCAACTGATTGGCACTGATTAAAAATTATTCTACCAACAAACTGACAGCTAATCTTAGATGTTTGTATACTTTTGAAGCTCACAGCATTCAATATTAAATAAATTCTGGTTAAAAAAAGAGCATATTCCCTTTATCTCCTTTTAGGACTTTTGAAAATATTATAGGCCAAGTATTAAGGGTATTAAAAAGTTTTAGGTGTTTCAAGAGTTCCAAATTCTACATCTACATATAATTTTAAATATGTTTGCTCATTTTTGAGCAGTTGAAAAAACTCTCATGTGGAACTGATATGTATGGGTAATTTTTGAAATTTTTAATTGACCCTTATACGTTCTTCAACGATTTTTAATAGTACCAACTTTTGAAGCAGACCTTCATTGCAAAGCATCATCAAATTTAAGTCAGAAAAATAACAGTTCATTTCACTGGGAGATTATCCACTTGTTTCAAGCACAGCTGCTTCGAAACCCTCTGTTAAAACAGGGCACAGGACCTGCACGCACACACGCACCCCTGCACACACGCACCTCCGCACACACGCAAATTGCTCACGTAACTCTTTGAAGGGTATTTTGGCTCTTGACATGTCTAAATAGCTCAGCAATTTTCCTTAACGATCACTCAAAGTCTACCATGCAGAGGCTGATTAGCGCTGCAGTGTCTTTTTTTGGATGGTTCACACTCATTACATGAAGTAAGCCGACTATATTTGAGAAAATAACGTAAAAGAAATTTCTTAAAAATAAATAAAGATGGCACAGACAGCAGAGTATTCTACTCAGGCATCAGCAAACCCTAGAACATCTATCAAATTATCCAAAACAGGTTGAATACAACATTTTTGTGACTTCTGCAAAATATTCACCTGGAGTTTTTACAGGCAGATGAGCAATACAAATAATTACAGCAATTAGTCTTATCAATAAGAACCCTTGCAAAACTATTGACAGACCAACTTAAAGTAGCACAGAACTGTGGAGTGGAAGAAAAAGAATAATTAGTTCTCAACAATTTTTACACTTAAAAATGTAAAGATGCATCATTGTGCAGTCAATCCCACAATTAAATTAAATCTGATGCCATTAATTGTCTTTCAAGGCGCCTATTGGTGAATAGAGTCAATTTCCCATCACAGTAAAACTCTGGCTGTTACGTGAAGGCCAGAGAGGTTTGTTAAGAGACAATTAGTGAACAAGCAGAATCTTGAAGAGCAAATAAGGTCAGTGATAGAGTTGAAGAAATGTATATTGATATATCATATCAATATACAGGGCATCTGGATTTGTTTCAATGGTTGTGGAATCATAAAAACAAAAGGGCAGTGAGTCAGCAATTCTTTCTTTCCCCTCCTCAGGTCATCAGGTGAAATAATTTGTAAACAATTAATCCCTTAATGCTCCATCTTGGAAAATGGAATGAGCTAATCAGAAAAGCAGTAAAGAGGTCCAACCATGGAGTACCTGCAGACATTCACAGCTCATTTGGAAGAATGCATAACTTTTCACTGTGCCTTCCAAAGAAAACCAGCAAATGATCTCATATGGCTCGGATTAGACAAGGTCAAAATTTAACTTTTCGGCCAAACATGCAAAAATTAACACATAAGATCCTCCCCCAATGAAAGATGGCGTGGGAGCATTAAGCTGAGGAGAGGGTTTCTTTCAAAGGCTCTACATATCTCTTCAAGGCACTATATGTTAGTATTATAATAAAGCAAAGCATTATGTATAAAAATCAGTTGCAATCATTAAACTTTAAAAGCCTTCTTTCATTAATGGGAGTATTATTATATTAGTACCTATTTTATGTACTAACCATTGAAGCTCAACTGAGAAAAGGCCTATTGAAATGTACATTTTGAAATATAACTTTATTAGTAATAATACAAGAAAAGAAATGGGTATAAATGTGGAGAAAGAAAGTCAGGGTAAATGATGGGCTGTTTTCAAGGAGGATTTGCACTGAACTGGTCTGTCAAGTCTTTGATTACTTTGATTTTATGCCTCTTCATTTAGCCAGGTTCCATTATTTAATTAGGAGCATTGAAGAGATAGTTCATCTTGTAGCTCAGAGTGTTTCTCTTCTTTTCAAACTCCCCTGCTTCTTTTGCTCTGCATGTCAGCCAACCCTGCCATGCTCAATAAGCATTAGTTCAACAGCGCTTAAAAAAAAAAAAAAACAAGCCATCATTAACTCTGTGAGGCGCATCGAGGGCAAAGTTAGTGGAGCGTTTCTGAGTCAGATGCTTAGTGGATTTACTTTTTTGATCTTGAAAATGAAAGCAAATCTTAGAGTTTGATTTTTTTTTTTTTTTTTCCAGGCACAGTATTTCAAGAGACGAGCATAGATTACTGATTTTACATGTCGTGTCGCACACTTTGTCAATATATGCCCATAAGGGAATGTTTTTAAAGTGCTCTGAATGAAAATGTGGCTGCCTATAGCAACACCCATCATTTACCAAGGCCATTTCTGGGTCTGTTATTGTCACTCAAATGTCCTAATCTCCTTCGGGTGCAATGACCTGTGGAGCTAATAGAGCAGTCTGGGACTGAGAAGTGGATGGGCAGATGGATGGATGAAAGAAGGTCCCTGAAAATTGATTTTTTTTTTCATTGCATCTACTTATTAGACAAAAGAGGCAAACACAAATCATAGAAGAGTAAAAATAGATAAAAAAAAAAAAACTAAGAGTGAGTCTGGGTAAGAGAGGAAGAGGAGATGAAGGTTATCGCTTGGAGCTCTGTCTCAGAAAGCATTGAATTGTGGAGTAGTTCTGTTTCCACCCCTGCAAAAACTCCACACCCCATTACCCCTGGCCATGGCCACAGAGTTAGATGGTGAGCTTCGGGTGGTGAGATGGGCGGGGGTGGGCAAAAGACGATGATACATGCAAGGCGCACCCCAATACACGCTGTCTTGAGGCGAGCTGTAATGGAGAGGCAGGAGGGTCGCGATGAGGTGCTGGTCCGCTGGCTGCGGGATGCAGACGTAGCTGCTCAACTGATGCAGAGGAGGAGAACATGATGGAGGGAGGAGGATGGGAGAGGGGAAGGGGGTACACAACTCATGATAAACACATCTATCCTCATTATTGAAATAACCCTCCTGCTACGCACCAGTGCAGCCACTCTCTAGCTCCGTCGGCCCCCACCTTTGTCATTCACCATCAGTCGCTTCTCCTCTTTTACTCATGCACACACACATACATATTTCAAGTAGATGTATTGCTGCAGAAAAAAAAACAAAACAAAACATCAATTCAAATTCAATTTTATTCACATCTGTTCTTCTGTGATCCAGTCAGACAAATGGTAAGATCTTAGAAGTGCAGATCAGAATCACTTTCAGGTGTAATTTTATCAATCAGGAGAGGAAGCATTGTGAGCTCATCACTCATTCCTGTTCTGTCTACAGACCATGAGAAAAGCTGAGGGAAGCACTGGTTGGATTAGCATGCTGGCCGTAGGGCTTAAGGCAGAAAAACACACACTGACATACACATCTCCCTGTTATTTTAACATGCTCTTTGCTCTTCTCTGACTTTTTGGAAAACCTTTCACAGTAAATGTGAGATTTCTCCTGTGTACTGCAGTGTTAATGTTATCATGACACAGTATGCTCAGCCTGTCATAATATGCGGTCCTAGGTGGTGAGGTAGACACGGTGGACAAATAAAAGCTTTTTAAGACTTTGTCAGTCAAGTCATGAAATCCAGCTTCTGAATGGTTGAAATAGAGCTTCTTTGTATGAACTGAGTAAGTGATTTTTTTGTATCGGTAGTGTTCAGCATAACCGGCACCTTTTACCCGCTAAATAACTTAGATTTTGTTTAAAAATGTCAAATAGCATCATCAAATAAAATTAAAATAGAATCAAAATCAAATTATGTACAAACATTTTTCTTACAACAACACAGGGTTGCACATTCCCTGCTCATTGGTCCTAGTTATTTCCTTTCCCTCAACATTTTTCTTTTGGGATTCTCCAGTCTATGGCACCCTGGGTGGTGAGCCACATTACCTATGCAGAAGAATGACCATGTTAGCAAAAAAAAACAAAAACAAAAAAAAACTTGATTGAGAAATGGATGATATCAATGCTCAGAAAGAAAACTAAAACACATTTAGACACAATGCTTCTTAAAGATGGTGTCATCCTAATTATCTCAACTGATATCTTGTCGTATTCAAATTCAATTCCCAATTAGCAAGATAAGGTGCAGTCAGCAAGCAGACAAAAGTTTCAATCCTCACATTTCATTGCTTTAGACCTGATATGCACAAGATACTCTAGAGCCTACAAGTCATCTAATTATCTTTACTCGAGGAACTGCTTCAGTTTGAGTCACTACACCTCTTGCCTATTTGTCAAAACAAGTTGCAAGGGTTTCTGAGAGGCCTCATGAACATCGGATGTGCCTTTAAAAGAAGAACAGGGTTGTCATTGGAGCCAATACGGCTATAAAACTGGGCTGGTTAGAAAGACGAGTTATTTGTAGATTTTTTTTTTTAAGGTTATGATAAAACAAGCTTTGAAATGACCAGGATATGTGCAGAAATGTAGCTTCACAAAACTTGCTATAAATATCTATGACTGCAGTGGCTAATACTGATCAAGACACTTGGCTACACTGAAAATGATCATGTTAAAATTCATCTTAGCAAATAAAAAAAATCTAACTTAATGCATTTTATCAACTAGTTTCCTTTGATGTCAATGAAATACTTTTGAATTTGACTTGCATTTTAATATCCTCCCTAACCGATAAACAACTTGTACTTTTGGTAGAGTTCTCCAAACCGACTCTACACCCTTCAGTTAGGGGTTGGTTCATTGACAAATGAAAATATCCCTGGATTAATTATCTAAAGGATCCCACAGTTTTGAGAGTGAAGGATGTTTCAATGTTTAATAGCTACCAGTGAACTGATGGCATCTCTAAATCTGAAAATGTATAAAAATGTACAGCCCCCCGTTATCTTCTTAATAAGGCTCAGTTTGTACCCCTATGTATAACAACTTGTCCCCATTTGTTTATTAAAATTCTATTAGATTTTCAGTAAATTTCCTTCTTTAATTCAGTACAGCAGATGTGCTGTTTCACCAAGAAGAAAATAGCTGAAAGGTACATTCTTAAAGCAGTGCAATCCAATCTTCTTCATTTTTTTGGAACCCATTTGCCCACACTTCTTTATTGGATACTGCATATTCTGAAATAAGCGACATGTTGTTTTTTTTTTTCTGCTGTTTTACCAACATTACTATTGCATTTATCTCACACGTGAGCCTAATATCGAATCCGCTCCAGTTCTGCTTTATATTGTTCCAGCTCCTTCTATGCATAAACATGTAGATTTTAATCTATCTGAGTATTGACAATATACATGTGTTCTAGGCTGCACTGGATGTTTTGTTGGAGAATAATAAAGTTGACAAATCCTAACAAAACAGATAGGGTTCCTTGGTCCACAAGGTGTGGTTTGTCTCTGTTGACCATGTCAACAGAGACATGGTTTTATGCAAAATGATTTATGCAAAATGATTATTAAACAAAATGATAATCCATAACACAATATGAACACAAGATGAAAGGAGTTTTTAAATGTGAACAATGTTTTTTGCCACTTGTCACTTCATTTCCCCTTGACCAAACAACTTATCAGCAGTTGTTCTCCATATGTCAAGACAACACTGAGTTATTCTGACCTGATTTAATTCCCCCAAAGCATTTCCTTTCACGGTGTAACCACAGAACACTGGTCATGCACGATGGTCACCCCTCTATTGACTAAAATGCAAGGTATGCTCAACTGCAACTGTTAGCCGCAGAAAAGTGCAGTAGTAAGCAACATATATTTGATCCTGTTATTTGAAATCAGCACTTTGTTGGTGTCCACAGAGGAATAAGAAAACAATGCAAGCAAAGTTAAAAAAGTTAGATGTGGTTTTGTGTCTGATAAAGCTTAAGATTTCATATGCACCATCACCTGCTCAGGCAACAGTTCAAGGCGTTGGTTCGGACTCTGTTGGGGGTAGCTGTCAGTCTGACAGCTGGTACAGATCTAATCTTGCCTCACTCCATCTGCCAGCTTCAGTAATTGTTCATATACAAGCAGCCCTGCCCAGCTGGAATAAGGCGTGTGTGTGTGTGTTTGTGTGTATTGGTTGGAGACCCCTTTGGATGCTTGTGTACAGCTCGAACCAGTGGGGCGGTTGCCCTCTGATTTCAGCAGATGCCAGGTGTTGGATATCACCTGCTGCTTTGTGCACATATTCTCAAACTCACACAAAGCTTGGATGCCATAAGATCTGTGCCAAAAGGAGGATTATACTGTCAGTGATTTAATGTTGAATATTTTGCAGCAAAAAAGAAAAAAAAAACTTTTTTAGAAGTTTTTTTGTGTATGATTTTTGTTATAAAACTTTATTTTGAAAGTAAAAGGAAGACAACTTCAAAACAAAAGATTAACAATCCTTTGGAGCAATGCCATGTATAGACATTGGTTATGTACACGCACCTTTGACTGTTGGCAGTCTGCTTTGGTAATGAATGGAAATGTGATAGCTGCGAAAGTGACCATGGATCAGTACCATTGGAGTCACAATAAAGTTCTGCTGAGGTAGGCAAAGCTCAGAGTTTTGTAGGATATTGGATCTTTTATTGTTTAGGTTGGCCTTTACACAGTTCCTCCTACAGCCCAGCTGGACCATCTACAATTTAAGAGGGCATATGCATTTTTCAGTCTTTATATGTTGGCCCTACAACATGAATAATTGAGTGACGAGGGGACAACACTCAATCACACCATTTTCTTCCATATTCCTTTTCTTCAAGCAGTTGCCATTCCTTGAAGAAAATGGTTGAATCATTCTGCTGTCACAGCTTGAAGTGTAAACACCAAAGCATAAACTGTCTGTCATAAAGTTCAAAGTAAAGTGTCATTTCACTTGTGAATGCCGGTGTGTTTTCACACTTAGTGGGATCATTCAAGATGTAAGATATCTGTGATGTCACATGCCTGGTGTCTAAAACAGATGTATATAAATAGACACACAAACACTCATTCCATGAAAAAATATTGTTTCCTATAGATATTTGTAGCAATCACTTTAATCAGTGGCAACAATTTAACCAGTCATGACCTTTGTGTGAGAGTGAAAATGAAGTGTGAGTAAAATGATTTCTTTTTCAGCCTAAGTGAGGTCTAACAGAAGATTGTTTCTGAGCTGCTCCAGTAGAACCAAGAATGGAGAAATATTGATCCCACTGGTTGCTGAAATATCTCTTCTTACTCTGCCATCCTCACACTCTCATCTTCTCCTCACTGCTTTTCTATCTTATTTCACCCTCGTCGTCATCCTGGCGTGTTCATGAGTGTGTGTAGATTTTCCAGCATCCACCTTATAACAGTAACTGTGTAGGCTCGATATTGCGAGGAGAAGATAATTTCATTCCTTGAAGAAAAGAGACGTTTTAGGGCTTCTGGGTAATCAACCTGCATTTTGGGAGGGAAATTGATTTATACATTTTTAACCAGACAGGGATGAAAAAAAAAACAATATCTATAATTTTAGAGTGTGGTCATTGACGCACCCCATCATTACCCATCCCACTGGGTGCGTGTGCATGTGTGTGCGCTGTATAATAAAGAGTAATGGCTTTGCCTGTGCCGAATTGGTCTAGCTGTCGCAGAATGATGACAAATGAATTCCCATGTCCCCTGATGATGATGATGACACTAATGCATTCACAGCTCGTTTCCCTCATTCTAATCTCCCCATGAAGAAATGAAAGAAAAGTAGCCATGATGTGAACTGTGTGTATTGTGTCAGGATGCACATGAAAACAAAAAGGAGATGAGCGGTCAGTGAGAATCAGCCGTTAGCAACTAAACACCACCGTCATCCACGTCTCCCTTTTTTTTCAACTTTTAATCTCTCTTTAATTTTCAAAGCAACGTTAAGTAAGCTCAGCTTTCATCTTCATCTCACACTTTCTCCTTTGATGGAGGAGATTAGAAGTCATTAGCAAAAACTTTTATAAATCATGGCTCATCTACTCCAACATTTTAATCGAGTGAAAGCTATGAATTATCATATTAACCTATAACCTATGTATTGATATCCACAGGATGCCAGCAGAAAACCACATATTGATAAATTTGTATAGCGTTAGGGTACATCACCTAGGAGGTCATGTTGATTGACAGATAATTATAAGACAAAAAACTATATATATATAAAATCTACATTGAAATATGAAGTGAAAACTATTTTCAATAATTATAAAATTGTGCTCAATTATATTCAATCTGTTCACAAGAAGAGCAGTTATTAATAATTAGCATTCATAATTAAGTAATTACTAATCTAGACATAAAATATCTAACAACATGTAAACAAATGTGAAATTTAACTACTCAGAGGAAATATTAAAATGTTTGACTAGCCAACTACGTAACTATATGTTTGTGAATTCAATTCCTGAAATATTCTTTTATTCCCAGTTCCATAAAATCTGTGCAATCCAAAAATCAGTTCACTTTGAAACAGTCCCAGGCTAGATTGTAAAGCTATTATTATTATATTATTATTATTATTATTATTATTTATTTTTCTGAAAATACTTCTGGAAATGTCAGCCAAACATTCTTTGGTTTTTATGGCATTGGATAAGCTGCCATTAAAAAAAAAAAAAAAGACAGAATAACACACGTCTTGACATTCATGTTTATAATGAAAGAGCAATATATGTCTGACAAGACATGTTGCAAGAACAAACTCATTTGCTCCCCCTCTGATACACTGACATTTGTTTCTTGATATTTATACCACGTCTCTCAGCACATTATGATGCATTCGGAGCCAGAGCTGCAGTTGTGTCAGAAGTCTATTTAATGGCATCCATGCTTCCGGAAGGGAGCTCTATCTCCTGCCAGGGCTCCAGTACCTCTCTGAACACCACAGATAAGGCCTGCTCAATGCTTCAGCCTCTACCAGAAGCCAGCACACGCGCAGCGGCCTAAGCAACACCCACATGCATATTCAGAACACACTGAGAAAAAAAACAACAACTTGCAACATACTGCTGGATGTTTATGAAGGGTAGCCGGTCTACACAGAAGCTTTAACAAGTGCGTAAATGTAGCTACGGGTTGTGACTCACACATTTAAAGTAATACATGCAGAAAAATTCACTCCTACTGCTGTGTTTCACCATGCATTAGCTCAAGCTTTTGAATAGCCGTATCCTACTCTAAAGTGGAAACCAAAGCGTGGGTGTGGGAGAAACCAGAAAAACCAGATGGCAAATTTATGTGGTGATGTCTGTTTGTGCAAACGTGTCTTACTTTGAAATGTAAATTACACGAGCGGGTATGTTGCCAGGTACGTTGACAGAGAGCACGGTGGGGGAAGTGGGCCCATTTTTACTCTTTGCGATGAGCCACTTAAGTGGGTCTCTGTACAAACAAGCATTTGCATTTTAAAGACACCTTTAGACTAAAAGAGTAACCTGCCAAAAGCTGAGCTGCACACGCTTTGAGTTTTCAGTGTTTGAGGGTCACAATTTGCTTCAACACAAGCGGAAAATGTTTGTGAGATTGGATGACTAGCTGTGCTTTTTTGTTTGAGCCACGCAAAACCATGAAGAATTTGACATATTCAGCTTTGTGGCAGCAAATAAATGGGATCATCCAACATACTGTTTATTGGTGCAAAGACTTAAAAATTTAATGTAACTCCTGCTAGCTAGTCGCAAGATGAATCTCTCTATTAAAAGAATGAAGCAAAACCTGGGAAATACTCTGTGATCATTAGATCAACCACCCAGAGATGTAGTGATGTGTACAATAAACATACATAACTATATTTTTGGGAACACTAAGAATCCAAAATTTGCTCATTAAATCATCTGCATCCAATGCTGAATTATCCTATTCAGGTTTAAATTAGGCATCCCGCTGCAATTCCAAGGTGATTCTATGCCTTCTTGGGACCTACATAAAGCCAAGTCATATATAAACCTGCTGATATGTCAGCCTGCCTATTATTGTACTTTAATTTGCATGAAAAAATACCTTTTCTTTTCTAAATTCAGGCCTGGATTGCTTCTGTTTTAAACCTGGAGTTGTCATGTAACCTGAAATTTGGCAAAAGACACAGTGATCTTTATGTTTCCTCATATAACTGTGATTTTTTTTTTTTTCCCATACAAATTTAAATGAAGTGATACCTTCCCAGTAGAAGCAATAATCCCTAGAAGTGACTTAATATTTCAGTATTCTTTTCACTGTGCTCACTAAGTAGGTTAACTCTCAAGCATTCTCACTTAAGGGAGCACTGATTCACCCCAAGAGTGTTTTCTTCTCACAACTGAACTCTATCTGCATAGACAGCCCCAGTTCTGTGTGAGAGAAAGAGCAAAACCCGAGTTGTGGAGGGTATTGTATGGAAGTGGGTCAAAATGGCCAACTTTTTTGGCCAGGGATGAGGGTGTGCGTCAATGTGTGCTTGTGTTGGAAAGGGGAGTCATGGGATGTATTGAATTTCAGATTTTAAATTTGAGAAATGAGAAGGGAGACAAGAAGGATGAAAAACATGTTAAAGTACATTTGTGCTCAGCAAGAACATGATAAACAAGAGAAGGAATAAAGTGAGCCAGAAAGCTCAACTGTTTAAATAGAGGGGAAAGAGCACAAAACCAAGAGTCTCACTGGGTGTTTGCAATACTTTTTCAGCCTTTTGGTTTTCAATTTACTGAAGTTTTAAGCTGATATACGCCTTTTTTATTCAGTTCTAGGCTTTCTGTCCCTTTGGAGAAAATAATGATTCTGAAAGGGGACCCTCAAAGTAAATCCACACAAAACCTTTTCTAAAACCATCCCATGGCTGTTTTTTTAAGATAAGGGCCAAGACAAACCACTTTGAATAATAATACTGCCATACGCTCTGTCTTTGCATGTCTATGTATTGCACTGAAGTTTTCACAGCATGCATGTGCGTCTGTGTACAGTACCAGAGATGAAATTATTGCAAAATTGCACTGATAAAGTGCAGTGTGAGGGTTTTTGTCCCACTCATCTCAATATCTAGCTGAGACCAAAATAGTCTTTTATTGTAATTTCCACAAAGAAAAAATAACTGCCCTCCAAGTGCTGTGTGTATCATATTCATTTAATTAAACATCAAGTGTAAGTACCTCTTTTAAGACAGAAGCTCTTGGAAATTTGCAAATCTAGATTATTTTGGTATTTTGTAATGTAGTGCTAAAAATATAAGACTACTAAGTGACACCCATTACTCACAATAATTACAGGAAATGAAACCCACTCATAGCATCAAAATAATTTCAGACAAGTGTTCAGAAGTCCAGAAATTAGCCTTGTGAAGTGTTTATTCTCATAACTCTTCTTACAAAAATACCTAAAAATACCTTACTGGGTCTGGACACTTCACACAAACGCTCTTAGTATCAGTTTAGCCTTATACATATATTTTTTTTATTTCTACATTGTTCAATGCAGCAGTCTTAAATAGCTGCATGTGAATCTTGAAGGAAAAAGTTCCCATGGCACAATTATAAGGCGAAAGGTACAGTATGCTTCTGTTCAAAAGCATCCATTGCCCTGGAAATGTAGGTTCATGACTCAGGTTGACTTGTTAGAATGAAATGTGTGACAGACTGTCTCAGACTAAACCAGACATAAAAACAACATATTCTGCTGATAAAATAAAAAGGTAGATCACCTATATAATACTAACCTATAACACCTGTTTTTAACTCACCTTAAAAGGGACCGCATTATTTTAGGTAACTGTGAAGTTTGGCCTCAGTCATTCCTGTCCTGCTCATGTGAACTCCAAAGGTAATAAAACGCTCTCCTCTCCTGAAATTCAAACTGCCTCAAGGAGCCTCCATCATAGCCGAGGGGCCCATTTGTGTGGGATGCAAGAGCCTTGTCTCTAAAGTTCTGTGTGGGGACAAACACACTTCACTCACATCTTGATGATTGGAGTGTTCTCCAGGCACAATAGCTTGCTTAGAAAATACACACTGTCCACAGCGCTCACTGTAAATTTGAATTATTTCAAATTAGACCCAAAGCCTTTTGTGAAGCATGAGATTACAGACTGGCCTGTTGTAATTTTCCTGCTATTCTACCACGGGCAGAGAGCGGCTCAGCTGTGAAGTGTGATTATTTTTTTCAGAAGATGCAATCAGCTTTCGTGCACGTGACTACATCTGTGTGTGTATGGTTGGTTTATCATCCAAAATGATCCTAATCAAGTCAGAGCAGAGTGACCTGGGACCCTGTTTGGTCCCATTCTCACTGTGATTACTGTGAGCTGTTGAAGGGGTTGATAAAGGGTTACTTAGCAGGTGATGACTGACTCATATGTATAGACGGACGGGAGGAACACACACTAAAGCACATTTCTCCCACGCGTATTCACATCCCCATTTCGCCATTGCTCCTTTCTCCATTCCAAGGCAGATATTACACATGCTTTATAGCTTTATTTCCTCTCCAACCACAATATGGTGCCATTACCTTCACTAATCTCCAGCTGTTTAACCAAAGACACACACACACGCGCACCCCTGCATGCAGTCTCACACTCGACACCCTTCCTTGTCTAAATTAGAGGTGAGCAAAAAGGTGCAGGCTCAGGAAAACCCGCACAATAAGAACAAGAGTCGGATGTCAATATCTCTCAGTGCATCTGCTCTACTTGTTGTTTGTGTCTGCATGTGTGTGCTGAGATGCATCTTTATTTTTTATTCATTTTTCTAGCTTCCCAATCCAGTATGGTATCAAGAGAAGACAGGACACGTGAATGTGAAACAACATGTGCACACGTCCATCCTAGCCCATAGGCATGGATAAACACACACAAAGACACACTTGTCCAACTCTAATGGCCCAGGGCGAGGACGTGTCATTTCTTATGAGTGACCAGAGGCTGCAAGGACAAAAAAAAAAAAAAAAAGTTGTGAAGAGAACAGAATTGGAGGATGGAAAAGAGTGACAGACACTGTCTTTAGGGTGTAAAATAACTGAGACGGGAAGGGTGAGCAGACTTGGAGGAATATAGAGACGAGGGCTCAATAATGTGGCTAATTAAGGCTTGCTAATAAAAGAAAGGGAAGAAGGCAAAAAAGAAAAACTCTGGACAACGTGCAGAGGAAGATGCTATTAAATCATAGCCAGTGGTGAGGTAGACCGAAAAAGAAAAGAGAAGCATTCAAAGCACAGCCTAGGGGCTGTTGGCTAGTTATATTTAAAAAGTAACTAATATGAAAAATTAATTAGGATTGCACCGTAAGAGGGGTCTCTTTTCTCTCTCTCTCTCTCTCTGTATCTATGGCCCCCTCTCTTTTATTCTCTGTCCATTTGAAAAAAAGAAACCTGCAGGTGACCCACATGACAAATAGAGAGCTTGTCATGGAGTAACTCTAAAGAAAAAAAATTCTCTGAAAGGTAAGCATTTGAGTATAATGCCACTTTTACTCAAACACCCCTGAATGAAACAGTGCAACAGATTCCCATAGACACATAATTCACCCATAGAGGCCAATTATGATTTAATCTCAATGTGAATCCACAACAGATCTGAAAAGGCCTTAGTTTTTTAGAAAACATCATTGGTGGACCATTCGACCACTTTAATATGCTCTGATTTGTAGCTCTTACTGTTCTAGAGTCAATGTCCAGTTGTCTATTTATTTATTTAAGGGTGTCAGAGTAAAAGGAGCTGAATGCAAATCTATAAAGCACACTCTTTCCATACATATCACAATCATGAACTGATTTGTTCTGGTGTATCAAAAAAAATCCTGAAAGTGAAGAAAAAATTCAAAGGGTATCAATATTGTAAATGGCAAAACCTTCAAACATAAACTGTAAGCACAATGTTTTTTTTTTTGTTGCTGAAACATTCAGGGTAGAAATCATTTACACTGGACTTTTCTTTCTTCTCATTTAAAGCATAAACACAAAGACCTTTGAGAGAATAAGAGTCAATAAATTGGTTCTCAGAATCAAAGGAGCTCCCATAGATTCCATGAATGCTCTCACTCAGAAACAAAAGAACAAAGCCCAGGAAGCAATATTAGCTCTCTGTTGCATCTGAAGGGTAAGAGTAAGAGTGGGGGGGATGTCTTTCCACTCATTCTCTCATCAGGGTCTTAGCGCCACAGACTCATGATCCAACAAGCTGCACAAGTATGCCAGGATTAGCCGTGCCTCTCGGATCTGTCGCCATGTGAGGGAGGAGGAAAGTAGGGATACAGGGGGAGCCTGTGCTGGTGAGCAGCCAATAAAGAAGGAGCTAACACTTATCAAAAGCCACACAATCCTTGATCAAGAAACCTGCACACCACATCATACACACTGATGACTTGCTGATGATTCACTCCCAGTACACCTCAGGGTGTGATTCCAAACGATATGAAAATGGGAAAAGCTCTTGCATCTGTAATAGAATCTTCCATTTTCTGCTTTTTTATTGAATTCATTCACACAAAGCTTTTCCCCATGCTTTTACCTATTTCTCGCACCTTTACACTTACTGAATTATCTGTTGCTCGGAGACATGCTTCAGTGACATTAAAATGTTGTTTGTTAGGACATCCTGCCTCACTGACTGGTTCTCAAGATAATAAAAGAAAATACTTTATTCATAAACCATGAAAAAAACATTTACATGTTTGAGTAACAGTTATTTAAGCATGAATTCTGTCTTATTCATTCATCAAGTTATTTTCAATTTGTTCATTTCATCTTAAATAAAGCAAAGAATATGCATAAATCTTGATTCTCCTGTTTGTTTTGATCACAGATCAGTATTTTAATTTGGACAAATTCTCAATAAAGCAGCTCTCAGTTACACTTCTGTTCCTCCTTTAAACTTGAGAGCAATAAATTAAAGTTTGACTGCCTCCAGTTCACTCTTCTTAAGCACATTAACTGACACAAAATCATCTATCATGAAAAGTAAAGAGAACACCTGAGCTGTTAGTCAAGAAATGTGAGAGGTAACAGAAAAAACCTGGGAACAGACACTCATATCTATCAGTACCGATGACTGAGCATGAGCCTTAAATTTATTTTGTTGGGTTAAAAACTTATGACAAGAATGTGAGATATTTGGAAGTCTCTGTTGTTTTCTCTGCACCAGCTTTCAAGTTTTGTGACTTCGACCCTACACACTGATTCACAATTTCTGTTATTGCTATTGTTTACTGTGGTATTATGAACAATGTTATTGGGTTTTCAGGTCCCCCTCATTTGCAAACTCACCGTTGTGTTTTTACATCATGATTAGCAAGGAACAAGTATACAACCTTAAGGAGACCCAATGATCAGTGTAGCAAAGAACACAAAGTAGTCGTTGTTATTGCTGCTGTTGTTCGATTTATTGCCGAGTGCTTTACACACATGCCGATTAAACTGTAAATAAAATAAAAAACAAAACGTCAATACTTAGTATTGTAATCTTCAATAAACAGAAGTAAACATAGATTTAGGATTTTGGCATTACTTAATTAACCGGTTTAAAGGCAAAGTTTACTCTTACAACACTTCGTAACATAATAAACATCAGCATTCAAATATAACAGTGCAGCAAACACAGTTAGCATTTGGCCAATTAGCTCGAGCGAATAGCAAGCACATGCTTAAAAACGTATAACAAAGAAAACTCATTTCCTCACAGCTTACAGCATTAATATAGCTCACCACGTTGGGCAACACTCATGAACTCTAGTATAATGTGATCTTGTGGTCGATTCGGCTTGTTAGCTTCAGCCAACGGCAGAATAAGTACGCCACTGCCCGCCGTAAGTTTCCTCTCTTCTTTCACCTTCCCTACCGTACCAAAGTAAAGGAACTACAGCGCCCCCAAGCGGAATGGGAGGAGTGAATTCAACATCCCGGCCCCGATGTCTATTAGTGTGGTTAGGATGCAGCCATTTGTTGTGTTTCTGTCCACAGCCAGGCACATTGCACACCCAGTTACGTGTGCAAATCTCAGCACTGTGCCCTATCATGAAACAGTTTTGGCACAGGTTTTTTTCTTGAACAAACACAAGGCGCTCTGGCACTGTTAGTGATCAGAAGCCTGGGCACTGGTTTAAGAAATGGTGCTCTGAGCATTTATGACATTTTAAATAAGCTGGCTGCTTGGTACGTGCGGACTTACTCTCACAGACAGCAGCCGCTTTGACAGTGGTGGGGTAGTTTCGATGATGTTTCTTTGAGACTTTGGTAGGTGATGTAAAGTTGTTCGGCTTCTCATGTTTCTTGTAGCAAATTAGCCCACCAAAGACTGGATCCGATCTCTTTTCAGCCTCTGTCTCCACAAAGTTGACAACGTCGTTGAGTTTCGGTAGAAGTCCTTCCTTTGTGATGTCGTAGTTTTTTGCAAACTCACCGTTGTGTTTTTACATCATGATTAGCAAGGAACAAGTATACAACCTTAAGGAGACCCAATGATCAGGGTGATTGAGCCAGAGATCAATGCAAGTGGTAGTTTTTATTCCAGGGATGGGCAAGTATACTTAAGATATCAATCAACCGTCATGTACCGCTCATTAGGTATTTGCCAATTGCTATAAACCTCCCACTACACCTTTTCCTGTTCGCCCACTGACATCCACCCATCCGTGCGACATCTGGTAAGCACTACTGAAATGTGTAACAACCTAATTTTATTTCCCTCCTACCTATTGAAATGTTACAGAAATGTATGCCTCAGAATTGATCTTGCTGTTGACAAAAATTAGGCAAAATTGTGAAAATTTTGTGAAAATTGGTTTTCTCTGTGTTTATTTGAGTTTTTCTGTGTGTTTATTTTAAGTTTCAGTGTCTTCTGAGTCTCCGTGTTGTCCTGTCTCCCCCTTTATTGTTCCCAGATGTGTCTCGTTCCTCTGTATTTAATGTCATCTGTGTCGCCGCGTCTTTGCCGGGTCCCCGTCTCGCTTAGCGTTCTGTCTGCTGTCGAGTCTGCCGTTTTTCTGTTTCCGTTGTTCCAGTTGCTACCAGCCCTGAGCTCTGCTGCATAAGTTCATCTGTGCTGCCTGGATCTCTGGATTTTAGATTCTTCTCCATTAAAACCATCATTTATCCAGTTTGTCTCACCACCTACTAGCGCAACTTATGACAGAAAACTAAAACAACAAAAATGCTTAAAATTTTCCAGAATAAAATCTGATAAAAAAAATTGCAAAAAAGGAGAACAAAAGCAAGAATCAATAATTGAAAAGAATATCTGCATCTGACCATTTGAAAGTCAGTAAGTGTCCATTCTGACCAAGTGACTCATCGTCATGTTGTAGGACCTGCTGACATTTTGTGGACCACAGCAGTTCACCCGTTGTTCTGTTGTTGGAGAGGGAAGGGCATGCAGATTTGATCTTGATATAGTAATTACTGGTTAAGAACATTGAAATCATCAAACTTACAAACTCAATAGGGAATCTAAAACTTTTTACTCCCCACTGTCATTGCACGCATAACTGGGCAATTATTCCTCCAAGGATCACTTTCAGGAAAAACATCCAGTTCTCCTGAGTTTGAAATTCTGTTGTAAGACCAACTAATACTGATACTCATTAGCACAAAACTACAAGCAATTACTTTTTGAACATTGCATCATTGCTATGTCATTTTAATCGCTGCTGCTCTGTTTTATTTTTCTAATTACAACAAGAAATGTTCCTGCAACCCAGGATGTGTTTATCAATAATCCATGCTTCTTCTCGTTGGAGACTTGAAACACCCATATGGTATCATTTGGGCAAAACTGACAGCCTAATGTAAAGGCTTTAGAACAGGGTATATGTTAATATACCCTGAAAACTGGTATATGACAATGTCATGTTGAATGTATGTTGACCTACATTACAGATATTAAAAAATGCTCTGAAACTTTAACTCACAAAATCATTTTGTTCTATAATACATCACAAAAAAACCCCATGTATATTAAAAAGCTGTGGTGAAGGGATGGATTGGGCCAGCTTCTATCATTTTTATGGGATTTATGAGACTCAACGCATATTATTCTACCAGATCTGAAATGCTCGGTGACAGGATGGAGCATATGGGTTTTTCAACAGTGATCCTGAACTGTTGATAAAGAAGTAACAAGAATATTGTTTTTACCCTGGAATAAACCTTAACGCCGGATAATCTTTAATACCTGGGGAAAATACAGTTATACTGTATAATCCTCTTCTGGGAAAACCTCCAAGAGGGCGATGAGGGACCGTATCTTTGGTTCTCATTCATTCTCTTGTGAATGAATGTGTCCCCGCATTTACCCGATCATTGGAACATAACAACACTAACAGAAAGAGATGAACAACCTTAAAAGGGCTGCAAAAAGTTCCTGTAAGCCTTTAGAGCATGCAACAGTTCACCGCTTTGTTGTTAGTGTAAATGTTGTGCTTATCGCTGCATAATATGTCAAATAGCAATTTCAATATCAATTTGTGTGAGAATGCAATTGCAAAGGCCTTCTTCGATGCAAAAGTTGGAGGTTAATATAATTTAATTTTTCTGTGGATTGATTTCATCTGTCCTTGCTGTTCAAATCTGATTTAGACTTTTGTGACCTCTTGGAGACACAATTCTACTTAAATTAATTCAGGACATCTAGTGGCAGTTTCTGATATGTGAGACATAGGCAACAACCCAGGGCGGCACCCGTGAAGGGGGTGGCATGAGCACCCCCTCTTTCCCGCTCAAAAACAGATAATGCAGCAAACAAATCTTCATTGCCTCCAGAAGCCTGCACGTGTTGGTAAGGCCCTAAATATACATATAAACAAATATGAGTGAAAACATGTTATTTCAACATTTCTTTTTTTTTTTAATGATCCCTTGGATTATTTTTTTGAAAATAATCCAAGGGGGAATCTGTCGAAGGGGGAAATTTTAAAGTATGGGAGAGCTGCCTGGAAACTGCTGATATCCACACATACAAACACTTATAACTGCATGTCTCAATAGCTCAAACACCATATATCCCTTGACATGAATTAATGCACAGAGTGAAAACTGTCTTAGGACAGAATCTAGCATCTACAGCCAATCAGTGCCAAGGAAAATGAATGCCGCCCCTCGATTGGCAGCATTGAAAATGCCATCCAATTGCATGTAAATTATCAGTGGACCTATATGTATTTAAGCTTCACAAAATGTGTTTGCTTTTAAATATTTTAGATATAGTCTACAGAAAAAAAAAAATCCACATATACTAGACTGTGAATAGACAGGACTCCACTGTACTGCAGTTACCAGTGATGCCTTTAAAAAATCGTGCCTCCTCTCTGACTTGTTGCTGTTTCTGGTTTTGTGTTTTTTCTTCTGACTCACTGTGCAATTCGTGAGTTTTCAGTTGGCCTATTTTGCATTGTAACTGATAAAGATTTTTGGCACAGAACGAAACTTCACTTCCTAAGTATTTTTGGGATGCTGTTTTATAACCATCGCTATTTCATGCCTGTCTCCGCCTTATAAAAATCCTCAATTCACATCTTGATTCTTTGACAAGCCTGGATTCATACCTTATAAGGATTAGGCTTTGGTTTATCTTGAGGATTACTGCTTATCAAAGCAAAGAAAAACATAAATCTAAAAATGTTCCAGACACAAAAGTGGGTAATAAAGAGTCATACACAAACCAGTAAAGCAGAAAAAACTTTTCCTTGCACGGGAAGCAGTCAGAGTGACCAACCATGAGGAAAATAACATTAAAATGGGGCCCAGTGAAAAAGAATGTTGAACAATGTGTCACCTGCTTCCCACAGACTGCTGGCTATAAGTCAGGGGTTCTGTTTCCACTTGGATGGTTAAAATAAGGCTTTGGTTTAACTGAAAGCGGTTCCAAGATTTGTGTCCATGAGAGAAAAATCTTCCTTCCAACTAAAGTCCCATCAAACTCTGCAGCATACACGCACATGTACGTGCACGCAGGAGAACACAAGAGAGGAGTCCTCTGTTAATGTAACGCTTCAGTAGGATGAGCATCAGGAGCTCCGGGCACGACCGACAAACAGGCTGCGGGTTTTTCTGCTGCAAAGGAAGAAGGGACAGGGGAAGAAAGAAATATTACTTGACACAGAAAGAAGGAAGGTGAGGGCACTGTGGTGACACCAATCCTCCTCTCAGTCAGTCTTTTTGCCCTTCCTGCCTTTCTAATCCTCATTTTAATTTTCATCCCCCTGGATGTAGCTGCCACCTCTGTAACCTTTTTCTCGCATCTGACTATTTCTCCCCTCTTTTTTTTCAATCTCAGTGAACATATCTGTATTATCTTCATCATGCCATCCTCTGCACATCCCTCTATCTCCTCATCAGCAACTTACTGTTGTATTTCTCTCATGGAGCCACTGCGATTTGGGGTGAATAGGTGAAGCGCTTAGGTTTTCTGTGGGGGGGGAAAGGAGTGGGCTTTTGTAGGAATCTTCAAACAACCATTTCACATGTGTCTTGGTTTCAAGTATCATTTATAAAAGCATGAAATCCTGTATTTGAAGTAAACTGGGAAAGACTGGGGTTTTCAGATAGGATTATGATGTATATGCACTCAGTATAAAAATGTGTACTGCACATAAACACACTACTGTATCTCTCCAGGCAAGAGTTGTTTTTCCTCCAACCTCAGCCTTCAGTTTATCGATATCTGCAACACATTGCACACAGCGTCAGGCGGGCTTTTTCCCACTGACTCTCCATTTATTAATAGTATACATAGTGTACAGCTCAGTGCTTTGTTCTGTATGATGGCCTCTCAGGAGAGCATAAATCAAATACAAAGAGAGTAGGAACAATTCATAAAAAGAGATATTTTCCCCCTTCACATAGTCCGTTATACAAAATATGGATGGTGGTGTTTGTGTGCAACACAACATGGAAGCTTTTCATCTTTCCAAGAAATCTGAATGGTATTTATCTTAGAGAGAAACTTGTTTGTGGTATGTTTACCTACGGATGCTATATAACTTTAGGACTTACTCATCATCGTCTTTCACGGTCTGCTTTATCATTTTTTCTTCTTTGTTACAGGGTTCTAACAAAAAATTATCAGCAGTCAGCATTTTACCTGCATTCGAGCTCTCTGAAGGACTTTTAGAGTGAGGTGAGTGACTGCATCACATTTTATTCTTCCTTTCCTTATCGCAAACAATGAAACAATATCCTGCATTTTAAATGAGACATTTAGTGTCTATCCAAAGAAGTTTGTTGGATTAGCAATTGGGCTTACTGTTAATCAAAGTGAGCCCATGTGAATAACAGTTCAATTAACTTAACAATGTCAACTATCACATATGGCTTAATACAGTTGTATGTTAAGTAATATTTTTCCAATGCATATTTTTTTCATTTATTTTGCTTTATTTTAATCATTTCCTTACAGTATAAGTCCACCAGCAGACATTCTACTTTTACTGTTTAAATAACTTTTAATGCTAAAAGAAGGAATTAATTGTTGACCAAATTAATGCAAGGCGAACATGACATACCCCGTGGTAGATGAAGAGGGAACATGACCAAAACTCATCATAACATAATCAGAAAGATTATGTTATGATGAGTTACCTGAAAATCAAATCTAAATTAAAGTTAAGCTGAAGTTCAGGCACACTTGTAAGATTTTTTTAGATTGACTTTACAGGAGACCACTCTTTACATATTGCAAAATATGTAAAGAGTAAAAGGTCAGATGGCAATGTTCTGAATCCCTATGAAACATGATAGGGATTCAGAGCAAGACTTTACATTTAAGTCAGTGCTCTTTTGGTGTCTCCTGTGGAGCAAAACTGGATGATTAAATGGATGAAGTTATCATAAAGAATGTTGACCCAGTCATGCAGAAAGTAGAAGCAGTTTTATGCACAGATAGTTATTTTTTTCTGTTTTTGCATTAATTTAATTAAAGTCATGTAAACCAGACAGCATGAAAACTTTAGTTCTTTTAATAGAAGTAAAATAGGAGTAAAAGAGGAATACTAATTGAAGTGTATATGACCACCACATAAAATGAAATGTAGAATAGGTATTTGTTGTTTTGTCAGATGTAGAGAAACATCAATGGAGGGTGGTTGAATCAAAGTTGATACCTCTGATTGTAAAAAAAAAGGTTCTTAAACTTAGGATAGAAGATAAAACAGTCAGCCAAGCTGTTTTCTTCTATCTTCCAAGTTTTATTTTAGGAAATATAATTGTTTCCTATTTTTTGATAACATATTCTTCTGTTTAATTATTAGTTTTTGCTTCCGATATTACATACTGTCACAATTTGCACTTTTAGCAGGAGATTTTATATCAAAATCTGACCTACTAATTGCAACAGCAGGCTATTACAATGAGCAGTAGTGGTAGGGACTGTACTGACATTTGCAGTAGTTAGGAAATGTTTGCATGTCGTGTTTGCATGTGTGTTTACACTGGATATGGTTTCAAACTGATGGTCTTGTCCTTTTTAGTTATTTTGCCGTTTGCAGATTTCCATATGCTTTCTTTAGTTTCAATGCGCGGAGCACTGTTGATTTGTGGCAGACTGGCCCTGAAACAGAGCTGTGAGATGTGTCATTTATTTTTCAAGTGTGCTCCATTGATTTCTATTATTTTTGATACTTTGGCCTTTTTTAACGAGATGTGTTGCTGTTGTCCCTTTTCAGTACATGCAGACTTAAGAAGAATAAATACTTGATATCTGAATGACATCTTCCATGTCATTGTTTCTTATTTTTTTGAATATTAGCAAAATTTACTGAATATGTATAACTGAATATGGCTGCTTACTTTATCGCAGCCATATTCAGAGTGTTTAATGAATGAAGTGCTCAAAGGAAACAAATGCATATGTCAAATTAATTCTTTTTATCTTTTTTCAGTTGAATTCACCACAAAATTACATTGTTTGATGATACTTTTTTAGGATTCTGGACAGATATTTTGTCCAGTTGTCTAGAGCTATTTTGCATTTGTAGTGGTAATTTTCGACATAAACTTTTCCTGTAACAGCATTATGTGAATTTACTTTCCATTATCATCTCCTACAAAAAAAACCCAAAACAAAACAAAACAAAAAAGCATTTAATTCTAAGTACATTAAAGTCCAAGTGTTAGGATTTAAATTGATTTGATAGCCAAAGAGTCACAGAAAAAAGTGTCAGTTTTAAAGCTGTATTAGAAGTAAGTTTCAGGGGGCCTGGATTGCTGCACACATCATTTTAAAAGACTCTGGCTGATTACACTTCTGCTCAGGCCAACCAGATGGGGCTATGCTCAGAATTAACCATGCAGCATGTGCTTATCTTGAAATGATAAGCATCTAATTTGTTCCACCCCACCAAATGTGTCAAACAGGGGAAAAGGGGCCTGTCAGTCAAACGTGGTGTGCCTCAACCCAGAAAGTCCTGAGAAGCAGAGGTTTAATGAGGCCAAGTTAGAGAAAAGTTCAGTGACCAACAGCGTGAAAGGCAAGTTTGGAAGTTACTGCTCTTGCAAAACAAACTTTCACCTTTGCTTCACATTAATAATTTGAAGAATAAGAAAGGAGTTGAGCTTTATTGTGCAAAGATATCTTTGAGTGCAACGTTCGACATACATGCCTCTACAAAGCAAAAAAACAACCCTGCATAACAAAACAAGAACCCTTCGTGACCTACAAGATACAGAGCTGGTGGAGACAATTTGTACAACCTATGTTCCCAAAAAAGCAAGTGCTACTCCCACTGGTTTTATTTTTATTTATTTTTAAAAAATGTCCATGATATTCACAGCAGTGCTTTCAGTAAACAATTTCAAAACAAATCTGTGCTTCATTTGAGCAAAAAAAGAAAGAAAGAAAAATCAGTATTAGACAGACTACCTACCAACAAATGTATCATGTTTGCCCTGTTTGAACTTAGCAGTTATTTTACTTTTTAGCAACAAATCGCTTTATCTTAATCACCTGTGATTTAAGGAACATACAAACATCCAACTCGATACTTACAGTAATATTGGAACAGCACAAATATTATTTCAGAAGCACTCTGCTACCATGTTTTTGTACTTCATAAGATTTGTTTATGGCTCTAGAAAATGTTTCGTCCAGGTTCTTTTTCTTCCAGTTTCCCAATATGAAGCAATTCTCACTGGTCGCAAAATTCAATGATAGAAGACAGGAAAGATTTTAAATCTTTTTGGATTGATTATGTTTGTGGTATGAAGGTATTTATTGACCTAATCCTTTGGATCTTTTTGCATCTCTGTATGTCTGTCAAAATACCTATTTCTTTGAGGAAATAGATGTTTATATTTCCTCAAAGAAATAGAAACAGGAAAAGGAATGATCAGCAGAGACTAAAGAAATCCATTATGATACAGCCAACAAGTTAAAAAACATAAATATTTATATCTCTTTCTTTATCTACAGTATTGTAGCATCAGACTGCGACTGGACGGTATCTACTATATTCTTTACTTACACAGTTTTATATCTGGAACATTAATCGTGATCAGGACATTTGTACTTTTAAGCAAATACATTTTCACATGATTTTTCTGAACTTTTTGCTGTCTGAATGGTCTGTTCTTTTTTTTTTCTTCACCCCCTCCTCCCGCGACTACATAAAGATCATTTTTAAATAACAAAGCTTCTGTGAAATGTAAACAAAATGAGCTTCTTCTCTCCCTTTGGAATCTTCTTTTCTCTGTGCTCAGCTGTTTCTGCTCCTTCATGTGTAAGTAATAAACTCATAATTACTGCCAATAGCTCCAAGAACTAGTGGCCTATAAAAAATGCACACGTGACTTGCAAGTGCACAAATGCCTGCAAGTAACATAAAAGCGCTACTCCTGACCATCTGTCAGATGCACATAAAACAATCTAAAAGCTAATTCGCTAATTGCAAGTGTGTGTCTGTGTGAAGTAAAGAGATTATTTGTGATATCAGTTTTTGATGCCAAAGTTTCTGGAAAGCCATCATAAATCCAACCCAGAGTCTGTTTACATGAGGAAATGGGAAGATCTGCTATCTCTCCTGCTTTACTGTGTGTGGCTCCAACATTCACAAACACATTCATAAATAAACACTGACAAAAAGGCACCAGACAAAGCTGCAATCACGCCCCAAAGATAATATGCAGGCAGCATATTGGAATAGGTTCTATTCTATTCGATTATTATTTTTGAAATATCAAACAAGTTTGATTCCGGTATTTGACTCAAAATGTAACACATGCAGTGTTTTAATTAAACCATTTGAACCAAAACAGCGTGGATCACTGAACAAAGACAAAAAAAAAAGACAAAAACACCCCCAAACAAACAAAAAACCCCCCTTGGGATTTATGAATCAAGGCATGAGAAAAAACAAGCATTAAAGTGTTAGGCACAAAATTTTATTGATTTTTTTTTTCTTGAATGACAATCGAAATGTTTTTTTTTTTGTTTTTTTTTCACACTCAAAACCAAAACTTACAAAGTAAAAAAGATTAGTAAAAGAGAAAGTAACAGTACAAAGTCAAGCTGATATTCTCAGCAAAGAACACACACTCATAAAACATGAAGCCTGGTTGCATTTGGATGAAGCCTTATTAATTAAGTGATTTGGGTTGGCATTGAAAAGTCTCAAAACCAGTTACAAAATCAAAAACAGTTCAGTAAGCTCAAAATTAGTTGAACTTATAACAGGGGTAGACTGAGGGTATGCACACACGCACACGCACACACAGACACACACATACAAATACATCTGTCTGTCTATCTATCTATTTATCTAAAAATAAATAAATAATATACAGAATACAGGAAATGCAATTAAGCATACTTTTTCATTCAAACCACTCAAAACCAAATGGAAACCTGTACTTGAGATTTTAAGAGAGATTTTTTTTCATTTCTCAATGGCACAGCTTGAAATGTTCAAATATTAGATACAATTGAAAATCTTGCAATAGACATGAGCAGTTCAACAATAACTTGACATTGTTTTATCAAAATTTAAAAGAGGGCACAAACAAAAAAACACAATGAATAATAATAGGGTTTTATATAATTATAATAAAAGTAGATTCTCTTAAACTCCTTGCCAGGAAACCCACGCGCCAACTCATTTTCTTGTGACTCATCAGCTGAAACTGTAGTTTGCAGTGAGTGTGCTACCATACCTGATGTGAAAATTGAAGAAAGATGTTCTGTTCACCAGGATAGTCTATAATTTGCTGCTGTTAAGTGACAAGTCCTCTTCATCATGCATGAGCAACCCAGAAATTAAAAGTAAAGGGAAAAAGATTCATGTAATTGGGCGTAATTACTGCCAACTCATCTGACGAAGCAGAACCTTTGCTGCTATAGAGGTCAAACATATTTAAATGCAAATGTATGCTGCTGCCAACAAGTATAATTTTTGAGTCTAATTTTGCTCTCTGTCTGGACTTTATGTTGGCTGACGAGTAAAGACCTGCCCAGGGAGATTAGGACGTCCCTCAGTTAATGACGTTAATTCAGTGTCTCACTGTCAAACATTGCCCACAAAGTTTGTTTTTGAACACTTTTCCTTATTTGAGGCCAGTCACCTGTGGAAGGGAAGTTTGTGTTCAATCCCATTTTTACCTGTAGGGATGAATTTACAATTTGAGAATCAACAGGAAGCTCCTAAATATGTCAACTACATATTACAATTAAGACCTTATTTGTGTTATTTTTTTCATCCACACTCGTTTTATATCCATGCCCCCCCCCCTTTTTTTTACATGAATATGTTTCAATTTACAAACAAAAACATTTTTTTCACCAATACAATTTTCTATTCTGTGCAGGACTCATTTTGCTGACATTGTAGTAGAAATCTGAATAAGACTAAGAAACTGACACATAAAAATTTTGTAACACGTAACCATAGAAATCCATAAACAGCCATGAAAAGAAGCTGTATGTGTTTCATTTCAGAAGGTACAAGCAGGACAACTTTTATTCCACTGTCTTTTGTCACATACACAACAATTCATAAGCACACATATATTCATGCATTCCCCACCACAAACACCACAAAAGACAATATCTCCTGGGATATTAGAGAGGAGCAGACAATCCTACACGGCTGAAATTGTTGTCAGCAAGAGGCATCAGTAATGAAATTGCATATGCATACAGTAGCAGAGGCCACAGGCTGTGTGAACCGACAGCAAAACAGTACAAGACACGACAGGCACCATGCGCCAAAGAAAAATCACAGAAAGAATGAAAGCTGAGGCTCAGAGAGGGACAGCACATGTGGAGGGAAATAAAACATTTGAAATTCCCTGAAAAACACGAGTTCATGCAGAGAAATTCAAAGATGTTTCCAATCTACAAAAAGAAAAAACGGAACATGCAACCGCAAAGCACGGTATTGTAGATAGAAGATGCAATGAGGCTGCAAACACATGCGGACGATAAGAAAGCAAAAGCAGTCAGTGGTTTCTGGATCAAAGCTACATAAAAGAATTTTAACAATCCAGACTTATTGAAAGCTTAATGAGGTGTTGCAATATTCAAACATAACTTTCAATGTCCAGCTCGGCTTACGTTCAAAGCTGAACTCCAAAGTAACAGCAAAGAATACAAATTTAATTTACTAAGGCATTCAGACAAACTCTGGAATTAAGCAAGGCAGAAGTTAACAATTGGAAAAAAAAAAAAACACTGGAAGACATAATACAAATGCATGAAAAGTAAAAGATACACACATGGCACTACAGCGGAACAGGGGAAAACCAGAACACATAAACTTGCATACAGATTGGTCTCCTACAGCCACAATGTAAAGTTTTAATTTTCTCCTCAGCAGACAGACACTAGGACTCCTCTGAATAATACATTCATAAATGTCTTTACACAAGTGATGAACTCTATTTTCTATTAACAACAAAGAAAAACCAAGTTGTAGCAGAACAAAAAAAATACTAAAACAAATAGAAGATGAAACAGACCCACCCTATGGCAAGATTTGCTTCTGCAAACTTTACACATTGTAAGCACACCAATGTGTTGGCACAATAGCTGTTGTTGTGCTTGGTAGACACATGCACAACCACAATAACCTGACACTTTTTCCACATGCCGTACTTTGGGATGACATCCCATTACTTAACCAGCAGTTGCTGCAGAATGTGATCACTCAGGCAACTCCCACAAATGTTAAGTGCAGAACATTGACATCCTGGGGTGGTGCAGTTCCATTCCAAAGAGAGCAGAGGTGGGATTGATATTGTTTGAGACTGCACTGAGTCTGCCACCAAGGATGACAAGCTTTTTCCTTCTGAGAATGAACACTGTTCGCTCTAACATTCACTAAAGGTTTTTAAGGCATATATTTAGTTCTGTTGCTCATCCCAAAGTGCACTTTCCTTTGACATGTGGCACTATTTATGCAGACATAAACAGATTTTCCAAAGGTGTAACATTTATTGCCAAGAAGTTCTGTTTCTTGGCAATACAGAGAAATAATCAACCAAACAGAATCAGACAAAAATACCCAATGGCTCAATGACAATATTTTTACAAGTCCAAAATATTGATTGATTTGATGTAAGAGGGAAGCATATGTTTATTCCTTTAAAAGCCCTAAAATACATTATTTACAACAGTGAGTTTATCAATATATAATGGGGGCAGACAGTTCGACTTAAAACATTCCTATTCCTTCATTTCTCACTTCTAACGTTCACCTGTCACAAGTGAGAGAATGCAGTCGCTCTCTTGAAAATGAGAATTGGCTCCTCAACGAGATTTATTCTACATACAGAAAGATTAAAAAAAAACAGGAGAAGAGAAAATATTGAGAAAGAAAAGAAAATGTACATTTATGTTTTGCTAAGAATGATTCAGCTCTTTTTTTGGCTTATTTGGATGAGTGCAAATGGCTTCTGCTCATGCATAAGGAGCTCCAATGGTATTTCAATAAATGTCTTTAACTTGACAAACTGCTCAAACTACCCAAAAGAGATATTTTATAATATTTATTGTCTGAGTAAATCTAGTTTCTCTGAGCTCATTTTTTTTTCTTGATTGAATTCGTAGACTGCCAGCTTCCCCCCTTTCACACATTCAACAAAGGCTGCCTCAAACAGAGGGAAAGAGAAGGTATGCAAAAAAAAAAAAAAAAAAGACTTGATGGCAAAAGAAAATAATTGAGAACTTGGGGGATTCTGTGTGAAATCGCTAATGAGTTATTTTAAAAAAGAAAAGCGGAGATTTGTCGGTAAAGTTAGTAAATATCGGAAGCGGGAGGAAATGAAAAAGGGAAAGTACAGTCAGACCAAAGCTCTCCCAGCTGCAGAAAATGGCTGACTTTTTTAAATTCAAAGCACATGGTATATCACAAGATTACTAGAAATGTCAATGAGAGACAGCATTCACCAGCAGGTACTAGGCAGAAAGAGAAATGGAAAAGAAAAGGAAAGGAAGATGTGAAAAGGTGGCAGCAGTAGATGTAGAAGGGCTGCTCAGAGTAAAACGAAGTAACAGCAGAGCTTGGGATGGTGGAGAGAAAATTGGGATTTGACTCAGAAACTCCAAAAGAGAGTAAGAAGAAAAGCAGAGACAAAAATGTGTTCTTTTATCTGACAAGGGCACGAGGAGGACAAGAGACCACTCAAGACTTCATATCGAGGAAAACATCACAAACGCAAATATGGACAAAAAAACTGTACAAGAGTCTTCCACAATGTGTGTGTGGGCATGTTGAGAGTCTGCATGTAGCCTTCAGTGTTTCAATGGTTGATGTGACACAACCTGTGTCTACAATAAAAATATGGAGGCAGTTTATGTCTGACCTCCAACTGACTAAGGAGTCATTTTTCTTGGTGCTTTGCCCCATATTTCATAGCAAATTACACCAGAAGGTGAAGAAGCCCTTTTGAATCATTTTTGGCATGTTGTTAAAGAAAGGTTTGGTGATTTACTGCAGGGATTGTGTCATGTGTTCCCCTTTCACAATGTAAAGGTAAAACATGCAGAATAAGATGTCGTCCTCCTGCAGGTTGTTGCATTTTAAATACACAAAAAATCTCTATCATCTTTTGCATTGTTAATAATATGAATCTGCAATTATGTGCACTGATAACTGTGGCTAAAAAGCGACATTAGGCTTAAACTTAATTTCATTCATGCAATCACATTACACTGGTCTCACATTAAACAATTCTGTTTTATTCACCAATATATGCTTGAATGTAAGACATTAAACACTCAGTCCCTGAGTAAAAGATTTCCACCAGTTACTTCTCTTGGAAATTTTTTTTATGCCTGCCAATATTTTAGTTTCCACTTGATTAGACACGGACAAAACAAAAATACTAGTTAGTATGTGTTACTTTAGTCACATTACTAAATGTCTATATACAGCCTATAATGTGACCTTATATTTTTTTTTACATTTTAGAAATTGTATTATTTTGTTGCTTTATTGTGCAAATTTATAAAATGGGATTTAAAATGTTGTTAAGGGGACACATGTCACACAATGTCCACTTTCTGAAAAGTGTCTTACTTCTATTGTTTTGCTTCTGTTAAATGTATATCCAGATATTTTGGAGTATAAAAAATATTTTCTGTTAAATTTCAATAAAGCTTTTTGCCATACCTTTATACGGTTTAAAAAAAAAACAACAACAAAAAAGTTGCATAAGATTATGCTACTGCATGGAAAGTAGATTTTATTCGGAAGATTTTTACGCATCTTAACCAGGCCGTGTGAAAATAAATGTAGTTGGGAGAGTCATGACACATCTCCACACCTTATTAACTTGTGGCTTCCTCATAATTTCATTTCAAACTTTTACCAACAAATGTATTCTCGCAGTTGCAGTAGAAATGGAAATGTGTGTGCACAGATGTGACCAGATAGGCAGGTTATCAGCACCTCTCAGGAAGGTAAAGGATGAAACATCCCTCTGGCTTGTAGCCGTATTTTCAGCATATTCTCTGACCAGCACCTTTTTTGACTTTCTAATTAGCAAAAACAGCAGAACACAAAGGAACAGCTGCACTAATTGCTTGCTGCCTCTTTTGCAGCCCATTATGTAACAGAAGCTGAATGTTCCCCTAAATCGAGGAACAATTATGCTGTTTTTTTTTTGTTTTTTTTGCTTTTGCTTTAATTTGATAATTTTCTTCCTATAGTTGAATAGTGAACATTTTTATGCCCCATTTTGTTCAGTTTCTTGCTCCCCTGAACTAGAAACAAAACAAAGGGAGAAAAATAAACAACCGATTTGATTACTAAAGGAAGTGAGAGCTGCCACAGCAATGCTGTGCTCTGTGTTTTGAATCGGCAGTGCTGGGTGTCTGAACCCCCACCTGCTGCTCTCGTCCACATCTGATCCCACCAGCTTGAGATCTATATATTATTCCCCCGGTGATTTTTGTGTGTGTTTTTTAGGGTTACATAAAAGCTGTAGTGAAACATCATAGGCTATAATGACAGCAGTTATTAAACTTTATGATTTGACAGAAATATGTGCCTGTCTTTTCCATTACCACTGTGTTCTTGGCATGAAAAACAATGAAGGAAGTGATGTTTACTGCCACGTTATGGATAAGAAAATGGGGTCCTGAACTGACTTAAGCTGGTGGAGGCAATTTTGAAAACTCAAATTTAAAACCTTGCAATGTTATTGAACTCAATGGACCTTCGGTAACTCCAATGTCAAGCCTGTTTGAAGAGGTTTGCAGACCTTGGAAGAGTTACTGCTTTTTTGTAATATGCTGCTGTTTCTGTTTGCTTTTATTTCTCAGAGGGAACAGACTGTTTTGGATGCTCCCCACATTTTCTTTTCTGCTTGTCAGAAGTTTAAAAATTCAAGTAACCTAACCTAACCTTAATCCGTTTTTATCTTCTATTCAGTCTGCCAGTATCAAAGGTCAATTTGACCCACAGAGGTCAAAGCAGCTCAGGCCAGAGTTAAACAAATTTGAAGCTTTTTTGAACCCTTGATGTGTGTGCAAAGCTTGGAAAAAATTCACTTCACATACACTGCACTGCCTTGGCTTAATTTCTGAAGACAGCTGATAAAGAAAAACATTCACCATGGAATATATTGATACTAAACTGATATTTTACTTGTAATCAGACAACAAAGAAATTTCTCCTTGTTTAACCCAGACAATGCCATATTTTTTGAAACAAGTAATCATGGAGAGAAATGTAATATTTCAAGTTGCATTTTGAAGACATAATGAAACCATGTTTGTACTATTGTACCATTCTGATGATTCTGTTGCATTTTATAACAATCAGATGTTTCCACATGTTTGACAACACTCTCCTAGTAAGGTGTTTCTACTTACTAGTAGAAACACTAGTAAGTAGTATTTCTACATGTCTCCCATTTTACACTGATAATTCAAAAACATTACATTAATGCTAAAATTACAAACGGGTGAAATTGTTAATAAAGTTGTATTTACTGTATATGTTTGGATAACATATACAAGTTGTTGTAACTGAAGTTGTTGTTACCTTCAGTTACAACAACTGAAGGTAACTTACTTGTTTGCGCTATAAAAGGGAACTATGAGATTGGAAATACATGATACCTCTCCTTTTATGAAACAAAACAAAATTCTGTCAAGTTATTGTTTCATTCTTTTAACTGAAAATTACAAACTTAAATGTAGTTTCTTAACAAGGTACATTTCATATATTTCATTTCACAAAACGCACTTATCTCTTAACACCAAATTAATTATTGTTTATAAAACATAAGCTCTTTTGAAATACTACTTACCTGCTAGGTAAAAAATATATACATTTGGTAAATTTTGCTAAAGTAAAATTCAGATGTTTACTTCGTGGAACACAGTTACCAGAAAATGCATTCGTCTCTTAGCAACAGATTAACAATAAATATTGTTATTGTTCAAAAAACAAAACTTGGGAGTAAAGTGAAGATGTTTTTTTTATTATTATTTTTTTTTCCCATTGGTGGTAAATGCATTATAAAACAAACATTCAACACAAAAAAGTAAAATATCTGTAGAGCCACCTGAAGACAAGGGATGCCCTTGCAATCTAATAGGTTTAGGTAATTTCTGCAATGTAGAATGGGTAAAGATTTTCTAATCAAGACATAGAATGCTGAAAAACATACCATCAAAGAATACATGTTAAGATCATATGAAATATGTTACCCGTAACACATTTGTTGTGTTGTACAAAATGAATGTTGCATCATTAGTGGAAAAAAGTTTGAAATTGTTCTTTATGGTATCAAAACTTTAGCTCACAAAAGTCTTGGTTTTAGCATGGACAGCAACACTTTGCTGCATGAGTTTCACTGTCTTATTTGCATTAGATATGTTTATCAGTAAAGGTCTACTTGTGATTTCAAGTCTTAATCACAATTAAGACTTGAAAAGAAAGCTCACTACTGGGGGTTTGTTTTTTCTTCTTTTTTGCAAAAAAAGCAGATGGTGTATCGCCTCTTTTTCTTGGAGCGCAAACGGAGCACTAAATACAAAATATAAAAGTGTGCAGAAACACATGAAGACTGGAGAAACCTTGAGCCAACACAGGTTTGGCTCCTAAATTTACTGCCTCATTAGTTGTGAAACTGGAATTTCATTAGTGTGAGCCTCATGACATATTACTGGGCCGATATGGGGGCTGTGGGTGTGAGATTGAATCGTAACCTATCTTAACTTTGCCACAGTGTTATACAGGTAATTCCCCAACATTGGCCTGCATTTAATTTATCATCGAGTGCTGTTGTGTAAAGCTCAGAGATACGAGCTCAAGATATGGCTATATGTGCGCATGTTCTCTAGGGATGCTGGGAAATTACCTTTAGCAGATTACAATACCGTGATTTAAACCTCTAACATGCTGCATGTTCATCTTTGTCCTTCTTTTCACTTATCATGTATACAGACACACAATAATCAGATCAAGGCAGCAACTGTAGGAGGCAAAGTTCGACAAGGCTATATGACAGAAGATTAGAATACCAAGTCCAGAATACATAAGAGGTAGTCAAGTGCTGAATCTACCCCGTCTCTGGAAAACTGATATATTCAGTCTTACTCAGACGAAAATGATGACATATGAAGGCTTCTGCGCATTCTGCAAAGAAATGAAACATTTTCAAGGCCAGATTCAGCAAGGTGAAAATTGTTGTCGCAAGCTTGTAGCAATGTGAATGGCTGAATCTGGCAGTAGAGCAATTTGCAGAAAATAAAGTGACAGTTTAAAACCAAAAGAGCTCTTCTGAAGGTGTGGTGGCATTAGTCTTGAGGCATGTGACAAGCGTCACAGCCTTCAAAATACAGAAATTTGGGAAAGTACGTCAAGAAAGTATTAGTATCGGGTGACATCAGTCATCTATCTTATCACCACTGCTGGTACATTTCTGGAAAAAGGGCTGCATCTCCTGCGGAGAACTGCTGGCCACAAACATTTCTCCCTGTGGGAAATAAGCAGCCTCGTACAGGAGATGCAGGATCTGAACAGGAGAACAAACAGCACTCAAATAAATTAAGTTAACCTGAGAAAAGATAAGGTTTGTTACACCCTGGTGTCCTTGTTTCTAAACGATGACAGCGTATTTACAGAAAAAATAGATAGTATATGCTGTTAATAACAGAAAACAGTGTTTTCCAAATCTCTTTCTCTGAGCTTTACATTCTAAATGCGGAGAAACACATGCAGGAAGAATCCGGCATGCTCATCTCTGATATAAAACTTACACTGCAGTGCATATTTATTTTTAAGCATTCTTCTCTACCTGCTATCAACATAGATTGGTTCTATAAATATATTTTTTCTTCAACATTTAAAATGCATAAAGCTTCAGCAAATCCTTTGACAATAAAAAGAAAACTCATAGTTTGTTTTTCTTTTTTTTGAAGATTGAGCAAGTGGCAGCTGTTCAGCTCAAATTGTAAAGATAAAATGAGCTTTTCTTAAACAGGCAAACATGCATTGGTTAAAACGGCAAAGGAGGATAATCATGGCTAAGGCCATTGTTCTCAATGCGTTAATTGTTTTAACCTTTACTTATCAGGGTGAGGTTTGCTTACAGACACTGACATGCAGGAGCTGCCAGCTGGAAGCCACTCCCTGTCATTCTCAAAGCAATTAGCTGCTCTGTTAGAGCTTTTGATGGTGCGCCGTAGAGCGATTTGGCTCTCTAAGTTCAAGGTTCATCTTTCATCTTCTAATTTATATCACAGTTGTGTGATATGACCAAATTTCAATTTCGTACAGTTCTAGTGTTTTGGCTATGCTTTTTGTGCTAAAGCATTAATTAAATACTTTCTCTCTTAATTGTTAAAATGGAAGTAGTTCATTCAGTGTTTTTTTTTTTTTTTTTTACTGGAAAACATTTCACAGCTGTTGCATCAGGACCTTGGATTTTAAGCCAATGTGTTCAAGTTATACAGATGTGAAATTTATGTTTGAGTGGAAAAAAATGAATGTCTCTTCAAATAATAGCCTAGGCAAAAACAGAACCACAGAAAAGTAACTGTTGCTTTTCAAGGGTTGCAAATGTATTTCACAGCGTGTACAGAGTACAAGAGCAAAAGAAGTCATAAAAAAAAATTGTATTCAGGAAAATGACCTTTGTTTGGCTCTCCTGATGCTACTCCCCTTCTCACAGCAAGAAAAGCGCAGGCATTCACATACACATGCGGCTACGCATGGCTGACTGGTGTTGCTGATGTTGGCACATTTGTGCTATGGGACAAGAGCTGCTTCATTGGCACTGATTACAGCTTTATCCCTCGCCTGAAAACATCAGCCAACATCATCCCGCATACCAATGGACCGGACAAGGCACAGACACGGGAAGGAGGAGAAGGGGTGGAGGGCCAGGTTAGTTACATTCATTTCAGCTCATGAGGGCAAAACACCAAAACACTTCAATTCAATACCTCCTGTGATATGTATGCATTAAATTCATCACTCTGAGAGCCAGGTGTCTATTGTTGTTGAATATTGATTTAAGCTGAATCTCTTGAAAGGAAAATTGCGTATTTTGGATGAAATTGGTAAATCTATTAATGAATGAATGTAATAAAATAAAGCTAAGGAAATTACAAAATGTAAAATTTTTGTGAAAAAGATATTTGAGTTCAGTTTTTAGATTAATCATTTAAATCTGCTTTTATTGACAGTCCTTCCTCTTTAGGCATTTTCTTATGTTTAAGATGTTTCATTTTTCTCAGGCATCTTGACATTCGTCTGATTTTTCATTTAAACAAAACAAGTGCTTCAGATATATGAAATGCATTTCTTGTTGTAAGCTTTACTTCACATGATGTTGCAGTGTGTCAGATATTCACTCACCTTTACAGAGAGATGTGTGCACAATAAAGGCACGTGAAACATCTGAGAGTTACCAGCATGCAGTTACTTCATTCTGGTGCAGCTTTTAAATGTCAAAAATATTTAAATTAGCTGCTCTGCTAGTGCAGCTAATTTTTTAGCATCAAAAATGTAAGGGCTGTTTGATATCCTGTATCTGTTGGAAGATATGATTTTGTCTGTGTTCAAAGATAATATAACAAAATTCAGATGTAAATTTTTCATTTCTACTTTTCATATGTTTCCCCCCATATTCATTATCTCATTAAGAAGAGCCTTTTGTTTTCAATAGTCATTTTGTGATCTATCATTCCCTTCTGTCAACAAACGCATAAAGTAGTCCAGAGGCTTTTCTGAAGCTAGTCTTAAAAAGCAGACATACAAATGAAGAATTTCATAACACAGGTTATTGAGCTACAATCTTCTGTTAACTCACTCAATTTTTGCAGAGATGTTTATGATTTCAGGAAAAGTAATGATAGTTTTACTGGCTTTGTTACAAAAAGACAGAATGCAGCATTTCTACGTTTATTCATAGAGAGTTTCTCAAATGGAACAACTCTTTTTAGAAAAGAACTTCCTTCAAGGTGGAGCAGGGTTGAATCAGTGAATCTTAGCATTCAGGGCCATGTCGATGGGCTTCACATGTGTCAGATGACAGCTTTCTGAATGAGTCACAACCCACAGTCTGAGGAGGGCTGATAAGACCTGATTGAAGACACTGCCTTTCAGTGGGACACAAAGCTGGAACAAAACACGGGACTCAGACATATACGAACTTCAATAGACATCCAACTCAAGAGGTATCAGAAAAATCAAGACAAGTCTTGTAAAAATAACACCGTTGTACAATTGGGGAAAATTTTAAATTCTGGAATGAGCACAAAATCTATGATGAAAAACACAGGAACCCAAGACATATTTTATGTGGTAATCATTGTACAAAACAGCCAGGGTAAAACAAAGGAAGCAATAAATCATGGCAGGAGTATTGGTTTTGTTTGAAAAAAACATGGAGGAAGATTTCTGGAACCAATCTTACACAAAACACTTTTTTTGCCAATTCAATCCTTCAGACTGGCTACAGAATTGTTTCACAACCAAACTATTTCAAATGTCTTCCCCTGCAGACTCATGAGGGACAGATTGATGCCATATGTGGCAGCTTGGATGTAAACCAGGCCAGTAAAAAGACTTGAATGGAAACATGTTACTGCAAGTGTCTGCTAAAGCTGTTATGATCCAAAACATCAAATTTATGGTGACAAGTTTTTACCATCTCCAAACCCAGGACCAAAACCCTTTGGCAATTTTAACTCGCAGTGAGACACAGCATTTCTAAATGTCCCCTCATTCTCATGCTTGGAAAAACAGATGCTTGGACATGATGCCAAGCATTTTCTGCTTATAGCACAATTCATATGCTGGGGAGGCTCAATTGATTTCCAACAGAAATTGTATTGATCTGGTTGTTTATGCTGTAATTTGGGCCCATGTTCAATGTTTTATAAAACTCAAAATGAAAGGAGCTGATACAAAGAATAACAAAAATAAAAAGGAAATCCTATAGCATATTGTTGGGAAATTCAGATGGCTATTAAAAAAGAAAACAAACCAAAAACACCGTAAGACTAACAAACAGATGACGCTCTATGTTAAAAGACGCAAGCCTGCATGTAAAATGGGGAAGCAGACTGAATTTCCACAAATTCATGATGATACATGTGAGTTAATCTACCTATGTTTATGCAATGGTGAAATAAATTAGAAATAAATGATAACTTCTTCTTGGCAATGTTTAATAGCTTTGTTTTCATTGTTTATGTTGTTAAACACATGATGGTGTCTGCACATTAGCTGCTGGTTCCCCTCTGTGTTTGTTTCTGTTCTCACATGATTATCAAGGTCGGAGTTTAACCTTAATACCGTATTATTTCCTGTTCAGATGTTCTAATAGCTAAATCAGAGTTTAAATTCTTGGTAAAAAAAAAAAAAATCAAACAAAAAAAAAAACTTCACACTTTAAAACAAGCAGTACTGTGTAGCCTCAGACATCTGATCTGGACATGTAATCGCAACCAACTCCAATAGTTTTCTGATGCGACAATATGAATATTTATGTTTTCATGCACAGTGATCAGGCTCACTCCAAACGTGTATTTAATGGCTTTGAACCCTGTAACCCTTTAACTAAGATTTGATGCACTGCTTACTGCATAGACAGTGGCGCCCCATTGTGAAGCATAAATTACGACGAGGGAGACCCAGAGCTGTTAAGCAACTGAAGTTGTGCATCAAGCAAGGATGGGAAAGAATTTCATCTGCATAGCTTCAACAATTAGAGTTCTCAAATGCATATTGACTGGTATTAAAATGAAAGATTATGTAACACATTGATAAACATGCCTGTGTCCCAACTATTATTTTTTTTTGCATCAAAATTCGAATAAGTGAATATTTGCTAATTAAAATAAAAATGTATACAGCAATTTTTTTTTTTTTTTATTATACAGTTTAACAAGAAATATCTTGGCTTTGTAGTGAATTTGACTGACTATAGATTGGAAAGAATTAGCAAATTATTGTATTCTTTTTATATTTCTCACAATTTCCCAACTTCACTGGAATTGGGGTTGTAATCTCTTTCAGGAGGATGGAAGATGATCAATTCAAAACAGAGTCAGACTTACTTTAAGTCTTTTGCTGGTAATTTATTAATCCCTCATCTATATGGCTTTTGCATCTACAAATCCCTCACTCACACACTCATGGTCATAAAATATATGGTGGGATTCTGACATTGCATTCTGGCATCTACTGTTTATCAAAGAGCATAAATTCCTTAAGGTTTCAGTTCAAATTTTGTTTTTAATCAGTGTAAAAACTAATCAGTTCATTATAATTCCAATTCACGTTTCAACAAGTAGGACTCTGCTTCCTGAATTATTACATGCAGATCCACAGGGCAAAACATAACTTACAGCAACCTTCATCCAAAATGTTACACTGGCCCTCTAGCATTTACATAATAGTCCATGTCACAGAGGAAAAACGCAGAGCAATATTTGATGCTGCTGTATTGTTTTTCTGGCACAGAGCCAGGCTGTTCTGCTGACTGTTATGTTTGGATCCTCACCAAATAGATCACAGAGCCACTCCATACACCGAGCAATCGTCTCCAACAGCTCTGAAATCACTGGCCAAGTGCAGTAATATTTCTGTCTGACACTGCTCGGCGGCTGACCCTGCTCTTTGACCTCCACGCAAAAGATACAAGCAGGAGGATTATTTTTCCCGCAGGGATCAATAGAGTATCACAAAAAAGAGCTTACAGTGGAATTTTGTGTTACCTATGGGGTTTCTATAGAGGAAACCCAGAGGAAACCCAGAGGAAACCCAGAGGAAACTAGGTCTTTTTCTCATGATAATAACCTAAAATTTCCACTTGCATAAAACATTTTTACAACAATGAGATTATGCAGCTCTCAGAGATTTGCATTCCATGTGTTCTTCAGTGCAGGGAGCTCAAACACAAATAGGTACACACAAAGAGCAGAAAATCTGTCTTCAGTGCTCTATTTTACACCAAAGCAAAGAAAATACATGTGCTTGTGCCCCCAGGGTTTATAACTATGCACTGTGTTATATTCTCTCAAAGTACACACTGATACTGTGCCTATTCACTGTTCTTTTCGTGAACTTTTTACATTCTGCCTTATTAGAACCACAAACCAACTTTTTATTGAGATTAATGTAACAGAACAACACGATCTGAAGCCGTAGGAAAATGAATAATGTTTAACGGCTATCACAAAATTTTATACACCTTGAGACTAAAGTTGTTGCACACCCTTTTTTAAAGATGTACTCAAACTCGGTTAGAATGGATAAAAATTTCAATTTGAACTCATGCAACATATTTCAGGTTTTTACTTTGATTAGGCCATACTAACACATGGACATTCTCTAGAATAATTGCTCCACTGTAGCTCTGACTGACTCAATTTACGGCCTCAAACAGCATTTATGCACCATCTTCTCTGATCAGCCTCAGAAAAAAAGTATCCCCACAGCATAATACTGTCACCACCATGTTTCAAGATAGTTATGCTAAGGGCGACCAAACAAAACATTTACTATGAAGATCAAGTGCCACAATTTTGATCGGACTAGGGAACATTCTTAAAATGAAATGTTGAAGACAGACAGACAGACAGACAGACAGACAGACAGACAGACAGACACAAAAGTTCCTGTTTAGCTGCAAGAACAAAATAAAAGACAGACATGCAATTTTAGATGTTTATGAGCCAATTTATTGGTGGCATGTGAGACAGACAGAGATGTTAATCTGTTAGGATATAAATCTGTAAATAACTGACTGTGTGTATGCATGTGTGTGTCAGACAGTTTTATTTGCATTGCACAGTAGAGTAGATGATTTAGTTAGTAATTAGGGAATAGAGACGTATCCAATTATTGGTGTTGTGAAATATCACTCTGTCTCAGTAGTTATTCCACCACTGTCTGCAACCTGCCTTATTACACCCAATATGATTAGCTAAGTGTGTGAGGAAACACTGAAAAGAAACTGCAGTGGAAATAAAAGGGAATAAGGTGAGTAGAAAGTGTGTATATTTGTGTGTGTCCAGGGAAGGTAGTATCCTCAAAGGTAACTAATTTCTGTTCATTGTAGATTACAGGTGGCAGGAGCACAGAGGAAGAGCTGTAGCCAAAGCCATTACTGGTGGTCCCGTGACACAATGCGTGTGGGGCTGCCATGAAAAATCTTATTTACTACCCAGTGTATTTCTCTCACTCTCAGTCGGAGTTAAAGTGCACTGATACACACAAAGGGCATCATACATCATAAATGAATCACACAGCCCTGCTTTTATGGTTGTGAAAAGGCAATCGGTCACATACGTGCACTCCTGCTCTCAGGTTTGCAGGTGTAAACAAAAAGGAGGACATGCAAAGGGCCACATGGAAATCTGACTTTGTCCTTTTGGTCTGCGTGGGCACATGTGCAAGCACAATCATATCTCACTTAGTGGGAAAAGCTTCCTGCTTGCTCTGCTTGTCACTGATGGAAACAAAGACCAGGGGCAGCTGAAAGCTGCTATCTCCAACCATCTGGGAGAGGAAGGAAAAAAAGACAGCAGCAACTCCTCACAGCTCACCAGATGCTGCCAGAAGAAGTAGGGAAAAAAAGGATTAACAGATTTTGAAGACTGGGGTGTGAAGAGGAAATATTATCTTCATGGAGAGGGGTCTAATATAAATGCTAAGATGGCTATTTGCTGTGGGCAGTAGTGATGAAAAGAGAGACATCACTTCAGAGAAGATGGCATAAGTGTACTCACACTCATCTTGCAAAAAACACCAAAAAGTATTCAATATATTATGAATGCAAAAGTGAGTCACGCGCCTCAATGTGATGCACACTTCATTTCAACTTTATTTTGGTTCTCAGGCACAACATCAGTGGAGAGTAATATCACAGATTTTTGAACAAAGCACCCTGTGGAGTCCTTTGTTTTATTTCTTTCTTGCTGTCAGAAACACACCTGCAGGGCCCCTCCCTACACAAGTGACACAATCCTCATATGGTGACAGATGTCAGTGAGTCTGCTGCCTGGTGAAAAAAAAATTTACAGGCCACTCATGGGAAGTAGAGGGTGCTTGCTGCTTGTGTGTCACAAAAGGTGCTGGCAGGTACGGGCCCCCTTGCTAACCACTTATTTGGTTTAACATTTCAAATTTCATCATGGTACAAACACAAACTTACACGTATTTTATTGGGATTTTATTTGATACACTAACACAAAGTTGTGCATAAGTGTAAAAAGAGGAATTTTTGTATTTATGTACATTTTGTATTTCTTTCCAAAGACACCCTTACTGCAACTGCAGCTCCAAACCTCTTTTAGGGTACATCTCTGTTGCCATTTTCTTCTTCGTTAATTTTATTTTTTGGTCTATCACATGTTTTCCTCCAGGATATCCTTTTATTTTGCTCAATCCGTCTTCTCATCAGCTCTTATGTCTCTGTGCAGACATGAAAAAAGTCATAAAATATGCATGCTTTTCTTTTATTTTACAATCAAAATCTACTTTGCATTGATCAATCCCAAGAAAAACTCTAAATAAAATTTTGGAAGTTTCTTGCTGTAACTTGTAAGAAAGCTATTTAAAAAAAGTTTAGCAGATAAATGTTTTTGCAGCACTGTATTTACCAATTCACAACAAGCGCTGTTATCTGCTTGTTGTGAGATTATGTTGCATCTTATCTCGTCTGAATGGGAGTCCTCGCTGAAGTTGCGCGGGGACTCTGCTGATCATGAAGAATAGCACAGCTCACTGAAAACAAAAACGCCACACCACAGTAACAGCCGTCTATCGCCGCAAGCCGCCTCTGAGCACACCTGATTGGGTCTGATGACTGACTGGCAGACTCTCGGAAGGTTTTTATTGGTCCGGAGGTAACAGGACACCGTGAAAGAGGTCCACTGAGGGCGGAGCGCGTCGCAGGAGGCGGAGCTCTCCGTGGTACTTAAATGGAGTTGGTGCCGGAAAGATGAGAAGTACGAGCTTCGCACTGCAGCCGGAGCGCCCGGTGCGTGCTGCAAACACTGAAGGAGAAGCAAGAGAAGAAAGAGGGGAAAGAAAGAGACAGAAGGAGAGCAGAGGACTGAGCAGCCCTCTGTACTCATGGATCATAAGGATATCTAATCATTCGCCCTCGGGAGCGCACAGGTATCCTGTTTTATCCTGCTTTCTACGTTTATTGCTGTGCGTAAAGATCGGCCTTTATATAAAGTGGATCATAGTTTGTATGCTGCAGCTGCCTGTTTGTTTGGCTTTCTTACATTCCATCGGACGTAGTGATTTACGACTGAGTGTGAGGGAGCAAGGGGCAGTGGATCATTGATCGACTCAGTAATATGACACCTTTTACCCCCGTGCGTACTGATCCTTGCTGGTTTTAGGTGTTTCCTTAGAATAGCTACAATCGATTTTGTGCGTAAAGCCATTGTTTTGTGAGAGGCGGTGTTTTCATGCTTTCCATGTTGTCAATTTCACTCCCAGACACCGCAGTCCATGCCTCTGCCTTGCCGGGTCATTGATGGGAAACCAACTGGATCGGATCACCCACCTCAACTACAGCGAGCTGCCCACGGGGGATCCGTCCGGGCTGGAGAAGGACGAGCTTCGGGTCGGCGTCGCCTACTTCTTCTCTGACGAAGAGGAGGAGGTGGACGACCGCACTCCGTCCGACTGCGGCTTCACCAAGGACCACAGCCCGGCCGAGGAGGGACCCTTCTCGGTCAGTGAGGTGGAGTACTCGGCGTTCTGCTCCCAGGAATGCATCTTCTCCAAGCTGCGGGAAAACGAGGACCTGAACGTGTACTCGGTCAAAACTTTGCTGACTATGTGCAAGCCGGGGGATCTGCTGGAGCTGGTGGCCACCGCGCAAGCCCCCCACTGGGTCATTTACCAGCGTGACGACCAAGTTATTCACCTGCACAAAGGCGAAATCCGCAGGGACAGTCTGCTGGAGATCAGCAACGGTCGGCACGGAAGAATAGTCAACAATCGATACCGATTCCGGCCGCTTCCTCCGGACCTGGTGATGCAGAACGCTTCGGGACACCTGGGGCTGAGAAGTGAGGAGATTTGTTGGACCAACTCTGAAAGTTTCGCTGCCTGGTGCCGCTTCGGGAAACGGGAATTCAAAGGAGGCGGGGAGGCGCACTCTGCGGAGCAGCAGTATTTCCTCAAAGTGCACCTGTCCGGCAGCGGGGTGCACACTCTGGTCTTTCGGAGTCTGGAGGACATGATCCGCGAGCGGCGGAGAGTGGACGCCAGTGGAATTCTTAAAGAGCTCTCTTTGGTGACCGGAGACAAGGACTGATCAGGAATTCCGTTTGATATCCTCCACCTCCAGTCACCTAGGCGCATGGACGCACGCTTTACTGGCGCACACACTAACAGGACCCTCACACATAAGCATACAATTAAGTCCCGCCAGAAACGCACATATGAATAAGGACCTGTTGTTTTGGGATCGTCGTTTAGTACGGACCCCGATGCACTGTGGATTTCCCAATAAAATGGAGAGTACTGAGAAACGAGGGAGCGCGGCCATATAAACAGACAACGCCCCGCATGGTTAGGACGCGTGCTGAGTGGCGCACACGATTCCTAATCAACCCCATTAACACAGAACAAGCAAAATCACCTTTACACGGCGCACACGACTCGGTTTGATTTCTTTGATTTCCGGTGGGGGGGGAGAAAGTGGATTCGGCTCCTTTCTTCTCTGCAGCAGCAGAGCAGACCGGCAGAGGGAGGGGATGGGTGTAGATGGGATCTGGGGATGTCTCTCAGAGGTCTCCCTTCTATTTTTTTACTGTTAGCTTTACGACCAGGACAGGCCCAACGACACGGACTCCAGCCACTTAATGATTCATAGACCTCTGAAAGCCTGAGCTGGTTGCAACAGTTGCCTAAGCAAAGCGTCTTGGCTTGACCAAGCTCCTCTTTTTGCCATATTGTTCTCTCCACAATGCTGTCATCTCGCTCACAGCACTGGATGTATGTGTAAATTGTATTCATACATTGGTTTTAAAATTTGAGTCCCTTATTTTTGTATTTAAGTTTAGTGGAATTATCTCTTTTTTTGGTTCAAATAAATCAAGGTTGAAATATGAAAAGAACATTGACGTGGTCCATTAGGTCTTGTTTGGCTGCACACTCACACTCACACATCAACAGTGTTACTCTCCTCATTTGTGCTCACACAAAGCTATGAAATATTCATGCTCGGATACCTCCTGACCTCTCTCAAACCAAACATGCTTCACACATCTTTGTAGTAATCTGCATTAAGCAGAAAACATAAATCAGTGATCTTGCAGCTTACGCTGACTGCTTACAATAAATTTGTTGAAGGCATTTCATAACTCATGCTTTGATCTGTCTTAATTAGGATTTTTGCAGCCTCCCATGCATCCCCCTGCACATATTTGACATCACCAGAGTACACAAAATGTCACAGTCTTTATCTTTAAGCAATACAGCTGCTTATTTATATCGGCTTCTGTGATGGCAGGAAAATGGCTTTGTTTTCCTGTCTTTTATTTAGGGTTGGATCAATCACCTCATCAGACACTCATATTTGTTGGTGTGATGCTTAAGTTTTTCTTTAATATGAATTGAAAGGGCAAGGAAGCACATATCTGAAGGTGCCTTGCCATGATGTGTATATTTGTTGAGCATGTTGCAGACAGAACATCTTTAAAAGATTGTTTGGAACAGCAGAGCTGGTTTAATTGAGTCCTCACTTTCAAATATTTGGGGTTGTTGATGAAAGAGCTGCAGACGGTTTGTTTTAATTCAACAGAGGTGAGGCAGCTTGTGTGCAGTAACAGCAAAGCTGAATTAATGAATATACACTGCTCAAAAAAATAAAGGGAACACTCAAATAACACATCCTAGATGGACAGTTTGATTTCACAGAAGTTTGATTTACTTGGAGTTATATTGTGTTGTTTAAGTGTTCCCTTTATTTTTTTGAGCAGTATATATATAAAGCATTGACATCCTGAATCTTGAATCTGATTTGTGTGTTAAGGTTTGCATATTGAATGGGGTAGTTTGGATTTGCAAAATACAAAGTACTAAAGCTATGAGTCTGTTTAAATACTTTAAGAAGATGTGTTCAATAATTATTAACTCTTCAATTGTATTCAGTAGCAGTTCTTCATAATGTGGCTCAGGTGCAGCTGTGTCAGGGGGAGAAATAAACAAAACAACAACAACAAAATGTAGCTGTCAATTACAAACAAAAAGATTTTCCAATGCTTCTTGTCATGAAAAGCAAGTAAATGTGGAGGTACGGAGATTCTGTATCTCGAAGCAACCTGCCTTTGAAAAACCCCTCACCTACATACCCATTTTATTTTCTCCCAAATTGTTGCAACTGTGAATCAATATCAACTTCAGTGTCAGCACATAGCAAATGACTTATATGCCATTTTCATTGACTTGATTTCCCAATAAGCACAAGAAACCCCCTTCAGGGCTGAGTCCAATTTATTTAGCATATTCCAGCAACAAGGTAGTTCAAAGTGCTTTATATAACATAACACACAGTTTTTAAATTACCAATAAACTTTATATAATGTCACCAATGCTTAGAACAGAAGGAGAGCATTACCTAGGCTGGCATTCAAGCATGAACTATCACTGTTTTTATTGACATGGACACATAATTCTCATTTATTATCTTTCTTCTTATAATCATCCGTTACTTTTATCCTTTACTTATGTGGCTGTTTTTTTTAAGCCAACACCGACAAAAATACATCCACATATTTCAAAATATAATTTATATGTGAACTATAATCATGGTTTGCCAGCATTCAAGCTTGAAAAGAAAAGATTTTAATTTTGTTTCTCTTTACAAACTTGATTTATTGTTGCCAAACATAAAATACATCCTTTTGCTGCTGCTTTAGTCCTTTGCTCTTGCCATATTCCCTAGTGATTACTGTTCTGCCTGTTCAGTACATGTTGAACAGGCTGAGGTTGCCTCAGGTGAGTGATTTTATTTTATTATTTTTATTTATTTATTTATTTTTTTAGAATTCGTTATGTCGTTTATGTGTTTGAGAGAAAGTGAGGAAAGGAGAGTATGTCAGACTTCCCTTGTGAATTTGATAAATCAGGGTACTGGGGCAACCAATGTTACTTTGCTGTTTGTGGTGTGTGACTAATAGGACTCGGAGAAAGATGAACATGTGTATTTGTGTGCTAACCACAAAGTCAGCTTGAGGAGACACGGTTTTTATGTGGATGCATTACATTCAGTTCCATATATACGTACATGCACTGGTGAATTATAGTGAAGAAGCTGCTTAGTAAAGCTGTGACTGAGGTTGTTTTAACAAGCACTGGCGACTTGTTGTTTGTGTACATTTATGAGCCATATGCTGCGTGCATGTGCTATGTAGCCACAAAGATATTCGTCTTTGTTTCTATCAGCAACAGTGTGGAAGTAGCCGCTGTTACTAGGGAAACTCCAGACACTGGCGTACAGTACATCCACCGAGCTCTCTGCATGCTTCTGAGTGTCACTGCACAAATGCTTTGCAGCCAAAAGCTACTGTAGCTGTCAGCCTTAACAGCCACTCATGTAAGACATATGACATTCAAATCTCTCTCACACACACACCCACACATGGCAATGTGTCCTTTGGGGACCAGCTATTGTTCCTTTGGCACTGTGGTGTTTAATTTACCCAGAGAATTGTTTTCTGTGTGTATCTGGACAAAGAGGATCTAGTATTCTACCAGCTAAATCAGTGGTCTCAGAGGAGATGTTGTGGGGAGGAGGGAACATGAGAGGATAGTGCGCCGGCATGATACCTTTAAGAGGATCTCCTTCTAATCTAGATACAGGGCCCTCCCAGTGGAGTAGTTTTTTCAGTCTTTATTCTCAACGATGGGTATTACTCCACAACAGCACAGCTGGTGGTAAGAAGGAGGCAGTTGCAAATAGGTTGCATGCTGCTAAAATGTTGGTGACAGCAGTTTATACCTCTAAACATCTGTTGTGAAATGCTTCATCCATCACCTGGAGTATGTCTGCATTTGAACCCACACCTACACGTTGGCATTTAAATCTGATTGCACACTGCACCACATTTGTAAATTGAATGACATCCCCATTAAGGCCTGTTATCTGTGCTCTCAAAGCATCATTGTTGCCAAAGAGAGAGTAAATTCATAAAAGGTCTGTGTATTCTGCATTGTAGGTGTTTTTACAGCAATTATTCCCAAATGAGGGATGGGATGTTAAGGTAAGGCGAGTTTATTTTAGCTGCACTCATAAAAAGTTAGTTCAAAGTTGCATAAAGGAAAAGAAACAAGAGGAGGAAAGGAACTACCTTAAATACACACAACAAAAGAGTAATATGATAAAAAGAAAAACATTAAAACAAGTAATAAAATTATCTTTGACGCTTTTTGCAGCAATCAGGCCTCATATGAAGGGGACAACAGTCTCTGCCCATCTCAGGTTTTCTAGGAGTTGGTTTCACAGCTAAGGCAAGGCAATTGTATTTGTATAGCACATTTTTAGCAACCCGGCAATTCAAAGCGCTTTACATGATTAGAAAACCCCCCCCCCAAAAAAAACCAAAGCAACGAACAAGCTACTGCAGATTAAAATGTAATAAATTTGCTCAGATTAATCAAAGGTAGCTCTAAACAGGCAGGTTTTTATTGATTGAAAGAAATTCAGTGGTTTGGCAATTTTGCAGTTTTCTGTAAGTTATTTTCTGGATTAGTGAAGGATGAAAACTGAATGTTGGTTCTCCATGTTTGGTCCTAGTTCTGTGGCCGCTACTCGAAAGAGAAGACCTGAGTGGTTGGAAGGTTGATACAGCAATAACAACAGGTCTTTAGTATATTTTGGTATTTTAAAACATGGATACATGTTTTAAAAGTATTAAAACATGTATCCATCTTGTCTTGTTTCATAGCTTCAGACTGTTAGTGGTTGTGCTATGATGCAGTTGATATTTTCTTTGTAAACACCAAAGCCATTCTGAGTATTATTGCCAACTCTGTTCATTCCTTTATGACCACTATCTCCTAATTGCTACTTTCACCACAGTATATTTTAATACAGATTTGGTGAAATCTGGGAGTACGTTTAATAAGCTGAGCTTCAAAGCAATAACAGATAGTAATGTTTGCTGAGATGCATTTGTGAACAAACCAAGCACAAACACAAAGAAGAGATCAAATTTGTAAGAGTCATATTGAGACGTCATGAAATAATTATTATTCCTTGCACTTTTACAAAGTAAACTTTATCATTTCTGTAAATCTTCAATTTAAATTTGAAACAATTTGAAATCTTTGAATCTTGAATCTATCAAACTTAGTAGCATTCTTATAACCAATATACAATTTTAGCTCTATAATCTTAAACTTGAAGGCCCTTGATGATTTGGGTTCCTGAAACGACTTGCTTCGCATTGGGCTGGGTATAGATAATTCATCTGATCAGCAGCTCTAAGCTATATTAATATCCAGGATTCAGAACTTCAGATTATTAACAAGATGTTAAAATCTAACCTTTTGCAATCAGGGTGTTGCAGCGCAGATTTAAATGCTGGTGTAATGAGATCAATTTCCTGGTGTTTGTCGGGAATTAACCAGCTGCATTTTTAATGAACTTGAGCTGCCTGATAGAGATTTTCTGCAAAGACAAGAACTTTTATCTAACCTACTGCAATTTAAAAAATGAAAAATTTCTCTTTTGTTGTATTTTACCAGAAAACCCTTAATTGTGGCAACATTTGAAAGTTGTAGTGTGATTTATCAATTAAAAGACCAGTAAATGTAAATGTTAAGTTTGAGTCTATAACAATACCTAGATTTTTTGCCTCATTACATTTATCTGAAATCAATTTATTGCAGTAAATTTATGTAGAGGCAGTTATCAACATGACATGTGTGCTGAACTCTCGTTGTCAATTTCTGGATACAAAAAACATTAAATTTAAAGAAAGCTGGGGCAAGTACTGACTATAAGGGTATATTGTCATGTAGTGAAACCTTGACTCCTGTGTCATATAATTGTGTGACATCTTACAACACACCATAATCTGAGCCAGGAGAAGTATGTAAAAATTGAAGAAGCCTGAGAGTTGACCCCTAAAGAACTTTGCTCTAATGTTTAATTACCAAATTACTAACATAATTTTAGCAAATATGTTCTGAATCAGTTTAGTGAAGCACCAGTAAGACTCGCTTTCCAATATTTTTACTTGTATTTTCTGGTCAGCTGTGAAACCAGTGTCAGAAGCATTTCTGGTATGACTTTCACTAAATACCAGACCTAAACTTGTAATTTCAGTATTTAGGTATGGTTGGCAACATGGATGTGAATTTCACTGTCTCTCAACTTCAAAGTTATACACTTTTAAACCTGCAAATACAAAAAAAAAAGAACAAAAAAACATGTTTTCTTCATTTTACCAAATGAATGAATTAGTCATTGTTGTTACTCTAAATTCTGCTTGTTCACCACATATTTTCCTGGGTGTCTCCTTCTCTTTACAAATCCATTAGATTAGCAAACATTGACTATACCTGTACTTAAATTGCTCTATTTAAGTACTGCCAGTGCAATAACAGATTCATTTATTCTTCATGTCAAAGGGTTTACCTTTACACTTATAATTAATGGCGTGTTTATTTTCATCATTAACACATCTGAGTAATGAGGTACCAATTTTTGCTCAGGATTTTAAAAAATATAAGTTTTCAAAATGAAAACTGAAAAAGGAAGAAATTATTGATTTTGGGTTGATAGCAAGAATGGCTCAAGATCAAAACTCCTTTCTGACTCAAGACTTCTGGAGGATTAGTAAGACTCAGCAGCACCAGCATCTGCACAAAGAGCATGAGTCATCAGAATCAAACGTTTCTTTGGCTTTGCTGGTCTTATCATGTGCTGTAATAAGTTACTAGCACTAATAACATATGGGCGTGGGACACAGCCTTTATGGCATTTGAAAAAAAACATTTTTTTTTTTTTTATCAAAACCTATGATTAGAGTGGAAATAATGACTTCAACACAACCAAGAAAAGGTTAATTTCCAAAAAACATTTACAGAGAAATGCTTCTTGAGTAAGAGCAAGTAAACTGTGTGGTTTATAAAATGATAGCTTTTGTCATTTTCACCCTGGCATAACTCTGGCTAAAAAACAAACCTCTGCTGTTTCTAACCGATATTCAGTTAGCTTGAAACTGAGAGCTTAAACATGCCTCCAGCTCATGACGAAAACAGGTTGTTCCACTGAAAAAGACCAGTATTCAAACTGCGCCTCGCCCGTCTTTGACTGGCAGGTGGGTCAACTGTATGCAAATAAACACTGCGCTGCGTTAAAGCTGCTTTGCTCCAGTCAGATTGAAAGGTCACATCAACATTGAAACAAGGAGAACATTTTGGGCCAACAGAGAACATTTATTTGCGTGTACAATTTTTAGAAAGGAAATATGTTTACTTGATGGCAATTTTGAAGATTTTAAATTTTTTATAAAATACAATCTCAAAGTACATTACCTCCATGCATATTTGTCCAAAAGAAACTGTAAGAAAGTCCTTTGTTGTTAATCTAAAGCTGCTCAGTATAGGAAATAATTTTTTGAAGTCATATTGAATTTTTTATTGTATGTGATGCATACATTATGTTTTAATGACTTTAACATTTTAAAACCTGTCAAAATAGATATGGTGTCGTGTTTCAAAAGTTTTCGTAACTGTGGAAAATGTTTTAAAGCTTTAATGAAAGCAAGAAACTAGGTTATTAAAATACAAATACTTTTAATACTTTTAAATTTCAGGAAGATTTTAATCTATCATCATTTATAGCTGCAGCATAAAATAAAACCTAAAAATATATATTTTTTCTTATTATCCACTGATTGTTTTTCACCTGCTTTATCTGCAAATTAGCTGTTGTCTGAAGTGTTAAAACCCTTTGCAAGGCAATGTGTTTTCCTAAATTTCAAAACACAAGTGGAGGAAACACATTCGGGTGATAAAACACTTCCCACAGCCAATAAATGTTCTATTCTAAAGGCAGGTGTTCCAATCTTTGGCTGCTCCAAAGAGTTAAGGGACTGAACAGCCTCAGGATATTTTCTCTGCCGCAGCTGCATCGCTCTGTCCTTAGCCTTCTCCCCCATCTCTGTGAAACGGCACCGACTGCTAAATGTCAAACGAATTCAGTCAATAACAGTTTACCATTTACTCATTCTGACTACTGCTTTTACAAACGTTCAGTCACATTTACTTCTTATGCCACAAAACGTGAATTTAGGATTGCATTTAGACAGTCATATCAGATTTAGATATTTAATGGCATTTACGGTGCTATCAAGAGTGAGAATATGCTGGCTAGCATTTAACCTTCTTTAGAAAGCAAAAGCTTTTCATGCATTCATAAAACGGAAATTTCTTACAAAGCAGTTCGCAACATAGTCAACATTATTGCAATGCTAGTTAATTTTTCCTGTAATTACATAACCATGGTTGTTCAAAGCATATCTGAGTATAATAATGAGCTATTTGTTGCTGATTAAAAATTCATGAAAAACATTTTTTTTTTACTAAATGATTTGTTTTAGGAATCTGTGTCAGAAATTTGCTGTTTTATCTGGCTTAAATCTTTCGCAGCTATGCTGAAGCACTTGACCCTGACACGAGTGGTGAAAGGACAAATATTACAGTCTGCAATCCAGCGTACAAACCTTACAGCTTCATTTGTGTGGTTTTCACCCTCCTGCTAACTTCTTAACACATGAGAAGAGAAATTGCCCTGAGGCTTTGGCCCAGTGCAATCACAGTTTGATTAATGAAAGGCCTAACATAGCCCCATCTTTCCGTCTCTGTGGTTTAATCCCTCTTTAAAAAGGCACAGCAAAAGGTTACTGTAAATGTCATTATGGGCAGTTTCAACAACCTTTTCACTGCCAAATGTCACCCTTTCACCATTTTATAATCCTCTGTTTCCTTCCTAAAGTATTCACATTTGCACCGTTTCATAAAGTTCCTCTTTTAAACCTAAAAGTTGTTGTGTGCACACCTTCTGAAGCAACACTGTTGAATTATGCACAAAAAGAGAGCGCAGTTTGAAAACAAGCACGGAGTCGTTTCACACACAATGTGACGTCTGATCAGGCTACTGAAGAGGTAAGAAACTGCTGGGTAATCATAAAGCTCATGCAGATCCACAGCATGCTTCCATGTTTACAACCACAGCTCATTCAAATGTATCAGGGTGATTAAAACAAACGAATCCCAGTAGTCTCGACATCTTACAGTCTCTGGCTTTTGATGCCTTTAGTTTGTAAATTGTGCTTAAGTTGAACTACAAAACAAGCAAAAGCAAGCTGGAACTTGCAACTCTGACAAAAAAGTAAAGTCACCCCACATTCCTTATTTTCACTGTTTTGTTTTTATTCCTGATCTTATTGTCAGACTAATATAACTTCCTGTATTACTGAAAAAGATACTGAAACCAACTTCACTCTATGTAAAAAAGTACTTGCCACCCGAACTGAATAACTCTTTGTGCCACCCTTAGTAACTTCAACTCCTTCAAGCATTGGCAATAACTGGAAATGAGTCTTTCCAGTTATTGCCCCCCTTAGTTACAGAATTATTATTATTCAGCCGTGGTTAAGTTAAAGGTTAAGTGGCCCCAGACTTTCACACTAATTTGATCATCTTTGATTGTCACAATTGGCTGTTTTTTTAAAAAATATTGTGCCACTTTTATGCTGGATGTAATCAGATGAACCCCTTCCAAGCTGTTAAACTTTTGACTTGTCAAACCTTAGATTGCTTTATATCTTGAGGACCATTAAAATGTTTTTCAGAAATTGTGAGACAAGGATTTATTTTATTTCTGGTCAGCAGTGCTTTTGTAGTTACAACACCCCCACTGCTATCCTCTCATTCATGTTGAATAATGAACCTTAAATGAGGCAAGTGAGCCCTGCGGTGCATTAGATTCTGTTCCGTGTCCTTTATAAATTTCTGAATGAGTCATCAGTTCTTGACGTATTGGTTGAGCAACAACTCCTGACAAGGTTCTTCCTGATTCATGTTTTGCCTGTTTGTGGAAAATGGTTCTCACTGTGATTCACTGGCATCTATCAGTCATCACAGTTACACTTTGCTAACTGATTGATGTGAAAGACTGTCGAGATCTGTGTATGATGTATTGCGCCTCGGAATCTGTTAAATCTACTTCATGTTGACAGGATCTGTCTCAGTAGTTCCTGGATTTCGCAGCAGGAATCAGGCCTTTTGTGTGACCACTAAAACTGAACTCTGCTCTCCAAAAATGTGGTTAATCACAGTTTATTTGTAATTTAACAAAATGACTGGTTACTTTTTTCTGTAGGACTAGTTTGGTTTTGGTGGCTTTCTTTAATTAATAAAACCAATTTCATTTATGTAGGGTTATTTTTGTTTGATATTAAAATGTGTCTGAAGGCATTAAAGTGACAAAAAAAAAGAAATCTTTGAAGGTGCAAATGCTTTTTCAGAGCTTTGCAAATGTGAGCTAATCTGTAGACATTTGTAGTAGATATTGAGAATGGGGCAGACAGCATGATTTACTTTAATCCGAAAAGGATAAAAGGATTAAGCAAACTGTTGATGAATGTACAGGTTTGACAAGCTGCACTTGAAAAAGGTTTTTTATATCGTTCTCAAGGGAATAGGACACAATGAAATTGGCTTCGCCTTTTCAAACAGGACAATCTGTACTCTGAAAATAATTTAGTGTTGTCTGAGGAAATGAGGTGTTTTAGGAGAAGAGAACTTATTCAGCTAGTTGCCCTTTTTCTCAATAAACCAGCATTTTGTTCGGTTCTCGGGACCCGATGTTTTAAACTTTCCTGCTCTAACACAGTTGATAGGTCTTTAACAAGTTTCTCTTGAATAGTAAATGTGCTGTGAAGTTAGTTGAATAAGTTTGTTCTCAATCATGAAAAATTACCCTCATGTATTCCCTGCTCTCCTCCACAAGTATGACTGCCCATTCTGTCATACGGACAGTGTATTCCAACTCAGTCAACCAATAAGAACGGCTATAGGACAGAAGAGAAAGGGATGCTTCAAAGTTTCTAGTTTACAGTCTCAAGACTACAACTTAAAAATGCAAGGCAGATACATGACAGTGTCAAGAGAAAGAAGCTTAGAGTATTAGAATATTAGTATTAGTCCTGACAGAACTTGAAAACTACACAAAAAGTAGAACCAAGATTTGAGAAAAACATTTTAATCACCACACCCCTAGAAATGTACATATTTTACCAATTGAAAATACAAAACAAATACTATTTTTTTATTATTATTGTTATTCATTTTTTAGCCAATGTGTAGGCAAAAGCTGTCTGTAGTCTCCTAGCTCATTCTCGTGCCAGCTTAATAAGTCGATATTTTAAATAACTTTCGCACATTGCTTGTGTACAAGCTTGCACAGTTGTCTCCAAGCCCAGTTTGTTTAGGCATGCTGTGAATTTGCCACAAAAAAGGAATTTGGAAGTAGTTTTAAGACATAATATTGTAAAAATGTTCTTATAAGCGACAATGACTACACTACTGCTAATCATTGAGTGACAACAGGCTGGTTGATGAACGGGCTGAGCTTAGTGTAACTAATAGCACTCTCTCTGATCTGTCTGTGCTGATGCTGTTTAATGGAGTTTAATGAAATTATCAGTGTTGGTCAATCTCCACACACAAGCTTCCTGAGAGACTTTGATATAAAATTAATGATACTAATGAGCAACAGTCAGGAAGGTAATAACTATAATGGTGTGCTTGTTATTTCTCTCTTTCTTCTACTCATACCAAGAAAAAACAAAAAGAAAACACAATAATGATTCCAGTAACATGTCTAAGAAAATTACTCACCTCCATCCCTTTCCGTCTTCTTGTACAGTTTTCCGGCTCTCATACTGACTTCTCTGGAAACTTCATGTGATTTTCCATTTTCACCAGGTTTGTTTTGTTCGCTAACACAGATTATAGTCATTTAGTCTGAGATTTCAATAAATAGCAACATGTATTTTCTTCAAAACTCTGTACTTTTAAAGCACAGAAAACTACAGCTTAATTTCCTCAGTGTTAAAACTTGGTCTCTGATTAATATTCTGGATATTCTTCGCATGTATTTAGTCGCTGGAATTAGCATCAGGATGCTACTCCAGCCCAGTTTAACTTTAGTGAAAAAAAAAAAAAAAGAACAAAGACAGGGGACCTAAAGGGATCTACAATTTAAGTTCAAAAGGCATGGTGGCATGGTGTTTTGCATCGCTTAGATGTGTTCATATGCATCTGAATCAAAAGGCTAAATTGCCTCCACCGCATGCAGTCAAGCTGAACAAATTCTATTTGATAACTTAGTTATTTGATTCCAGTATGTCTAAGCAGGTGCACACCTAAACGCTGCAGGGCACTGGCACCTTGAGGACAGGAATTTGAGACCTCTGGATAAGGCTTTATGATTCTTTTCAAACCATCCTAACCAACAACTGTTTTCTCAAAACCCTGAAATTCCATCTCAGTTGTTAAAGAGAATGACTGAACCCTCAGGGCAGAGAGTAATCTCTTCAAAGACAATCAAAGAAGTGAATGGTCTGTTGGTATCATCACCAAAACTCTAATGAGAGATAGATTGGTGCAGAAAGAGTTAATAAAAATGGCATGTAGGTTTTCATGTGTAGCCTGTTATGGTGGCATGTCTGAGCTTTATAAGTGTAATCTATTGATCTGATGTCCTTCACAGCTGAAGTTACCATGTAAAAATTCAAAATTCAATTGATTTTATCATTTCAGTTTCACAGATGCCTGAAGTGAACGCAGTGAATATTTTCCCTGTTCTGGAGTTAGCACCTTTAGCTAATGAGGCGACCCACCCAACACATGCAGCTTTGGTAAACTCAAATTGTGCTAAAAGCGACAATATTTAGGGAGCAGTTTTCTGAAGTGATAAGTTAATGTCAGCATGTTCATTCTCTGTTTTGATACAACTCACTCACACCTCCTACCAACTCATCCACATCTCACTCTAAGACAAAAGCAGCCCATGCACCATCACTTTCTATCCTTAGATCCCCTGCCTGCGCTAAAGATCACAGAAGAAGATGTAAGGCTCCTTCAATTTCTGAAGACCTGACTTGATACATACAGTCGTATTCCAGGTGTACAAGCTAAAGACTTAATATGAAAAAAAAAGTTCCACAACCATACAATGTCTACCTGGAGCCATAGTTCTCTCCTAGACAGTGGAGATGACAGTGGCCTTCCAGACAGCAACCCCACACTCCCTCTGCTCATCAGCCTCAAAAACAGTGTGTATCCTGTGGATCCTCCCGGTTGTTAGGAACCACTCTTTCTCAGGACCTGAAATGGTCCTCATCAAGGCTGACCTGCCCTCCATCCAGAGATCCAGCTAACATCTCCACAGATTACGCACATTCTGGACACCATTTAAACCATTAAAACTTTTACCTTCAGGTCTGTACTACATAGCTTTACTTGTGAAACCCAGGCACCAGAAACTGTTTCTTTTGAAACTAATGGTATTCCAGAAGTGCATATTGTTTCTTAGGGTTACACAAACAGAATGAAAAATTCTGCTTTGAACGAAGGGAATTACTGTGGGGTTCTATCACACCCCTCTAACCATGGTTATTTTAAATGTCTGTTAATAATTCATTTATTTTCTTTGGATTTTGAGATTCTTATAAACAATGGCTGGATGATTAGATGTTTCCTTCTTGTCTGTATTTATTTATTTATTTTTTTGCCTGAATCACTTGTGAAGTACTGTGGTCAACTGCAGTGTTTTTTTAAATGCACTATACAGACACATTTGACATTGACAGTGACTATTATGAGCGGTCAGCAGAAAAGCTAATTTCCCCCACATAGGGGGGAAATCATAAACTCACTTTTCTACTGTGAAAATTGCAATATGTTGAACTCAAGATGTCTGGCCGTCCCCAAAATGAACATAACTGTGATGGATAAAGCGGCTTGAAGACACTGTCATGGAAAAGTGCATCGTGATTATATCCAGCAGCAGCTTAAGGTGGATCCCACTCGACTTCACACGGCATTAAACACAGAGGAAGACAAACAACACACAAAGATGCTTTCAACACACGTATCACTGTGAAACTTGCCAACAGCAACTGCTGCAGCAAGTAATACAAAAACTGAAAGGAAAAGGTTTCATATTGATCTCGTTTAACATTACAATCTTCTGACTTCTGGGAACCAAACAAGACAGAAAAGAAACTTCTTTCTTCTTGGCCCAAAAAAATATTACACAGGAAACCCATCCCCCCATCCCTCTTTATATAAATGTTGCAATATTTGTAAGGAAAATGCATATTTGGGTTGAGGAGCAGAGTTGAGTATGTCAGCCTGCACCCATGAAAAACTTGCAAATCCTCTCCCCCAGTGATATTTACTCTTGTCTGGTGTTATTTATTGGATTGGATTTGGATGTTGCAAGATGTGAGATAATTTGCTATGCAGTAACTTAACAATTCTGTTAATGAACAGATGTTTTAGCAGACTCATATTCTTATTCCTATAGTCTACCCATATGGGATTGCCACATATTGTAGAATTTTATCTTGGGTTCTTTCTTCACTGAGTTTGCTTCCCATGATGACATGCCTTGTTTTTCCATGGTGGAAGAGATTGCCCCGCGCCAAAACACCATCTCCACCAAAGGAGGGGATTTGGCAAGTTTTCCATGGCAACAACCCACAAATGCATTTTCCTTAAAAATGTGATAAGGGCAAATCAACAGGCTTTACAAGGGTGTTAAAGCCACAAATAATGATTATGTAAACTGCTTTGTCTTTATTTATAAGATTTACATTGGTTAAGTTAACGTTATGAAATTTGAGTTTTTAATTTGAAATGTTTACTTCCTTTTAATGTGTGTGCCCCTACAATCCAGTAACTTGCCACCATCAGTGTGTGAATGTGTGTATGTGAATGGATGAATGATGGAATGTATTTTTTAAAGATTCTTTTGGTAAAATCCACAGATTTGCAAATGTTCTTGACTTGTATACATACTGGATTTTCTTTGTCAAGAGGCATTATTGGAACAACAAAGAAAAAATCACACATTTGTTTGCAATCAACTATGGCATCTTTTTAATGGTGTTTCTTCTTTCTATGTGTGAAAATATGTGTGGCCTCAGAGGAGTGTGACAAATCAGAAAAGCTCTCATTTTTCTGGAAAAACTAAAAAAACATTTTGCCTGACTTTGGTACTTTAATTCAAATTAACTCTTAAAAACGTTTCTCAGGGTTGTCCTGTATGAAACAAACAAACAAACAAACAAAAAAAACAGACCTGGATTTCTCTCTTAAATGTAACAAACAGCCTTTACTGTAGATTCTGTTTGCAAAAATTATTGCTGTTAACCAGATTACTAGAGAAAATGTTAAAAGATTCTACCTCAATGAATCAACAGCTTTTGGATAGAAAACCCACAAAAAACTCCAACCAATAATTCTGGAGATATTCCATTTTGGAGCAAGACATTGGACCAACTGGGCTATCACCAACACTCTGCCTTAAAGCCATGGAGCAAGCCAGGGGTGAAATTGGGATTTGTGGGCAGGGAGTATCCAAAGTCCAGATGGGAATAGTAAGAGGAGGGGGAAGTTTCCCCAAATCACACTTCATTGCATTTGTGAAATTTCAGACAGATATTTTACACTGAATCAAATCAAATTTCTACCACCAGGGAGAGTGAAAAACATTTTTACTATAGTCTTAATATGATTAATGGCCGAATTAAAAACCCCAGGACAATTTAGATAGACCAGCTGACCTGACCACCATGTTTTTGGATGTTGTCTTGTCCATTGGCAAGACACTTCACTCATTCACTCATCTCGCCTACTGGTGGTGGTCTGGTGGCGCTGGTGCATGGCAGCTTTGCTTTGGGATCCTCTGAACTTGATAAAGTGCTATACAAGGACAGGCCATTTACCATTTTACCATTTACAGGAATAAAAATCCACCAGAACCATACTAAGTGTGAATGCCTATCAGCCACTGGGGCAGAAGTGCATTCACCAACCGGGGGTTTGAAAACACAGGGCACATACACGAAATGATTGAGCAGCACTGATCTAGGAGTACTTTCTATGTTAAGGAAAAGTAAAAAGTAAATGGCAGGTGTAGTTCCTTTAGTGGATTTGTCTGGGAAATAAACACAGCATCATAACTTCTGAGGCAGTTCTAAAGCCTACAGGAAAGACATGTCAGAGAGTTAGCAACATTTAAAGCCTTTCAATAGCTTTGTCTAGGAGAGATAGGGTTAAACACTGAAGAACAGGCCCAAGGACATCACCTATAGAAGGAAAACAGGAAGTTGTCTGTAGCATCCCCTTGTGGTAGGTGTCACAGCTAGGCAGGAAAAAACAGACAGAAAATATAAAGGTAAATGTTGAAAAAACAGTAAATGATGTGTTTGTAGTGAGGATGAGAGGCCAGGAGCCTAAGCTTACAGGAATTCAATTACAGAGATAACCTATGCTTCTTTACCTGTATGCGTCATCAAAAAGGAAAGTTTTAAGACTGAGGGATGCAGGTGGTTCAGGCACTGGACCACCCATCTCATACTTTTTGGAGGAAATTATGAAATACAAAAACCACCACAAGAATAAAAGGAGGATTTAAGATACAACACAATCCCCTAACTCAAAAAAAGTCCCAAAGATTGTGATATTTTCTTCAGCAATTATATTTTAAGAATTGGATGTCAGTGATCACAAGTCTTTGACTTTGACTAGTTATGAAACAGTGTATCTGCCAAATTCAAAATAATGTAATCCCTACAAATGGATTTTTAGAGAACTAGCTTTTTTGAGCAATTTGACATTTAAATTGTGCTACTCAGATGTCTACTCACTTCACTTACATATTCAAATAAGCTGCTAATGCAGCAGAAATTAATTCAAAGGGATAATGTGACAATTTAGACCTTGATTAATCCAGCTATGCTGATATGCCTCTATTGCATCAAGAACATTAACATTAATAAATCTGTCACTTCTGTGTGAATTCCCTCTATAACAGTTTGACCAAACTGACAGTACAGATGTAAAAAAAAAAAAAAAAAAAAAAAAAGGTGAAGGAAAGTCCAGGTGAGGCAGAATGGGAATGATTTTAGTCAGTGACAGTGGCGAAACAGAATTTCGTCACTGTTGTTAAGGCAGCTAAGAGCAGATCAACTAAACGGATGCAGTATGCAGCATGTTGATCTCCAGCAAGTTACAAAGAATCTCAATGTTTCCTTTGGACACAGCACACATATCAAATAATTTTGAGTTGTTATCTACCATGTGGAACCCCTTTTTTCAATTACTTTATCTTTTAGTAAGCACTTAATAAAACATATGCACTGCTTCTGAAACAAACAAACAAACAAACAAAAAAAGAAAACACCCACACAAATAAACACAAAGAGAAATTGATGAAATAGGTAATAAAACACTTTTGCTTTCTCAGATTGCCTTTAAATCACCCATACAGGTAATGGGTTTTGAAATTGATTTTACTTCCATTGTACAGAAAGTAAATCAGTGCTGGTTTAACTACTGTCCTGTCCTCCAGGCAAGCGCCACTATCCACCATTCAGCAAGTAGCAGTTTAATAACAATATGTGCACGGGATCACAGGCTCTTATAATATGTGTGTGCAGCCGTAGATGTGAGGAATTGTTGCAAATGTGTTTGTGCTCGAGCTCATCCATGAATGGGAGAATATGCAAGACAGAGAAAAAGCATAATCTACCGGTAATGGAACATGAAACCGAGCAGAAAATTGCAAAAAGAAATGACTCCTAGGGAGGGTGCCAGCTCTGATGAAATAAAGCTCCTCATGTGTGACCTAATAAAAACACGCAGAGGGGCTAATGCCCCCTATAATCATCCCTCTATTCTTATACACAATAAGGAAAAAAAAAAAAAAAAAGAAACATTAAGGCATGCACACATGGCCGGAGTTTCAAAGGTGGCTTAATGGTCAAACGAACTGGTGGGGTTTCTTTAAGTGGGCTGCTGGGTGTTTAAGAATTGGGTAGCAGTTGATAGATGATTGATAGACTTTGTATGTGGCAAAGCTATTTGTTCTGCGAACAATGACATGTAATTATGACTTGTAGTTTGTTCAATAAATGCTGTATGCTTGATTTGATGTGATAGAATTTATTAGATTGTCAGAGTCTACCAAAATCTTCAAGACCAGGGAATTAGTTTGTTGAAGTAAACCAACTCAACAAACTGAAACACTAAAACTTGTTCAGTCCTTTGTAAAACCACCTTGCACTGTAATTACAGCTTCAAGTGTCTCCGTAGCAGCTTTGCATATTTTTTTTGCTCATTTTTGCAAAGCATTTCAAGGAAGACAGATTGGATAGAGAACATCTTTAAACATCAATATTTTATTTTTGCCACAAGTCTTCAGTTAAATTGAAGATTGAAACTTCAGAGCCTTAAACTGTCATTCAGCAGTAGGGCTGCAATATTTATCGATATTTTTTTTCTTCATAAAGTATTAATACATTAAATCCTTCTCAAATTCCTTGTGTTCCAACTGGCAAATGGCATGTAATAAAACAACCGTTACAATTAATTAAACAATGAAATGAAATGAAATAGAAAAAATTCCATTACCTAATTTAAGTGAATGAGACAAAAAAGGGTTATTTTTCTGCATAACCAAATACACAAAGTCACACAATTAACATTTACACAAAGCAAATGTATAACTGATGTATAGCAAAAACAACATTTATTACATCAATATTACACTATCAGTTCAATTAATTTAATCCTAGTCCATGGAACAGTCACAAAATGTCACCAAAATCACTCCGTTCCTCTAAAATCTTAGAAATGTAGCAAATCATACTGTTTGCTGAATATTGTAATGCATATCGTATTGGGAGCAGAATATAGTGTATTGTATCGTACTGTGAGATTAGAGTATTGCTACAGCCCTATTCAGCAGGAAGGCAAACCTCTACTGCCAGTCACAAATCTGTTGCTGCCTCTGACAGATTTCCTTCCAGTATTGCTCTGTATTCATAAACTTTGACCAGTTCATTTGTCACTACCGATGAAAGATGTCCTCTCAGCATCACTCTGCCACCACTGTGCTTCAGTCTATTTTTTATTATTATTTTTTGATGGCATATACATTTTCATTAACCATATTTAAATGATCTTTGTGGCCTTTTAGACTTCTAAAGTTGCCTCTATTTGAACTTAAATCACTTCATAATCTAATTATGAAGTGATTTAGATTATGAATCACTTCATAATCTAATTATGAAGTGATTTATGATGTGATTGCTTTTCTAACAGTACGTAAAAAAAACTTCTCATTCATTCGATCTTGTCTGATGTCAGTAATTATCATTTTCCTCTAAATTTAAAGGACAGAATAATGATCCCTAATAGTTAAACCATCAACATTAAGGTGCAAATGAAAACACACACCTTTATTTTGTCATTTATCGTTGTTTTTATGAATAAGGAAATGTTTGTTATTTTCATCCCCAAAAAAGAATCAAAAGGCAAAGTTCTCAACATAAAGTAGATTTTTATCTTAAGAAAATAATTTTTGTTATCTCACAACAGAAACATAACCATTTCTTGATCTTATGATAATAGTATTACATAAATCACAGTCACAACATTTCGGCTAAATAAAAGATGAAAGTGTTAGATTTTAAAATGTTTTTTTATTTTTTTATTGTTGTTACTACAACAATAAATCACGAACACTAATCTATATGAACAAACCTCAGTAATTACTTCAGTATCTCAAGTGTTACTTATTCTTGCTGCTTAATAATATCCTTATGCTACTTTATATATCTGCCACACAATTCACTTGTGTCATTTTAAATATTAAGATATCCTTGTTTGGGTAAAATTACCCAACATCTTGTATTTTAAATGTCTGGGGAAACCAAACTTTAACTTTTTTAAGGTTTTTGTCAAGGTGCGAGGAAACTGAACAGTTTTAAACACCAGTCAGTGGTAACATCAAATCTTAATGTGTCTGCCAGAAAGCTAAAAATAAATGTAAAAATTTAATTCTTCCACATCACAGTAAGTCCAAAATGTCCTCATAATATGATAAAATGTAGTTGGGTCCAAAGATTGTTCAACAAAATATGAATATTAGGTTATTGACACTTGTGCAACCTGGTTATTTACCATTTTTTAAAAATGTTTTTCTTTTCTTTTCTTTTTTTTCTTTTTCCAAACAAGATTGATTTTACAAACTTGCTCCAAAAATCATAATACTGTCATGACCCTACATAAAACAGATCAACATTGAAAGAGAGTCAATATAGTAGACACCATAACAACATCATATGTTGTAAAGTCAACAAGTAATACATACTATTTCACCAGTAAGGATAACATTAAATGCAGTGACATAAACTGATAACTTTCTTTTGTGGGGTGAAAGGCTTGAAGTTTCTAGTAGATTTCTACTGTCTAACTCATCAGTGTGCAAGTATGCAGCGATTATAGTGCAACACATGAGGTTCTTGCCCATTTGACCCCCTGCGTCTCCTTTTTTCTCTGCAGTGACATTAGTCTTGACGAGACAGCTTGACCTGACACGGCAGGGACATATGACATGAGGCAGGGGAAATGGACAAAACTACAATCAACTGTTAGAATAGCTTGACCTGTCCTTGACTCTGGCTGCTGCTGTGAATTCGCTAAATGACCTGGTGTCAAGCATTAGTTGTGCTGGACAAGTCCTCTGTGAATAGTTGAAAAGTATGTAAGCATGTGCTGGACTATGTCAACCAAGTGTGTGTAAATATAGGTTAAAAAAAAAAAACAGTAAAAAGATTGTTTGCAGCCATCTGGCAGTAGCAGTTTCTCTGTAGCACCAGATGCAACTCATACGTCCCAGTGGGATTCCAGCCAGCCAGCCAGTCCATCAATGGTGTTTGGTGGAGCATAGATAACACCTTATTCTGAGAGAAGAGCGAGAGAATGAGTCAAGGAAAGAGTGAAATATTGATGAGAAATGTGAAGCACAAAAATAGAGCAGCCTGCATTCCCAGAGATGGGTTATGGATGCACACAACCACACACTCTGGCATGCACACACACATAAATCAGTATGCAAGTAATTCACTGTCACACATGATGGTGTTTTTCTGTAAAACTGTGATTCAGCAAGAGGAAGAAAAAAAAGAGAATTTGGGATCCACTTAGCAAAGCTACTTTCGATAGCCTCAAATTATTAATAGCCTTTGTTATATGTAATTTCAATGGAACCAAACGAAGACAAAAAAAAAAAAAATCTAAGAGTAAAATCTGAAAGCTCAATATTATGATGTTACACAGCTACATGCAGCAAAACTGAACTAAGACATCCTTTAAGAACTTGTGTTTAATAATGAGCACAAAACACACTGTATTTTATTTTTTGGACTGGAAGGGTTACCTCCAAGCTAAGCTGTGTTTAATGCCGCTATTTTATTCAACAAACTCTAATAAAATATGAAGTTCTTTATAATTTGGTATTTTGCCAGTCTCCTAACCATGAGAATCTGAGCCAACACAGGGGTTTTATCTTTAATGAATGTTCCAACAAGACTATAAGTCACAGAGAGCCACTACAGCTACATCACTGAGACGTGATGGAGCACTATTCCCAAACAGACCTGGCCAACTGCAGGAATTTAATTGCTTCAGTGAATTATTGGATGAGATTTTTACCAGACTTAAGAGGAAGCGAGTGAATGCAGGTTGCTTGAAAAAAAAAAAAAAAGATGAATGAAAACAAAACTATCAGTTTGCCACTGAGAAACAATTAACAAACTAATTAACCTCTAACCATTCTCTGAAGTAACAAGTTTGGTTCTTGGTATTAATTTGGCATGTGACTATATGTGATTAACGGTGGAAATGTGACGTCTCAAATTTAACAAGTCGATTTGATTTAATGTCGGTTCAGATGCTAAGCAAACCATCGTCTTTGCTCATGATGCTTTGGAGAATGTCATTCAGAAAATCAAAAAACTCGCTAGGATCACTGTTTACATCGTTTGGAGTGTAAGCATCACAGTAAGCAAAGATTTCTGAAGGAGGGAATTGGTTTTCAAGGCCAACACCATCATTACGATGAAGTGCAGAATTACCAAAATCCTGAATTTAAGATTTTTTTAAAAAAGGAAATATGGAAATTTATCTCTTTATGCTATATCTTATTCAATCATGTGACATAATATACTATGGATAAACCAAATTACATACTCTACTACAATAAATCACTAAAACTGCTACACTGTTAGACTACATAGTGCTTGTATTGAACATGATTGTGTTTAGTTGGTTTTGACAGATTTTTATCCATTATTGTTTTTTGAGGGGAATTCAACTGGTGAGTTTTAAATCTTTAAATGGTAAACAAAATCTGTACGTAAGCATTAATCAGTAAAGTGCTAGTTAATGAACAGCATAGTAACCTTTAGGTCAGAAACAATTAATTCAAGCCTTCTCTTTTGCTGTTTCATATTACCTTATATTTTGTAACAAAATTCTAGTTTTCAGAAAATTCACTATTGATTTTTGGATAATTGGAATTCCATTATCAATATTCTTGTCCACCTAATATTTGACTTTAGTTTTTCTCTCTCTCTAATAAAAGAAAAAAAAATCTCAACTTCAAACTGGCTTCTTGAACACACTTTCCAAAGATCCTGAAATCACTGGGAGATTGGTTACCTTAGCAACCAAGCACCTTTTTGCTGCCTTTATATTTCAGCAAGAAAATGTTGGAAACAGAGGAGACAAGAGGCCAATCGGCTGACAGGCAGGCAGACGCTCAGGGAAGACAGGCAGTTGGACATACGTACAGCCAAGACCTGGAACACTTGCATCCCAATTTGTGTTCAAAATTCTCTTGCTAAGACTCCCAGGAAATGATGCAATGTTCTGGATGTGCAGGAAAATCTAAAGAGAGACTAGAAAAAATTACCAAAATAAAAGAGCACCCTGCAAAACGTCCCCCAAATTAGCTGAAGAGAAAGAAAGTTATTATGTAAACAAATCATATGAAGCGCAAGAAAGAAGAGGATAGAAAGAATTTCAATAAACAGTGTAAACAAGCAAATATTTCTTTATTGAACATGATGCACACACATAATATGCTCTACAAAAAAATTGGTTATAGATCCAAACAAAAAGTCACATGCTCTAACTTATAGGCACAGGATTAAAACAGCCCTGGTGCACACAGATATCAAAAACAATGTGAGTCTCTCCTCCCTCTCCTTCTTCCTTTTCTTTCACTGCATGACCTCCTACTGAGACTCCCTATGGTCAACTAAGGGGTGCAAAAAGACTAAGAGTAAATCTTTGCTCTTGGTTTATGAACCATGCTTTGACTCATAATTTGTGCTTGCAGATTCATACCCCAGGATCCATGATGTGTGCCTGCGGAATTGTAGTGAGAACAAAAAAAAAAAAAGGTAATTTACAGAAAAGCTCTAAAACATCGACACAAAGCAAAGCATCTACATCTTGGGAAAATTGAACCATTGTAGTATCATAATGGTGCCGTCATTAGTTGCTAAAAATTCTATAAATACTGTTAAAGAATAAAACTCTGAAGATAATAAAATATGAAAACTAAAATATTTTTAAACTAACTATTTGTAATCATGCCTGGAATAATAAGTGTATTTTGGTTATGCCATATCCTCAATACTGTAAGTATCAAAATACATTTTTCCAGTATCCTTGTTCTTCAGACACATGTCTTGTATTCTTTGTAACGACAAAAATGTCTGCCTGTGATGTTCAACTAATGATCACATCAAACCGTCTGAAACATTAAAGGCTTGTCTATAACTATATGCTTCAGCAGGTAGACTTTTCAGAACAGATACACTTCCACTTTAATCAGCTACAAGCCTGCATTTCACTCACATTGCATGAACTTATGTTCAGAACAAATAAGATGACTGGAAACTGAACTGTGGTATCAAAAGAGCTATTTTCAGTGAATTTACTTGCACTGTTGACAGAGATGGTCCAAGGCATAAGCATGGGCCTCAAAACACTTGAAATGTCACAGGAACAGTTGAAAAATGTAATAGCTGTAAAGATCTGATGCAGACATGACAACTGTTAATGGCTCATTATACAACATTAGTATTAATGACAATGAACCTTATGAGACTGAAGTTGTTTTGAGCTGGTAGACACACATTTTTCCCTTGGACCTTCTCTGGTTACCATCAGCCTGTAAGAAAATCTGAAGAGTTGCTTAGTGCAGCCCTGAGATTGCTCATGATCTTTCAACAGAATCTCATTTCAAAAACTTGAATTTGTCCCTTTAAAGAATTCACTGTTGACTCAACAGATAACTTTGAAATCATCTATTGTAAATGCAGAATGCAGAGACACTAAACCATAATCAATATAAAAGAGATTCTGATGCTGTTGCTGCTGGAGGACAGTGGTCTTATCTTGAAGTGGGCCACAAATGAAATTCAGCATAAGGCCCTACACAACCTTGGTCTGACACTGATTAGACACATGCAATCTCTTTTTCATAGGTTTTGGCTTTTTGTTTCAAGGTTTTCCCTTCTTATTATTATTGATTCGTTTTTTGGGGGATTTTTTTCCACAATATTTCACATTACTCTGAAAATTAATTAACTAAAATAAATATTATAAGATGCATAGGTAAGCTTATGCTTTAAACCTTACATTATTAATGTACTTGTTGCCAGACCTTGAACGAGACTCACAACATGCAATAAAACCATAACCACACTGAAAAATATTTTTGGTATGATTCTTTTAAGTCTTGTCCATTCAACCAAACGTATGCATCAAGCTGCACTCACATAAAGCGCATACTGAAATTAATTGCTTTGAAGCTGTGCTGGGTAGCATAAAAAGCAGAAAGAGAATTTATGTCTATGCAAGCACAAAGTTCCTTCTTCATGGCTAATTCCAGTTGCACTGACAACATGCTGCATATTTTATGCCACTTTACTCTAAGTATCTTTACTTTTCTATTTATTTAAAAATAAACTTTATTAAAACATTTTAGCATGGTGATATTGTACATCTTCCAAGTACTTGCATTTTTAATTCATTTCACTGTGTTTGTATTTTTATTAAATTCATAACTTGTTTCTCCTGGTTTAGCTATGTTATTTGTTTTACCTGACAGTCTCCTTCTATTTGTTTAACATTGTATTCTGCTGTTCGCTTACAGAAAACATTTTCCCGTAACATATTGTATCAATTTACTTGAACATGCTGAAGGCCATACTCACTTGTAGCTTATTATGTCTTACATTGTTATTTTGCGTACTCATCAAATTTTAGAAAGCAGCTAAAACTAATTGCTACTATTGCACATTCTCTCACACATCCTCATCAAGTACACATGATGTTTTTATAATGATTGCTAATTCATGTTAAAGCTGGTTAAATCACATATCAAAAAGTAGAGAACAAAAAAAAAAAACTGTTTTTACAGTAAAATCATTTTCAGGTTATCATAGTGGTTGTCTTTCAAGCATTAAAAATTCCCCAGCTCTGATGTCATAAGTATCAAATCTTAGTTTTTAGAAAAGCTACACTGCACTGTGTTGGTATTGAAAACTTCTCTATCTCTATTAGCATAAGCTAAAAAAGAGTAACTTTTTGCATAACACTGGCCCTTTGAGGGTTAATTTCCTATTGCATCTTGTCTTCAGTTGTCATTTTTATAAAAGTTGTGCTCAATGTTGTAACAGGAAGCTCTTGAATCCTTGAATTCAAGGCTACCATCTAAGCCTTGGACCCAGATGTTTTTGTTCACATTATGTTTTTATGATTGCTCAAAATACTGTATTACACCAGTATGTTGAGCAAAATAATATTTCCCTGTTCAAAACCAAAGGATGGACTAATTTTCCAATCTAAAGCTTAAAATCTAAATTGTAATGTGTGACAAAAAGCTAATGAATGAAATTAAGACATTATTTTTATCAGACTGTAAACATGGAGCATTCTGGAAAACAATTACATTAATTCATTATTAATAACACAGTCATCTTTTTGGTTATCTTTGTGCTTTTTTGGGTACTAAAACATGATTTTATTTCACAAACACACACACACACACACACACGCACACGCACACACACGCAAGCATACATATGGCATGTACTTCTATTGTCACGACGACTTTGCATTGACTTCCATTCCTTTTTCATTCAATTCAATACCCTAACAATGACTCTCACCCTAAACCTAACCATTACCAGAACATTCCTACACGCATTACAGTAGCATGTAGGAAAGTCGTCCTTACAATGGCAAATACAAGGCCACATACGCACACACGCATGCTGAATATCGAAAGGAGGACTCCTGTCTGGCATGGCGGTTTACACTGGTATAAATCAGACAGCTTTCAGAAACTCACCACCTGGCAAATAACTGATAGAGGAAGAAAAAGGACAAAGCCCCAAAAGAGCAAAAGCAACAATAGATAGGGTTTAATGAAACAACAGATACAAGGGAGGAGAAAGGAAAGACCAACAAGAAAAAACTGATAAGGAGCCACAGTGTACAAAGAACATCTTCGCTGTTGAAAGAGGGAATAATTCAATTTTAAAATTAACTTTATGTCCAAAACAACTCTACCAGATTAGAATAGCAGCCTTTATTGTAGTCTTATACATAGATATGTAAATTAGTGCACAACTTTTGTATTTCTTCTTCCACTTGCAATTAAAAAAGTTGCCACACCAAAGAGTATAAGTGCTAATCCTTCCAATAAAATTCCTTCAATATTTGTATTCACTTATTGACTCATAGACTTATTCTCTGAGCTGGATGTCTTCATGAATTCTTGGTTTAGAAGAAAAATCTCCCTGCTTATTACAGGACACTCCCACATGCGCTACATTGTATCATGAAATTTTATGAGGGTATCTTTTCTTTTGCCTCCAGCTATATCCGCAGATTCTGTTTTACAGACTTCACTGTCCTGATGGGACATACACCCTCTGCAGTGGTCTCACCCACAGCTGCCTCTGACAAGGCTTGTAATGTTGTGCATTCATATTATATCAAGATCTAAGTTACTTCTGCACAATACCACAGTCACAGAACATCCCATATTAATTTCAAGAGCAAAGCTACAGCCTGTACTGCATAAAAATTCTTCCTCAAGCTCCAACACTACAGCAGATCACATTAGTCTCTCTGCTCTCCTGACATAAGTGACTTCAAAGCTTTTCCTGGGAGGGGAGCTAACGGTATAATTAAATCTACACCGAAGATAGGCGAGCAACCGTCTGCTAAATGGCCATCTTATCTTCTCTGGCCTGACAAACTGTCAAACCCTCTCCTCTATTTGAACCAAATAAGGTGATGGAGGCATTGACAACACAATGATGTGTAATTGTGAGGAGGTGGGGTGCTTAGTTGTGGAAAATGTCAGAGGCGACAGTGAGGTGAGATAGATGGATGAAGTCTGGATTTCTTTAGAGAATGCGTAGAAAATCAAAGGATATCAACTAACTTATCTTGGAATTTTCCAGCAAATATTTAGCTGTGAGCTTCCCTAGAATTAGATTTTTGAGTTGAATGTAAAACCAAGTTAAAATAATGAAATTGGTGCAGTACAGAGTTACAGAAAGAAGTGAAATCAATTGGGTGGTGAGAGGCATTGATTTGGGGTCAATAGTATTGTAGTGCTTCACAAGGATGGCTCTCTTTAAACCTGACAAGATCACAGCAGTAGCTTAACTCCCCATTGAGAAAGTTGCCACACGTTCGGAATTAGAATTAGGTTTGCTCTAAAGTTGCAACCCCACATTGCGACACCACAGAGCATTTTGGGGCTGTCAAGAAAAAGTATTAGAGTAAATTAATCTGAACCTGACAAAAAAGAATTAAGTCAGGATTTTTCCCTTTTAAAGCAAAACATTTTTTTTAGTATCTCATTAATGTCCAGTATTGTAAAAAAACAAAACAAAAAAAAAACATAAATTTATCTCACTATCTCACAAAAATGGCTGCATTATATCAGTTAGGATAATCAAAAGGATTCTTTTTTTTCTAATGATGTGAGAAAAGTTCTTTAGAAACCAAAAAAAAGTCTAGCCACCTTATATTTCAGGAAGGAGAGAAATACTGAAGAAGATGGTTTGGTGTGAAATCAACCCCGGAAGAAATCTAACAGACATTGGAAAAATACTGATTGAAGATGTTTGGAGGGTATCATTAGCCATAGTGAAAATGTCCCAGTAGCAAAATTCACGTAAAGGCCACTCAGAGAGGAAAGAGTCTGTTACTTTGAATGCAACACAAAAAGACATTACAACTTAAAGATGCACTCATGTTCTTTATTTTAGATTTGTCCAGTTATCTGATTAAACTAAAATTAAAATCTTTGGCTATGTTGACCATTGTTTCATTTGAAATAAAATCTGAGAAGCGTAAGGAAACTTTGCAAATTGCGACAAATGAGGTTGCTGTGTAGGAGTTTTGTTGCAGGAGGTATCGGTGCCCTTCACAAACAATATAACAGTATAAGTAAAGAGTATTTTCCAGAAAAAAAGAAGCAACGTCTCGAGACATCATCTGTCCAGTTCAAGCTTGGGCACAAATGGGTTTTCTGAATGAACAATGTTGGTGACCATGCCGACAAATCAGTTGCAAAATTACTTAAAGACATGTGTCAAAGACAGTGTTCTTAAGCGACCAACACCGTGCCCTGATCTCCATCGCATGAAAGATTGGAGGATGGAGCCGAATAGGTTTGTGAGCAACACAGCTTAAAGTCTGCCTCCTTTGCATCTGGTCTGTCTGGAGCAATGTGCCAAACATCTAGTAAGCTGTTGTAGGGATGGAAGAATACCCAAATCTTATAAACAAATGTGAATCTACAAAACATTAATGAAATTAATGTAAACTTAACATTTAGTAAAGTCTCTCTTATTATTCTGGAAATTAAAAATTTGACTCAGGAAACCCTAACTGATCTGGTTCAATGTCAGACAGTGGAGGGAGGTGATCACATGTTTTTTATTTGTTTTGCTTTGTTTTGTTGTTTTTTTTTTAAACACAGTTCATGTAAAAGTTGCTTTGCTTTTTAAGTTTGTTTTATGACAATCACCGAGGAACAAAATGAAACACTTCTTCAGTTCCACCAGATTATCCAACCCTTGATGATTCATGGGCTTTTTCTGTGATCAAGTCAACAAACCAGTTTTCTGACTAATAATTTGGCCGGGCCATTTGCATCAAACAAAAGATTTGGGCTTGCCAGGGTGGACGATTGATTAGTCATGAGAGCTGCCGCGTTAAAACTTTAAAAGAATGTACACAAGATGACAATACATAACAGAGAATTCAATTTGGGAGGATTAAAGAACATTACTTGAACAAGTAACCATTGAACCCACAATACAAAGTGAAAAGTGTAATATTAGTTGTTAGGAATTACGCCCTCAGTTGTCCTTCATTAAGCGATTTCTTCCATACTGTTTAAATCCCTCATTTGGTCAGGCAGGTGCTTTTCTCCAGCTGTCAGTATGTCCACCTGGGCAGAGTACAGACTGCAAAGGTCGCCAGTAAATGATGCTGCAATGTCCAACTGTGCTGGACACTGTCATCTCCACTTGTGATTTGTGAATGGCTGCGGGAAGTTCAAAGAGGCCTTCTCTTTGCAGGTTTATGTTGGAAATGTTTGTTAAAGAGATTTCAGAGACAGTCTGGGAAACCCTTCTAACATAGGGCCACTGAAATTCTCCACAAAAACCTTTTTGACTAATACTGAAATGCATAAGGTTTTCCAAGCCTTGTGTGTCTCCTATTGCTGAGAAGCAATAGGAAACGTGGGGAACTTCTTGTGTAGCAGAAGCAAGCTGACAATACGTGGAAGCATGTATTTTAACACAAATGTAAATATATGAAAATAAGAGTTAGAAAGTATATAGTAAGGGCAAATTTGTAACATCAGAAATAAAATGCTAACCAGTTATTAAAAATAGCATGCTCTGATTAAAATAAATGTACAACAGAATAGGTTAATTTAAAGGGAAAAATGTTTGTGCATAATACAAGATAAATTATTTTAAAAAATTCAAACAAGGATGTGCAAATAACTGCAAGCAAATCTCAAAACAATTGCAAATGAGAAGAGAAAAACTGTCAAATAATAGTTTTCCTCATTTTTCTCAAAAAACATCATACAGATGTTTTTCCTGGGAGGAAGGATCTGTTATAAAGCTTGTTTGTCAGCCTCTCTAGGTCAGCGACAGTCAGTCAGCAACAGTTGTCTGGATGGGGTGGGAGACATTGTCCAACAATGTTCAACCAGATGTTATTTTAACTGGAGTTCTTCTGTGTCCCACCATCTGCACTGGTTTGAGGTACAAACTCAGGATGTAGCAGAGTGATCAGCTTATATAAACGCGTCCTCCCAACTGTTGATAAGCTGCTACTCCAACAATCTACACAATATAAGATGGCTGTGACAAAAAAGGTCTTCAGCAGCACCTCCTGCAATCATAAAGATGTCAGTCACCTCTCACCCTTCCTGTACAGAACATCAGTGTTGTGAGTTCAGTCCAGTTTATTGTTCAGCTGAACAGTCAGGTATTTATACAAAGCACCTTGTTATGCGTTGTTAATAACTATCCCAATGTTAGTTCCCTGGACGTTCACTGATGTCTGTGTGCTGGATCAGCACTCATGAAAATTGATGAACACTTTGTCCTCAATGGTTTTACCCTTTGTTTATTGCAAGAGAGCAACTATATGTAAGTCCTTGATCATTGTGGAAACAAACAGGAAAACTTCACTTCTAGGAATCCAAATATCTCTAAAACTTGGAATAAGTTTGATCACATTCTGAGCTGCTTTTTGCCAGAACTCCACAAAAGCCAGAGGATTTCAGTCAATCTTGTGTCATAGTGTTCCTGTTCTGTTGCAAAATAGTATCATTAAAGACATGTGTATTGAAATCAACAAAGTTAAGTTAATTGGTTGGAAAGTTTTTGGCATTTAAGATCTGGAATGGCGATAGTCTAAGGCTCAGCGCATTCATTAAGTTTCCATATACTATAGGTCCTAATATAGACTTCTTCATTGTCTATCAAAATGTTTAAACTAAATTACCATCTGTAATTTGATTAGATGTTTTTATACTTTTCTGCTTTTATGTATTGAGAGCACTGAACAGATCTGAGAGCAGCACCGTTAAAGGTAGGAAAGCTTCCAAGAAACCTTCTCCATGTCTAGACAGACTGCATTGAACTGGCAGCATGCACTCTGGTTTCTAATGCTGCTTTGGGCTTGTCGCTTTGTTTGAGTTTGCAGCGCTGGTTGTCTGCCAGTTAATTCAGTATGCATTGCTTAAAGCAAAATAAATGTCCATGTTGCCAGATAAGAATGATTTTCATTGCCAAATATTCAAAAATCTGTACAGGGTTAAAGCTCGTCTGAAACATTTGTTATTGTAACACTGCTGTGATACTGGAGAAGACATTTAATTGTGTTAATGTAACCACAATCAGGTAAAATAAAGGGCTTGCAGCTTTAATATATAATTTATGTGTCTAGATATAAGTTTCCTCTATATTTAACTCAGTGCCCAGCCGATAAGCTATAGAAATGTTTACAATAAAGAAAAACTGACGCAGTTAGCAAATCCTATAAATTAAATCTCAATATCTTATAAATATCAAAGATTTCGATGAAAAAACAGTTACAGAAGCAAAGCTTTATAAATCCCCGCTTCAAAATCTTTGTGTCAGACAATGAATGTGAAGTAGAATCTGTGAAATGTGACTTTAGGTGTGAATTTGAACAGATTGCTATCCTGAAAAGGCTGATTTGGCAGCTCACAATCACAAGACAGGATAAATATATATGTAGAGTCATGCACACTTTACCTGGTGTACTATCCATCTCCCATTTTTTTTCTTACCTCCATGTAAATGTATAACATTCTTGTTATATGTGCATCTTATTATGATTCACAGATGCATTGTGTTAAGAATTTCTCTCATCAACCTCAGTGACAGACACTTAAAAAAAAAAGCAGTAAAACTGTCGTCTCTGATGATGATATGAGTTTTTGTACTAGATTTGCTCTTCCTGTCTATGGCAAACTGAATCTAAACTATATCTGCTGACTTTACTAATGGTCAACTAAAAAACCTGGAAAATTTTAGTAGAATCAAGCATAGTAGTACACTTGGTCTGCTAACTAATCAAGATTAAAACAAACAATTTAGGTTTTATATATATATATATATATATATATATATATATATATATATATATATATATATATATATATATATATATATATATATATATATATAATTTTTTTTATTTTTATCTCTAATATTTTATCAATATTTGAGATAATTAATGATTTTATCCAGTTATCCATCGTCTATGCCCACATTATTCTCATGTCGCTGCAGGAGATGTAGGTGCCTCGTAACACTTCAGATACACCGAAGACAGGAAGCCATGTTGCTGCAAGAACACAGTGCCTCTATAACAAACTTGTTATCTAGTGTAACATAAAGTGATTAAGCAACCCAGTCATTATTAATCAACATAAAACATTAATTTCTTATCTCACTCTGTCGAAGAGATCAGTAAAATTTGTCATGTTGTTGCACAGTTAAAGGAACCCCCACCAAGCTAATATTTAGTATATTTGTTGAACCATTGTTTGGTCAAAATATTCGACAGCACATTCAAAGTCTTTGGGTTAAAGAAATGATATTGCTGTTTTTACTGTGCACTGGTAAATAATCAAAACAGTAATTCATTCCCATGGTCGCTTTTACTCAGGTTTACTCAAACTGTCAAACTCACATCATTTCCATGTAGTTACACAGCTGCTCTCCAGTGATGTTCTGTTCCAGGCTTTTCCAACTACCAGCGCCCGGTCCCTGTTCTCAGACAGGCATCCCTGTTCTGTCATTTTACCTTTGAATCTGTTTACAGCACGCCTACTTCCCTCCTCCACATCTTCCTAGAAGTCCGAAATGTGGATGAAGACTCCATCAGCCATCTGCTAACTGGCTCCAACACAAATGCCAGAATTTAGACAGCAGCTGGATTCAGTATCGTTCAGTCCATTGCAACACTTCTCAGAGGGATCTTAATTGAGCTTCACTCATAAATTTCTTTTCATTCCGTTAGTGTGCATCAGTATATTTTCTTTCTTTTCATACCTTACGGGTTCACATTTTTGTTAAAACACAGGTGCTTCATCAGTCCTCATCTAACAAACAAAACTATCCTTGCTACACACAGTGCTTAATGTGCCATGTGAAAATGTTTCAGGCATTCATTTTGATTTGAATGACCATTTAATCATTCTTTGAAAAAAAGATCCTTAACCTCAGTGATGGTAAATTAAGGTTAAATCAACCTTTGTATTTATGCAGTCTTGTGATTTGCGTTCTTTATAGTGGACTATAAGTACCTGTCATTAACGCGCTTTGCCTCCCTCCCTTCCTTTAACACAATCATCATCATAAAATCCTTTGGTTATGTTTTTTTTTTTTTCCAAAAACGTGGCACACTTTTTACCCCACCTATTAGCCGCCACCCCACCCGCCACCTCCATAATGCTCAGCTGTTTGGAAGGATAATGGAAGTGGCCTGTAGTGTGTATTTGTGCTGTCAGCTCCACAGTTATCACAATGGCCTGTAGAATAAATGTGAATGAATAAAAACTTCTTAACCCCAGAATCCCATAGCAGCATACAAAAACAGACTCCTGCAGGCAGACACTGAGACCTTGGTTAATTATTTACATTTGGTCAATAATGAGCCACAAATCAATTTTTAATTGTGTTTGTCTCCACTATTAATCAGACGATCGATTCTGAGCATGTCTCTGGTGCCTGGATGATCCTTAGTGAGCAAGAAAAAGGAGTAAGGATGGAGGAGGACAACAGCTACTCTAAAAAGGAAAGAAAGAAAAACTTTAATGAGGAGCAAAGAGTGATCAGATGTTCTATCAGCTTAAATTACCATGAGATTTTTAATTTGACAAGAGACAGAGCCGCTACCTCTGATTTATTCTGGTCAGGGTCGGGTACAGCTGGCATTCTATTGTACCCATTAAATTTTAGCACATACCTCATTAGAAGAAAACAGCATTGGAAAAATAATCTTTCTATTCTCAATTCTTTATGATAGGTATTTTCTCGACCTACATAAAACAAACCAAAGACAACATTTATTAGTTTTCAAGCAAGCTTTTTGCAAAAGTGAGAAGATGCAGAAAACCGCTTCTTCAAGCAGCTCACAGTGTGTTCTGACACTCTGCTGCAGAGCTTGTCTTTTTATTAGCATAGGAAACAAGTGACACAGTTTTACAACTAAGGAGTATCTCAGGAAGTTTTCCTAAAGAGGATTAAGACACCACCTGTAAAAACATGCTCGTGGTTAAGAACAGGTTAGTTATGTCTTACACACAGATTAAAAAATTCCTCTTCTCTGAGGTGAGAACACTAAACCAACCTTTAAATGAAAACTACTAATAATATAAACTACTAATGTAAGAAAGATAAGAAACACTTTTCACCTTGTTATCTTCGGTACAAAAAATTACACATTTGTCCGACTCAGAAGGAGTTCATTTTACAACATCTGCCCAACAAAAACAGAAAAAACTTTCAAGAAACAAATAACACAGAGCTGAGAAAAATACAAAACAATGAATTAAACTTCAGAAAAAATAAAATAAAAACTTTAAAAGCTGCACTAAATCTCTCAGGACCCCTGGCAGAAAATGTCAAGCAGCTTTTAAGGCACAAAGACAAGCCATTTAAAGAGTTGACGTGACACGGAGTTTTAATATTCCTTCTACCTTTGGAAATGTCAGTGCTCCTTTAGAGCACCACTGATGGAAAGGCAATGGCTTGATTACAGTCATCATCCTCTCCGGCAGCCGAGACTTGAGAGTACATTTGTTTAAAGAATCTGCTTGGAAAGGTTCTAACACGCCCACACAGATGCTCTGAAAAGCACATACTTAGGTATATTGTCTTAAATCACATACAGACGCTTTTGGTTGTAGTTCAGGAAATGGTGGCATTCCACTTTGAAAACATTGCTTATTCATTGTTTCTCTGATACCCTTGATTCTCTTCCATTTAGATCCAGCACACCAACTTCTTCTTCTCTTCTAACATTGAAACAAAGCCTGCATGCCCCTGAGGTGAGCTTCAGGTCTAGTTCAAGCAAACCCCCATCCAACTTGAGCGCTCTATCACAGATGTGTAGCCGGGCAAAACATTAACTAATTTTGAAAATTATAATGTTTTTAACTTATAAATCCAGAAAAAAGCTTTGAAGTAATTCATAATAAATTCAAATATTTATTGATGATTACCACTGTTCGCATTAATGCTGTTTATACCTACCCACAGAAAAGACAGAAACAAAGTTTTTTAGTTACTAATTGATTTATTTCTTAAAGGTGCTCACGGTTCTGGTCTTGCAAGAAACTTTAAAAAAATAAAGGCAGATGATGGCACCTTTAAAACAGCACTGTTTTTTTTTTAAAAAAAAGCATACATTAGCATTAGAGAAAAATGTGGAGCAGTAAAATGTGTTCCAGAGAAGCAAAACATGGAGCACATCAGTTTCCATGTAGTGTTACAACCAAAATGCATAAAATAAGAACAAATATAAATAAAACATATTAAATAATTACATCAACTAATAGCCTAATATTAGTAGTGTTTAAAGTTGGGTTTTTTTTCAATTAAGTGACAATTGAATGTGAAATTGTCAATCATGATAGAGACCCAATGGCTGAAGTGATTTATTTGTGTTGTTTTTAGTATTTATGGAGGTAATGATGTCTTCTGATGTCCAAAGAAAATTATCTTTATTAGACATAGACAGAAAAATCCCTCCAAAATACTTGCCTGTGATTGTGAATTAAATGGCACATTTTCCTCAAGGCTGCTTCTGATTGGCCAATCAACGCCAGCATAATGGATGTCAATGCTTCTGCTAAGCTCGTAATAATGAACTCAACAACCTTAAGAGAAGTACTCTGATCTACTGGTGGTCACAAAGGTAGCCCTGACTTCTCACTTTTGATGTAATTTCCTTTCATCTTCTTTTCTCACTTTAATTTAGGCTAAGCTTTATGGTTCAGAATTACTCCATATTAGACCAAATTTGTTTTAGATCTGCATCTGAGAACCTCATAAATTGAGATTACATTACATTTGTTACATGTAATGTAATCTAAATGTTTGTTTACTGCTAATTTTTAAGATAAGTTATGCTTAAGTTGGAAAAAGTGTTCTCACAATTTGTTGCAGTCAACCAGTAGCGAGTGAATATATTTTTTAACTGTTATCTTGAATAACTGTTCTTTCTGCTTCCGATATTGTGATGGAAAAACTGTTTAAGTTTAAAAGTTAGTTGTTTTTTTTTGACTAAGGTTATAAATCTGATGGAACTGTGAACATTCAAATGTAACTTCTCTGCAACACACACATGTATCTTTTTCTGATTGCTGCATCTGATGAACTTGGACTAAGCAACAGAGCCTAACCAAAACCAAAAATTGTTCTACTGGCCAAATAACAGCATTTACTGTCTTCAGAGATTGAAGTGGACACAAAAATTAACTTCAAAGTGTGAATTAATTCATTTGACCTGATATTCTAATTGCTCTTTCACAGTGAGTACTTTATAATTCCTTTAAGTTCCTGAATTGATGTTTACTTTTTCTGAGCTTTCCTTTTTCTGTAATCACACAAATTATCCCTGAACAATATGAAACGACCTCACTTGTTTATGTCCTTAGTCACTATGGCAATGGAATAGGGTTAACAAATTGGTAGAAAGCTTTTGTATTATTGTGTCCACTGCAGTGCTGATTGTATACAAACTGCCAGGCATAGTCTCAATCAGGCTGTAATCAGACCAATAATCCTCAGGCAGGCCCTGTTTACTGCTTGCAAATAGAAGTAGAAAGAAGAGATGGTCCATCTAAATTCATCCACTTGCAGGTCCCTGTGTCGTCCATTAGCGAGCTGTTGGAAAGGGCTTCACCATTAGAGGAAAAATATGTTTTCTTATTGAGTACACAGATAGCACAGATGTCAGTTTAATTAGCAAAAGGAGAGAGCTACATTAATCTGGCTGAACTCAATTAGAGTGTTCGAACTCAATCAACACATTATTTGGCAAGAACAAAACAAACCAAAGTCACTTTTTATTTTTCCTCCTCTGTGTTTTCTCCTGCTGTGAATCTGCATATTACCATTTCTCACCAATGCCGAATTGCACTTGTGAAAATTGGTGGGAGAATCGAGTTTCAATCCCACAATATATTAATCATTTGGGATTAACACCATTTGATTGGCTGCATCTCTCCTCGAAACCAAAGCCACGGCTCACGCAGGAGTTAGAGCAGTTTTAGTCGTCTGACTGACAGGTGGCTAAGATTATGTTTGAAATGCGAACACGAATTGATTTACAGAGGGATTGCCTTATAAATCAACCTACAAACAAGGATGTGAACCACGGGAGGCGGAGGCGCAAGGAGTGTGGGCGCAAAGAAAATGTAGTTAATCAGCAGCTGCACTGGAGCCTGAGACTTTTCACATTAATCTTCACAAACAAGGTAGATGTACAGTTGTAGATTTACACAAAAAATACAAAATTTATATATGTATGTATATAAAGTTATTTTTCTATGTTTATGAAAAGTTTTCTCTTAATTTAAAGGAGTGCAGTCAAGATCAATATATATATATATATTTTTTCATTTGCTTTTAATTGTGAATTTGTCAAAGAATTAATACACTATCCCATGTCTACGGTGTATTCTGAGGAATAGGTCAAATTGATGGATTTTTGTTTGATTAAAAAAAAAAAATCTTGTCAGCTTACAATAGTCATTTTCATATTAGGTTCTGTGTTTTTATCCGGTTGGTTTCATAATTTGCTGAGAAGCAACACATAATTAGAGGTTGAAAAAAAATGAAGTGCTGCTTCATTAGACAAAAATGTAAGGGTTTTAACAAAACTTTAGCCACATATTTTATTTGAAAGTCTTACCATCGGGTAAGACTTTCTCTGTAGTAGATGCACAGTCATGACACAAGTTTAATTGTTATTGCACTTTTTTTTTTTTTTGGCTTCATTCAGAGGCAAGTATTAGCTGATCAATGATGAAAAGAGTCTTTGGAATAAAAAGAAAAAAAAAACTAAAATTATTAAAGACATGAAGAGACTGTAGTCAGCAGCTTCTATGAGACTTGAACAGTGCTGAGGGATTAGAGTCACTAGAAATGACCAAGTGACAGTGACAGTGACATTTGTGACAACTTAACTGCCTGGAGCAATGCCCAGAAATCTAGCATCAAACAGACGTGAACAGACATGCCTAGTCAGCCGGCGTGGGTATAGTCGGACTGTGTACACTGACATCGCTGACGAGAGAAGCAAAGCGGTCACAGTGACCCAGACTCTGACATGGACAAAAATACAGGGAGATGGTGCTCAAAAAGAGATGGAAGACTGCTGAGAAGTCACAGGCAAAACAAATCAACATCAACACTGCAGGCTGACAGCTGAGCATGCACTAATGGACATTGATCTCCTAGCAAACCGTGCTCAACTGTTCATACAAATCAAAACTTCTTAAGGAAGTTGATCAGTACAGACAACAATTCAGTTTCCCATAAGAGTCCTTGATGATAAAGAACTGCTTCTGTACTTTAAGCTAGCAATGTAATCTCTTTATGTCTGCAGTGACTCCTTGTTCTTATTATGAATACCCAGGGGCTTTGACTTTCTGCCTGACTGACAGTTTATTTAAATTGTCACTGCATCCCCAAAACCGTAGGAATAAAATGTCTTCAATGATAAAGAGTACTTCTTAATATTACCAAAAAATAAAAAGGGATAATATCGTCCACAAAGCAGAAGGAATGCATTGCAGCAAAATCATAATTCAGTCACGTAGATTCATGATCACCCCTACAGCCCTGCGCACAAGGAGTTATTGTGTGGCTGCCTGATCTCAAAAGCACATTCTGCCATCAGTTGAATATCTTAGGATCTATTAAGGTGGTAAAAAGAACAAAAAAACAACAACCAGAAGTAATATAAACACACAAATTATGAAAATAGTTTGAATTTAAAAATTCCTATCTAAAAATACTTTATTTATCCCAAATGGAAATTAAATGGTCTAACTCATATTATTCAAGTTTCTTCAAGGTGTTCTTGTAAATACTGACAGCTGTGGGAGGGACAGGTCTGTGTTGAGATAAGTTAAGGTAAGGTCATTTTATTTATAGCATATTTTCAGCAACAAGGCAATTCAATTACATGACTTAGAAAGAAATACAACAAACCAAAGAGCAAAATAAGAAAACAAAACATATCAACCCATGTTTAAGAAGAGCAGGGGTTACATTACAAGTTTTTATTACAGCATTCCCTTGTTGCACTTTCATTTCCCAGTCGTCCCCTGAACAGAATCAGTCTTCTTTATCAAGCTGTTAAACCTTTTTATGTCCCTGACTCTGATGATGCTACCCCAAGAGATGATGGCACAATGTTCTACTCTTTTCACAACAGACTTGGAGAACATTTGCTGCAAACTCTCAAGAAGCCAAACTTCCACATGAAGTACAGCCTGCTCTGTATCTTGTAGATGGTTCACTGTTGTCTCCAGTTCAGTCTAGGTGAACACTAAAGTGTTCATATTCCTCATCATCAATATTCAATGATTGAAATAGTGTTTGATCTAAAACTGTTTCTCTTGAAGCCCACGATTATCTCCATTGTTTTGTTCAAATAAGTTCAGGCTGAACTGTATTAAATGCGTCGGAGAAATCAAAGAACATGATCCTCATCCGCCTGCTTTTCCAGATGACTGCAAGTTCGTCAAGGCGGTTGTATGACCGTGTCTTCAACTCCACAACGATAAGCAAAGTGCAGGGGTGGGATGTCTGTCTGTCTGGGGTCAGGAGAGGACGATGCTGAGCTTGTTCTTGAACTGAATGTGCTCAGTACCGTCCAGACTTCCATCTATCTAGTCCTCCTTTTGCTTGAAGCACATGACCTTTTTCATTCTCTAATGTAACTCTCTGATATTGTTCCTCTGTAGTTCCTCTCCAGCTTCTCTCTCTCGTACTTTTCAATGCTGTTTCTAATTTGTACTTTCAGTTGCTTTTGCATGTTCCTCAATATTTTTTTCACTCACTCCCTCCTCCTCATGTCCCTGGTGATCCAGGGTTTGTTATTGGGGGTTACTGGGGATTTCCCCCGTGGGCTGATGGGTTAGTGGTCCGGTGGAGAAGCTGTCCCGCCTGTTCCAGAGTCACGCAGCATACTCTTGTTTTCTCTACTTCATAGGTCAGTTCAGTGTATGTCCATGTAGTGGACCTGAAAAGCACATGACTGAGTCCATGTTACAGAGTCACCTGGATGACAATGAAGAACAGGGATCGGTTCCTGAAAGCCTGGCCTATAAAAATAAATAGCTCCTGTGGCGCTTATTAAAAACTGAACAGTCTTGAAAGAGTAAAGCCTTGGCCCTTACTATATGAATTAAATCTCCCTGTTTGTCTCTTGAATCCAGCAGAGATGTGCAGTGCAATGACTTTACCTCGACATGCAGGGCTGTCCAAAGGTGGTGTGGGGGCCTCTCTTCTTGTTAGCTACATCACCACAACTAACAGTGTTTCAATACAAATTTGATAGAATCTGGGATATGGCACCAATGTTAATTGGATGAGCTTAAAAGCAAGTACTGATAATTGGTTATTATTTGCTGATATGTATTTGTGGAAAGACAAAATTGCTCGTACACAATTGATTAATCTCATAGCATCACAGCTTCTGTCCACACAGAAGTTCATAGAGTTGCTGGCATAGTCAGCCTTGTCCTTAATGTCCCCTTCGTGTGGCTGGCACAAAGCATTCCAGTCTGCAACCTCAAAACAACCCTGCAGGACGGCTTCAGCTTTCTCACAGTTCTCTTCTTTGCAGCTTTTAATATTAGAAGTTGATCTGAAAGAGTCTTCTGGTTCAGTGGCAGAGTTCCAGCTTGGAGGGAGAAGATGGATCCAAGGAGGTAAGTGACAGCTGATGGATGGCTGTGTGAGGTCCTTATTATGTAGACCAGCTTGTTTTGGAAAAATCTGGATTTTGCAAGCTGATAAAACCTGGTAAAGACTGATGGTGGCAGACCTGCTGAGGACAACTATGGGTAATGAAGATTAGGAGGAAATGAGGCCTGTAGAAAAGGAAGCACTGTGGATTGGATGCCACCAAAAATCCAAACAGTGACACATAAAGGTGAGGTTTATAACTCCAGGAATTCCCAGAATGGCACAATGAGTTTTTCTGCTTTGATTTCTACCAGGATTGGTTGATCTTCAGGCTCCAAATGTTTGTCCAACAGCACACAGAGGACTTGATTGCTATCAGGTGTGGAGGCTCCAGCAGATCATATTGCCCAGGTGACATCCTCAGTTCAGGAAAGACTGGGACTTCTTATGGCTTTCTTCCAACGTTGAGTTTTAACTCAAATAGCCCCAATTCACATCAAATTTAATCTCAAGGCATTTACCAAAAAGTCTCTTTCATTCAATAACACATACATTCCAACTGATCCCAGCTGACAAACAATGTAATTCAATCTAGATTATTATAGAAAAGTTTTGTAAGGAAACTGAGGAGATTCCATCAGGTCATTGATTTGCATGATTCACTATCACTTGTGTTGTTGACTGTCCAGAAATTCTTAATACTTTTATTTTATAGTCTAACACCATTTTTAAACTTCTCCAAAGCTTTATCCTTGATCTGTCCAGGGTGTGATTGTGTTTCTGGGACTCGTGTATACGGCCATCACAGGTCTGAGTCCTGGCCTGTTGACATTTACCAAAAGTCTTCTCCCGCTCTCTCATAACCTCCTTCCCTGTCAACTCACTCTCAAATAAAAGCCTGTAAAGCCCCCCCAAAAAATTAAAAAAGACTGCCATTCTATTTGTTCAGCAGTGATCCTTTTGGTATATTGCTTGATGTTGATGTTAACATCTGAATATGGATATATATAAAAAAAAGAAAAAACGTCAGTTAAAATTGTATTTGCAGTTAGGGCCTTAAACAAAAACACAGACCTTGATTCACCCACTTTGTCATGCACACACGGAAACACCACAACACAAACATAAACTCTAAGATCTTTTTCAGTGCATCAGCCAAAAGCCCTGATGTCTGGTTTTTGCTCTCGAAGGACTGCTGATGCTCCTTTTAGCTAAGTTTTTAACAAAACATGCTCTCTTTTCTCCCTGTCAGTTATTCTGTCTCATCTCTTTCACCGCCATTAATACATTGTAACTCTCTCAGCTGTCATTTTCTCTCTCTCACAAATATGCACATTTGTGTGACTTTGCGTTCACATCAGCAAAATTTTCTTAATTTATCACTTCTTGTTGTCTTGATCTAGATCAGCCTCACATCTAGGGTGCTATCTCATTCTTTTGTGCTTCTTAGCCAATATATATGTTATTTTAACTTCTCTCTTTGTCTGGGCGTCACTATGGTTACCCCAATCCACACAAATCAACACAAGGCCAGTCAGAGACCTACAGCTGTGCAGAGGTGATTGCTGTGTGTTCATGTGTATTTTGGGGCGAGAATTAAGAAGAAATCTGATAGAAATTCAGGCTCAAGTTGTTTGGGACACACCATGCATAAAAGAGGAGGAGGAAATTAGTCAGAGCTAAAGGGATATAAGGGAGTACAACTTGATTCCTCCAGAGTGCCTAAATCTCTCTGAGGTTGTTTACAACCAGCAGCAGCCCTTATCATCATCAAAGCCTGTAAGTGACAGTCTCAAATCTAAACTGCTCTGTTTCCCCCTGCTCCTCCTTCACTATTTCTATGGAGACTGATTGCTTCAGTGGATGAATACACTGGAAACAAAAACACCTGATGGCTCTTTGGTTTCTGGTGAATCTGGCATTAATTCTTTGAAAAAGTGTTTATACCGAGATGTTTGTCTGCTAAATAGTTGCAAGTATGGTCACAGTATGGTAAGTTATCATAAAGCCCAGTATGTTTTCAAAAAATAATGAAAACATATTCTTGCTTCTTTAGTTTTGAGAAGATGAAAGACCATTTAATGGATGTAAAACATTTATTAAACAAGGCTTATCTCTATCAAGACACCAGCAGCTTTATGGTGTTTTTATCCTGGTCATTACTAGAGTAGTGTATGTAAGCTGAGTGATCAGGATTTTAGTACAGTTATATACAATGCAATCTGAGCCTTTTTAGCCTTAGCTGACAGATTTCCATACCAAAATGAAATTTGGCTATGACATGTTGCTGTTTTAATTGTTGCTCATTTTCTCATCCAGGAAAAAAAAAAAAAAACACCAAAAAATACAATTATCTCAAGGCAACAAATTTCATTAATAAATTACATTGTTTATCAACTAGGATCAGTTGTTTGTTGAATTAAAGTGACTTTTTCGGTAGAGTGCCTTGAAATGATAAAGTGGTGGGCTGATTGCTTTGTCGTGCACATTCTGTGTTGAAAGTTTTGGGTGTCCATTTTTTTTTTACTTTATTTTTTGCTTTAAACATGTCAAAGCACAACATTTTCTTTGAGTTTTTCCTTTGAGTTTTTCTAATTTACAAAGAGAGTAAGAGGGACTTGGTTACTCAGTCACAGTTTCTAACAGCTAAAACGCATCATGTAACATTTTAGTTATTGAATCAGTATGTAATGAGCTTAGTACATTTTTAGCCTTTTAGTCATTTTTAGTCTTGTCCAGAGGGGGCAAAAAGTTGAGAAGGCTGATGTAATTTTACTTTCAAAGTAGCAGCAGTCTTCGAACTCCCTAAATTGATCTTTTACACAAGGATTTACTCTCAGAAATAATGATTGCAGTAATTTGTTAGCTGTCACTTTAGTGGTAAGTAAATTATACATTTCTTCTCTGTAACTAATCCATTCTGTAAGGCTTACAAAATTACAACAAGCTATTAAAAGCCTTCATGGATTCACCTTGCTTTTTGTATGATGCTCTAATAAAAATGCTAAGCAAAGTTGATTGAAATTCTTTCATACTAACAAGACCATTGCACATTCTTTTTCTAACAACTCTCCCAAGTAATTCCCACTGTCTTAAGGTTTAGATCCCTGCTTTTCCAGTGAAATGACATTAGTTGTTTTACAAAATGAAACTTACTATGAGACTTACAACGAAAGCTCAACTTTCTTATATGCTTCGAAAATATTTTGCTTTAAACTAGCAAAAAAACAGACGTAACCTTGCTATGTTTAGCATGCTTCATGCGTGATAATTTCCTGATCCTCCTATAAAGCTAGAAAATCTCTTTGCATTCATTCTGCAATGTCTAAAATGTAGTCTGTTCCTTCTGTCCACTCCCCTTGGCAGAGGCGGTCAGGTGCGGAGGTTTTCCAAGGCTACAAGATGACACCAGAGAAAATAACAATTGCTGGTGAAGCAGGTAATTTTCTTCATTCAACTGAAGAGACTAACATCAATGAATCTCTGATTGCAAGAGAATAAAGAATAAATGATGCACACACACACGCCCACACGCATGCAAGCCAGTGGGTGTAGATCCTTCATAGAAGCCTCATTTGATTTCATACTTTACATAGAGTTGAAATCCAGCTGCTTTTCTCTTTGCTTTATATTACATACTCCACTATACATCCACTATTGAAAACAAACCAGCCAACAAACGAAATAAGACTGACACATTTGCTTCTACAGCAAAAAATAAAAAAATAAAAACATCTCCCTTCCTGCTCATATTGATTTGGCAGATCAGCACTGTTTTCTTTTCTTCCTCAACCTCCTTTCCCCTGTTTTGCTGCTTACTTCAGCCCTGTCCTTCAATGCTCACAAAAAATCTTTCTGCCATTGTGAAACCCCTGTTGTGCACCTTTGTCTACAGATCTGTGCGCCAGGTGTTAAACCAGCTCCACAAACCTCTTTCTACTAAGCAGCTGAGCAACATGAGAGCTGTGGAGCCATATGGTAGCCGATGAAGCTGCAAATCATGTGAGAACAGGTTTATCAGTTAAAGAGGAAGTGTTAAGAATAAACTATTATTGTTTTTTCCTCCTACTCTTCTGCTGCAAACAAGCTCTGATATGTTAAAATAAAGCCTAGCTCTTTAGCTGTATAATGCTAATGTATCTTTTTTTTTTTTAAATGACCGTCTATATCGTTAAAACTTGGACACAGTTGCACATTCCAACAGCACATTGATCCCAATTATACATTAGATTATGTTTTAGAGACAAAACGGGTTAAAACTAAACTTCATAAATCAACCTTACAACAATCATAGTGAAACTGAATAGTCCATCCTTTAAAAGACAAGAAGGGTGAAAACCCGCCAGAACCTTCTTTACCAAAAGAATAGGTTTTTGCTAAACTTGCAAATGGAGTTTTGTTCCCATGTTATTGGGTATTATGTGTATCTTTGAACCTGTATGCAGTTCCCACAGGACTATGTTTGCTTAACATAGTCCTGTGGGAGTAACTATAGTTAGTGGCAAGAGATTTAGAGAACATCTTTTAAACAGGGAAGATCTTCATCCCTGAAGTATCTGACCTGGATGTAACCTTAAGAGATGAATGGTCTCAAAAGCAAAGTGTAGATTGAGAAACAATGAAACAGAAGCTGTCTGAGAATGTACAGTCTCTGAGCATGGGGTAAAAATAATTCTGTCTAATCACCATCAGTATTCTACATTTTCTTATTTGCACAAATACTAATTCCAATATCGATGTTTGGGATATTTTTTAAAAAGCATAATCTAAAGCTATGTGAAGAGATCATTGACAGTTGCAAAACCTGCAAGACTCTTGATAAATGGCAAAAAATAAAAACAAAAAAATTGCTGGAAATAACAGAACATTTCCTTCAGTACCTGTGTTCCCAGATGATTAACTGCAGAATACATTTGTCAGTTTAAGCAAACTGACAACAAAACCATCTGGCTTAGTCGTATGTGAACTGTCAGAGTAAAAGTCTTTATTCAACTTTTTTTCTTTTTTCTTTTTTGTGTTAAAACTGCAGGATCATTGTTAAGTTTGAATTGGTGGAGATTACACAAATGCACTTTTCTACAAGCCCTGTTCAGTTAATTAATCAGAATTAATTAAAAGATCACTGCACTACTCATGCAGTTAAATGGCTTGCAGAATTTAAAAACAAAGGAAAATGTTGTAAATCACACCAAAGGCTTTTAAACTAAATAAATCAATGTGAAGTGAGTTCCAGTTCTGGTCTTCATTAGCATTTTTGCTACTGAGTTTTCTAATAACTGTAATGGAGCTATGATTTTAACAAAGATCAGAACGCAAAGGAAAACAGTAATAAATCCAGTCCTTAGCACACATTAGCATTTCTACAGAGAGAAACAACGGAACTGAGTTAATAATCTTTGGATTATAAAACATCTTGTAATCATTTCAATGAGAAACATAAATACAGGTTCTGATTAAGTTTAACTACTTTTTTATTTTTAACATGATTATGTTTGATTGTGGGGAGAGTTTCAGTCTCTAAACTGCAACAGATTCCAGACTTTTCCACTTTACCCAGTGCAACGGTGTGATCAATAGTGCCAAAGGGAGCAACTGTGTCCGATCATGTTTCATTTTCTGGACCCGTTCAGCACTTTGTGTGTGTAAAGTGCTCCATTAATAAAGACTGACTGACTGACAGCATGAAGAACAGCAAAATGCCTGCATCTGTCAAAGTGTTAAAATGCTCACACAAAACGTTGAACAGAGACACAGAGTTTTTCCTTGATAGAACCCAGACATCAGTTGTTCTCTATCAAAGATTTCCTCAAAGGAAACAAGGCTCCACATGTACCCAAACTAAAATGGTAACATCAGCAACAGGCCTGTTCATACGCTTTTTCACTTGCGTTGAGTTAAAAGACAGAAATCCATGGGTGCTCTTTCTCAGCAAAAACAGGCGGTATCCGAACACTACTGATAATTGGCTCTGACACACATTCACTTCTCACTGTTACTAAAATAATTTCAGCTCTTTCCTATTTGGCTTTGGCTAACAGGTTATCTCGCCACACTTTTAGACAGATTTCTACCAGTTAATTATAAAATAGTGGCAATTTAACACAAGCAGCAACAATGATAAGCAAATAGTTCTGATTAAGGAATGATTGCGGGCAATATTTGTACCAGTCTTGAATTGTGGTTGCGGTCCAAACAAACTTATTTCAAGGGCTGCAGTTGGTTGCTCAATACCTGCTGTAGGACAGCCTTTCACTGCAAATCGCTCCAAGTCGCTTGAGTTTTTTTTTTCACACTTAGAAACTCTGTTCAGTCAGACTGAATGGAGAGCATCTCTGAGCATAAATCATCAAGTATTGTTAGTTTTTTTCTTTGGATTTAGGTCTGGACTTTGACTGGGCCATTTTAAGTCATTGATGTGCTTTGATCTAAACTATTCTCTGGTATAGATCACAGTTTGTTTTTTTTTTTGTTTGTTTGTTTTTTTTTTCTAGCTAGAAGTTTTAGACTTACAGAGAGAAGAATATAGCCCTGGCGTTGCCATTGCATGATGCTGCCATCACTATGTTTTACAGTCGGGGTCGTGCGTTCAGGGGAATGTGGACAACACTTTCCATGTACGTTAAAAATTACGCTGTGGCCCCACCTAACCAAAGCACCATCGGCCAATTTGTGTGTTTGGGTGCGATTTATTTGATGTCAAGGCGTCTTAAGGAATCTTCTATTGACCTTTTAGTCTATTGACAGACAATAGACTAAAAGGAAAAATCTCATAACCAGTTGGCTCATTGTGCTGCTCGCCTGCATGGAGGGGAAATGGATTCACTTATTAATAGCAGAGGGAATTAAGAGCAGGCAGCAGCTTTTATCTAAAAATCAGATTATGATTGTTTTTTTGTTTTTTTTTATCTAATAACTTCTTTTCATAAATAAATAGAATTTAAAAAAAAAGACATCCACCACAACGCTGAAAGGTTAGTGATTTCTTTTTGTCAAATTGCTGGGTTACTTTACCACAGGTTTGTTTTTTCTTTTTTTTGTAAATTCCCTCTGAGGAAGTCATTGCGCATATCCTATGCTGACCACTGCATAGCATATATAGCATAATGCAAACTGAATATCTGTCGGCTTTCTTCTCATCACTCCTTCTTTTTACATATTTAAAAAATGCATAATTTTTCTTCTATTTTAAAATCATGCACTGCTTTTTGTTTATGTTTTAGAAAAACATCCAGTAGAATATAAGTGTGTGGCTATAATGTGTTAAAATGTGAAAAGGTTTGAATATGAATATTTTATCAATAAGAACAACTGCCTTCCTTTTTCATTTCACCAAGGTCTCTGTTACACAGGTAATGCGAGTCCTGCAGCAGTATATATTTATCCTGTGTGCTTTTAACCCTCGCTGCTTTTCATCTGTAATAATTTTGTGTCTTCTCTGCTCGTGTGTCCTCCCTCTTTGTTCAGCTTTATGCATAAGTAAGCTTTGCTCTTTTAAAGAGAGCAAAAGCAGCCTGTCTGTTAAAAAGGTGTAATTTGTGTGTGTGGGTGCAGCACAGTGTACGACAAACACAGAGATAAAGCCGATCCTCTGCTCTGAGTTACAAGGTTGTGGGTCAAAGATGTGCCAAAAAAAGACGCAGTGGAAAGAATAGAGGAGTTCTGGAAACAAACATGGTATGAAAGAGGGAATATTTTCCCCAGGATTCAGCGTGCTGACAGAATTGAAGACTTGTGAGGGATTTCCTGGAATGCAGAGTCATTTTTTTCCCCCCCATCCCTCCTGCAGACTCGGCAGACACGAGCAAGTGCTTTGTTTCACAGAAATAACTTCTCCGCAGCAGCCCGCGAGATTGTGTCTCATTCAGCCTCACCTCCTGAGGGGGTACACCAATTCCTTCCCTGCTCTGCCCTCCTTCGCTACCCTGTTCTCTCACCTCCTGGATGGATTGCGATGATGGCTCAGACCGGCTGCACCTCGAGCTCTGTCTGAAAAATGAAAAGAAAAGCGCTGACACTTGACAGGTGGTGACACTGTGTTTACCAAACCTCAGCAGTAGGGAGGTAGACTTTAACAACAACATTTTGCGCAGTTTTATGGAGCCTATTCAGACCCAGAAGCAAAAACAGACTGAAAAACAGCCCTGATTCTTTTTTCTTAAGGATAAAGTGTCTTGAATTGTTCACAAAAAAGAGAGTTCACAACAAAAGCTGCGATCGGGAGGTGGGAACAAAAACGCTGTCGCTGTCATCATTAACTCTAATGGATTCTGCCATTGTGTGAGTTGGTTACAGTGCCTTTCAGTGTCATGGGTAAAGTAACAATCCACTAAAACGGATGTGGCCATTTTCATCCGTCTGTCTCTCTGTGCATGTTGTGCATTTTTCATGTGGCAGTGAACTGTGTTAGATAAGAGGTCCAAAGTGAATTGTGGGAAAGTAAAAGTTCATGAAAGTGAGATTACACCGTATTTCAGGTAATTTTTGAGGGCTGGCGCAAGCCGAAAGAGAACACGAGGAGGGAAAAACAGGATCCCTTTAATCTTCACCAGCTTTGTTAGCTTTGTCTCTTTGGTAAAATGATATTTATGCATAAGATGTGGTTTTCATTTTCAACAAGATTCACAGCATGTTAGTGCTCATGATGAATGGGGGCTGTTTTGAAGGCGGGCTTGGCAAACAAAACACACACACACACACACACACAGATATGCTTGTTGCACAATCCTACAAGAATTCCCCAGAAGAATTATGAATTGAAATCAACTAAAAAAGAAAACAATCTTTGTGAGGCCTTGTAAAAGAATTCAGTTCCTTGAAACATTTTCGGAATTTTTCAGATCTCAATCACAAACTGAATTTAATGTGATAGATGTAAATAATAGCTTATTTATAGAATGGCTTTGTGCATCCAGATCCTGATTTGTTTGTTTTGTCCTGTTTGGCTACAACGTGACACAATGAGACAAGTTCATTAATGCTATGGCAAGAAATTGACTAAACACCAGTGTCTGAAAGACCACGTCGTACTATGAAGTACATGAAAGCTGAGATGAATTAGGATTCATGTGAGTATTAATGTCTTCAGGTCTATATTTCAGTAGTATTCAGTTTGAGTGTGGGAATCTGATAGGCTCTGACAGGGACCAAGCTGTGATGGTTATACTGCGGGATCAGAGCGTTTGTTAAATAGCATGGTGAACACAGCATGCTGGGAACAGTTCACACCACAGGAAGCTGTACAGAAGAAAATATACATTGCGACTGATATGTCCATCCCAACATTTTATGTCATATATCCCAAATGTACATTGACATAAATTACTTTTTTTGTACCTTGAGATTGTCATATTCTGATGGGATGGTGGAAAAGACTGTTGTTGTGTGAGAGGAGTTGGTCTATTATCGAAGCTATTCAAGCCTAAAATGTCATCTCAATTCAGAGCATCTTGCACAGTAAGCACAAACCATCCTAATGTCAGTGTCCACATTTCTAAAGAAGACATGAATAATCAGGGGTTCCTAAAACACAAGAATGCTGAATGGGTATAATAGCACTTTGCACCAATTTGATGATTTAATAACCTAAATAACAGATTAAAAATAATAAATATATTTGTTGTTGAGCCCGTATGTCTATTTATCCAATAATTTAGTACAATAATGAGGACAATATTGCTCATGTCCATTTCAGTCGTCTGTTGGCTCTTTAACAAACTGGTAGTGATGAGTAAAAGGCCACATAGTTCATGACAACAGGTTCCTAGAACATTCGACTAGAAAAAAAACAAAAAAACTTTAAAACTACACTTCAGCTTAAATTTGGTTTGGAGTTTGCACTTTAAATTTTATTATCTTCTTTTTTTGCAATTAACATATTAATTTGTGCAAAAACTTCAGGTTATTTTGTTTTGTTTTGTTTTTATATTAACTGCACATGACTTTGAAGTACCTTGTGTATAAATAGTTCTACAAACATAAACTAAAATCCCCCACCATTTTAAGGTTTTAATTCATCCAGGACTTCATTCACACCTTTAGATGTTGCTGGATATTCTAATCATAGCATACTGTATGTTCTTCTTCTACCTGTGTTGATTTGATTACCTTGATTACTGAAGGATTCACCAGTTAAGACTGATTGCAACAAGGTATTGTGTCATCTTATTAGGCGCCTCTCAAATGAGTTGAGTTTTATGCCATTCATCACCAGAAGAAGCCACCTTTCATCACTCAAGGGTACGGACCATCTGGCTTCAATTACTATCTAAGACTATTTCAATTCATTGTGAAAGGTTATTATATTATTACGTTTCAGTGGAATGGGCTGCCACTGCACAAAGCCCAGTCATCTTTATACAGGCAGTGTGGCGTAGTAGTGTAGAAAAAAAATAAATGGCACAACCCTGAAAGCAGGAGCAGAACCTTGTGAGAGTAGGGTTAAACATTAATTCTCCTGGTGAGCCGCAGACGTCTCTGTAATGCAGACAGATCTGAGGAGCGAGGGTTATAGCTTTGCGTCTGGCCACATATATTCACATGACCTGTAAGTGACACACGGATCGTCTCATTTTCCTCCATCTCCTCTGCAGGTAAGAGATTCATTACTCCCTTGTTTGATATATAGACCACCCGGCCACCCCTTCTCCTCTGAACGAGTTTGAAATACAGCAGCACTGCTGACAGGGTAAATACCTCCGAGCCACGTCCCTTTATTCAATTTCTTGCCTGTCGAGGATACAAGCGGCAGCAGTTTTAAATGGTGCCCGTCTAAGTGAATTACTGCTGAATACATTATGAAATCATACATATTTTTTGTTTTGGCTGCCTTGAAACTTTTGTAGAAACAATAGACAAGTTAGACGGGAAAACATCACATTGCAACAAGGGGAATGTTAAAACATTCAAGGAGAAACTAAGCTAATTATGAGTGGGCAAAAAAAATGTTATGTCAGAAATCATAATAGAGTTTATCCATTGCTGTAATGATTTGGCATTTAAACAGCTTTAACTACAAACCCTAATAATAAGGGGTTTGTAGTTAAAGCTAATAAGATAATGGTACTGAAATGATGTATCTAATGTAATTAATACATTAGATACATAAAAATTCCTACCGATGTTTAGGTGTGTCAGTTTTCTACCTTTGATAAGAGGGAAAGAGCATAAATATTATTATTTGCCTCTTTGTAGAAAACACTTTTCTTCTTTTATGACAGGAGGAATAAAATTTAAATGCTCCTAAATTCCAAAACCTTTTTTTTTTTTTTTTTTGGTTATTTTGTTCTCCTGGTAGTTTTGGAGCTGTTCTTTGTCCAGTATTCAGAGTGTGTGTATAATAAATAACCTCAATGAGAGTTTTAATCCATCACAGTGACATTTTTCCAGCTCAGAATCAAAATCGCTCTCTACAAATGTTAGAATGCAATTTAAAATTCTCTTTCTAATGCATCTTGCTTCCATTCACAACCTTTGATACGCATCATAAAAAGGCTTCTTTTGTATTTCAATAAATTATAATGGCAGTAACCCAGTGTCAGAGCTCCAAAATCTGTTAATCATATGCAAAACTCATATTCTTCAAAACAGATTTTTAATAGAGTTGACACATTGCATTAACATGGTGCATCCCCACTGGAACTGACTAACGGGAGTCTAAGGTGCATTTCTCACATCACACTGAGCTAATCAGGCAGAGTGTGCAGGAGTAATCAACTTCAAGTTGAGTCACCACTATGTTTCAGCATCTATGTTTCACGTGTTGTAAGCAAGCACTCTGATTGGTCAAATAAGGGCTGACATCAACAAAGGTGTGCAACAAAGGTCTACTGTATCAAAGTGTGCAGAGGTTATAAATTATTGATAACTAGGTGGAAAATAATTTATGGACCAGATATGGTCGCATCCAATTGTGTTCAACGGAAGTTCTCACAAGCCGGTTCTTGCATGCTTTAGAGCTTTTGTGGTTCAGCACACCTGAAGCAAATAATGGCTCATTAGCAGGCCTGCGCACAGCTTGATGACGTGCTGGGAAGATAACATCATTTTAATCAGCGAGACATCTAAAGCACGCAGGACACTGGAACTTCAGGTGTGGAGGTGGACTCCCCCAGTTTAGATGATGAAAATTTTAATGGAGATAATCTTCATTTTTAGCTTCTTGTTCAGTGCTGTGAGATGACATTTAGCCACTTACAGAATATTTCAGTGTTTTTTTTTTTTCCTTTTGTCACACTTAAATGCTCCAGATCGTCAAACAAATGTTAAAATTAGACAGAGATAACACTGAATAATCAAAATGAAGTTTCCAAACGATGACTGTTTATACAAACCAATCCTAAGTGAAAACGTAACAGCCCCATCATCCAAATGTTCCCAAAACTGATGTCACAAATTGATTTAGATCAGTTATGTCAAGTCTTCTCAGTGATGATGCGAAACAGCAGACCTGGGTTATCACACACCACCACCACCACCATGTTGGACCGTCCTGGTATCTTGTTTTTCTGAGACTGTTTTACAACAGATGTACTGTTTCCCACGCCTTCCAAAAAAATCCAGCTTTTGGGATCATCAATATGTTTTTTGGTTAATGTGAGATGCACCTCTATGTTCAATCACTTTCCTATAAAACATGAACTCTGACTATAGCTGATTCAAATCAGAACTGCAGTGCTTTCAGTCTTCAAAGCACCCTTGCTTGGAGTAAATTTAGTAGAACGCTTCACCATCATTTCAAGTTTCAAGTCTCACTGTTCCCTTGTGTGCCAAAGTCTTAGAAATTAGCTTGTAGCCCTGTTCATCTGTTTTTCAATGCCTTCCTACAAGTTCATCAGATGTCATATGGACTCTATTGAAGTGAATTCTTGATGCTACAAAGAAATCAGGTCCAATAAAGTAGTAAGCAATTATTTTTCCACATAAAACCAGGTTGGTTTAGATCACTTTTTCTTTTAGAAATGCAATCTTCTTTTGAAAAGTGATTCCTTTTGTATTCACTTTGTAAGCATCATTTGAAACACCAGGGCAAAAAATGAATTTATTAGGAGCCAAATATTAAAGTAGAAATGCTGCAGACTAAGAGGCAGGGAAGAGGAATCAAATTATAACGTAAAAATATTTCTCACTCCCAAACTGTAAAAGTTTTTCTTTGAGTAAGTGGTTTATTCTTTCATTTTGTGAGCACAGTGGACAAAGCTACCTGCCTGGGCTTGTTAGGAACAGGCTTTAAAAAAAGTACACCTCCGCTGATTTGACAAGTTAAACATTTTGGTGTAATTTACTTTGCTTTGCAATTAGCCTTGCATAAAAAAGAATTTTCTTTATTTCTTTGAGCAATTATCCATGTTGAGAAAAGAAAAGATGTGAATGCTGTGGACAAAATCAGTTTCCCCAGCGAACAATACCTGGCTGCTTCCCCCACGACATCGTAAGTGCTGACCAGTGTAAACACTTCACCAAACTGCTTTAAAATAATTGTGCCACACAACATAAAGTGCATTCAAGGGCCATGATAAATACATCATCATTGTTTGGGTCAGAGGGCTGTAATTATCCCCAGAACAATGTGAAATTGCTGCAATTATGATGCAAATGTTTTGAATGTATTCATTTGGTAAGGGTAACAGTTTTGCAATGACCTTCCATTTGAGAGAAAAGTGAAGTTGAGAAAAGGTTAAGAAAGATATTTTCTTCAACAAAGCTGAGACCTCCTAATGATCTGTAGATGTGTATAGAATTTTCTTTTCAACAGAGAAACAGATGCACAAAATGAAAACACAATGCCTCATTATCATTGCATGTTCCTTTATTTCAGATCTGATAAGTGGGATGGCATAAAAACCACAATCATCTTGTATTGATTTAGCTGGAACAAATTATGCTGACAGCATTGTCATACACCCACATACATGTTTATTCCTAAAAACACACAGGCACACACACACACAACATGGGGGAGCAGTGGGGCTAATTTGTTTAGAGGAAATTAATTAGTTATTATTAGGGAGAAAACAACGGAGCAGAGGCAGGGTGTTTTAACGGCATGACGTTAAAGAGGCAAACCTGTCATGGAACAATAGGCTAATATCCACCCACCGCTCCCAGCTACCGCTCAATTACTTTATCACACAATAGGAGACGTTACACACGTATAAATGCGAGGAGCTTGTGCGGTTTCTGATTAGTCCCTCCGTCGGAATGCTCAGTCGTGACTGAATGACAGCTAAGAATGGGGTTGTATATTTCTGTGTGCATTTCTAGTTGAACCAATGTTTCAATATTAAAGCAATCACCTCTCATGCTGTTGAAACAGTTTTCTATTGGTGATCCCTCAAACAAATTAGAGAACTAAATACAGATATATGGCTTGCTAGTACTTCTACACTCTCTGTCTATGTCTACCTTAGTGGACAAAAACATCATCCCTCTTCATCCCATTGCGTGGTATCTTCCTCACAGCCACTTCTTGAGCACGGACAAAGCAGAGTTAAAGGTGAACTGGGCCCTGTGAGTTCCTCTGTAAGAAAGCAGTAGGGAGCCTGCCTCTGGCCTGTGGCCCATCGCCATCAGGTCCGCAGCAGCTTTTTCCACGTCCCATCCTCCCTCCTGCTGGTGGGACAGCATGTGGGAGCTGAGTAGGGGGTACAAGGCTGAGGAGACGCAGCCCACCAAGAGGCCCGCGTCCAGGAGCAACGAAAGCAGCTCTGTGTCGCAGGAGGAGGCAGTCTCCTGCAGGGAAAAAAGACAGGATCCAACAAGTGTAAACATACATGTGATAAAAGCTAAGTGATACAAAGATTATATTAAAAAGGTGCATTCAGACCCCATTACTTTACTTAATGGGGCTGAATGTATAGATTTTTTAAAAATATAGTCAAGTGATGTATCTTATTGATATTTATTTATGTGATAAACCAAGACAAATAGTAGTCTGTCAATCTTTAGTCTACTACAACAAATTGTCCTCAGAAAGTACCTAATTAGTAAAAAGTCTCAATATAAATACAGATGTCCTATAGTTCGTTTGTGAAGAACTAAGCACAGCAATCACACGGTGTGACCCAAAACAACCCTATTGGGATCGTTTAGAGGAATTGGTCTTGGCATGGTTTTAAACACACTCTAAAGGTGTTTGTTTATGGTAGGACGTGAGCTGACCTCAGTTCAACGCTGCAAATCTGAGCCAAGCGCCTTCCAGTAGCCAGATATGGATCGCAATGATAGATTTGATAGAGTAAACAAACTAATAAAGGCTGCATGCCTTTCCATAAAGCCTAATGCTACTTTTAGAAGGTCTTCTCATAATTAAATTTGCTTCCTGTATTTACATTTGGTAGTCCCGCCTCGACCCCCCCGGCCAATAAATAGAGTGACTTCTCTCTTTTGACTGTTATCTGTGTGAAAAGAATCCAAACCAAGAAAAAAACTTAAAAGTTAAACTCAATAATTGATTTGGACCACAGTAAAAGAACTCTACATGTGGAAATGTCCTTGGAGAACAATAATAACCAACAGCATCAGAAAGATTCAGGAACACAGTGAGGATGAGGGAGAAAACTGTGAGAAGAGCAAGGATTGGTTGTAAGACAATATCCCAAGCTTTATATATCTCACGGAGCACTATTCAATCCATCATCTGAAATTAGAATGGCACATTTGCAAACCAACAAAGAAACAGCCATCAAACTAGAAAGTAAAACTCATAAGAAAAACAGCAGAGACAATTGGGATGCACAACTAATAAGTTTAACACATGACAATGGGGGAATAGTTTTAAAAGAAATTTAAATAATATTGAAAATCAGGACTTATTCCGTATCTTTCTTCTGTTTATTAGCCAGAAGTTAGCCATACTCCATTCAATCTGACTGAGCCCAAATGATTTGCAGCTACAAAGTGATTCTAAAAAAATATTTATTGAGATGGAAGGAACATAAATATGCACTTTATAGATTTTTATTTGTAGAAAAACTGTTCTTCCACTTCACAATTATGTGCTGTATTACATTGGTCTGTCACATAAAATCCACAGCTGCAGTGGGTGATGTACAGGTTCTAAAGTTCTATTAGATCATAAGACACTTTGTCTGGTGTGAGTAGTTGAAAATGTTTCATAAATACACTTGACCTTCACCTAAAAAACCGTTATACAGCTCAGCTCAACAGTATGGATACTTCTGGAAGGTACTGTAAAAAGAAAGTTACTGGTGAAACACAGAACATTTCTGCATCAGCAGCAGAATGTGAGAGTTGTGAGTGATTACATTGTCCCATGCTTGATGAAACCTGATGGGGTCACAGTGTCACATCACATCTTATATTGACCCTGATGCTGACCACCACTCCCCCTGGGATGAGCCTTCACACACACACGCACGCACGCACGCACACGCTTATATTCAGTCCATGCAGTCACTTGTGTTTTCAAGAGGAACAGTATAAGCCCCCAGAAGTATAATTGTAAACACACAGACCTCTATGTAATATTTTAATCACATCATCTGCCTCCTTACATCAGTCAATTACATGCAAATTCCACCCACTAAATGCTGCGGTGAGTGGTGTACGGGGCATGAAAAATCAAGGCTGAGTGCCAAGGGTTGAGAGGCCGTCTCTCTGCCTCTGACTGTGAGTCAGCCCTTCTCCTCTGTGACCTCTCACCTGTTTGCTCTCTCCATTATTAAGCTCGAATTCGCTTTGGCCAACTTTACACGCGTGCGCGGAGACAACAGCCAGTCCTTGTCCAGGTATTTTTGGAGCTGAAGCAGATCAATTATAAATGTTGGCCCCATGTCTTATCCTGTTTTTGTGGAGATGGTGAGCGAAGCCGGATGAGTTTCTGCCCCCCACACCCTTTCACCTCTAAAATCTCTCATCTCTGTGTGAGCCACTTCTCCTTTTTTTTTCTACCTCTCGCTTTGAGGACAGTTCATCCTTTTAAAAAAAGCACAAAGAGTTTTAAAAGGATGGCATGATGGGGTCTGAGCATTTCACAAGAGACTTCACAAACATTTAGCTGCTGTCATTGATGATGACATAGAGCCCTGGTGGAAATACTGATCAAGTTTTTCTGCAGTGTTTGAAGATCTCCGAAGGAGCATTAGTATTCAGGGTTTGTCTCCATTTTCGGTTCAAGTAGACCAAAAGTGTATGGTTACTTTGGGACCGAGGGAGACAGAGCTGACGGATAACACTTATGGAGATATAGTTCTTTATGTCATGCATGAGTAATAATTTAATTTCTGGGCCTTCCATTGAGAGAAACGACTGGAGGAATCATGACAAGCCGGGGAGGGGGAACAGAGATGGACTACGAGGTCATTTCAACATAATGACAATTAAGAGAATGAAAGACATGAAAGAAGTGGCAGTGTGGGAAACCTATGATAAAGATAAAAGGGATGAGCCAAAGAGCAGTAGGGAAGACATGCACTCAAAGCAGCTGGTGCATACATTTTTAAGTGTCCAGGAGCTGTACACCAGAGCCAAAGTGAAGCTTTTCATAAAGACTTTCACACTTTGGATCAGACCTTTTTCATTTTGCTGCCTCAACTGAGTCCCCCATCTCCAAATATGACAAGACATATATGAAGATGTTCTGTATGTTGACCTATTCCAAAACCTTTTATGATTATCTAGAAAAGTAATTACTTTCACAAAATGTATAAAGATTAGAGCAGCAGAAACAGAACTTTCTGATAAAACTGAAACAAGCTTTTCTCCATAGTAGTGTCCCCACAATATTCTACAGTGTGGCAGACTTGCGGAGAGTAGTGAGGGGAACTGAAAGGGTCACTAGAGTCTCTGTTTCAGAGACTTAATCTCTTCTCCATTAACTTCCTGAACTGCCTGCCATCAGGCAAACTGTGTCACAGCCTCAAATCAGGACCACCAGACTCCCAAACAACTTTCTGCCTCAAGCTGCTAAAAACTTTAACTGCTGTTAAAATCATGAAAACCAATTAAAAATCTTATTTGTAATATTTGCCCTCTGTAATAAATTCCTAAAAAAGCAATCTGCTTTACTTTCAGTTTACAAGGAGATGACATTAAATTTATTTAAAGATGAAAAAGGTACATACCTGGACTATTTGTTTCTAAAATGTCAAAAATGTGTTCCAAAATATGCACACAAAAAAAAAAAATCTTTTGTACTACATCTCCTATTATCTAAAGTTCTCAAGACCATTAAAAACAAATATGAATGTCCATAATTTTTCGGATCTTAAGACAACAATGAAACTTAATATGCCAAGAACGGAAAATGCAAAAATCAATAAATGGCAAATTAGGAAAATATAAATATCTTAAACAGATTTCAAGACAATCCACTTATTTGAAAGACAACAATTAGAAGTGAAACTGGAGTTATTGTTTATGAAAAGTCAATAAATGCACCTGTCCACAGTTGGTAATAGTTTCAAAGAGCAAAATTCACCCACATTTCTTGACATGATTGTGTTCATGATTCATCACCTTGATGCCCATTCTAAAAAAAGGTTGAAAGACTGACTTATTTTGGAATTTAAAGCTTCAAGCTTTGCAGCTAATTACATTTAGTAGTTACAGACTTGGATATAGAATTTTCCGACAGTTAATAAATCAAACCTGAAAGATTAAAAACCTACATACAAAATTGTGAAGCTAACCTGCTGCTGACCCATACATAAACCAGAAGCACTGCAGCTTCTGTTTTATGTAACTGACTGTAAGGTGACTCAACATTAGCCATCAGAGAGGAGAGATGAAGGTGCCAAGGCTGTCGGTGTTTGAGACATTACACCTGCAGGGCTGGGAAGGGAACAAATTAGAGTTCCAGCACGCAGGGGAATTATCACATACAGTCAGCATTGGCTGCACAAAACACGAATATTTGGAATGGAAGAGAGGGGTGGAAGTATGCATCGGTCAGAGGGAACTGTGACCAATGCAGAGAAATAAATACTAATAAAATTCTGTCGTTCTCCTACTTTTGTTTATTATGGAAGAGCTCAACAGACCTGCAGAGCAGAAAGCAAGTAGGGGCTTCAAACAGTATGTTCACTAACACACACCACACACACACACACACACACACATTCCTATACCTCCCAGGCTATTACAGTTTGATGGTGTCAAGAGAGACAGCCGATTTGAGTCTTAGAGCCAGCCGGATTGACAGCTGAGCTGAAAATAGATGTGAAGAAGCATGTGAGAAATGGAGGGCTGGAGTGGAATCTTGATATTAGAGCAGCAGAGATAACTTTGTGTCCTAGCAGCATGAAAAGCTCTGTCACATTTCAGGCACGAGTGTTAATCCAGCATTCTCACCTTCTGGATAAGTATGCAGCATCAGACTGCTGAGGGCAATGACAAGGTTCGCTTTGCCCCAATATGCTACAGCTAAATTCTATATACAGGAACCAACAGCAAAGTAAAAAAAAACATTTCACCTTGGAGGCTGTAGTCAGAATATTGCGGACATATTTTGATGCAGGCTTTCTATGACTGAAAAACTTGAACCGTTCAGCACTTTGTTGCAAGAATTATTACAACATGTCTTTTTTAAAATATTTGTGAACATTTCAGCTGCACTATAATGTTTTTCTTTTTAAGTTATTAGGATCACTGCCTCCTATCAGTGGAATAACTCAGTCTACTTTTTGCTCCCTTTGATGTCTTTGTTGAAATATTTGTGGAATTATTTGAGGAAGTGACGCCAACATTCACTATGAACTTACTCGAAAACATTTATAATTTAAATAGGATTGCAGTTCAATCCCTGCAAATAACATTGTGAATACAAACTCTTTGGTAAGATGAAAAACATTTAATTTACCTTCAACAAACTATAACTAACATACTTTTACTTTGTTCAAACATATGAAAAGGTGCATTAGAGCACGAACAAAGTGATTAATTGGACAATTATTTTGCTATTATGTAGCTCCAAACAAATTTGAAAAAATAAGCCTATGTGATTTTATTCAAGTCCGGGTGGCAATTTCCTGACACCAGTGGTCCATTTACACTCAGGCTTTAATGCACCGGAAACAAAAAATATGACTGCCAGTTAATTTCACCTGACCTTCCAGAACAATGGCTTTTTTTCTTTGAGTGAACTTGTGCCCTTCTCACACATCACCTTTTACATCTGGCCTCACAGGCTTTTCTGTCTGTTGGTGTCATGTCTGAAATTACAGAGGCAGAATGAAAGGTTGAAAATGACCTAATGCTGATAATCCTCTGTGTCGGCAATCAGGGAAGGTAGTCATATAATTGAGATGCCGTGTGTCAGTAATGTAGAGGACAGTAGATATTTTGTGGATGCAGGGTTGTTTAGAGTAAATTAGACATGCAGTGATCAGAATTAATTTGGAACATTTTTGATCTTTGGTTTCTACTAAGCTTAGACCTGTCAGCACCAATTTTAGTCAAATTATATTTCTAAGAATAGCAATATAACAGCAACAGCACCCATGTGGAGCATCTTTAATTATTTAAAATAAAAGAGAAAACCTAGAGTTGACGGGAAGTGTTGATCAATAAAAGTGAAAATGCTTGTTTGAACAGATAGATTTTCAGCCAGGATTTAAAAACTGATGAGATCTTTGGAGTGAGTGGGGGAAATCAATTATTTCTCAGTATGAAGGAATCAAATGTTGAAGCATTTGTTAGGTACTATTTGTTAGGTACATTTGACCATCATAAATAAGTTGTAGATTAACAGAATTGACTTGGTTTCTTTTCAGAAAATGCATTAATTCACCTTATAACAACATCAGTGGAGTTAAAAGCTTCGATCAAGGAAATTGGCTCCTTGCTGCAAACTGCAATTTAATTTTTGCCTAGTCAGCCGCAGTGTAGGGGATTCTTATGTATCTGAACAACATACAGATGAGGCCGTCCCAAATAGCTGGCATGACTCCCATGGCTGAGGGAGGACTGTGACATTCCTGACTTGTCAGCCAATTCCTGCTGAAACGCTCATTTGCAAAGAATACCAGTATAATGAGAAATTGAACCAGAACCAGTAACACACAGCTCCTTTCAGTTTTCTACAGTGTAACGCTGTGGGGCAGTTCCACACAGAGCTCCAGGATGATTTCCCTGTGTTATCTTAAGAGGTGGATGAGCTACTCGTCATCCTGTGGCAGCAAATCAGTCTGTTCTCTGAACACGCGCTACCTCTGAGTCCTTCCGTTGGCGATGTCCTCCAGCAGTACCAAAGCCGTCTCCACTGTTATCCATACCTTTGCACAGATATTTCATATACACATGTGATTTTCTACACCTTGTCCAACTTAAGATTCCTCAAACCTGACCTGGTTCAAATCTCTTTTACTTTTTTTTTTTTAAAGTGCCCCAATTAGCATGCATTTTGTGCGCATTGACACACAGTCAATGTGCACAATGTTACACATTTAAATCTACATCCGACAAAATGGAGAAAATGCATTATTTAGATTCAAATTAAGTTTTTCCTTTTTTTTTTTTAAAGCATGTTACATTAATGTGTAAGGCTAAGTGCAGTTCATTTTCAAACTTTAAGTTTAAAAATTTAATTAAATAAAAAAAATTAACTGAAGGGATAAATTAGGACAATTATAAAAAAATTATAAGTGTTATATTAAAAAATTTCTACAAGTCTAAGTTTAAGTTTGCTCTATAGCTAGACATTTAGTTGGTTTAAAATTAATAGCTTCAGATGTATGTGCTTTTACTCCTTGACCCTATCCTGCTATGAGCTTTTTCTCACAGAAAATAAGCAAACACATTTTCTTTGTTATGTAGGGGGAAAGCAAAGTACTATGGGTATCTGGCACTGCAAACACCAATTAGTTTTTTTCCTGAGGCCTCTTTAACTGAAAGGTTACAATTAGTCCAAGCAAATAATGTCAAAAAATAGGTTCTTTTTATAAATATTTCTTGTTACCGTTATTATCTTGTCTAGTTAGCTGTGTCTTTAATATTTCATTTAAAATAGCTGCCCAGCTTTCTTGTTAAACTCGAAGAATAGCAATTTGGCATCATTACAAGTTTAAACAATTACAGAATATACTGCATGACACAAATTATTATAACTTTTTTCGTGCAATGTTTGTATATTTGTACAGACCATTTCCTGAAGTCTTAGTCCATAGGACAAGGAGGGAAAGGAGACAAGAATAAGACACAAACAACAAAAGAAAGGGAAAAAGAAGGGAGGAGAAAAAAAGAAACTGTGTAACATTTAGAGAATGGGATAAAGAATGTTGTGTGGAATAAGAAATGTTTCCACAAACATTTATCAGTATATATACATATTTTCTTTAAACTTAAGAACTGACATCAAATCCCATACTTTTTCAGAGTTTTCCAGTCTAAGAAGTAATTCTGGTTTATGTAAAATGAATGTCAGAATCACTTTGTAAGTAACTTCCTAATGGAGTTTTACATTTTATAAAGAACTATTTTTACCCCAACACTTGGTGACTTTAAATTAAGTACCAACAGGCCACTTTCATAATGTCAGAAAACAATATTCAGTTGTACAATATTCACAGAGTCCTTAGTAACAAGATTATTGGACTTAACCATCCTGTTGAGCTCTGATATCTAAAGGATGAGTCTTGCATCACTGTAACTTAAAACTACAGCCACATATTCTGAAGAGGGTTTTCTGGTCTCTTTGTGTTTTTCCACAGAAGTCTTTTCAACTCTGCGCTTGATGAACAAATCAATAGAGACTAAATCTAATTGAGAAGGGAATACATCCATCATGCCCTTCTTTCCTTGTCCAGGGTCAACAACCTTGAGAACATGAAAACCTTCCCTGAGCTGTACATGTTTGGTGCACAGGTGTGTTTGGCAGGTCGAAAGACCTTCCAAATCTCCTCAAAGGCCTCCAACAGCACGCAGCGTGTTTCTTCAAAGAGTTGAAAAACAAGAAGCATGTTCTATCTCCTGCAAATTTGCTTACACTCACAGCCGGTGTTCACTTTGAGTGAACAAACAATCAGCGTGACAGGACAACTGGCACATCAAACTACAGCTATAAGACGACCAATTCCCCTCCCAATCGCTCTTGTTTTCAGCCACTGCTTCTCATCAGACAGCCAAGGTTGTCTCTCCTGTTTATTTTCAGAAGCCTCTAAATAGGACCTGAATTGCCTGGTCAGTATTTTGCATGCCTGTTTTCAATTCGCGCTCAGTCCGACACTCATTTCCTGTATATGTCTCGGTTGGCTCTCTACCTCCTTGAGCTAAATCCAGCCGAGAGCTTAATTGGGAGTACCGAACACGTACAATGCTTAATACATTATGCATGGCCAAGCCTTCTTTTATCATTTAAATCATAAAGCTCCTTTGGAATGCCAGACAACACACAACCATCTCCTTTTCTCCTCCTCTCATCCTTTTCTGTCCCTCCTAAGGCTCTGCTTCCCTTCCCTTCACTCTGCCTGTTCCTGGGCTTTAGCGGTACATCAAACTGAAGTGTGCACACACACACAAACACCAAACACCATCTTGCTTACAGCAAAACGTGATTAAAAGTGACAGAAGAGGAGGTTGCAAAGCCCCCCGAAAAAATAAAAATGAGCAGGTTGTGACGCAGCTGAACAAACACAAGCATACACATTCAGGGATCAACGTGTTGAGTCTTAAGCAAACAGAACTAGCTTAATAGGTCCAATATGGGACCAAAGCTGTAAATAAGCTCATTTAAACAAGCAATTAGATACATAATCACTCAGTCAAACACATGCATGCACAAGTCTGTTGTCTTTACTTTAGAAAGCAGGAGGAGATCAGACTTTCTGGTTCTTTGGACAGACCTTTTTGTTAGCTTGACAACAAAGTCTGACATGAGGTGCACATTAAAAAGCAAGTGAGAAAAGCAAAACGGGCGCAGACAAGGGAGAAGAAGAGGCAATTAAGTTGTGAATTGACCGTTCCCTAAGTCACAACAGGCCAGTCAGTGATGGAAACATAAGTAGGCCCAGGGAGCATTCTTGTTGCAATAGATTAAATGATGTGTTTATCTTCATGCTGCCGAGTTTCTCTATTGAATTTGAGGGAATTGTTGAACTCTAGCAGCCTTAGTCATCATGGCTGTGTGAGGTTTCACTGGCAGCCTCACTCTTCATCCTAAATGCATTCACTGCAGAGGCACTGTTAAAATATTCAACTGGAATATGTACCCAGAAAATGAATACTAGCAGCTTAATAAAGATCAAGAGAATAATTAAAATCCACATCACTCTTGTACCACAAATGAATTATTACCAGAGTAATGGAACAAATTACTCTTGTAAGAGACTAGTATCTTCATTTCAGGTTGTGTATTATATATTACATATTGTGTTATTGCGGGGCAATTTCAAGTTAGGTAGTCTGTGAGTGTTTGCTAAATGTATTACGTGGTCCTCCACCAGAATAAGTTTGACTCATGAAAAATCTGACTTTTGAATTGAAAATATATTTGGCATGAATAAAATCAACAATGTGACATTCAGAGACAGCAACTCAAAATCTGATAAAAAAAAAAAAAAAAAAAATCTAAATTTACAAACAAATTTTACAACCTATCTAGCCAAAAGACTAAAGTTTGAACTAAACAGTACCTTTAATAATAAGAGAGCTCATTGATTCAATCTTCTACTGTTTATCAGACTAGCTAAGTTTACCAAGGTAAGGTGACATAAGAATGACCTTTTAAGGCAGGTCTGGTTTTGTTTTATTTTATTTTATTCTTTTTGATAGACTGTGGCTATTTTTAGACTGTAAGGCTGGGGAATCTGTTACTGTTATTGTAAACTCCATCACTGCGATACAAAAATTACCACCTTAAGCAATACCAAACTAAAACAGATATAAATGTAATGGTAGACGAAGACTGGAACTGGAAATGGAACATTCCTCTAAGTGTTACATAATGTTGGAACTCCTTCACACTAGCAGGATGACTCTCATCAAACCTTTGGATTAGTTTCCCATTAGGCTAGACTTGCTTCCTCTTCAGGAGCTTTCTGTTTTCCTCCACAGCTATAAATCATTTCTAAAATGAGCAGGGGAGGAAGAGCAGAAAATAAGACACTATGCCACACTGCCCTGAAAGCTGTGAAAGCTTTTGCTGCCAAACAAGAGAAATAAAGGAGAACACTGCATTTTTCTGCATTAAGAATCCACTCCAATTCTCATTACTTGCTCTACTACCTCTTTGTCTCCCTTTAGAAAACATCATGTCATAATCCCACTCCTCTCTTCTCTTCCTAAGTTCTTGAGCACCTACTGTGTTGTCCCCTTACATGGCACAGCAAAGCTGTTTACACATTATACAGCACCACCATAGGTAATGTAAACCCAAAGCTAAATTTACACACATGCCAAGCCACTTTTCTGAAATGCCATTATAATTAAAAAATAATCTTCATAAAAATGTTATTTTATCACAATCTGAGGAACATATCAGTATTCAAAAAATTAATGATGAGGAAAATTGTAACTGCTGACATCAGAAGCTGAACAGAGGCAGGAAAAAATGTGCTTGAAGATAAAGGCTGCCAGTCATTCCTAGCTGCATGCGATTTTCATGCAGTTAGGGACAAGTTCTGTGTTGATAAATCCATTGTGTACTGCACCCAGACAACTTCAGGCTTGTTAATGTCATAATAAATTATGACTGACATTTAGGAAACCTTTCATGTTGTAATTTTGACTGGTATGAAGTGAAACAAATTTTGCAAAAGAGCAATCCTTAATGAAACACTTGAACTAACCGAAAGGTAAAAATGGTCAATTAACAGTTAAGGATCTGTCGTAGAGCCTCTTGCTATATTTCTAACTGACCAGACTGAGCCAAAAATCAATCACGACTGATCCTGAGATACTGATCTGCTAATGGCTGCTGCACAGGGCCGTTGACAAGCTAGGGCTATTTGTAGATCTGATAAAACACCCCAGAGTAGTATCCTCCCCTGTGAGCTTGAATTACAGCTAAATAAAAGTAAAAAAAAGGGCAAGTAAACAAGTCAGATAAGAGCATAAAATACAAGGTAAATCACAAACAGATTTTTATCATCATCACATCATTTATCTCACAAATGTTTTTGATAGCTAAATAATTAGCAGTAAGGCAACCCAAAGCCATTCAATTTAGTTAAGTCTAATTTTGTAGCACCAATTTACAACTACTGTTATATAAAGATATTTTACAAGACAAACAATTCTCATCAATCTCCAGTTATCCATTATACAATTTTGTCAAATCCAAATCAATCCATTCATACTTTTCAATTCAGATACAGTTACCCAATTTAATCCAAATTATAATAAAAATGTAAAAGGGTATGTTTTTCAATAACCCCATCTAATTAAAGTCACTGAATTTATATAGACACACTAAGCTGGGAGATCTTCCTATGGAAAGGAAAAATAAAAGTCAGACATGATAAAATAAAATTTGAGGAACGGTTGAAGGAAGTGCTCCAGAACAAAAAGGAGAGTGGAAAAGTGGTCAGTCCATCATCCAGTAGTTAGGGCCTTTAGAAACATAACTACAGGGATGGCTGGGAAAAACTCGAGTCACTTTTAAGCCTCATCTTCAAAACAGACATGATAACAAAAAATGGGACCTAGCTTTTGGAGAGGAACCTAAGAAAGCAGCAGATTACTACAAGAAATACAACTTAGAATTTTAGTCTGAGTGGTGAAACTGTTACACTCCATATCTATTTGCAGTCAGCAATTGCCTTCACTCAGTCAAGTTCTCTGTATATGAAAGTTTTAGCTATCCAAAGCAATCAGTAGAGAACAGCTCACAACTTAAAAAAACTTCACAACTCCTTATCAGAACTATTGCCCCTGCTCATGTATCTAAATAGCAGACCACTTCAAATCTGCTATTTAAACTAAGGCAAAGGCAGAAAGAGGAAGAGGACGTTCACATCATCACTTCCATCAATGATAATGGGCAATATGAGCCCTGACACAAACTCAGCAGGAGGATATATAATGTAGTATAATGTGTTTTACGGAGACATGGCTACAGGATTACATCCCCAACTCTAACATCTTTCTGTCAGGCTTTCTAACTACATGAGCAAAAAGAAATTTAAAGAGTAGCAGAAAAAGGAAAAGACATGGATTAGCATTGCTTGTGAGCAATGGATGTTTTCATCCAGGATATGTTACTGTGAAGTGTCTTCTCTGCAGTCCAGTCAGTGAAGTCTTGGCAGTAAGTTTCCATTAATATTATTTTCCAAGAGTTTCCACCAGTATTATTTTGGAAACTGCTTTTATTCCACCCTCAGCTGTTGCCAACAACCGATGTGAAGTCTTCAGTTACATTGTTGCTATGAAAAGCAGCGTGACCTCAGTTGGAGGTTTCCTCAAATATACTATAAGACAGACTGCAACAGAAGATCTTTCTTGCCCATAGTAATCAGCATCTACAATGACTCTTTGAAGAACCTTGAATAATATGAGTTACAGCAACACAGAATTTTCTTTGGGAATAAAAGCATTTTTGAATTTTGAATTAAATTTAAATCAAAACCTGCGGTAAGTCAGTGTATCCTAAACTCAGGTGCCAAAAAAATTGTTTGGTTCTGGAGCTATTGCTTTATCACTTTGAGTTCTACCTTTCTAACATTTCCTTCAGCAAATTAAGAATAATCAAACTTGGCATACTTTTACCAAACTACTTATTTTGCCATATGGACATTTATCCAAATGGAGAATCTGCTGTTTCCTGCACTCTCTTTCTGCCAGGAAAACTTGTGTAATTACATTTTGGCTTAGTCAGCAATGAGCTACCTGGCACCAAACTAGGTAAATAAATCTGCCTGATACATTTAGGTTTGCTCTTATCCTTCATTTATGATACTTTTTTAAATCTTTATTTACAAAGGAACATTGAGAAATGTTTTTTTCTACCATGTATCGAAAACACTGGAATAAACACATGCAATGATGGTAGAAAACAATAGTTTCCTTACAGATTGAGTCAGATTTTTCTTTTTTGTCACATATTTCAGATCATTAAAAATTATCAGTCAAAGATAACCTGTATAAATATATAATGCAGTTTTGAACTGATCACGTAATTTAATAAAAAAGGACAAAAGCTCATCAAACCAACCTGAAAAAGTAACTGCCTGTTAAACCTACGCCATCAGCATTTGCAACAACCAGAAATTAGACATTTTCACTTAACTAGAAACTTTGATCTAAATTAATAGTTTTATTAAGAATTTCCCTAAGCAATTACTTAAAGCTATTCATAGCCAGAACTAGACTTCTACTACACAACACCAGTCTTGATTTTTTTATTATTTTTAGGCATTCAAAGGTAAACTGGCTGGTGCTTCTCCGCTCAAGGTGATGTTTCCATCATACAAATAAATCATGTCCTAAAGCATGTCCCAGAAAATCATGCTATCACAATTATGTTGAAGGGACAGGATAATAATGTTTTTCTGAAAGGTTGTATCTGTCTTACAATGTATTGGGAACCAAATGGTCAACTTTTGTCTCATTAGTTCAGAGAATATTTTACTAGGGTATCAATATGTTTTATTTTGGAAAATGGAAGACAAACATTGAATTCCTTCGATGATATTTTGTCCAGACTGAATTGCTGAATTTTGATCACAGCCTTATGATGAGGCAAATTAGACCAGTCTTTTTATGATCTTGGGGTGAGTTCTTGGTGAGCTCTTGGAGGTTCACCATTGTTCCATTATCTCACAATGATAAAGGATCTCATTGTGATTTTCTGGAGGCAGATAATTCAAATACATCCAGGTAGTTTGAATGTTTTATTTCTCCATTGTAACCAAAACTGTCATTTAAAAACTGCTTTTCAATTAACTCAGGTGATGTTTGTCATACATAAAAATTAGTTTAATGATTTGAAACATTTAAGTATGACATAATAGCATAAACAAAAATATGTAGGCACACACACTTTTTCATAATACCGTGTGGCACAAGTCAGAAACAAACACCACCGTGTAAATGATAATCAGGCACTCACTTAGTGCTGCTATTGGTTACAGAAAACCAATAGCCATAAAATGACTCTGCAAGAACAATGAGTGGTAATAAGTGTGACTTAAGCTTAACAATTAATTACACAAGTGCCCATCTCAACACCTCCCATCCTTATTCTCACTCCCATTTTCAAACCAGATTTTTTTCTAAACTCGTATTGTTTCCCAACACTCTAGGTCCCTGAGTTCTTGTCTTATGTCACTGTGGGGTAAAAGCAGGTCTAACAAAATTGGAGCTTGATCTTTTCATTTAATACAGGCTTAGTCAGTTAATTTTGAGGCTTTCTCTTATCTGATGTAGGAATAAAGCAAGGGTCCATAGAGTAAGAGGCCTTCTTTATGACAACTGCTTATCTGATTGGAGGAACTGTGGAGAGCAGCCGTCATATTCTTAAAAGATTACATCCTTATCTGAGCATGGATTCCCAAAATGTAAATCATAGGCAAAAGGACAAAGACTGCTTTAAATAAATGTTAAGACTGATCTTTTTGGAAGATCTTTCAAGGATGCTTTAAAAAAAGAACAGAGGTTATGTTTTTTTGACTCCTCAGAATGAGGTCTGAAAATGTTTCTACTGTCTGCTTCTTAGTCAGAATTGTGTGCTTGTAAGAAGTGAAACCGAACTGGATGTGAGGCCACTGTTGACAGGGTGAAGCTTAAACATTGATTCAGCTGCAAAAATCTGCCCATCTGGAACCTTACAACTTTATTTCTGCAAGAAATAATCAATATTTTATTTTGCTGATGCACAACTGTGGTGTATGAAGACTGTTCAAAAGGCTCAGCCTTCAAATAAAGAAAAACAGCATACATACTTGGAATTATATTGACTGTGCTTTCAAAGGGAACCTCTCAGTATCTATTCCATAATTTCTGGACTATAAGCTGCGATACCATTTTCACATGCTTTTGGCACTGCGATGTGGCTAATATATCCTTTTTTACCAACGGGTTTTGAAATGCTGATGAAGAGGACAGCACAAGCTCCAAAACAAAATCGTCTCAAAGATAGAAGAAGTGTGTGAGGCTATTCAGTTCTGAGATTGAAAAAGACAACTTTAGTGTTTTTATTGCACAGGAGGAAGATGAAGATAATGATCAATAACTTTTCCTGATAGTTTTTCTTTTCTTTTTTTTTTTTTTTTTTGGTGCAACACTAAATTAAACAAATCTGACAAACTGCTTCCCAAGTGGCTATAATTAGTCAGGATTTTATAATAGCACCCAATATGTGGATTAAATTGACCAAATCATTGCAGAATGACTATGTGTGGGCCCACCAATTTTTTTCATCAAGGAGCGAAAAATGTTTTCAAAAAAGAATCAGTCAAGCGTGAACCAAAATTATATTAAGTTCATAATGTAATTCTCATATCTAACTGTAGAGAATCTTTGGATTGTTTTTCAAAACAATATAATTGTTGTACAAAAAACTAATTGACTAACTAACGGGATAACTCACAAATTTATTTTAGGTATTATCTGATAAATTTGGGATTTTTTTTCTGTTTCAGTCTCCGTTTCAACACATGCTCGTTTCAACACAGCATGTGAATTTTTTCTGCATTTTTTATAAGGCTACTAACCAAAAACATCTGGGCTCTGACAGATGGTTGAGGGAACCAAAAAATCTGAAACACCATCTTGGGTTTAGTGAAGCTCTAAAATAGTGCCATTTTCAAAGTGCATAATTAATTGAATACTTATCAAAAATGCATTCAAAACTACTCTCTATGCAGTGTAGCCAGCTCAGATTTGTTTATTTATTTTTACAGTGACACTTACTGCATTCATGCTGTTGATCTGATCCAGAGTCAGCTGCAACAGCTGCTCATCGCCGCTCTCAGCCATTAGTTTCAGTGCGGACTGCTGGAGGCTCGGCTGGTTTTGGAGCAGCAGGTGTGCTATTTGTCGGATACACTGACGGAGGAGAGAAAGATGATGAATGAATGGACAGAAGAGAGGATGATGTGCGTGATGAGTTTGGTAAAAACAGCATAAAAGCGAGAAAAAGAGGACAAACGAAGAAAGAGGAGAAACAGTGAAGGTTAATCAGTGTGCTTATACTGTACAGTGATAAAGGTTTACATGCAAACAGATGTGCGATGCAAACACTGGCTCCTATTGCAGTCTCATCCTGTAATGTATGGATAACACAATGCAATCTGACTCCCTCATGCTTCGGCGGTTTCATTTCAGCAGATTCAAATTAAAACTGTTCAGAACAGAGTAAAAGGCCTCCATCTGCACCTCCCACCCCTCCTTCCCACGGTAATATCAGACAGCCAAGCTGACACTAGCCTATTCACGCTGAATAGCATTAGCACTAAACTAATATCACAGTCAGCTGGCCTTAGACATACAGAATGACCGGCTGAATGATTGGCTTGATACTTGCATAGTGCTCAGCAGGGCATGAATAGCATTAGGGAACGTCGGATGTCAAGGGCTTCTGGTGAATATATGCTTTGCAAAAACCACAGAGCTGATGCTAACACATTGCACATCTAATAGCTTTAGGCTCCTGTATTAAGATACGGGCTAAAATGCAGGTGTTGCACCGCAGTTTGCCTGAATTTAAACAAGCTTAGGGCAGCCCTGAGATAAAAAAGGACATTGAAAATGTGTTGAAGCCACATTCATTACGCTTCACTATGTTGCAGGGGTGACAAGCATTTCAAGAGATAAGGTCCTGGATTTATAATTTTACAGAATTATGTAATGATTTTTCCTGGAGAGTTGACAATTATATATTTTATGTTATTGTACAGTCCTTGAACATTTCCACAGTTCTTCATGTTTCAACCACAGACTTTAAACTGTTTTAATGGGATTTTATGTGAAAGACCAGATCAAAAGATGTGCATAATTGTAAACTGAAATGGTATGCTATACTATTCCTTTCACTTTCTAATTATGCATTACTTTATGTTCATATGACATACAGAATTGTACTAAAATACATAGAAACTTGCAATTGCAAAATTAATGCGAAAAAAGATCAATTATTTCTGCAAGGTCTTATAAAAGCATTGGTCTGGTGTACATGACAATACAGTGTATTTCCATATTGCTTTGCTGCAGGAAATTATACAACATTGTTATGACACTTCAACATAATTTGGTGCTACTGTCAGTCAGGGCAACTATAGGAAAATAGAAACCATAAACAAAACAAACAAAAAAACAAACTAGTGCATCATTTTTGCCAGTTACCTGTATAGGGAGCTTGTGTTTGGTCTTGTAAAGAGACCTCACCATGGAGACCAACTCCTGACCCAAGTCTAATGTGCCCTCTGAGGCCTGGCAGCGGGTCAGCAGAGCTGAGGTCAGCATCACCCAGGGGTTACGCTCTGACTGGGCCCTGCAGACAAAAAGAAGCACATGAATGTATTGTGTGCAGTGTTATACCCACATGTTTGTGCTTTCTATAAACACTATTATGATCATTTAAAAGCTTGATTAAAAAGGCAGATATAAAAATGAAGAACAAGCATATTTCACTACAGTTCAGATAGTATAATTAAAATGCCAGTCCTAACAAGACATAACTTATAAAAGAAACATTTTCAAAAAGCCCATTAGAGGAGAAAATAGCTTTTGAATTTTCTTCTTAGAAAAGGACAAGGAAAAACAAAACAGACTTGAGTATACAACTTTTTGAATTAAAAAAATAAAATAAGTAGAGAGCTTCATTTTTAGCAATCGAAAATTAATAAACACAATTTTAAGATTTTTTGTTAATGACATTTATAACATCTAAAATTAGTGTCTCTTTGTGGACTGACAAAACCTAAATATCGTATGCACTTATTACTTCAGCTCATACTGTATGTACAATCACCAGCAGTGATCCAGTGTTTTTGGTTTTGACTCCAGTCTATGAAATATTGAGCTTTGTAGAAAAGTATGTTGATGGCTTTTTATTTTGCTGCATTTTATTTTGCTGCATTTTCTGTAAAGATGCTGCTTGATGTTATTGTGTTTCTAACCTTAGGGCTATCCAATGAACTGCAACACTATTCATTCTTTTCTTTGCAGTTCTATGACATCAGATGGTAATCCTGCTAGACAAAGACCAGATTAAAGCAGATGACTACAGTTTGCGCACCATATGGCATGCATTATACTTAATGGGAAAAAAAATGAATAAAAGCAGCATAAAAATACAAGGCAGGCATGAAAGCAGCAAGAATGATCAGGAGGTTTGTAAATAAATGAATGTATTCTGGCCATATTATGAAGATAATGTTTGACTAAGCCTCCCACTCCCTGCGGTTAATATTAAACACCTACACTCAGCATCATCCTTCTCCTGTGTGTTTACACACCAGAGGACAGCTGCCAGCACTGACAGGGATCACTATGTTGACATGCTCTTATGAGCTTTTTACGACCTTCAATAATGCCTCCAGAGTAACAGATTAGCTCCCACCAAGGCCAACAGATAGAGGATACACAATCTTCAGTCAGAGGGGGAAAAAAAACATAAAACCAGTACTGAATTTTCAGAGACAGGTATTTAAATTCTGATGACATGATGTTAGATGAAAGTCATAAAGCAAATTTTGCTGAGTGAATCAAATGTTAGTGAGTGTAGTTGGATAATGCAAAACAAAAGTCTTGTTGCATCTAAATCAAGCCACAGAAAGAGAATTACAAACAAACAAAAAAAAAAACATTAAGTGGTGCTGAGGCTTTTAAATATTTGTGTGATGTATGGGGAAAAAAACGTTACTTAGTCAAACCTGTACAGACAACGTCAGTGGTTTGGGAATGTTGGCACTGCTGAAGAATATGGAGGTGATTAGCATTACAAGCGGTGCATTATTTATTGAACAGAGAGCAAAAGACAAAAAATCTTAAATGAGATGGGGGAGTCCTAAAATGACTTGTTGGTCAGATATTATCCACTTAAGACACTTGAAATACTCTCTGGTCTCAGGACCATAACTGAATGAAAGGAAACATCCTTTAGTTACCATGCTCAGCACTGAGAGGAACTCCTCAAAAACCAGACATAAGCAACTTTTGGCTCCTTTAAATCAAGATAAAAGTAAAGTATTATTATTTTTTTTTATTATGCATTTTGCATTTGATATGAATCATTTATTTTTATGTGATGACTAACCTTCAGAATTATTTAACAAATTTCATGTCCCTAATTTTCATGGTCTTTGTCCTTTCTTTCCTTAAAAATCCTGCTATGGCTTCAAATAATTAAACTTTTCTTATTTCTACTCAAAGATATTTATTAAAATCTATCCATATAAAATGTTAGCAAATTGTTGCACCAACTTTACTGTTTAATGAAGGGCTTTATCAGTGTTTGATGAAAAACTAAATCCTTCGGGGGTTAAAATCCATTATCATATCTGTCTGCTTAATTTTTTCCCTCAAAAAGCATAGAGTACAAGCATGCAAAAATAAGTGTGGGCTATGATGACAAAGTAGAGTAGGGCTTTTGAGAGCATCATTTAGTAAAAAAAAAAAAAGGCATCTCTCCATCCAAGAACCAGTTTCTTGCCCTGAGATGCTGTTTCACCTCTGTATGAGGCAGCCATGAGAACAAACAGAGTCCACTCATGGTGCTGCTACACAACACTCTGAACTTTAAAATAACAGACAGGAGAAGGGTGCTGCAGCATGACACTGCGAGTGTCTGTGCTCTTGCCAAATCTGTCACAAGGCGCAATGTGAGTCACAGCCAGCCTCAATCCATGTTTTGAATCATGACTCAAAGATTGTGGACACACTAAAGGATAAGCTCCGCTCTTAATTCAGCATCCAAACAACAGCCTTCTGTAGTGGCACTGAAGAAAATCCTGACTCTAACCACACACACCATGTTTCATTCAGTGTGAAAGCATCACTGGTATTTAAATGAATTCCTAAACACACAATCAGCTTGATGTTTTATTTACATCTGACAGGACAGCAACGAAACTGAGGTTAGAAGAAGTGATCATGACAGCCTCAGCAGTCTGACTGTTATAACGTGCTAAAAGTCAGAAGCGTTCCAGTCAAAGACGGAGTGCAGCTGTGTTGTCTAAACCTAATCCTATCTCTCCAGCTTCTTTTGTAAAAAGCTCAGGACAGAAGCTGGAGTCAGGCAGAACAATTTGTCTCCATTCCTGAGTGCTAGGAGGAATTGATTCTCCATCTAATGGGCTATTTCCACAGTATGAGCTTTTTAAGTGACCCTACTACCCTTTCAGGAAATCAGGGGGTTCACCTGCAGCTCTGGTGAAGGAATTACAGCGTATATGGGCCTCCACTGTCAAACCTTATGGCCCCATCCACGGGACCTTCTGCCGCCTTTATCAACTGGAGTGTACTAGAGACAGGACTTGCTGTGCTGAAAGCTGCAGGCTGATCATAAAAAGTTATTAAGACCTGTACAGATTCATCCCTGCAGCACAGTGTAACGCAAATATTAAATGTCTGAATGTAAAAAAAACCCTCAAAAAACAAAAGCTTCCATGCACATCACAATGAACCAGACATCAAACCACTGGCTTTGACGGTTAATCAGTTTATCAGGGATCAACTGGTTGGAATCGAGAAATCCCACTTTTTTCAAACCTAACACTAACATCACTTTTTGGTGTGTAAATAGTTACTAAGAGAAGGTAACTCAGTTTGTTGTTTTCTGTGTTGCTGATGTGTTCAAATAATAAAAAAGTACACAAGGCATAAGAAACTACTTAAAAGAAGACTGAGGTGTATATGCTGTTCTTTCAGCTATCTACAACAAAGACTGAAGATAACAGCAAGTTGAACTTAGACAGCAAAGTAGCTCTGAATTTCAGAATAGGTTGGATTTAGAAATGTTGGCAGACTTTCCGAAATCTCAGTTCAAGTGAGAGTCTAACAACTCTACAGATAACAATATGAACAGTGACTGCTGACAGATTCATATTTTGATCTTCAAAGAACACAACATGTGGAAATATCTAACCTAAACTGCAGATCGAAGCCTGTTGAGCGCCACTCCACGTTGACGTCTTAACTATGTGTTGTCCCTGTGTTTGTGAGAACACAGCCTGCTGTTAATCGAGAACAACAGAGCACGAGACAAGCAATCTCATCCTCAGAGATTTATCAATATTAGAGCCAACTTTTGCTAAGGCTCAGATGGTCTCTATTTTTCGACTTCATGTTCCCAATGGGTCTGTGAATGATTAAAAACACAAATTACAGAACCCATTCTCAGTGAAAGGAAAATTAATTGTATAAAAGAAGCCCACACAAAATGTCAATGTGTGCCTTTCCTTTATAATCTTTAAACTGAATCAAGTAATACCCTAAATATGCATTTTACTAAAAACTATTTTTGCCTTACTTCTCCAAATTTCACAAAGACTTGGTGCCATTTCTGAAAAAGACACATGCAGTAGTCTAAATCTATTGGGAAACAATAAAAAAATACTAAAAGCCTGATGTAGGTTTGTTTCCCTGGAAAAATCATCCTTCCCATACATTGATGCTTTTTTCTGAGTGACATCAAAGTGTAAACAATTACTGTAGACATTTTTCAGTTTTTATTGCAAAATTATAGACACAGCTATGTTGCCTAATATTTGTCTAAATATTTCCACTAGTAGACAACAGTTCTTTTTTTTTCTGTGCTGCAGTCACCCATAGCGCCTGTACAGCTCCATAAGAATGCATGTCAATCACAACTCAAAACGTCAGTTCTCATCTATCACTCAGCTTATTGTAAATAGTTTTTAAACTTAAAAAAAAAAACAGAGTAGGGAAAATGGCCTAGGAACACAAAAATGTCTACAATTTAAAAGTCAAAGTAAGTCCCTCTAAGGATAAATATAGCAAGCTTTAGGTAAGAAGAACTACAACAAATGTTGCATGTAAAGCCATTTCTAAACATCTTGAAATGAAAAATGAAACATTTTAACCTGTATGAAAAATACACTACCCTTTTTTATTTGCATGACCTGAAAAGAAACTCTTCTGGCTGAAACTTTATTCAAACATTTTGTGGCAGTGTGAAGCTGTGCCCAGAAATGCCCCAATGTGATAAAGTGTTATAACAAAATCCTAGCCAGAGAACATGCTGCCTCTGCCAGATGGTCTTCATCCCTAAGTGCATCCTCCCCAGATAAACATCTTACATTCACTGGAAAATGAGATTTATCAGATTAGGTTGGCTTCCTCTATTGTTTTGGGTAGTATTTTTGGCCACGTTTACAGATTAACTTTAATAAGTCACAGTTTAAAGCCCCTTGACCAGTGCCATTATAACAAATGAATAAGATTATTTCATCTTTCAATGTTTTTGAAGTCATGGCCACTTAGTATTACTCTCACCAAAGTTACAAGGTTGGATGTTGTAATGGTGTCTGAAAACCAAATATTCACTTTTAAGATCTGTGCACACAATAATGCTTTTAGCATTGTTTATATTTGTTGATGCCATTGTGGAGAAAACTATCACTAAGCTGCAGATGCTACAAAAGAAAACTTACACTTCATCTTTCATCATGGGTGGCCATGCTTGCAAGAGAAGCATGAGCAACTGAAAGTCCTCCCACTTCTGTGCTCCATCCAACATCTCCTGAAAAAGGGCATACCGTTTGTCTTCATCCTCCACATCCTCTACCTGGACCTGGAGGTGAAAAAGGAGAAGGTGAGGAGAGAAAAACACCCTGAGAGCAAAACCAGGTGTACAGATTTAGGATTTTACGCATATGATTCAATAACACAGGTACTGTTTGAGCTTTCGAGATGTTGATCTCCTGCTCCAAGTTTAAAAAAAAAAAAAGAAAAATCTTGTTGCTATGGTTATGCACCATAACCACAGTCCAAAAGCAAAACCAAAAATCAAAAATCAGCTGCCCACAATCCAAAATGAGGAGGAAAAATTCCCCAAAAAGTAAAGTTTTAACTGGAAATATGGAGAAGAAAGGTTTTAAATGGATAAAAACAAATATGACAAAGCTACTCAACCAAGTTGCCAACTTGGGCTTCACAGCTCTAGACACAAATGCTGATTTAGAAATGACATTTTATTAACTTCTGCATCAGAAGTTGTTCTCAGGGTTTTTGAACTATGCTTCTGTAAGCCAAAATGTGGTATTCACCAGTAATGACAAGCATAATAATAATAGAGTTAAAACTTGATCTTGGACCATTTCTGATTGTGTTACTGACTAAATAAAGAACTTCTGCAACCTGGATTGCAACCTGCAACTCAAAAAATATGCAATTTTGCTCCCATTTTGCTGGACTTGATATTCAGGTTTGCTTGCTAGTGTATTTATTGCATCTGGAGAGAAAACTGTTTTTTTAATGATTTATGCTTCCATATTTGTTGTGCTTCTCTTTTTAATAGTAAAAAAAAAAAAAATCTTTGCAAAACTAACTTGCTACACAACAGATCCATATCTTGTGTTGGAGTCATTTTCCTCATAAAGTTGGATAGGGGAATAAACGAGCAGAGTTTAAACTTGAGACCCTTCAAAAATGGAGGTCAAACAAGAAACAGAAACAGAATTTTAATTACCTGCAAAAAGCCCTAATCTAAGGCTATCAAATCCATCAGTGAATGTCATCTGCAAACCAGAGCATGTTAATCAGTGTCGGCGCTGTTCTGCTTTATGAACACCTCCTTTTATCGCAGAAGCATTTTATAACTTTTACAGCAATGGTTATTCCTTATTTTTAAAAGTTTAAGAACATGGCTAACATTAGGATTACTTTTTAGAACATTAAATTATAAGTTCTTTGCAACAGTAGTTTTCGTTATAGATACATATAGATACATTAAAATATTAATGGCTAGATTATTTTGCATGGACATAGATGAATACAACATTCTTATAAAAGTTCACACACAACAGATCAGACCTACTGTCAACTGATAATTGATTCACTCCCATTTACCACCTAGAAATGAGGCTTATATTCTCTTAATAAGTGAAGACTGCAATTACCTGTGCCTGGTGATTAAATTCAACAGTTTTTTTGCGATGCACAATGAACATAATGCACCAGGGCAAAAAGAACAAGGGATGTGGGGCAGGAGCTGGCAGCTAATATTATAATTACACGTGAAGTGGAAATTAGGTCTTCCCAAAGGTGTATTTTTAATCATTCAGGTTATTTGTACACCAAACCACCACATACATGTACTCTAGTCATTATAAACTCATTTTCATTCCACACTCAAATCTATGTAATGACCAATGTTGTTTTGTTTTATATATTGTTGTAATTTTTAGGCAACAATGAAATATCCAAGTCTTTAAAAGGACCAACAAGATTGCCACATTTTGGTATTCAGTTTGCAATTTTCTAACCCACTCAAGTCAGTTTCTGAAAAATTAAATTGTTGCCTTAGTCTGAACTCAGAAAAAAATACTGATGTTCAAGATTAATGCATCATTTTCCACCTTCATATTTCTGCCCAAGTAGCAACTGGTGGCTACTTCCTCAGCCACCAGTTGCCAAAAACTATTCTCATAAAATAGCATTTCTATTGTCATGATTGCCTGCAGCAAAAGTATTCTGATGGTACGGCTTGGGTTTCATTATACTACACTTGAGAATAGAGTCTGGATCCAACTTCTTATATTCCAAAAATAATATAGAAGCCTTATGGCAAGATACATCTATGGAGCTTTGCACTGTTGGTTATATGTTTTATAAGGTTCTTTCATGCCTACAATAAAACTCCACCTTGATTTGCCAGTTGAACCAAGAATTATAACTTACAATTCCGTCGACATGTGTAACCAAATCTGGATATTTGGTGTTTCCAAAAACTTCATAGAATTGTGAAAAGCGACAATATTTGTTTTCATAACCTTTTAAGATTATGTCTCAAGATGAATCGGTTTTACTGATAATTTGCAGAATTATTTTTTCAACCAATATTATTTTGTTTGACTAGTCACAAATACTTCTCAACATAATTCCTCCTTGCTATGGCTGCTGCGAAGTGTGATTTAAGAACTATTTTACAGTTGAAGACTTTGCTTCAACTGTATAAGGAAACCTTACTGTGGCATGGCTTAGCAACAGTCAGTGAACTCTAAAAGTCATTTGATTGGATTGCTGATTACGTGAGCTCAGATGGAGATACTACAAATAGAAAATTATTTTCCTTTTGTGACTTGGTTTTAAGCATTATGTTGCGTTGTGGAGTTTTTAGGCATTATTGTGTTGTATCTTCTTCCATTCAGTTTGTATGAATTTGTTTATACCGCTTTCATAACGTATGTCTGCATTTTAATCAGGTGCAGGACTGGATGTTTATCAGTCCAATACTGAAATTTCAGTATTTTCGTTTTCACACAGTCTCCACCTTGCTTTATAACTGGCATAAGGAGTTTGTTATGCCACTATTCTTTGCATAGTGCTCCGCAAATAGCACTTTGCATAGTGCTCCGCAAATAGTTTAAACAATTTGTTGTCATTTCTCAAAAAATCCTATGGTTCATTCATCTACAATATTGCTAACGTATTGTGATACCAAACACATAAAAAACATGCTTGCTCAGACAGGGAAACACAACATTACATTTTAAACTAACAAACTTCAGCTAGACTGAAGGTTAACAAACAGAGCATGGAGACAGACATGAAAGGAAAGTTAAACGAAAAGGATAAAACCCATTTTATTTACTGTGCTGACCCTGAAAAAGGTGCTTGTAAATTAAATCTACTACTTCATGCTTTTCCACTATGACTAAAGTTAACCCTGCTTTCAACAGAAGGATGAAAAAGAACAAGGAGAGCCAAAGGTGGGCAGAAAAATGCCCTAAGCGCATGGCAAATGATTGAAGTAAAAAAAAAAAATCTATATTGAAAAACCGTTACCAGTAGCCACTTCATTAATCTTTGGCATCTTTTTTTAGAACACAAAAATAAAAAAAGAAACTAGACAAAAGAGCTGGAGTGTTAAATATGATTACTGTAAGAATGGTTGATTCTCAAAAGCGAGGGCACAGACCTTTAACACAATCTCTTTGTGCATCTGGGGGAAAAAATCAAATGACTTAGTTTGTTGCTTACAATTACATACAAAGACACAGTGAATGTGCTTGTACAGATGTGGAGGAAGAGTTACACAAGAATTACATGTTCTATAAAGTAATTTTAGTGTCATCATGGGTATGTGTGAGATAGATGGGCATATAGATAGAAGGTGAGATCTCAGTAGTGCACACAAACACTTTGAGCCTGATATTTCATATTCATTTAACTACATTTAACAAGGCCATATGAAACAACCTTTTGTTTCATATGGCAATTGAAGTGCACACAACCACCACAGCATAATGAGGATAATTAATGTAGGTAAAGAGTTTTACACAGACTTGGAAAGAATCAAGTGAATGCAAGAATGCAGAGAAATAATTTCCCCCAGTGTTTTCTTGAAAAGTAGGCTCTGTCAGGATGAATACTGAAACTTCAATGAGCTCAGCTAAGCTCTTTTAAATTTGAACAGCTTTCATGTACGTGACACATGAAGGTAAAATTGTAGATAATTCTTGACACACACTAGGGGAATGAATACTGTGTCTGTGTCTAGATGGGTAAGCATCATAAACAAGAACCTGCTTTGAAAGCTTAAACAGATGTAAGGCACATATTTATGATCTATGGGGACAGTTCTTTGTAAATAATCTATTTATTTACTTTTAAATCCTGCTGTCACTGATGGTTTGCCATTATATTCAGAAGAGGCAAAGCTAAAATAGCTGGAAATTGGCTGAGAGACATGAATTTGTATTCCCTCAATCGGTGCCAAATTTGCAGGGCATAAGCTCATTAAAATATACTATAAGTAAAAGCTTAATGTTAAAGTTGATGTATAATGTAAATTTTTGATTGACATGTTTAAACTTTCAATACTGGTAAATTAAACTCTTCCAAATTTCGTTTTTGCTCAGTTTTTTAAAAAATGTTTTATTGGTACTAACTATCCTGCCATGGGAACTGTGGCTTTTCTAATAGACACTGGTAAATGTCAGAACACAAAATTTATTAATTTAAGCCTTTAACCCAACCAAAAGAATGCAAAAAACAAAACAAACAAATAAAAGAATACAAAAAGAAAGACATGGGTTCCCACATACAAACATACATGGGTTCAGCAATTTGGCAATTATTATAAGATGCCTTTTGGTCTTTGCACTATTATATGAAAAAGTCTAGGCCGCAAAGTGCACTTTAAAGAGAGGCAATCAAAGAGAGGAGTTGCCGTTTGCAACTACAGTTGCAAACGGCATAGCAAAAACCTAACAAGCGATGGTTGCAGTATTCATAAATGTTTCAACGTACCGTTCCAATAAGTAGAAGACAAACTAAGTGCTGGAATGCCTTTGGTCCTCTTTGGCTGTATAAAGCATAAAGTAATGAAACAAAGACTACAGCATACCATGTAATAATCAAATCAACTCAACAAAACTAAACTAATCAAAGAAACTGGATAATGTTATATGTCTTATTGTAAAGCCATGAGTTAATATTAAGGTACATTCTACTGTGAGAATCTCACAGTGATACAAACCTTTGGTCTGACAGTTTCTCTAGCTTTTCCACCATCCCTCCTGAGGTGTTTTAAGGTCATCTACTAAAGCAGAAAAAGAAGTCTGTTCTTCTTACATGGATGCTGTGTAAAGTGGCTGAAAGCCTTTTCTGACTGTACTAAATTTGAAGCGTTTTCCTTTAAATTAACCTATGATGGTTTACAGCAATTGCCAAGGACTCAATCATTCAGGACCAAATTGCAAAAAAGCTTAGTTTTCTTGGATTAATGTTTGGAAGCACTCCTTTTCTGGAAACTACACTGATTCTGACAATCTATATGAACAGTAAATGTGTCACAATTATTAAAATATCTAGTGCCATATGTGAAACAAAAAAATCTGATACATTTATATGTAAGCACTGTAGGCAAACATTTCGACACCAATAAGTTGAGGCATTTTACCTTCTCCAACTCCCACATATTTTCTGCAATTCATCAAGCTGTGACTTATGTCGGTGTCTTTTATTACCTACGCACCTAAAGCACATTTCAGAAGTCTAAACAGAGTTTAGAAAGGCCTAATAAAATATTTAAAGCTATTATGTAAATTTATGAGGGGAAGCCAACTTCAGAAGAAGGTCAGGAAGCAGTAGATGCATTCCACAGCAATTTTCAGTGCAGACATTTTCCCACAGAGACTGAAATACCAGCAGGAAAGAAAATACAATAATAAAATAAAATCACACGCCATGTGTTCTTCTGGTGATCTTCCATGACCCAAACATTAATAAGAAAAATACTTCAGTACCTGTTTATTGCCGTCCAACTTAAATTATAGAAATATGGTGCATTTTCACTGCAGGAAGCTTTTCAGGAACCTAGGTAGGTTTCTAAAATAGTCCTCACTCCCTCTTCAGCTCCACTGACACATATACACCAATATTTATTGCACTCTTGGTTCAGTTATTCAGGACAGCTGACTGGGCTGGAGACAGAACAGTGATGCAATCCACAAGAAGTGACTGGGGAGACTGTATTTATCAAGAAAGCTTAGGCACTTCGGTGTGCAACAGTGCAGAAAGATGTTCAATTCAGTTCATTTATAAATCGTCAATTCACAACAAATGTCATTTCAAAGCACTTTAAAAAATTTATTTGAATTCATACATAGATGTTGCATGAATAAATATTCTAAAATACTAGTGAGAAAAAGCTGTAAATAGAAAAACCTTGTATTTTAACTGAATATAAACCGACATTTATAGCAGATATAACAGAGGTTTATCTCAGATCTTCTATTTGCATGGCAAGAACAAGGTTGAACCAGGAAATCATTTATCTCTATTTAGGCTCATTTATCTCTATTTACACCCACCACATCAACAAAGCATCTCATAACAAAAGCAGGCTAATGTGGTGCTGTTAAAATCAAACTCAAGTCAAAGATGCACTTTTCTTTCTGAATTCTTATAAGCTTGTAGTGAAACAGAAGTGAACTTTTGCCCCCATCAACAAAAGTACCTGATAATTTTCTCAGCAACTTGGCAATTATCCCAGTCCTTGACCTGACTGGCAGAGGAACTAAAGGGAAGGGAGAGAGGAGAGAACGCGCTTGTCAGTGTATCGGACTGGGAGCAGCAGTGGAGCCGGAGGACGTAGACATCTCTGCGTCTGGCCTTTACTGAGTGGGCTCTGAATGAGCTCATCAATATTCATTGACCTGCGCTGGCTAATGTCCCCAGCGACGGGCAGAATAAAGTTGCAGAGGTCACACTCTTCACAAGGGGAGAGAGAGGACGAAAATTAGCGAAGCTGGAAGGAAGTGAAGGGGATGAGAGACTTCAGTTTTCAGACAAAAATGAACGCAAAGAAAAGCAAACACCAAAAATGGCAATACCCCGAGGGCGAGAGGGAAGCAAAGGGTTTATTACAATTTCAAAGTGAAACACATAAAACATGCAGAGAAAGCATAAGTACAAAGATAAAGACACATGCACCTGTGGGGGAAAACAAACAGAGACACTCCAATGTAAGCAGGGTAAGACATGACAGGATAAGTGCAATGACAAACAAATACAGCTTCCTATTCCCTCCCTCGATTCGTTATATTTCTTTTTGCTCTCGCTGTTGTCTGGGGAGGATCTGCCTTGTATAACACGACACAAGAGTATACATAATGGCGCATGCCTCAAGAAAGAAAGAAAATAAGACATGGGAAGAGCTTGGATGACAGAACACAGAAGGGGAGTGGTAAGAAAGCAACAGTACATAGAGTGTAAGAATGAACAAGAAAGCTTGTAAAACAGAGAGTAGCTCAACATAAAAAGTCTGTATGAATAAAAATTGTATGACGTTGATTTATTTGCTTCCTTTTTAGCAATATGTTTTAATATTAAATCAATTTGTGGCAGGATGCCAGCTTCTCTCAAATAATAAATGCTCATACGTGTTGGATGAATAATCAAGGAAGACTGAAAATGTAAAAATATGCTAACACACAGGGTGACAGCTTGAACTCTCGAAATAATACCATTATATGTAGTAAAATTCTTTGAATTTTGCTACATTTTATTACATTACAACCAGAAAATCTTTGTGTTTTGGTAGGTATTTAATGTTAAAAATCCACACAATGTGTCAGATAGTTGCAAGTGAAAGGGAATGAAGTGGTGGTTTTTATAATTTGAGCAAGCAACCAAATGCCTTCAGAAATCACCTAATCACTAAATCACTGTGTGTAATTTAATTTAAGCTCTTCTGTGAAGTACACTGAAGTTTGCAAGTTTAAATAGACATAATCTACTTAAATTTACAGGCCTGATAGGGAGAGCATTAATGAAAGGCGCAGCCAACAAGACTACAGTAACTAAAGGAGAGATCTGGAGCTACATCCCCCCACCGCCAGGAGTGTCACCGTGCTACAAACGAATCGGGCCAGTGGAAACGCGGTTACTCTGAAATAGAGCCGAGCCGAGCCGGGCTGCAGAAGTAGAGCTGGTGGAAAGGGGGCATTAGTTGCGAGAATCCTTTGTCATTGACTATATGCTGTGCTCTCTACAAATCTAGCATTTGTGGAAGAGTGGTGAGAAGAAAGGCAATGTTAAAAGAAAGCCACAAGAAGTTTCATTTAAAATTTGTCGAAAGTCATGTATGGGACACAGCAAACGTGGAAGATTGTGCTCTTGATTTAACAGAACATTTCACTTTGTTTCAGTTTTTTTTTTTGTAAAATAACAGAAGCTTGCTCTGTCTATATCTATGTCCTGAAAGTGTTAGCATCTTTAGGTTTCTTTTTTTCTATTATAATAGAATTGCCAGTATAATACTTTGAAGGTTGTAGCGGCAATATGACAAGCTGTGAGGAAGTTCGAGAGACATGAGTCATTTTACAAGCCAATGTGTGTTATTCATGCAATCTCTGGTTCTGTGAAATCAGTGCAGGGCTTTGTTTATGAGACTAATTTAAGCTATTTACAAGTGTGGATAGCGCTTAGGCAGAATCATAAAACGAGAGCTTTACCTGGTGCAATAAAGAAAAAAGAACCTGCCAAAAAAGATTATAAACAGAAGCATCCTTATCCCCTCCTCCTTCGTCTGAGATTTCTTCATCTTTCTCCAACCCTATCTGGCACTGTGCTGCCCACTCCTATAACTTCAACCGTCCTCCGGCTATTTTCTCCTCATTTTTCCTTTTGTCTGTCTCTCTCTCCACATCCTGTCTTTACTTGTTTATTTTATTGTGTAGCCTCCCCTCTGCTTTCTTTTTTTTTTGGGGGGGAGGGTGACTGAATCATCTGTGATCCCACCGAGATGACAAAGTGTTGTGCTTCTCTCTCCAGGCTTCCAAGTTAAAAACAGAGCATAAATAAAGTTTTCTCAAAGAGCCGCAGGGGATAGATAAAAGCTGCCAAAACACGTGGTAACACAGCCGAGACTTGGCTATCACGACAATGACCCCTGATCTGTTGCATTAAACTGCGGCCGTAAGCTCATCGCATTTATTATTTATCCACTTGGAAAGGAAGACTCTTCCCCATCTTTCTCTGCACTCGTATAATCCTTTCCCCCAAGTCCAGGCTCATTCACTTTCGTCAGACAGTGCTCTCGTTGCTCTTCTGCCCAGATCCTCGTCTCTAAGTACCTCTCAACTTTCAAAATGTTTTTTATTTTTACATGAAACACCTTTTTATTCTAAAAGATGTTGTCCAAATGTAAAGCACATAAGTCGAACAACGGAATCGGAAAATACACACAATGTTTAAAGTGCACTTTTTATGCCTGTCATATTAGAACATAGAGGGTTAAGTTTGATATGCTTTTTAATACACTTCAACCATGGAAAAAAGTTTTTTTTTTCTTTCTTTTTTTTAGTCAAGAAATTAATCCCACTGACAACTCGTGGGATTAATTTCTTGACTGAACACCTTATAAAGGAGCACCTGGTCATGGCTGGTTTATGGTGAAATTGTGTTTTCACTTCTTGATTCTGGATAGTGCTCATTTACCCAACCTCTAACCCAATGACTACGTCGAGTTACCACAGAAATCTGCCATTCACTTCACATCGATATACAAATTAGAAATGTATCCAATAACAAACATTGTTTCTCCTGATGATGCCACACGTTTTGGATCTAGATGTCACAGCATGTTCTGGTGCTCAAGGCAAATAGAGAACCAAACTCATACATGATTCCAATTTGTAAAAACAACAGACAGAATAGAGGGGGTGGAGGGGTGGAGGGGTGAGGCTGAAAAGGTCCTTTTCTATACCAGAGTTCCTTTACTTCGTTTTATGTTCCAAAACTGCTTATCTTAGCACAACAGAGTCACACACAATCAATCTTTAAATATACAACAGATGGAGTCTTGTAAAATGGCAGGAGAGGAAATAGATTCAAGCAAGAACAAACAGTACGGAGAAGCACATGTCACATCCTCTTGGAAACGCAACCTAAATATTTAGTTATTAAAGTAAAAACATGAGCCTTCAAATCTAGACACCGTTTTGACTTGCATACATTGTAAAATATTGATGGGCACTTCAATCTTCTTTGCAATGTGAACATTTTTTTTAAAATAATCATGCCATGACAGACAACTGCAAAAGTGCTGCTATGTTATAATGGAACAAATGACAGCAGCAAAGTGTTATGAGCAACTGACAGGTTCTGATTCATATTTGTAACTTCTTGACAGAAGAGAGATCTGATTTATATCTACAGTAAGTCTTTCTAAGGAAAAAAAAGTTTAAAAGAAATTTTGACAGAAATGGGTTCTTGTAGAGAAAAACAAGTCTGCACAAGAATGGGAATAAAGGAAAACATATGGGAGAAAAACCTCTGGGTTTGCCAACATGGACAGGGGTTCATGTTTGATTTTTTCCAAAATTTGAAGCAAAACGCCAAACTAACATTTGCAGTTTGGTAGACTGGGATATGTTGAAGCTGAGCTATTTTTTTAAATTTAAACTCAGAATGGACAAGATTTTATTTTCAAAAGGACTGTTTAAAAATGGTCTGAATAAAGTGAGGAGGACATCTGAGAAGACACCTAAATGTCTATACTCTTCTAAATGGTTTCAGTACCAACATTTGAAAAATATCACAATTTAACTAGAAAGATTCAGATTTCTACATACATATGTTGAAGTTAACATTTGTGTTTAGATGTGTCAAGATTTCCATTTATTTTTGCCATTTTATTCAGGACCTTTCTCAGATGAAGATAGCATTCGGTTTACTGAAATAAACATTGGCAGACAAAAAAGAAAAGTTGTGACACCATTGTGCCTTTTCCTGAATTAAAAATATTTCGTAAGAAAGATGTGTGGTTGACTGAATAGGGGTACTTTAATAGCTAAAATTCATCCATCTCCAGATGTCACAGATGGAATTTGGGAATTTTTCTTCCTTATTCTCTGGCTAAGATTCCTCAGGAAGAATAAAAATCAAATTACCTTATTTTGGTACTTATTAACTTATTAATGATAAGTTAATAATTCAAACTATAATGTTGAAATGGAACAATGCATTTACTTGCTCTATAAACATACCAGGGCAACACAAACGCACAGAGGAACATAATAAGTCTGACTGGAGTAAGAATGTTCTTCACAGAAAACCTTCATAAAACACTGACAGACGGTCATGTATATCCGAAGAGACGTTCATGGCTCTGGTAGCAAAATCTACCAGTGATTTTGCTATCACTGGTAGCAAAATGAATCCAGAAATTGATGCTACCAAAGCCTTGATCAACAGTGGACACCATAATCTTTGTTTGAAAGGTTTACCCAAACATATTTTTTTAAATACTAAGACCAGAAAGCTCACTCATTGCCTTATATAACCATAAAACCTATAAGAATTGTCCATATGAACAAATACAAATTTAAATTGAGCTTCAATGTATTAATTTTGGAGCAGCATCTTCTAAGTCTGTACCAAGCCTAGTGGGGAGACATCATAAAGCTGTTCTACTGCAATTGTATTGAAAATTGTATCTACAACGTGGTGACTCATTGGGTCTGAATATAAATGTAAGCTACACTTTAGTTTTAAAGGTGAAAGATTTAGAGCTGTGAATACTTTTGACAACCATTGAACATCTCATGTAAAATGTGGTGAATCAGTTAATATGTACAATAACTTGCAGATTAAATGGTCTGCCCTTTCAAGTGCTACTTATATAAAGATAAAGCAAGCACCAACCCAAAACAGGATGACTCAGAGTCTTAAGAAAGGTAAGCTTAAGCTTCACTGCCTCAGGATAAAATCTACAGAACAAAAAGTAAATGAAAGGGTAACAACAATTAAAAAAGCACATTTAAAACTAAAGCAAGAAGAAAAAAAAAAGTTATATAAATAATGTTCACAAAGCAAGTTCACTTTTGAGGACAGGTTTGATATGCAAGCTCCGGAGGCTGTTTACCTACAGACCAGAAGGCCAGCAAAGTGCAGGTACTCAGTGTGTTCTGCTAAGCTCAGTTCATCCATATTACATACACACCGCACAGCAAGGCCAAACAGCTCAGCACCAAAATGGTGTGTCACAGCAAATGATCCATGACAGTGACAGGGGCGAAAAGGCCTTGTAGCATGAATCAATGATTGGGGCGATGAGGAGCTTAGATGATGACATTTCATGCACCCAATCACGCATGAGCACCTGCTGGTGATTCTCTCTGTAATCCCTCTCTAGGCCAAGTAACATTTAAAGTAAACACAGGTGTGAAGGCCTTGATGCGGTGACCTGGCTCAATTTACTTCCCTGCTCTCTGCAGATTTCCATTTCACTGTTTAAGGCCTGATGTGGTAGTTAGTGAGAGAACTGTGTTGGGATTCAGCATGATAATTACTTTCACCTTAAACACCAAGTAGAAATGGCATCGCATTAACAAGTTTTGACAAACATGGCAGCAATTGCCTTGATGTCATCTGTTTTTTTTTTTGTTGTTGTTGTTTTGGGGGTGTGGAGGTGTGTGTGGGGGGAGGCGTGAGGGGGTATGTTAGAGAGAAATAACCCTTCGTAGACTGTGGTCATTGATGTAAAGGCCACAATATTCCCAAAGACTTGCACTCAGACATAACAGACCCTCCAATCTTGACAGTGGTGGCATTTGGATGCCCTGCTGTTATGACTAATCATTCAAACTTAAGTCACAAAATCTATTCCCACTGTCACCCCTCATACCCTCGATACCTCTTTCTCCAAATCACTCCATTCCTCCTCCAAACTGGCTAAATGTCAGCATTTCAATTGGGCTCATTAATACCTTCCTTTTTAGATGTCTCTCCAGTTGAGTAGTGTGTTGGGATGCTAAATGAGGGAGAAAGAATGATGGATGGGAATGGTGAGTGGCTCTCCTTTTTATTTTAATATTATTTCAGTATTCTGATATATACTGAAATATATATATATATATATATATATATATATATATATATATATATATATATATATATATATATATATATATATATATATATCAATCACATGTATGTATGTGAGATGCACATACATACATCTCAAACCCCTCATTGTCACTTCCCTGTATCTTTCCAATTCCATCTTATATATCACTGGGTTTTTGTGAGGCTTTGGCTCTGAATCATGTGGCAGGTGTTTCCACTGACACAGCTGATATTGGAATGACAATATTTACAGTAAAACTACATTTACTGACTCAATTTTCATTTTTTCCATCATCACAACATACTTATTGCTCTCAATTAGCTTTAGCATTTTGGGCTACATCTACAAATGTGGGCACCAAGGGCAGTATGAGTTTATGCAACTGTCTGACTTAATTTAAGACAGTGGGGTAAAAAGGTCATTTTGTAATTTTATGTACTGTAAATACAAAGTTCATACTATTATTGGCAATCTGAGTATAAATGAATGACAGCAAGAGTTTAACAACACATCAAATATTACATCCAGTCCTTTTTGATGCCATTTAACTTGCATAAAATCTACATGTCCATTGCACATTTCTCTATATAGTGCATGTCCAGTGGACAAAACTGTGTCATTTACACAGGCACATGCAGAATATACAAGAGGAATTTAGGTGCCAAAACAAACTGAGGTGAAAACAAAACTTATCAGAGGCCAAGCAGACAGTGAGGATCTGAAGAATTACTGATGAAATGTTAAAGAGGTGAGTGGAAGGATGAAGGATCAGATCTGTAGGAATACACAATGCAGCCGGGCACCTCTCCTCGCACTGCTGTTTTTTCATTACCATTCTTCATGTATCCACTCTGATTGTGATCAATAACTTTTGAACTATTCCCTTATTTTTTAAAGCTTGGATTGTATATTATTCAACCTTATATAGACCTCTTCTCTTATTTTGTTTGTGGCTGTATGTTAACTTTGTTGTCATTTAATCCTACATAAATAAAATTGAGTGGGTTTAACTGCAACTCATTCTATCAAAAGATGGAAAGCATTTTAAGCATCAACAACTTCTAACTGCAAGGTCCCACCAGGACCTGTGGGAGTCAAGGTCCCAAATAGAGATTGATCAAAAATCTGGTTGTGTTATCAGAAGCACTGTGCTTCAGACAAAAAAGGGAACTTTATTTGGAACGACATTTATTTTAGTTAAGTTTAAGAGGAGAAAATTTGTTTCAGTCGATGTATGTAACTACACCAGGTGCAATCTGACTTCATTTTAAAACCTTTACTTTCAAATGATCAAACTAATGATACATTTGTTTGGACTTGCATGTTTTATAATGTTTATTCAATTATAAAACATACATTCATTATGTTTTACAACATGCCTCAGGATAAAATCTACAGAACAAAAAGTAAATGAAAGGGTAACAACAATTAAAAAAGCACATTTAAAACTAAAGCAAAAAAAAAAAGTAATATAAATAATATTGTTCGCAAAACATTATAATGTTTTGTCATCCGGTGCTTAAAAATGTTTCCCAGACAGCTTCCATAGTTGTATGTAACCGTCCTCGGTTTTCTCTCATGCATTCGTTTTGGAAATGGGAAATGCCCTCTGCATCACCTCATCAAAAGCTTAAATTTGATGAGGTGCTATCCCTGACTGGTTGGCACCAGTGATGTCTATGTGATGAGAGGCAAAGTGTTGAGGTCTATCATAGGACTTTCCCACTGTTCTATCTGTTTCTCCCTTTGAACCTCTGGGAGAAGTTAAGCTTAGATTATTATCGTTTAAAACAACCTTACTGCTTGCTTTGACCTCAGCTAAGCGAGTTAGTGGAATTCATGCCCTTTCTGTGTTTCAAGGCTGTATGAATTTTCCCCCTGATGACATAAAGGCCGTCCTGCAAACAAACCCAGCTTTTGTTCCAAAAGTGTTGGGTTCATGCTCTCCAATACAACTGACTCCTTTTTACTTGCCTCCATTTGCCTCAGAGGAGCAAAGGCATCCACATAATTTGTGTCCAGTGAGTCCACTGCGGCTTTGGACAGCATGCAAGGTTTTAGGAATACCAAACAATTAGTTGTGTTTTGGGCAAAATCACATACAGAAAAGCCTGTATCAAAGCAGCATCTTTCACACTGGATTGTGGAAGATATTACTCTGGCATAATCTAGCAAGGTTCTCCAGCCCCCGCTGAGTCTTCATTCACACTCCACCAGGGGGTGTGCATCCTATTGAGCCTTCTTAAAGGCGTCTCTATTCCGGAGGCATGCACCTGCATGCAGGGCTTCACACAACACGTTTGCTAAAATTTACAAGTTTGATGTGACTGCTGCCGTTTTGGCACATTCAGTAATAAGTGCAGGCTATCTTTGTGTGAGCCCTTACTGATTAGCCTCTGGGAAAAGTTGTCATTAAAACAGGCATGTCTGCCAACCCAGTAGTCATTTCTCCCAATAGTGAGACTCAAAATAAATGCTATGAAAGAAAATTTAAGGTTGTGAATATAACCCTGGTACTTTGATTAGCATGAATGAGTGTCTCACCTCAGTCACATGAAATGAGTTTAGATTTTGCTAGAATTGTTTTTATTTCTTGGGATTGAAAAAACAAAACAACCCAGGTCTAATCAGAGAACAACAGTAGAACATTATATAAAGCTGAAAGTGTTGGTTTTACATGCTAATGCAACAGCTGTTTATAAAAGTTTCTGCCAATTGCCTCATTATATAAAGCTAAAATTTCATTACATGTTTTGGTTTCCAGCAACCAAAGGACATGTTACTTTAACTTTAAAGAAACAAGAATTGTTTCTTTTTATATACATTTAACATTATGCAATGCAATAGCACTATGGCCAGGTCAAGATTTGCGCTGTCCTTCCTGCATCCATTCTTCAACAATTGTTATTAGCTTTTTTTTCAACAGGCTACAACTCTGCCAGGGATGAAGAGGTGCATGATATTCCAATAATAGGAAAATCTCACCTCCTTGTTTGAAGCATGAAGAAATGCAATACATCACAACAGCGAGGTAATATTAAATTTGCCAGTGCTCTTCAGTTATCCAATTCAGAAGTATAAATTGCTGCATATTTGAACAAAATCAAGAAAATAAAACCTTGACCATCTGCAAACATGTTGTGACTAAGCAGGTGTTTCTATTTTATTCCTGCATTTCTTTGTAGGTCAAAACGTTAATATTTAATAGCTTTCATAAAAAATAAAGCGGCCATCACTGCTTGTTTGTTTGCACCTGTGCTGCAGGTGAGCAGTACAGACAACTGAATAAATTGAACAGGAATTTGCCCCTGAGGTAACCGGTGGGACATCGTTAGAAGGGAGCTGTGCTGATTAGTAAAGGACCCAAGGGTTCTGAAGAAGAATAATATCAACTCCGATCCTGTCTGTTTTTTCCCTTGTCATCTCTCTTCTTGTCTTTTTTTTCTCCTAAAGCAATTTCTTTCTGCTCTTCGGCCTTTTTGTCTTCTGTCTGCAGCAAGACACGATGGGGTCAGCACTGACTGAATCTGTAGCATGGCTTCAGGGCAACTGGCTGCCATCAGTGGCAGCTCTGCTTATGGGTGGCAGGAGCCTGCATGATTAATCTTCTGCAGCTTTCAGCTGAGCCGTTGACACAATGAAAAGTTGCTCATATTAAAAGAAAAAATGTAATGAATAAAAGAGTAAGTGTGAGAGAATGTGCTCCTACATGAATTAGATTTGGGTGGCAGCTGAGCTGTGAACATGAGAAATATTTAAAACCAACCAAAATTTAGACTAATGAAAGCTATATCAGAGCCGCACTACAAGAATCCTGGTAACGCATTGGGTTGTTGAGGGGAAGAGAGAAAGACAGACATGGCATCACTTCATTTGAAATGAGACTTGCCCTTACTGCAAGATGTCTTTTACAAGATTAATTAACAGATCCCTTGGATGTACTCTCCTTTAAGAGTGCATGTGTGTCTGCCTCAGTGTGAGTATTTAATCAAAGCCTGCCAAATGTCAGGAGTTCACCCAATTAGTTAAAGAGTCCGGACCCACACACCTGTCTACCTGAGCATACAATGGCCTGCGGCTGCGCGCATGCATTTGCACATTAATTAACCAAATTTGACCATGAATTAGTCAGTGAGATAATATAATGACTAACCACTCAAAAGCTGGTTACACTAGGGAGGGGAAAAGGTGGAGGTAGAATCACATGTGCTGAGGCGAGATGAATAGACGTGTGCCAACAGCCTGAGAATTACCAAATGAATACAGATATGAATGTACAGCTAATTTTGCATCTTTAAATAAAAAATGTTTCACATCCATGTGTCAATTTGTACCTGCCATGTAAAGTAATTTATACAGTTGTGTTCACAAGTTTACATATTACAGAGTTTTTAATTTCCTACTAATTGTCTAAAGAATGTGAATGACAAGACAAACATGTTTTTTTTCCCCTCATTAGTTGTTATATGAAGGCATTTAGTGAAACAAATCATATGACCTTGATAAAATGAGTAAAGCACAGAATGCTGTTCGGCAGGCATAAAGATCAAAATGTAAAAACCTTCAGAAAGCATAAAAAACTACTGATTAAAGACAACTTTAAAGTGTTATAAGAAGGTCTGGCTCTGTGAAAGCAAAGTATGCAGAATTTAGGACCAAATCACTTTGCTCAATTACAACATTTGACACAGAAGTGAGTGATTTCTTAGTCCAACCCCTTCTTCTGTTTTCTAATACTCCAAATTAATTTGTCTTCGCTTTTTAATTTCAAGTACATCCTCAAAAGAAATATAACCAAGCCTGTATAATCTCCTGCAAATTAATTATTTTTTAGGTTGTTTTTTTTTAAATGCTGGGAATAAAAGTCATTTCTCAAGTGCTACAAATTAACACTCCATGTGCAGTGGGTAGTGACTGCCATTACAAGCATGTGTGTTTGCATCACCTCTCTATCTTTGAGCACAGCCTGAGTCCTATAGAGGAGCAGAAGACGGACGTCGTGGTCTATCAGACTGAAGTTACTTTCCAGGATCTGCAGCACGTCGATGCGAGGCCTCACCGGGAGGGATGTGTCACCGCAGAATGGACGCAGCCAAGCCAGCAGGTCATCTGAAGTCACAGTGCTGTCACTGATGGAAGAAGGGCAGAGAGACAGCAGTCAGACAGGCCAAAAGAGATAAGGAAAGCTCAGACTGGCAGAGGATGTGTGTGAGGGTTACTCTCAGAAGAGATCAACAGGTTGGGCTTACATGGTTCCAAAAAAAAAAAAAAAAAAAAAAAAAGAAAAAGCCTGCACAAAATTACTTCACAGTGATAAACAGTCTAAAAGCTAGATGTGAGTGATATTTAAGAGTCCTAAAATCATTCAGAGAAAAAAAAAAAAAAAAAAAAAAAAAAAGCATAGAACCTGACTTGATAATAAATAAGATCTTTAAGGCTGCTATTCTGGCCTGAACAAAATTTGAACTTTTGCCAATGTACTCAGTACTCAATAAGACCAGTCAAAATCTAATTATTGCACACACAAAACACATTTTGCAGTGTAAATGTAGAAATCTACAATTGATCTAGATTCCCGTCAATACCTGAACTTAATTAACCACAATATTGCATTCAGATTAGAGTCTGGCTCAAGTGGCCCTCAGAAATCCTGATTATTTATATTTTTATGCCATCCTGATGTGGATTTGCTGATGTGCTTTGTCTTATAACTTGTTTTCAAGATACACACAACCTTACAGTTGAAAAGGATATATTTACTTCTTGACAATCACAAGTCCTCAAGAGGTAAGCTTAAGCTTTCAATAGGCGTGAGTAGACAAGTAGAACCTACCCACTCTGCACATTGTTGTGCACAGATGCCACCACCCCCTCCAGGACTCTGAGGGGCTGAGGGTAATTTGTCAGGGCAGTTTGGTCTCCACTGAAATGAAAATAAAATCAGAACTCTAAGTTAAAACAATGCATGATCATAATACAATTTTTGGTAAAGTCAAGGGAGAACAAGCACTTGCTTGAGACAATTTTAAAAATATGCATCTGAGGAAACCTCATAGGCTCTATAAGTTTGGTTAATTTACATGATCATTTGAATTCTCACTTCTAATGAGTTGTAAATTAAATTGATTTAAAAACACAAACTAGCAATTTGAAAGACAAACTGGGACTGCATTAGTGTTTCTGTTTTTGTGGTTCTGACATCTGCCTCTTCTCCCGTGTTGTTCCTGGGACTGTATCCATGCAAAGACTCGTGTCTTGGCATATATAAACCACAAAACACACAAATGGTCTTCCACAAATGAGGGAGATGAGACAGCATTTTATCTTTTGCATTTTCCCACTTAGATTTCTCTCCTTGGAAAACACACATGCCCAGACACACAAACAGAGTAGTTATGACAGATACAAAAGACAGCCATTAGCGTTAGACTCGGCTCTGCCTGCTGCACCAGACCGGAAAGCTTTTTGGGGGAGCCAAAAACCAGACTGGCTCATTCATAACTGCCAAACACTTAAGGACAGCCCTACAACAATAAGTTAAAGGCAAATTTCTGAAAGCCATGAACACGACAAAGAAAATCTACCTCTAATTTCATATAGCGAAGCTCTGTGTAAGCATACATATGACCAACAAGCAGATATATGGAAGTGTGGATGAAATCTGGAAGAGAACATCTACACGAGGGTGCATTAGTTATCGGAAGACAATGAATCAGAGAAAAAGCACAAAAAACATGCAAGACAGAGAGTGTGTGTTCATTACAAGTAGTACATGCGTGTCTGCATGAATACAAATGAGAATCTGCAGATGTGCACGATCATCTTCTGCTGGTGTGTAAATGTAGGTGCCATTAATCTGCACCATGCACCATTGAGCACCCATAAAAAGCAGGAAATGAGGCAGGACTATAATCAAGGTGATTGGTGCTCATTTATCAAGCCAATCAAATGGCCAGATTATATCTGGCTCCGCCAGTAAAACTAAAGAGGTCCTCAAGGCTGAAAGGGCAACAAGAATGAGTAGAATTTCCTTCCTTTTAGGTCATATCAATAACCCAGACTTTTCTCAATTCTCTGTTTTTCACCAAGCTCAGTAATGACTGTATAAAGTTTTTGCACGCTGAGTCACACAATATCCACGTATTTGGCATAGCTTTTAAATCTAGCAGCTCCACAGGCATGTCAGCACGAATCATCTCTCCGTTCCTTTTGAGTGCTCAGAGCTGAACTCCCACAGGCAGCTTCTGTACATTCAGGCTTCTCTTTTGACAGTATTCTTCCCAACAACATGCTGAGTCCGGAGTGAACCGATATACTGAATATTTTCTGATAAGTGCCAACAAAGATCAAGTTGTGGGACTTGTGTTAAGGTGCCTGATCCTAAGCCTCTTTTTTATTCATATGCCATTTTAAGACATATTTTGTATCATTGTTTTCATTGTATGATCTTGTGAGACAATGTGTATGAAAATATAGCAAAGGGATGATATTTTTTAGCATGCATTTGTACAAAATGTAATGATTATAATAAAAAAAGATACAGACAAGAAAACTATAAGACACATGATTTATTTCCAGCGAGAAAAAAAAAAAAAAAAAAACTCAGGAAAATAATTTTGGCTGCATTTAGATTCCTGTAACAATTAAGAAATCTAACGATGTGGTCTATTTTAACAAACAATATCAGATTTAGCTAAAAAAAAAAATCAAATCTTAACTCAAAGATTCAATTAAGTTCGCATTATAGCCATCAAAGTCTCATCTGTAGCATTCTGTTTGTGGTAAAATAAGAAAAATGTTAAGCTTTGTTAATTAAAATTTCTTACAGCATTACAAAAAAAATAGTGTGTGAAATATGTTTTGAGTGAGGCTGTCAGGGAATTAAATTACATATAGGATCTAATTTTAGGTTGAGTTCTGTTTTCAGTGTTTATACATCAATGAAGCAAGAAACTTTCAGGCTTTCAAAACAAAGCTTTTCAGAATTTTCCACGGCAACAGGTGGACATAGTGAATCAGTAAGTTAGCTAGGTCCTCACACAGCAGTGAGATACTATTTGTTCACCTATGTTCTCTTGCAAACTTTTATATACGTGTATAACAAATACATACGTTTTTATTTCAATGTATAGTTTTGATTCCTTACTTGAGTTCCTTGTGCTCTGACAACTATACAGGTGTGAGAGAAACTGAGAAACAGAGAGAAAGTGAGTGATCTTACCTAAGTGCTGCCACGACCCTCTGCACAGCCTCCTGAAGCACAGTTTTGATAGACAGGTCGAGCGGTCCAACAGCTACAGACAGAAGCTCCTTAATCTGCTCCAGAGGATGTCCGTCAGTCGCCATTGTGACTGCTAACTCACAAATTTTTGACCTTTCAGACCGCGACAAATCATAAAGTTGACTGTAGCGCTGTCGCTGTTCCTAAAGTAGAGAGAGATAAAAAGAATAACAGCTGAAACAAAACCAAAAAGAGTCTATTGAATGGTAACATTTTATTGAATTGCATTATGGGTATTTTAAAATGTGAACTACATTAATTAAAATGTGGCTAAAGAGATTTTTTTTTTTGTCTGTACATTACAGACCTTTAGATGTATATTTGTAGGAGTTAGACTTTTGTCATAGTGAATCCCAAACCTCTTTAAATTTAAATCTCTTTTGACTAACGATTTTTCCTGCAAAATGTATGTGTTTTTTGCAGATATAAACCAAATAATTTCTTCTAACGTATTCCATTAGAGATGCTGGAATAAAAGACGTACACTTAACAATCCGGTATGCACTTTGATCATGACATGAGTAAGTTTTTTTTTTTCTTCTTTTTTTTTAATCAAATGAGTCTTTTTGTATTATCAAGACAATATTAAGGACTTGATCTTATTATTATTCCTTCTGTTGAAATGAGACAGAGATCATTTATATGAGATACTTAATTATAATATTATATCCATCAGCGGTGCGCCAGCTAAAGGCTGAGGAGTGCCTGATTGGATAACATTTTATATGCAGCAGTTTCACTGTGGTCCCTCATGTTCCTGGCAATATAGTCTGAGGCTGAGCACTGATGAAAAAATACAGCGATTTTGGTAATACGCCAATTATGTGCAATGGACATGATGATGAGTGAATGTGCTATAATATTAAGCTTTCAATTCATCAGTCCTTGCGCCAGCTCTGAGAGGAATGAAAATTATGGAGCAGGGTTGAACTTCTCTGTAAAATAACGCAGAGAACAGACTTTGATTGGGATGTTTATTCTGGAGAGCAATTTAAAACAATGTTCATAGCACTTTGCCAGTTTACAATCCAGTGTGGATTATTGTGATTTTATGTGATAAACTAGCACACAGTGCATCATAAATGTAACGTTCAACATTATGGCTTCATGAATGAAATCTGGATAGTGTGGGATGCATTTATTGTCCAACTCCACAACTCTATCCTTCATGTCCTTCATGGAACAATTGTATTTATACAAAGATTAAATTACACTCAGTCAGATCATGTTTCCTATTTAAAGCTGTATCCTAAATGAGGTTGGTGGACCAGAATTTTACTTAAGGACATGAGAGGGATTCAATAGAAATACACATCACACGTCTTAAATTATTTGTAAATATTCTTAAATTAATATACCATTATCCTTACACTTTACAATCAAACATTGTTCTGTTTTGATCTATATGCATAAAACAGTTTAAGCGGTTTTAATACTTTTTCGCAGTGTGTACAAAATCCAGAGCATGCATTTTGTTCTCCTAATGCCAGGTCAGTGCACCTGTTGTTGCAGTGGATCATGTCCTTTTGATAAATGAACTCTTTATAACCGAAAGAACCCATAGAGCTTCATATATCCATATTTCTTTCCCTATCTGGCCTTTCCCACTCCTTAATATGCTTTTTATCCTCTAAGGATGCAATCGCTTCACCCACTAAAAGAGGTCTGATAACGTGTTCTGCACACATGCACCTGTGACTCTGCCCGAATGCTCTGCCTTGTAGTGGTTGTACCTTCGCCTCTCTTATGGAGGATCTGTGCTCTTAAACACAGATAAATTGGGGGCTAAATATCACCAACTTCCATGCTGTGGCAGTCAAGCTGGTTCTCAGTGCAGCCTCATGGTCGCATAGCAACACCTCACTCACCAAATCACAACAGTCCTTTTCTCTGGCCAAGCATTCATTTAGTGTTTACACATGTGCATAGGCACAGTGAGGCGACAGCGGGGTTAAATCAGAGTGACTTTATTTAATGAGCTACAGCATGGTGCGTGTGCCATGTATATGTCCATATGGAGGGGGCTCATTTTAAACAGCAGATAGTAGATTTACATTAATATACCCTTGACCGGCCTCTGTGAGCCTTGGAAGAGTTTAGCAGAGCAGAACCAGCCAAAATATGCAACCACATATAGAGAATAAACACTCGCAAACACCATCTGGAGGTCGAACTAAAGGCCATCTCATGGTAGGGAAATAAGAAATGCCTGCTTGTGTGGGTGTGGGTGTGTGTGTGCGCATGTGTGGGTGTGCCAGAATATCAAAAACAAATACTCAAAAGACTTGAAGTCTGGTTAACATGCCTTTTGCTTCCATCCGTTGCAATACTTTGCATACCAGCACATAATAAAATAAACTCAATGTAGTACAGGCGAGTGACTGTGCAGAGGTAATCCATACCAATGCAAAGGGCAGTTCTACCTGAATATAACTGGCTTAAATATAGAGTTTATTTGCCTTGTACTTTGAGGGGGGTTTTGCCATTTGTTTATCAGGAAATAAACTGACTCTTGATGTATGTTATTTTTAGTTTTTTTTTTCTAAACTTAAGTTTTTATTAGAGAGGACTCCCAAATGTTTTTAGTGCTACTTTTGTTTGCAAACTTGGATTTGAATATACCACCCATTTTTGGCACTGTTGCCATAGTGAGCCATCAGCGAGTCTCACAAAGGACTAAAGAAAGTGAGGTTGATGCTAAAGCTTCATAGGATGTGTTTAAGTTTTCCCATGACTGAGTTTGGACTGTTTTAAAGATTTCTGTGGGACTAGAAGACATTTATTCTACAGTTTGCAGAAAGACAAAATAGGTAAACAAGGGGGAAGATATGGAGGAAAGTCCCCAAGGCTGGATTTGGGCATCTATGCGGTACATAATCCACCAGTCTTTGATATCAAATTTGACACATCTCTAAGAATTTTTCTTATTTTAAGTTTAAAACACCTTTTTTTAGCTTGTCAAAGGATAAAATAAAAATCCTCTACTCATTTAAAGACTAATAATTTCTGTGTTTCAATCCATTTTGGCTGAAACAATTATGTGCAATTTATTGAAAACAAATAAAAATGTAAAAATAATATTTTTCTGTGGAAACATAAATAAAACAATTTTAAAGAGCCTTTAGAAATGCTATTCTTTGTACTTTTTAAAAATATATTTTAATACTGTAACAATGCTTTTGCAGAAATACAAATTAGAAAAACATCTGTAGAATGTATATAAGGAGATATATTTCTTTTGAAACCTTTTATTTTTTTCTTAAGTTGGTATTTTTGACACAGTGTTGCATAAAGAGAAATTCTCATTCTGAAAGAAAAAAAAACATAGGTGAAGTGTGGCAGATGTGTCCTACCTGCTGGCTGTCTTTGAGTGACAGGATGAAGGCATGACTCAGAGTGTCCAGGTGGGCCTCGGATTGCTGCAGGTGTGCTAGAGCCTCGTCAGAAGTCATTCCTGTTGGGTCTGTACCTTCATGCTCTCCACTATTATCAATTCCTTTCTTCCTGTTCTTTTCGGCCAACTGGCGCAGGGCTTTGGAGGCTCGCTTTATCACCTCCAACCTTGCTTGGACGCTCAACTGGACAGGGAATAGAGGACATGGAAGGTCAAAGAACGAAGGATGGGAAGACATGTGATAAGAAAAGCAAATGAGTGGGGAAGATTGAGGTCAAATTGGGTAAAGAGAGGGAGGAGAGGATTGACAGGTGATATTTATTCATTCAAAACATAACATGCTGAAGGTATGCAATCGATCTTGATGAAAATAATATCAGGAACCTGAAGTGTAAATGCGTGGGAGAAGCAGGTTACCGAGAGAAACGTGTGTAAGAGACATCATAGAAGTCAGGCTAATGTGATTGATTTTATTCAGTGTGAGCAGGTTAACTATTCATGCGGAGAAGAGAGGGCCTTTGGCTGAAGGTTTTACCCTCTTACATGAAAGTAGACAGCCGTTGACATGTTCTGCACACACAATCAAATCGAGGTGGATACACCAACATTATCTGGCTTCATAGCTACCACTTCTCATTCAACCATAATAGATATTTTGAAGCCATCAGATTTTTTCTCCACCAGCACAAGATGGTCTTTCAGACTTAGAGCAAAGACAACCATGTAAAATATTCAAATCCATAATATTAATCGTACCTTGAACTTTTTCACATTTTGTCACATTAAAACGCAAAACTGAAAATGTTTTTATAAAGATTTGTGTGATAAATATAACAATTATATTTATTTATACATATGATAAATATAAAAATGACTGACTACATTTAAGGATGTATGAACATGCAGATAGAAATACAAATATACAAACTGACTAAAAAGTTTGATTTGTCAACTTGATGAATCTAACTTTGTTTTGAAAGAAAAAAATAAACTGCTCTGTGTTGATTAATCCAGTTCTGATTTAACCATCTTAAATTTGATCAAGACATGCTGCCCAATCTGACCCAAATGCAGGTTGAGATTTTTTTTGCACTGAATCACCTGGCCAGATCAGTCTGTATTAAATTCAGGTATGACACCAAAAAGGTTTATCTAAAATCAATAGTGAGGAAGGGAGGTTGCCAATTCTGGGAGTTTCTCTTTATAAAATTTGTCCAGTGGGTAGAATGACAAACCTTAGTTACCCATCTCACCTCTTAGCCTTGTCAGAAATTGATCGGGCTTCATTGTAGAGAGCAAAGTAGCACTTAAAGGTCAGCTGTAGTCCTGATAGTGAGAGGGTTTTGGCTTTTTCCTGGAAGGACTCAAAGTGATGGGAAGAAAAAGAATAGAAAAGCGATGTGTTTCTGAGAGGTAATCTACATGTTAAAGACCAGAGGGAAAACTGTGCCTGGTGGGAATTGGGGTTTAATTGGCTCTGAAGTAGAGAGGGATCAATTAAACCTCAGAGTTGCAGGGAAAGAGAAGGGACGTAATGGAAAAACGGGGGTGGGGGGAAAGCAAAGGTCTGAAGAGGGAACTGGTAGGGTGCCGGGAAGAAAAAAAGACACAGTGGACTACTATTGATAAGGTGCATTGAAGCCCTTTAATTCTACCGCAGGACAATTTCTCACAGAGTTGTAATTATGTGTCTGACATTTCCAGGGAAATTTCATAATTTCTTTTATAAATCAAGGCTGGTACAAATTTTGAGGCCTCAGAGTTTGGATGTGAACAGAACTACTTGTCTGAAATTAGCATGATGGCTTTTGATGACTCAAAATGAAGCTGGAGGCACAGGAGAAGATGAGCTCCACAATTTAGAGTCGGGAGGGAGAAACATGACAGGTTGATGTAGTGACTAAAACTCCCCACAAGCCTTCCTCCTGCACAATATGGGTCCTGTCTGGGTGGCGGTCAGGATCCATTGGCCGCAAATGCAACAGCTACAAATGTGTATGGCCAGCTATCAATTCCAGTCTGATGCTATTACAGAGAGGAAAAAAAAGTTTGTTCCACACTACACTCTGATGTGCTGCTTTTTCATCCTTTCTGTTTGGCAAATATTGATTCGTATGAATAAGATGGCAAAATGCTGCTTACATTTTTGGCTGCATCAGGAGAGAAAGTGATACTGTCCAGGAAGCGGATGGCATCTGTGGGGACTAGTCTGTCCAGGTACTTGGCACAGGTGTCGTAAGCATGCAGGTAATCCTGATCACTCTGTGGGGGTCGTTTCAGCAGCTGTGCATCTCCTTTCCAAAACAATTTCTGCAGCCATACTGCATGAACTGCGCTGGCGGAGACCATCGCCTTGCCGCCTCCGGGCAAAGGCAGCCGATTGGAGAGTTTAGAGATGGACAGAACATTCTGACTGGTCAGAACCGGCTGTAATGTGGCCAGTGGATCAGAGGACTCATCAGTCAACTTTTTGTAGTTTACACCTGCAAAACACCAAAACAAAAACACAGTGAAGTATATTTTATATTATAAAACTTGCTTGCCTTTCCCCATCCAACAACTCTTTGACTTAGGCTTCATTATTTAATATGCATGTCATTTAAGTTGTCATATATTAACATCTTTAACATTTGACAATTATATTTTGTATATTTTGTTGAATATCAAAGCAGTCTTACATCATATGTTAGCAATAATTCAAAAGAAAATCCAATGGTGAACAAATAAAATAATCTCATTTGTAAATAAAAAAAGTTTGTCAAATACAAAACACTTAATAAATGGGTCACGAGAAACCCATTTGAAAAGTGACAAAATATGATTAATTTAATTGTGTTTGCACCGTATTTTGTAAATTTATATGGTTTGGGGGATTGATTCATTTCTTTATCATAAAGTACATTTTTGCTACATGTTAAGGTTAGATCCAAGTCATTTTAAGACCTTGCAAAGATAATGTATACAATACAAATTGGACACCCTGCATAAATAAAGGGTAAATAAAAAACACAGACAGAGAGTACACTTAGTTTTATAAATAAAATTGGGCAATTTAAAACATTGGTTTGTTGTTATCAAAAGTTAAAAAAAAATAGTAAAATTATGTCTCAAGCCTTTATTGCCATTTTTAAATAAAAACTAACTTTTCCTCTACTGTCCCAGAAGCAATGTGACTTATTGATCAGAACCAGTCTATCTGCAGCTGTAAAACTTTCTCCCACTTCATATGTTATTCAAACTTTTTGCAAAAATTCTTCCTCAGGTATGTTTAGCTAAATCTTGTTGCTTAACTCAGAAGAGGTTTTTCTTTGCCATTTTTTACCTCGACCATGTCTCTGGTCACTTGACACCTCGTACTTCTAGAAAGACCATGTAGGCAAAGATACTTATAGAGGCTGTCACTGAAGGATAATGGGTTCTACATTGCTTACTGTTAAACTTTTCTTCTTTTTCCTGTTAATTTCTACATTTTCCCCCTCAACGACCATTTTTATGAATGGAGCGTTAAAGCTGTCAAATACTTTTTTTTTTTTTTTAATGTACAACCTCTTATTATATGCTAATGTTCATTCTGGGCTCCATTTAAAAAGAGAAATGAAGCTGCTTAATTACTATGCACACCTTGGATAAGGTGTTAATCTGTTAAACCACAACCCTCCTTGAATATAAATGCATTTTACTTGAAACAATGGAAATTCAATTAGCATTCAGTTTACTATGCTGTAGAGCTGGAAGAAAGAGCAAACATATACAAATGAGTTCAAAATCTCTGGTTTCATAACTGCATTTGCTGAGTAGATAAAGTAGTTTCAATATTTCATTGCACAGTAGGTGCAGGTTTACATGGCGTTAATTCATGGGGTGTGAATAGTCAATGTGCTAATAAATCATATGAGAAAAGCTTACTTGAAAATAATGTTTAAGAAGCTATCCCACATCCAAAATACATAAATGCTGATCTAGATAATAAAGACAGTTGAGTGTTGAAGCAGTGTTGCCTGATCATGCACAAGCACATCTGCATCATGTCCACCACTGCAGCATGGCTCGAGCATGTTTGTCTCTGTATTTACGGGAACGAGCCATTGAAATGTTTGAGGTCTCCTGTGCTATCAGACAGACACATTACAGTGGCAACACCGCTGCCTGTCTGGATGTTAAATATTTAATACTCTGTCTGTAGAGAGTGCTTCATCGCATGGCTCAGAATGGGGCATTCTGAGCCATGTGAAAAATAAAATATAAAAAATATATATAGGTAAAAAAAAAAAAATCAACGACATATAAAAACTCACAAAAACAGAACACCAAACACTTTTATATTACCTCGACACAGAACACCTAAAACGCAGATGAGAGTTACATGCACTTACACATGTCCTCTCATTCTCACTGTCTGGCTCTGCTCAATGCACCTTTTCTCTGCTTCTGTTTCAGTCTCCTGCATAGTGGATGTCATCATCTTCCTTCCTACACCCCACCCAGACAATCAGCTGGTACACTGTCTGATGATGGTATAAAGATTTAATGCACACTGCCTGACTCTGAAGCCAGAGTCAGGCAGGAACTAAATCAGTAGACACAAGAGTGTGGAATCATTTTCATGTTTGACCACACATTTGTGTCTAATTTCAGCTGCTGACCTGATGTGAATTTGAAGAATCTGATGGTAGTCCTGTATCCTCATTTTCCAACCTATTTTTTGAAGTTACGGCTAATATTACTAGCAGCGAAGCAGTCCCACAGCATAATGCTACCCCTACAATGCTTGAAACTTTATACAGCATACCAAAAAAAACATACTTAATTACGGGTAAAATGTGACTGCAGATGAGAATTTACCATCTTCAGCCAGGATAATCACAACTTTTTAGCTTGAGTTAAGGTTAGCCTAAATGGTTATCCAACCAAAACTTTGCATGCACTGATGTGGTTTCCCATGTGACTTATGAATCATTTTGAGTGAGTATGTGTCAAAGTTTGATCATGTTAACAGAAAGTTAGTGGCCCTGGAGATAACAGCCTGTGTGACAATTTCACCCACACAGAGTGTGAATTTGTGGGTTGCGTTAAAGTTGTATATGAGGAAGTTGGAAAGAGATTCAGGGAATGCAAACTTCGATGTGTTAATGTCACAAAGTCAGCTGAGGTACAAGTAGCCTGCATGAATTTGGATGCTCTACATTTTGTTGAAGTTTTTGAGTGTGGTAATGTGCATCTGTTGGAGTTCATGCGCCAGCATCTGCAAAACTGATCAATTAGTAAATCCCTCCCCTGAACGGAGTGTGTAAAATTGCAGCTTACCTCCTGTATCAAGGTACAGCTCTGACTAGCAAGTGTGTGTGTGAGGTACAAAGCTTTGAAAAACTTTGAGGACTTTGGAATTAAAATCACTGCAAACTAGTTATGTTTTGAAACAATTTCTGGGCTAACAAAAAAGTTTTAGGACTTGGAGCAAAACTGAAGCTTCTGTAAAGGGAACCATCTACCTGTCCTGTCATTTCTTGGCCCTTTGAACTGTTGGCTTATTTTTTTAAATTAAAAGATCCCTCAGACCCTCCCAAGGTCCTAAATTTTTGATAAAGACAAGAGATCAGGAAGTGATGTTATGTTGAAAAAAAATCAAGCTGAAGTTTCTTTTTTTTTTCCTGGCAGGAGCAGCTCCCAAAGTTTATGTACTTTACTTCTAGAGCAAAGGAAGTATATATATATATATATATATATTGATGCAGCTTGTTTGCCAGCAGTAAGTTGGTCCTTAGCAAAACATGATCTATCAAAATAGGGTCTTTATCAGTTTCAAATTTGACCCCAAGTGCTGAAAAACAACATATTCCATATAATTTATATTTTTAAAGAATCAATTAAGTCACCACCGAAAAAACATGAGTGGAAAATTAAATACACCCTTTGGGATAACTTGTGGAACTTGTTTTCTCTGTGCATCACTCTCTCACATTGTTATAGAAGAATATTGGTCTCTCTCTGATTCGAATTACCATGAATTAAGTTATTCATTCATGCACAGCAAATCCACCAGATAATAATAAATATCTCTCCATCCTTATTCTTTTATTGGGATGATAGTTAACTAACACTCCAAAAACATTTGCCGATTTAGGTTATGTGAGGACACTGGTGTCCCTCGTGAAAGTTATGAGGGTAAGGCTCTGAAGAACTCCTGGAGTCTTTCAGAATAGCTATTCCTACAAACTTTATAGAATCCATTTTTGCAATGCCTCTAGAAAACAATGCCTAAAGTTTTTTTTTCTTGTAACAAACTCCAAAAATTAAGCACTCCATTTAAAATCTGATCAGCGCAGCTGAGGAGACTAACGATTCTGATGCAGGTCTTTAATTAACTTGTAATGCAATTCTTTAGAAAAAAATTCTTTACTTTGCTTTGAGGGAACAGGAACGGAGCAAGAACAGAAAGAAGTGACATTATGGACAGCAAACCTACTGTATACCTAATATATTGTGCATTAGACATTACCAGATATCGAAACCTCCGTAACTCACACTTAGTTTTCTGTCACTGTCAGTGAAGTATGCCTCTGAATCCATCTGGAAAATGTAACAACACTTGTGTTTTGCTTTCATATTGGTTAATTTCCTTCCCCTGCATTGAGCCTACACTTTAAGTGAAAATTTTGCTTGTTTATTATTCAAGTCTTAAAGTTGATCTCTCGGGCGAGTGTGTTTTTGCTTTGTTCATGTTTTAAACAGAGACATGTGTCACTGTTAAAATTTGTGGCACTTCCACAAGCAGAAGGAGGAAGCGAGGCGTGAAAACAGAAGATGACACCCAGCTGACCTTTACTGAACTCCCAAAAGAGCTGACAACGTTTTCACCCTTACAAAACCAGGATCAGATACTGAAGAGCTGGGAGGGCAACGTCTGGTCTCAATGTCCTTTGAGATCAATGCTCACGTCAACGGTGTCACTGCAGGCTCCCGGGGTGTCAGTTATTTGACTAATAATACAAACGTGGGTAGGTGTCTCTTTCAGTTACAGGCAAATGATTGCATTCGGTTTCAGCACTGCAGGAAAGTGTTTCATGAACCAATCGGGAAGAAATAAAAGGAACAGAATAAGATCAAGGAGGAGGTAAAAGATAATGCATGTAACCTCTCACTGTAGATTTGTCATCAAGGATGTTTAATCTTTTTTTCACAGTGAAATATGTGTTGTTGCTTTTTTTTCCTCCCATAAATCCTTCATTTAAAATGTATTTCATTGGTATTCACAAGATAGAATGCATTTGTTTATGCCTAGCATTTATAAATGCTGCTGCTCTAATATTTGTCTAAACAGTTTTTGTTTAAATCATTCAAAATTTAATACTGATAAAATATCCACGCTTTCCATCCTAGCCTACTGAGAGAAGTATCCCCCACAGCATGATGCTACCAGCATGATATTTCATGGTGGAAAAAGTGTGTTCAGTATTATATACGATCATACCAAGTTTTTCACCAGTCACAATCTCAACAAAATCCACTGAAGTCTATGATTGCAAATTAAGAAAACATGAAAAAGTCTAAAGAAGAATATGTAGTATATATAGTTCACCAGCACATCATCAAATAGAAACAAAAAAACTCCCAAAACATACCTTTGGCAACAGCACGAAGCTTCTTCAGCAGTTTGACGTGAGAGTCTGGTTTTATGATGGTGGTCACATAAGGCTCACAGCCTGCAGCATCTATTAAGGTGTAGTAGTAGAGAAGACGGCCCAGGTCACTTCCCTCCACAGTGGGAAGAACATATTTGGTCATGTGGCTGTAAAAGGCCTCTGGGTCACTTTTCAAAGTGTCAAACAGTTTGAGGGAGTTACTCCGACTTTCGATTTCTTCAGTGGAAAGACTTGAAGTGGGAGAGAAAAAGCAGGGGGCAAAAAAAATCAGCTGAGAATCAAATCAATACAGTACAAATGCATTTGTAACCAGATATTAACAGATACAGTAAAAAAAGACACATAGCTTTTTCCTTACTGAGCTTAAATAAATCTAAAATTATCCAGATAGGATTATCAAAATTGTGTCTGTTTGCTCAATGGCAGATTATCAATGGAGAATGTTGTTTCCTTTAAATTCATAAGTTTAATTACATTAAGCTTACTAAGTTCTTCAACAATTTAGGAAGACTTGTGATGGCCACAAGTATCACCAATTTATTTGGAGGAAAAAGATGGACACTTGAAATCCTGAGAACACCATCCCAACAGCAACACATTAGGTTGGCAGTATCATATTGTATGAGTCCTTTGCTGCAGGAGGGACTAGTGCACTTTACAAAACAGATGAAGACAGAATGCTATATGGAAAACAAAGAAACTGTGGAAGAATATCCAAGTCACACAGGCCATTCTACCAAATATCAAGAAAATGAATAGATGAATCGTCTTAAAAAAAGATCAATAAATAATTATCCTAAACATTTTGGCATTTAGCAAATATAAATAGTTGTTTAACAGTTAGCTAGTTCACCTAATTAAGATAAAACAAGAACGATTGGTCTTATTTTGTGTCAGGCACTCAGAAAAATGTCAGATATGTCTTTTTTTTAGACATTTTAGATATTTAAAAATCTGTTAAACAAATAGGATCATTTGATTGTAGTGTCAAAGCCAAAATTTTGTTCAGTAAGATGACAAGTAAGCAAAATTGGTCGAGAACAGTTTAAACACAGTAGGAAAAGAAAAAAAAAAGTAGCATAGAATAAAATGATTTCATCAGTAGTCATAAGTGGAGCAGCAGGAGTGGAGTTTGTGTGTTTTACAAAGTTACAAAAAATAATAATAAAGCCCTAAAAAAAATTGTGATATTTATCACAGCTGACAATCCTAAGAATTTGACCTGATCAAATTCATACAAAGAGGAGGAATGAAAAAAAAAGTATATAGGATATATTGAACATTCAGATGGTGGCAAAAATCTGAGGGGAAGCCTGAGCACAATTTGAGTTTGTGTAGCAATAGAGAAAAAAGTCAACTGCAGCAAGTGGTCCAAAGAATGAGAACCAAACTAAATTGAAGAGAAGCAGAACAGCACAAAGAAATGGAGAAAACCCCCCAGAGAAATGCAATTAAAGTCAAACAAGAAGCACTACAAAGATTAAAAAGGCAAGGCCGATGTAAAGCTACTCGCTGGTGGTCTCAGAGGGGCTCTGAGCAATCTGCGGCTGTCTGGGAGCGTGTTCGTAAGAGTGGAGTTCTGTTTATCTGTCAGAACAAGACAACATCAAAGTGGACAATGCTTCCCTTGGGCTCTCCGTCGCACTTAGTTGGAAGGCTTCTGCTAATGAAAAAATTAAATAGAGAGCAACAGCGGGTGCAGCCGCTGACAATAGGCTCAATAATGTAAATAACTCTAATCATGTTCACCACAGGAGCTCTAATACGGCTGCAATCATCTGAACTAATACAAAGGGAAGCATACTCAGCTAGTGCTTTGTCTCTCTCACACAGACAGGCACCCAATCAGGGTTGTTTTATTAGTTATTCATAATACCTCTAAAGAGAATAAGGTCTATATAAATTGAAACCACCTTTTAGTGAGATGAGAGGTTATGAGCTTTGATTAAAAAAATAATAATAAAAAAAACATTTTTTAAGTTGGGAGCATTTCTTCTATTTTTCTTTGTGGTTTTTAACATCTCTGTGGTGAACATATTTCTCTCTGATAGCTTCATTACTAGTCTCCGCCACGCTGGCTTGGCTGCTGCCGCCGCTTCCTTGTTGGTTGCTCTCTAAGGACGCAATAGAATTTCCCCACTCTATCTTTGTGATACTCATGTGGCTGTAATATCAGATGCTTGTTATTACAATCTTCTCTTGTTTGTTTCAAAAGCCAGCCAGAACAAGGAGCCAATTTAATCTGATTTGATCTCTGCGCCGCTCCTCGTAGCCCACGTCTCCCAGCTCGTCCCGGGCCCATATTAACATGTTTGCTTCAGATGTGATGCATGAGATAACGAACAAAAAGAGATTGCTAATGTTCCCAAATTTTGAGGCATATTCAATTGAAGAGCCAATCAGACAGTACAGCTTAACCAGTAGGGATGCTTTCGATGAGAAGTGATAGCTATCGAGCACGGCATTGTTCAAAGAGATGCTATCTGAGAGTCTAGAATGCTTGTAACTTCCTGCAAAGTAGGGGAGGTTGTACTGTAATGCTGTTGGAAAAATGTATATATATATTTTTTTCTTTTCATAATACATAGAATATGTTGAGTTAATGATGTCAAACTGCATCCAGCTGTAAGATTCTCAGCAATATGAGAAGCGGTATTGAGTAAATGCAGTCCTGGGAGATCCTCTCTTTCATCAACACAACCAAACACACACCCACGGTCCAATGGACACCGTTCTGATAAAAAACGGTAACTTTGGAGAACGCAAAGACACAGAAACAGTGGACAGGCGAATGTGATATTATGTGCAGCAGGAGGAAATGAAGAGCCCTATGTATAAATGATTCAGGTGCTTTGCTAGAATGATCAGATCTGTCAAACTTTATTCCATACATATGGTCTATACTCTGGAAAAACAGCCACAAGTAGCCCTGGCTAGCTCAATAGGTCAACCAGGCACACTATATGAAGAGAGTTTAGTCCTCAGTGCAGTTGTCCTGGGTTTGATTCCTGGTCTCTGGCCATTTGTTGCTTGTCTTCCCTTTCTCTCTTCTTTCTTATACCTTATTCCTTGTCAGACTACTGTTCATGAAAGGCCACAAGTGCCAAAAAAAACTTTAAAAATAAAACCAAACCAAAAGAAAACAGCAACAGCTTCAGCAGTCAAGTATATTATTTTTGTGCAGCATTAATCAATAACTAAGACAACGTTACATTTTTCTGTCAGGCCACAGACCTGAAGAAATCCTGACTTTACCGTCACTTCATGCTCAAATATTACAGAGCAAGCTTGTAGACAGGCAAACAGTTCAACAATTTTTTGAATTTTGAAAATTATTAAACTGATTTAATATATTTGAAGGAATTATGAGTCATCAGAAAACCTAATTAAGGAGGGTCTCACGTTAAAAGGCACCTATTCACAAAAAATAAAGTATTTTTCTTATTTATATTCTCAAAGGGAAAAAATCTCTGGGAGCATGTCACACATACTTAGTAGACATGTTTTAAATTGCAGCTAATAATATAAATTAAAACCTATGGATGTTCTTGTCATTAAGTTAGAAACTATTGCTTATTTAATACAATTTGTCATAAATATCAACAACCCATAAAAATCTATCAATCCACTTTTAAGTATTTCTTTGTTCTATATCCTACAAATATAAATAAAATTGTAGTTCTATTAACATGACAGCATATTTACTCTCATCAAAAATCAAGATTTGGACTTCTTAAACACATTTTATTTAAAATGGCTATTTTGATTGTCAAAGTTGCATACCCCTGAACTAAGTCCAGTATGCATGTTTTTATACTTACCGTATTCATTCGGAAAGCACCCAACAGGCTTTATGAATTGTCTTCAACAAGTTCAATAAAGCTGCTACAATTTATACCACACAGCAGTCTGATTTACTTAGAACCACACAAAAAGAGGGGTTATAGGACTGTGTCAGAAAAAAAAAAAGAATGTGTCAGAGCAATTTTTATTTCAAGGACCCAGCCAATTGTTATGTTGAAGACTGAGAGCAATTTGAAGTCTGGCAAGAAAAAGCTTGCTGTTCTACTGAAAGGGCCAGAGTTGACCAAAAGTCTGGACTGCGAGTTCAACTTCAATTCTATCAATTGTGAATTGTGGCAGCTCCTAAACAAGGCGAATGAGTGAAATGCAAAAAATGTATTTCCCATTAGGGATCAATATAAGTCAAATCTCCATTTTGCACTCCTGCTTTGGTCTATATACGTCTTTCCCCTTTAAATTCTCCCAACTGCACTATTTATACCGTTTCCTTCCTCCATCCATCCGTTAAATCAATAGGCATACTGCAGATGCTTCTACTCGAGATTATAGCATGAATATCCTTCACAGATTTGTCATGATCTTGAGGTTTCGGTGGAAACACACACACATAAAGGAGCTGTGAAAAGGGTTTAGGAAGGTGCATGTTGTAATTTATTGTTAAGCGAAGTCCATAAAGCATTTCCCTATATCAGAATGTGACAAGTGGGAATTTATCACAGATGCACACACATCCAAATACGAGCAACCCTCAAACTCTGCTGAAAAGGCATTCTGTAGAAACAAGAAAAGCTGCAGTGCTAGCCCAATAAACTAGACATGAAGTGAAGAAGCAAATAAATTATGTAAATAGTTTGACACACTGTGACTGTGGATGTATGGCAGAGTAGTCGTGTGACTCTAGTGTAAAGCACTTTGAGTGGTCAAAATGACTGGAAAAGCGCTATATAAGTTCAGTCCATTTACCACACATACTGTCATAAATCCAAACTCACTCATTCTCTAGATGTCTCATTTACATTTGGATAAAATGCTTCCTTTAATGTATCCATGGTCTCTAAGAATGAGTTAAGTTCAGATTTGGGTTCACATTTTTCGAAATTTAAAAACAAATTGGCTATTTGGAAGTTCAATTTTATTTAAGTAGTCCTAAATATTCTGGTCAATTTTTTATGATAATATTGCGGAGAAGTGCTGTAAACCTAAAACTAATGATGACTAATGATACCCTGATCAGTGATTTTTGAATTCAATCAATTATTTTATCTTTTAGGATAATACATTAGTGAGAAAATGTTCTTCTCTGATAGAGCTATTGGTTCTGAATCACATAGAAAGCAATATTATCCCCATTTATGCACAGTTTGTTCCTAACCTTTGGGATTTTTATAAAACTCAAAGTGCATGTTGTTGGCTGATGCATTTATAGACTAAAAAAGGTTAAAGATTCTTGATTTTGATGAATGTAATGAATAAGGGTTAAAAAAGAAAAGTCTTTAATTTCTTTAGTATTTGGCCTTTCAATCAACCATCAGAGAAAGTCAATTAGACAATTCCAATCTCTGGATAATTATTTTGTGCATATCTACTACAATAAAACACCAAAGGAAAGAAAAAAAAGTAAGAAAAACACAAGGAGCTAATGTGATTATATATGTGTGCATGTACCTGCTTTCTGTAAAGAGGAACTCGAGGTGGGTCATGTAGACCTCCCACAGAGGGACAGAGTAACGCTTTGCCAGGGATAAAGCAATCCTGTACACGTCGCCATCCAGTGTCCTAGCACAAACATGGGAGAGGAGAACAGACATGGCAATAACAAGATTTTATCCTGTTAAAGCAGAGAGGTCAATTTCTTTTAATTATTTCTATTACATATATGTTGCAGAAATGTTTCAAACTAGACTGACCCCCAGGACACCTTTAATATGATTTTCCTCCATTTTCTTTCATGTTGCAAAATGGTACACTTTATAAAACTATTAAAGAAATTCTATTTCTTTCACTGTCACTGCATTAAATCTTTTCAATATTTTTATGCCTATTTAGTCCAAAAAAGGCCGGCTCTTTTTGAAGAAGGAAAACACACAATATGTAATATTTTGCAAACATAAACCACAAAGTGGAAGTTTTTTTTGATGTGGGTGTTTCAGCCTTGACCAGGTCAAAACTTAATCACAACACTGATTTGTAAGCAGTATTTTTTATTTATTTATTTATTTATTTATTTTTTTTTTTTAATAATAAGAGTTGAAACCAAAAACAAACACTTTTTATCTTTGTGACCTAAAATGATACACTTTTAAAAGTCCAACAAAAATTCAATAATTAAATATATTTTTCACTTTTTTCTTCTTTAAATCTTTTCTAGAGCTCCAGACCTATCAAGAGATATCCAGAGACGTTTCTATATTTTTGAAATATGATCTATGTTTTTATGCTAGTTTTGTCATTTACAGTAGTTTGAAAATTTCACTTGATTTTTTGTTCAAAAAATTGATTTTTGAAGGGGAAAACCCAAAATATATAGTACTTTCAAGATGCCAAAGCTGCTCCTCCTCAAATCATTCCATGTATTTACAAATTATGAAATGCAAGATATCTTCATGGAAAGAAAGCCGAATGCAGTCAAAATTCTTCTGACTCTGGCAAGTGAGAAGTAATCTGCTCCTGGAGTCGAGATAAGAGAAGAAATGTATGACAGAGCCTTTTCATGTGTGGAAGACCACCGGTTTTTCTCTTTTTTATCTCCACGGAGATTTCTCATCACTCATTGCCTCCTCCTCCTCCTCTTGGCTGCAAGGTCCCTCCTTTGCCAAGCAGAAATCCCTCTACCAATTCCTCCTGCCTCTCATCTAGATGAGGGGCAGGAGTGGGTCTTATATTCTCATCACTAAGCCTCTCTTCATCACAATCAGAATTGCAGACTGGTAAAACTGTCACTGTATATAAAAGTGTATATAACTGCATATTTCTTGTTCTCTACACACCTTACAATCAAAAGTTAAAAAAAATTCAAAAAGAAAATAAAAAACAGTCCTGACCAAGTTTCATAGAATTAACCTTTAATATGACAGATATTGTGAATAAAAAAAAAACCGTGAGGCAAGATGTACCATTTTGGACAGGAAAGGTGCCCTTGGGGTTAAGCATACATCTTTGAACATAGTACAACTCCATTCAGAATACAACTACTAAAAATACCTTTCCAGCTGCCAGCTTCACATTCCAAAAACAAGAATAACTAAAACTTCCTTAAAATAAAAAACTTACTCTGTGAGGCCAAGAATAGTGTTTTTCTTGTATTCCAAGTCAGAGCTGAAGCGCTGCACATCCACTCCCCGGCCCAGGCCCTGCAACACCTGAGCCTGAGTGAAGTCTGTCAAGCGCTCATTGTACACGTACAGCTGGCTGATTAGCTTCTGCAGCTCCGCTGGCCAGGCTGAATATGAGGAGACATGCTGCGTGACCAGTCGAATCAGCTCCTTCGGATCGGCCTGTGGAAAGAAGAAAAGGATTTAATGTTTCTGGAAAACGCATGACAGGAATTTTCTCTCTAGGGACACTGAGAAGCTGGTAACAGAAGAGTTTCAAGTTTAAAGTCAGTGTACTTTTCAAAACAGAATACCTAAAATGTATTGAAGATAAAAAAGAAAAAGAAAATATTTATTTTATGATATTGCTAGCCTGGTGCAAACCAATGCCTTGTTCTACCCTTTGCTTCATAAAGAGGCTCTGGTCTCTCGCTTGTTGAGATATTATTGCCATGACGTGTGTAAAGTGCCAGCTCGATGAAGCTTACCAGAAATTGAGTGCACTGTAAACAACCCCCTGAGGAGTGGGGCCACGACATCTTTGCTAGCAATAAAATGTCTTATTCATCTTGCTCTGACTTTAATTACTCAACATTTGGAAGCTTAGTGAACATGGACTGAATGGCTTTGTTCACTTTCTGCGGTGCTATTGCCAAACTACAACCTTGTGTAGACAAACTACAATTCTAAAACAATGCAGAAAACCATTGTGAATTGTTCATGATACCTTCTGTTCGCTAATTGGCCCACTTGAAATTCTACCAGAGAAATCCATCTCAATGGGAAAAAGCCCAGATTATGACGGGAGATGGAAAAAAAAAAAATGGAGCAGAATGAAGGTAACAGCCCGGCTATAATAGTGCATTTTTTTGAAGGTCAAAATTTTTATTATAACCTTTGCAGCTTTTTATTCATTGTCTTTGTTGCCATTCGTTCTGACCCTGAAAGTATTGTGTTTACATAGTGATGAAAGTTACGAAAGAAGTAGAAAAGATTACGCTTTGGGACTAAAAAGATCTACAATGACAAACTATTAAAAGATCTACAATGACAAACTATTAACCATCTCAACTTTAAGAAATTTGAAAATCATTCCAGGGAGAATTTTTAAAGGACATAGTTCTCTGCAAATAGTTCAGCTACAAGCTCTTTCATGATTGCCATACTGATGATGCTTTTTCTTTTTTTTTTTTACTACAATAGCTAAAGAAATTAGAGTGAAAATCCAAAATTTGTGGCAGACTTCAAATAACACAGTATAGAAAGATCTAGATATTTTTTTCTGTGTAGACGATAGAGGTTGATCCAAAGATCAATAATCTTTTGATGAATAAAAGATTCACTTGTCAGAATAAAGCGGCCTAAAAAAAGATACCGTAACAACAGCAACAAAGATATTGCCAGGTAGTACACTAAAAACGAGGGAATACCCAGTCAGTCGAAAGAGAAACTCTAAAAGCCTGAAAACTGTTCATCAAGACCACTTTAAATCATGGCAAGACAGTCGCAAAAACACTAACAAAAGATGAATAACTCAGACTTCAGTGGTCTGTGGTTGCTCAGTATGACAAGTGTACTATTAAGTTAGGGTTCTAGTGACCAAAGATGACCTATGACAAACATTAAGTTGTGGTTGAAATTTTGGAGAAAATCTTTAGGGGTGATAGTTGCATCAACCAACATACTCACTTTGTCCTGTGGTTTTTCTAAAGCCAACTCATTTAGCTTCTCTCCCTCTTTTCAGAGTATGCATCTTTACTCTGAAAAAAAGCGCTACGTAAAAAATCTTTTAATACCTATAGATTGAGATCATTCATTGCTGGACTAATTCTCTGCTGGTTGTTTCAGGGATGGCACCAAACCATAAAGTTCCACAGCTTTCTCTGGACAGTGTGAAAGAGCTACTGTAAAGATTTTTGAAATCAAACAATCACAGTAATTGTGGCATGTTCATGTCTTACATGGATTTTGAAACCTTACAGTGCGTGCTCAGCTTAAGAGGATATAAAACTCATTCCAAATGGATCAAACACCAAAAAAACATAATTGATTATTCAACAAAAGCACATTTAAATCCCCTTTAAGCACAGTTCATGCTAATCTGATACATTTTGTATATAGGCTTACAAACAATATTAGAAAGAATTTCACCAGGTAGGACTAATTTATTTTTTTTTTTTCTTTCAGTGATGTTTGCTTTTACAACTAATTACAATATTGAGATAAGAGGTGCAGCACACCATTAAGGTTACGTTTGGCCTAATTAGTGCTGACATTAGAAGTTGACTTTAGCAATACCACACATGGAGCCTGAAACGCCCCATACTGTGAAGTTTTCCAGAGGTCTCAGCAAAACACTTTAATGAGGTTATTAAAACAAATTTTGGTAATTTTCACAAACTGGAAAAAAAAGATGAAGAAATAGATCGTTTCTCTAATTCTGCTTATGGAGATTTATTCCTGCACATGTTCAATCAGGTAATTTATAGTGGAGCTTGTTCCTACATGTCAAGAAATTATGGCAAGATGTACCATCATTGCTATGGAGATTCGGGCCTGTGGGGATATTACAGACAGGTTTAAATTGACAGTGTAATACAGCAGGAGGGCTAGGTGAATGTTCTTTCTTTCTTCACCTCCATTCTAATTAAATGAGCTCCCAAATTTCAGTCATTGGCATCTTATACCATGCTGCCCGGCAGGAGGAGATGGTTTATTTGTTGATCTTATTTGCATAAGGTAATTATAGCTGCTGGAAATGTGCAGCTGTGTGTTTGTGTATCGCCTTGCTCACACATCTCGTGCGTGTGCGTGTGTGTGCATGCGTGTACATGTGCGAATATAAGCCTAGTGCCAGACTTGGTGGCAGATTCGCAGTTCAAAAGGAGGACAGGAAAGGTTGTGAGAAGCCAAGTTACAAAGAGAAGAATCATAAAAGTGAAGTCAGTGTAGATTATAAGTCAGAAGGAGGAAAAGCCATAAGATGAGAGGGGGGAAAGGAACAGTGGGGGTGGAGTAAGGACATGGGCAACGGGAGGAAAAAAAAGGGTAAAGGTAAGGCTTTTGTCAGTGGTGGTAACATACAGGATAGACCTATAAAAACAAGACTACCTGCCTGTACTTTAGTTTAAAGTGAACACTGTTATGTTTAAATGAGGAAGAATCTTTTGCAGTTAACTGAAAGATAAAATCTCATACATATAATTAAGGTGGGAAATTAGCACTTGCTAATTTATGTAAAAGAGGGGGTAAAATTGAACAACCGTCAAGAGACAATGACAGATTTGTTATTTAGACAGGAGTAGTGTTGAGTTTGTAAAACATAACTATTGAGGAAAGAAGCAAGAGAAATCTTAAGCCAGACTTGAGCAAAAGAGGAGGCCAGAGCTGACAAAATATTTGGTTTGATCTTGTCAACTTATAGAACCAGTTAACAACAATGAAGATACTTGAAAATGCTCAATGCTATTGTTTTACTAGGAATTCGCTGACATCTGATAATAAACAACTAAAATCAATTTGATTAAGAGTTGTTTAGACTGCAGACTATTGTCAATAGAGTATCTGATTGTAGTCACATTTCTGCTTCCAGAATGACTTTGGTGGAGTTTACAAGATTAATCCTACACTGAATTTGGACTTCAGACTATTTTTCAGCATGATGTTTACATGTAACATGGCTTTATTCCAGGTGATTAGTTCAGTGTATAGTGAGCGATGTAGTTTGTTGAAAAATACCAATGTATAGCAAGCTATGAGGCTGTCTTGTTCCATTGTTGGTCATTTCACAAATTGACCATGGTTTACCATTCTGGTATTTTTGTGAGCAACTTTTCTTAATATTTTGTTCCTGCTTTGACAATAATAATGTCAAAGTATCAAATTCAAAGTCATTTTATATAATCTGTTTAAATCCAGTTGTAAGGAAACGTGGTTAAGTACCTAATTATTTGTCATCCAGATGATTGTCTGATCCAGGAGGTCTGTCAGAAATGTCTTGAATTGATCAGGGGTCTAAATCAGTCAGATGTCAGATTTCACATGAAACAATCCCAAGTATGGACCATAATTATGTAAATAAGATCTAACATCCGAATCCTCATAAATTAAAGTACAAATAAATTAAATTAAACCTGAACTTCTAAAATGTTTTGCTGCTGCTGTCACCATAATTCATCAAAAATACACAACATGGTAATTAAATGAGCTCCCATTTTCCAACAGAGCAAGAAGTGAATTTTTTTCTGCTGCTCAGCTGCAGTGCTGATTTTTATACCATGACTTCCTGTAGGAATGCTTTTCCCATGGCATCATAATTACTACTTTGCTGAATGTGCTTTAGTGTGTATCCCAGTGGCTTTTGCTATATAAATGTTCCTCCAGATTCTGTTTATTGGCCAACTGCAAAATGTGACGGGGTACCTGTCCAGATTTTCATCTTCCCCATTTGAGCTTGTTACCTTCTGTAGGGGAGGTTCTCAATCGATTCTTTATTACGACATATCTCAATTGTTAGTTTACAGTTGTCCGTTTCAAAAGGGTAGAGAAAACCAAGAGTAGCGGTCGTATCTCTGGGATATTCAGGGAGTGGAATTTTTTCATCTCCTTGGTGCTCTATAAGATTTAAGAATATGCTCTCAGCATCTGCTGTCCCCATCTGGAGAGAGACACAGGAATCTCTGGCTCTTACACCTATTAGGAGAAGGGGCTGAAGTTATTGATCCTGTGAAGTCTCAGGAGTATTTGCTGATATCAGGGTCATAAAGCTCCATTTGTGTTGCATCACTTCTACCTTTGTGATCAAAGTTACATTTTCACCCCTGTACGGGGCATCAACTTAAAATGTAAAAAATAAAAATAAAATGTTTCTGAAGTTCACGTCTTATTAATGTGGCCACTTGAGAAAGGCACACAAATAAGGCATCTGCAACAGATTTACTTCCTGCATCCCACAAGTAAAATATAAATTACTGCTTTTTTTTTTTTTTTCAATCCAGGGATCAATAAATGATTTTGTTGTATTACACAGTTATCTGTTTTCCAAATTATGTGGTTATGTTGCGATCCAAAGAGACATGATAGGTCTGTGCAGATCTTAAACTGCAAAACCAATCTCTGTGTTAAAAGTAAATATTTTCAGTAATAGGTCAAGTTGTATTTAACTTCCTGTCTGCAATACATAAACAGTTTTAAAAAGCAGACATAATTAGATTTTTGAAAATAAATTATTTTCTGTCCTTCAAAAACTGATGTCACATGTATATCTAAGACTTGTTATTAAGACTTATGTTTGGTATTTTTTGTGAAAACATTGTGGTTAGGCATAAGTGGCTAAAATTAGGCAGAATGACACAAAAGAGAAAAACACATACAAGGAGAAAATCTGTCAAAACAGTGATTGACACGCTGATGTTTGAAGTAAGCTGCTGAAAAAAAGGCTTTCATGATGAAATATTACAATATCTTTCTTTCTCTCCTTTCTGTCATTCATCCATTGCACTGTTTGTGATCTAGATTATGTCTTCTGCTCCTCTGAACACTATTTTCTGCTGAATTTCTGAAAATTCCTTATCCCCTCTTCCTCATTACCCCAGGATCCCTAAAATCCCCTTTTCTTTATACTACATCCCGTTTTCCCCTTTAGGTTACCTTCAAAGAAAGAACATAAAAAACACCTTTATCTTTTGTTTCTCCTTTTCTGTTCAGTTTCTTTAAATAGATAGAATATTAAAACACAAATGTAATCCTCATGGAAAAGAATGTGAAAACTGCTAGAAGGAATTACATTTGCATTAGATGGCATGTGATGTTGCACTGCTGTGATGTCAGCAGTGTCTAACGGCCCGTTAGCTATTTCACTGATGCCACAGGCTCTTTTCTCCATGTTTTTTCTCTTTCCAAAGCTGCTAAAGAATCAATAAATGTAAAAAATAAAAACTTGCTTCTGCCAGAAATGTACTTGAAAGTTAATTTAATTTTTTTTCCAGTCATTACATTTCAGTGATCCTGGGAAAGGACATCATTTGTTGTTTTGTTTTTTGTTTTTTTTCCCGAATCACATGTAAATGTTTTGATTCTAACAAATTTTGAGTTGTGTGCACCTATGAACATTTCTACAAAATACAATAAGTATTTTGTAGTGTCTAAGATAAAGTATATTGTAGATTGAAAATAAACATGCAATTCATGTTTGAAATTTCTGGCACAAAAAAAGAAAGAGAGGGGCAAGATTCCTTCAAAGCAATGTAAAAGATTTATTTCAGTTATCACAATCTTTGTTACCTTACTAATTGTCTTAATTCTTTGAAAACTGCATGTTGTATTCATTCTTGTTGCCTGACATTAAAATATACTTAATTCTCTGAGACAGAAGAGCAAAACAATATGAATTTTTAAAAGGCCAATTTTTTTTCCAGGAAAGTGTTTAGGTTTTTGCAGTTACTCTTTGGGTCAACAATTTTCGGATCCTGCAAATGTCAGTTATACAAGCAAGTCTTAGAGTAAGGTCAAGACAAAGAATAACAATTCTCCTCATAAGAAAGAGTGCAGGAAATCTAATCAGAAAACATAAAAACACATATCTGAACAGAGTAGGAGTGGGAAAACAGCCGAAAGGCTGGGATTTAAAATATGCCGAAGGGAATAGCAAGCAGGGGTTCGCAAAGTAAAAATTAGTGATAGAAGGTCAAATCTTATCTAGAGCCATTTTGTTCATAGTGTTTTCTCTTGTGCCCACCACCAGTCCACATAGATAAATGTCTGGTCATTAGTATGTCCCAGCATACAATATTACTGGCATTCTATAATTTACCATTTAAATTAGCTAAAACTAGCTTTATAGTTAACAGAGCAAACAGTCCACACCGCAAAGAAGAGAAACACATTTTTTTTTTTTTTTTTCTTTTTAAATTAAAGATTAAAGACTAATAATATTTTTGGACAATTGGTTCTCTATGCTGTGTTAATCAGTCATCACGGTGATGAGTTGAAGGCAGCTACTGACTACACAGAAGCTGGAAAAAAAAACATGTTAAAAGTTGTGGATTCTGGTTTCAGAGTTGTTGTTGTCGGGTTTTTTTACCAGTTATTTTGTTCTGAGTGTGAAGTTCTGTTCTTAGCCCTACGCTGCAGTGGAGCCCCACCATTACTAATCAATAATTATAGATTCCAAGGATCACTTCAAATGTTAACGTGGTAATCATACTGCCATTGTTTCAAATATTAAAACCTTGTTTTACAGCAGCTGCTCTATTATACACATGGCGTGATATCTCCTCTGGTTTTACTATAAAATATTAATGACCATTCTTTGCAGGATGGCTATATTTTTTGTATCCTCACGTTAACGCTTCTTAAAGAGGAATTGAATTAAGGTTCAATTAAAATCAAAGGTTTTTAGAAACTGGAGATCAGACGTCACAAAATTCTGATTGGTGCATCACTTGGTCTGGATTTGTCTTTATACAGAAAGTGAGGTTTTCAGTATGCCTCATACATATAATGGTACTTTCTAATTTTTATTTCATTTTTAATGAAAAACAACTGAAGTAGAAACTTGAGCCAGCAGATAAACTGTATCAGCCCTCAGAGCCTAATCACAAGTGACACAAAAACAAAGGTGTTTCATAAATGCAAAGTATATAAAAATTTGATAATAGTGTCATGGTCTAAAGAGTTTTTAGAGATATCCTAGAAAGAGCTCTGGATGTCACAAAGTCACCCTACATTACAACAGGCCTGAATTATAACCTAATGAAAGATAAGGGAAATTAAAAAGACACATTGTCAAGAGCAGACGGAAGAAAAAATGCAAATTATATAGCTTAACTTTAAATTTAACTAACTGAATAGTAATATAAAGGTTAAAATGAAAGAAATTGCCATCACTAAGTTGTATTAATGATCTTAATGAGTTGTGTGTATGTTATGTTTAACACTTAGCTTCATGGTCAGTGGCCTCATTAGCAGTAATACTGCAATGGAGTATCCAGTATCTGCATATAATTAGTGGAACGTCAAGGGGGGTAGAGGGGACCAGGCATAGGTTGTAAAGGAATAATCACTTCATAAACAGGCTCAGCTGCACTGTGGGTCATAAAACACCATGAAGGGGAGTGATCACGAGAAAGACACGAGGAGGACAAGCAGGAGCGATTCAGCGGAGTTAACGCCACGGATTTTATTAAAGAATTAGGAACTACTTAGTCCCAAACAATCCCAGTCAACTGCAACAGTGCATTAAGAGTGCACATTTGTCTAATAGGGGACTCTTTCTAGTCCCCTATTACAGGGCACTGATGAGTAAAATATTGACTTCTTATGATTATGGCTTGAAAATACGATTTGTACAAGTGTATAGAAACAAGGAAAACAAGGAAATTAAAGTTAGTTGATTAAGAAAGCAACAGTGTAAATGGGAGGTTACTTGATCTAAATTCTTATTCATATACCACTGTTTCAATGGTCCATCACTTCCAAGGTAAGCTCTGACAATCAGCCTTTTAAATACCACTGACTTTCACTTCAAGAAATACCTAGAACGATTGCAGCAATAAAATATTTATTTATATTAAATTGGCTTCATCAAACCAATGTATCTATTTAAAGCTGTCTGCTGTAATTAAGTCTCAAGAACCTAAAATTTAAAGGCATGTGATAGTTTTATAAACTTTGCAGTTTATAAATTTGTTGTTTTGCTCCTGCAAAACAACATTTTTTTCCCTTTCATTCTAAAAACCAAAGGAATATTTGAATAGAGCTCACTCATTTTTAAACAAGAATCATGCATGTTTGTGTATAATGCAACTGTGTATGCTCTAAATGTACAGCAGTGCCCCGCAAGTGATGGAAATCAATACTCCAATAAGTGAGAGAATTGCGGCTGCAGGCAAAGATAAATGTGTTGATAAAAAATCTCCATCTCTTTACTCAGCATATTGCCTTACAGAAGAATTACACTCACAGCTACAATTACCTAAGAACATTCTCATAAAACTGCGCCAGAAAATACAAACTAATAGCGTATTAATGAGACTCGTATAATGGCAGGTAAATTTTCATCAACACCAAAACAAAAAGAGAACTATTTTGCAAACATCACATGCAGAACAGTTACGGCAAAAAAACAGCTCTGTTTCACAAATGAGCACTTTAGCCACTGTAATGAAAACTTCCCTTGTGAACAAGTAGAAAGAGGCTCATTATGCCTTGGGGAGTAATGGAAACTCAGTCTCTGTATCGCTAAGCTATAGGTTTCCTAGTCCTGCTTCAGAACAATAATCAGATGAGAAAATTAAGAAGCACAGGCTTTAAAAGCCAATAGAGGGCAACTGAAAGCTGAAAATCAGATGAGTGCCATAAAGATACCTAAATGGAAAAGAAATACACAAAAACCTTAAACAGAGATAAAATTAACATACAAGACAAGTTACAGGTTTGAGGTTATATATTGCTATAACTTATGAATGACATATTTTCTTGATTTTATTCTATATTAAGTTAACTTTAACATAACTAAATGATTTTGTATAAAAGACACAGGGAAAACATTTCCAGTCAAACTAAATTATGAAATTGCTAATTTATTTGTAGCAAACTCATTTTGATGCAAATTGTTTGTAGTTTTATTATTTTTAACAAAACTACATGTATAGTATGTGTAATTAACAAAAGCCATTGTAGTAATATAGATGTACAGAAAAAATATTTGAAAAAACTTTCTGAAAGACTATTACATGGGGATACAGGAAAAGCACAAGGCTGGTTTAAAATCTCATTTATCTGAGAGATTTCAACATGTTTCTGTGAATGACAGATCAATTAGTGGTCATTAAGGTTTTGTCTACATGGTAAATTTCCATAAACAATTAATAAAAAATTTACATCCACACGAAAGTAAGCAGCACAACAGAAAAAGTGATGGTGGGTATGTCGGACCAATCTGTGGCACTTGAGCGTCCTCGTAAGTTAACAGCAAATTTAAAAGACATTTGGTCCTTTCCATGATTAGTGCATGTCCTCGTCTAACATCTTCCACTTGTGTAATAGTATCAAAAATAAAAGGAAAATCCTATGCAAAAACCTAATTTAACTTAGAAAAAAAATTTATTACCAGAAACCACCTTAGTAATAAACAAAGAGAATATAAATAGCATGAAAAGAATTGAGAACAAAAACAAATATATAGACTTAAAACTACAGAGATGTTCTTGACCGTGTACATATCTATCAGTCCATTCAAAGACAGAGCCAGGGAAAATCGACAAAGCTTTCTCAAAATTTCTCAGCGTGACCAGGTCATTGACAGACTAAATTAAATTCACCCAACTGTGTTAGAAGCAGTACATTAAGGTCTTACTGACACTGATACTTTCTGGATAGCTTGTAAATGTATCAACAGAACAATTTTCCTCTTCAGAGTCAGCAAGTTGCTCTGCTTAGCAAGTTTTTGAAGTTAACTGATGTGCAAAAGCTTTACTCCCTTGAAAAATCTTCATTTATTTTGTCAAAGTTACAATGACAAACTTCAATATATTTCAATTGTTTTATTTTTTTTTTACCTTCAAGTACAATCTGGTGCAAAAAATTACCTTCAAAAACTCTAAATTTGTAAATAATTTTGTAATTTTATCAAACTATAAATCCATCTGGCCTGTGAAGGCACAAGAAGCTCGTTAGCGATCATCAGAGGATAAACAGTATTATGAAGACAAAGAAACACAGCACAAATGTCAAGAAGAAGATTTCAAGCATGTTGACTGGATGATTATGTTACAAGATAAGATCTCAAGCGCAATGCATTTGACAGCTTTATTCAATCCATTATCTGAAAGTAGAAAAATGGCACAATGGAAATCCTTCGGATCGACAACATGCACATCCTCCTAAACTTGTAGCCCAAGGGTAGAGAGCATTTGTCAAAGAAGCCAAGAACTCTAGAATAGCTGCAAAGATTGATAGTTCATGTGGGAGGATCTGTTGATGAAACAGCTATTGACCATGCCCTCAGATGTAAGACTTTTATTGAAAGTATAACTAAACAGCCATATTGACACAAAACCAGAAATGGCTTGTGCCATTTTGAAGACAAAAACAAAAATTTAACTTTTTAGAATTAATCCAGATGACAAAGTGTGGAGAAAAAGTAACAATGTGGAGACATCAACCCAACACTGAAACATGGCTGTGGCAGCGTGATGATGTTAGCTGACTTTTCTCCAGCAGACAAAGGGAGTTAGCTGAAGTCAACAGATGGAAGAAACACATGGCCAAATTTAATTAAGAACCTGTGACGAGGCTTGAACATTGATGTTCAGAAATGCTCTTCCAGTTTGACTGAATTTGTGCAGTGTTACAAAAATGAATAAGAGTAAAAAATGTGTACAAAGCTGGTTGAGATACGACCTCCAGGAAGAGGGTTACATTGCAATGAAAAGTGTGAATGATTGATTCTCTTAATTCTGAAATGACAGTCCAGTCCAATATCATTTTTAGTGATATTGAAGTTCACTAAAAATGACAAAACATTTTGCTATAGCATTTGTCATGAATATGTATGAAAGTTAAGCCTCTATTGTGTTGTTACTGCATGTAAAGTGGATTCTCTGTAATCGCATGTAGCTACTATACACAATTTAAAACTGCAAATTCATCTTAAATGAGTGCATTCTTCATTCTAGCTTCCAATATTCTTTATTTTCTGAGAGCTTCAGTTGAAAATCACTTTAATATATCAGCAGAATGCTATGAAAACTTGCTGCTCATTGAAGCTTTAAAAACACACCTTGAGTAAATCCTCGGAGAGCTCTATTCCTATTTGCAAATAGATGATTTCAGTATCTTGAGTGTTTGGTGTCTTATTGACTGGGTATGAAATTATGCAATAGACACTGGAGAATTGAAAAAGGCACAAGAGTCATTCACACAATGTTACTGCTCTTCAAGAAGACAGTGGGAAACACTCGGAGACAGCTTGACACACCACAACACACAAAAACAGACATCCATCAGTCGCTGTCTCAGGAAAACAGATCTTAGACTGAAATCAACACCAAAATGTTAGCCTGCAGGAACACTTAGACACTACAAACATCCAAAAGCATGCACACAGATGTTTTATGGCCATCCATGTATCAGAAAACATTTGGCAACGTGACATTTTCTCTTCTGCTAACCCAATTTGCAATGCAAAGCAGAGAGTGCATAAAACATAAATACACCCTGCCATACTTATCTGAAATTAAATATCACAGAATGTAAAATGCATGACACTTTAAAGATAAGAGAAAGCAAGAGAGCTTCTGAGAGAACAGTACAATGTATAAGGCATGTACTGCTTAGATAGTATTGTGAATAGAGAGGACTAAGACTTGACAAGTCATGCAGGATAATAGGGGACAAAAAAGTTACTGAACAAAGAAGTGAAAAAGTGCCTAATACAAAAATGCAACATAATCAAAAAGAGGCACCATGACATTTTTTTAAGCTTTAAGGTGTCTGCCTAATGCTTGTTCAATAGGACACTGTTCTGTTTTTTACTGGCTAGATGAACTGAATCAGATATAATTTTTGTCTGGTATTAGTGTTTCCCTGTGTTAGCCTCCATTTTCACATCAACAAAAGAGCTGTATCCCTTTCATTCCCTCTACCTTCAAATTATTTTTCTTTTAATAAAAACAACCAGCCACCTTGTTTTTTTTTTTGTTTTTGTCATAAATTTGTCCAGGGAAGAAAACTGGATGTTCTCCTGAAAACATTCATATACTTGAGAATTTTTTCTTTGTTTTGCTTTTTATGATGGAGAGATGTGGTAAAAATATATATAGCTATGTGGTACTAAAATCAGAAATTGTTCACAGTAATGTTTATGAAAAAGAAGCATGAGATGTAGAAGGAAACACACAAGTTTTTTTTCTTGTTACAAACATTTTTGTGTCAAAATAACGTTTTGATATCTAGGTAGAAAAATTCCTTAATAAGCCCTTAACCAACAACAACAAGAAAATGCTTGATCCTTACAGGCTTATTATGATATTGGTTTTTTGTCAGACTTAAATGTTTAGGATCAAACTAATTTTAATAGTAGATAATAATAAAGAAAATATATTTTGGAATGACATTAGTGCTACAGAAAGCGACAACTGATTCAATGTCAATACCTTCACTTTGTAACAATATCGTTTTCATATTTAACACCCAATTTAACAAAAACATGGTCACACTAATAAACTTGTACACATTGTGTCTTTACATTACACAAGTACATTAGGTGTAATGTCGTTATTACAGCTAAAGCTAAGCCCAAAGTTGTTTATAGCTCTGGCAGATTTATTTTAGATGCAATTTTTTAATTAAACCAACATCTCTTCTGACTGGAATATATAATATACTCCTTTTTTAACTAGCCCAGAAAGACTAAATCAGAAAGAATGAGTACATGGTGCTAAAAATGAGAGTGATGGGTAGGAGTTCTTTAAACCACAAAGACCTGTAGCTCATAGCCAATGATATGTCAGAAAAATATCAGTGGAAACATGCAAAAACCTGGACAGTAATCAAATGAAATGAACAAAAAGTTTTTAAAATAAATATAAAAGACTTCTGACATGCCATTCTTAAATATAATGTGAATCCTAAAAGATCATCTTTTAGGATTATTTTATTATCTTTTGAGAGACTATCATATTTCATATCAGAAATGCATTGCTTGGTTGAAAAACAACAGTAATAAATAAAAAGCTGCCACAGATATGAATAAGTATAGGATTAAATGTAATTCATTTAATAGTTCTTATGTAGTTACAATGTTTTAAAACACTGTTTTAAGACAAGGTAATAGAGAACACATACTTGTTTGGCAAGAAAACAGCATAAAATTGAGTAAAAACAAAGTTGCCATAACCTCATCAATAACAGTTGAGGGACAGCAAGACCTCAAAACAAAATGAGAACAAGCACTCAAGCTTGTTCACATTGAAGCAACAAAAAGGGAAGCGGATAGTAAACAAAATGGAAGAGCTAAAATTTGTGCAGCTACTACAGGGAAGGGAAAAGGCGAAAGGCTGTATATATATTTTAAGTTAATGGGCTTGAACTTTACTTGAGGCAGGAGGTTGAGGAGTGATTACTGCCATTAAGATGCAGGAAGACTGTGTGCATCAAAGTGAAAATGTGTGTACAGCATTGGCTACCAGTGTATTTGTGTGGGTAGGGATGTGCAAAGTGTACATTTCTGTGCAGAGTGCTGACCTTGAATGTCAATTGGGACACACTTATCCACTTTTTCTGCTGGCCTCTTTCCTTCTTCTCTCTATTTTCTCTGTCTTTTATTTCTACATTTTACTTCCCTCTTCCTACCTGAACTAAAACCCAGGAGCCACAGACCACTCAAGAAAAAGGTCAGAACCATTTCTTCCTTTATTCTGTGCCAATCAACCCCTAACAACTCAACTGCTACTCTTCTCCATCCTCACCTTTCCTTATCCGTCGTACTTGTATCTCAGTCAGTCTTGACTTATTTATGTTTTATCTAAAAGATAATGTCTAACAATCAAAAAAATTTATCTTTTTTTCTCAATTTCCCAATTAACATAAAACTATTTAGTTCTAACAATAACAAACAAAACACATTTAGAAAAAATCTAAATAAAGCAGAAATTAGTGGATGACATGCTTTTACACCATGTTCCAAATTATCATGCAAGTGATATTTTCTCAGATTTTCTTAAATGGTCAATGCAAATGACCATTTAAAAAAAGCCAGTGAGCTGATTGGTCCATTCGTGCGTCTGGATGTATGGATGGCCCATTCATCCAACCATTCATTCCATCTATCAGTCCATGTATCTCTCCATACATCCAACTACCCATCCATGCACTGATCCCACTAGGTTTTCATCCATTTGTCCATCCACCCATCTATCTACACAACCATCCATCCTCTCATTTGTACATGCCTTTGTTTTTCAGCCATCCATCAAGTCAACAGACCTGCTTTTTATCCATCAATAACATCCATCCATCTGTACATTGTTAATCGATCTTTCTGTTTAGTTAAGTCATCCATTCATTGATCATTTATCTACCCATCTAGCTATGGGTATGAATCTCAAGACATAGATTCATACTATTTCCAAGTTCCATATTGTAAGCCAGGGCTCTCCACAACTATCTTTATAAAATCAAAATTAACTTTAGTGTTTATACTTTAAAAGGACCAAGTGTTTTAGACAATTGAGGCTTTAGAACTATGGCATTTTGACAAGAAAGGAACCCTCATTAAAACATTAAGACGATGTAAGACTTTTTCACTTTGATACAGCTACTGACATTAAATGATTAGCATACCACCATCTTTTATCGACATTCATTGAGGTCACTGAACATCGTCTGAACATGCAAACCTGATAGAGAGTGTGGTTTTTGTCCTTGAAGCAGGGCACAAGGCGGGAATAGATCTGCAGGGAGTAGTAGTAAGCAGCCAGCTGGAGTGACAGAGCAGAGTGGCACTGCTTCTCAAAACACTTGTTAGCATCCAACACCTGCATGTATTTGAGACCATATGTTAGAGGGGAAAAAAAACAGTCAGAGCATTAGGTATTTTTATCAGAATAGCTGTAAAATGTATAGAAAATGTATAAAATGCACTTTGAATTATACATGATAAAATTTTGTCCCATAATCTGATTCCCACTTTTAAAATACCTCACAAATGACAGTACCACTACACTCTCTTTCAAACAAGTCTTTTAATCTCATCTCTTTTAGAAGCAGCTAGCTAAATCTTGTTGCCTTTATATCTGCAAAGCTGGTAAAGATACACTTGGGCCACACCAAGTGAAATTACATATCTACAACACTGATAACAGGCTTTAATTTGAAATAAAAACCTTCAAAAATTATGCATATCATGTATTTTTCAGCAGTATGCTACATTATGTTGGTATATTTCAACAAAATGCGCTGAAGTTTGTGGATGAAATGTAAGAAAACCAAAGAAGTTCAAGGGTAAAAAACATTTGTAAGGCACAGACATGCACCATGTCTCTGTATTGCATTTTAGTCTTTATTGATTAAGATCTGTTTGTTATTCTGGATGCACTTTATGGGTAACTGAAATGTTAAAAGTATAACTGCACTGAAAGAGAAAAGCATGTTCATTGCCACTAGATAATGTGGTGACCATGTGCACATACCTGAGGCAGGGCCAGTAAGTAGGACAGAGCCAGCATCATGTCTCTGGGAAATGCATCATTGGCCAGCTGCAGCAAAACTGAATAGAATGGAGAGATGCAAAGAAAAAAGGAGAAGAAAAGACTTTAAATGAACAGCTAACTTAGCCCTCTTAAAAAAGGGAAGAGTTGTAGTGTAAATATAAATTGCCCTTAATATTTTGGTCAAATTTTGGATTCTCTCCTCTTTTTCTGAACTGCCCTACTGCCCCTAAAACCTAGCTAATGATGTGCTAATTATGCACTTGAAATAACTAGCAATGAGTTTTATATCACTCTGCAGAAAATTTGACCAAGTCATTTTTGCAAAGTTGTAATTTAGCTACATTGGAAGGTTGCCAGAATGGAATGGCCTGTCATTCCACTGTATCACTATTGGATTTAACCATTAATGGCTTCAACACATCACACTATGAACACTTCATTCAACGTTTGGGATGGTGCTCATTTTCTCGAATGCAAAAAGTTTAGATGATATAAATCACTCAAACACATATATTACATAGGTAATCCATTGTCTTCTTTCCAATAATCTGAAGCTTTAAAACATGAAGAAAAAAAAAACATAAGGAATCCGTAAACAGTTCTTTTATGAAGCAAATGTTCAAATTTCTTATCATTAAATCAGATCTTAAAAGGGTTAGGGCTTAAAATCTTTACAGAATTAGGCTGATCAGAAGTCTTTTTTGGTCAAAAGGTTACTGCACCGATCACTCAATAAGACAATTCACATACTGACTGACGGCATTTATTGGGATCTCAACCAAAAAGGTGCTCAATTAGAAGTGAAACACCTGAGAGTACATAACATGTACAAACAAGTACTGGCAAATGGGATTTATCAGCTCTACAAAGTCAAAACAAAAACAAAGAGTGACTTTTTTGTACTGGCTAAAAGACAAAGAGAAATCAGAAAGTAAACAAACACATCACACACACTTTTCAGGTTTACCACTGCAGACAAACCCATACCACTCTGAGCACACAAATACACTTAATTAATCACTCACTAACTGAATCTCACACACAGAAAACAGTGGGAGTGAGCAGAGGGAAGCAGACAAAATCACTTTGTAGTCCACAAAGAAGAAGAGGCCTGTGCTTGTGATAAGAGCAGCAGACTAACTGGAACAGACAGAAGAAAGCAGAGCATGGACACTGGCTGAGAGACAGGTTCAGGGGTAAAGGAAGACACATGCTCTGAAGAACAAAATTCACACCACTGTGCACCCATACAGAAGCATCCAATGGCTGACATGTTCAGCTGAAACTTCTCTGTGTGTGTGTGTGAGCAGGGGTGGAGGACGTTTAAAGAGCCATAACAGCTCTCTTAGGAAGTGAGCCCACCTCCTCCCTTAACTCACTTTTCTCTTCCCTCCTCTCCTACCCCCTGGGTTTCAATGAGCTACACCTCAGAATGAGCTGATTACACGCCTCTCTAAAGTTACAGATACCATCGGGACAGGAATTACCAGAGGGGTAAACACGTACACGCACTTAAACACACACACACTCAAAGTAGATAACCCTGACTTTAAAGCAGGAGATATTTCTGCTTTAGAGAGAGATGAAGGGGGACACTGATAAAGAAACCTCATGGAGGAGAGCGGGCATAAGACAAGGCTAGTTTGTTGCACACATCAATTTGGATTTCTACATCAGCTCAATGTGGCACATAGGTAGCAGGATGGTGGCACATATTGCGGAAAAATAAGTGATTATGGCCAGCCGATGGCAGCAAATAATGCTCAGTGTGTAGTTCAATGTAAATTGTGTCTGTTCACATTAAGTACTTGTGCACCTCAATGCCGCTGAGTCAATGTTCACCCTTGTCATCATTAATTACCTCCACCTTATCAGGGGTCAGGTCGAAAATCAGTGTATTTATTTTCTTAAAGGCCATATCGTAGTCTGTTTTTAAGGACAGCCGGTGCAGTGGACAGATACGCCAGTCATTAATCGAAGCTTGTTATCGGGGGACGACGGCGTCCGGAGTGGCTTTTCTCTTTCACAACACGTCGCGCTTCACAAGCAACTCCGAAGGGAAGGTGACTTTTAGGGAGGCAGATATGCATATGAATGGCAGAGGCAACCATAAGAGAGCCTTAGTTTGGTTACGGGGAAGTTTGTGTGTGCACAAGGTAGAGATGTGGATGCATACCAACACACCGCCGCTCTTTGGCCAGAGATAGCTATTCACACACACATGTTTGCTCTCTGCTTTTGTTGTTGCATTGATTTTGTTGAGCAGCTGTGATCCATCATATGGCGTGGCCTTGATGTTTTGACATGATGCTATCTCCCTGGTACCACTGCAGTGATCCGTCATTAATTATCGTTGCTGTGGGACGCGTGAGGATACATTAATTAGCAGAACGAGGCTATTCTTCCCATGTTATCCCCAGCTCCGACACACATGGGCCCTGTGGTTAAGATGGATGATGTGAGGGAGGGCAGGGTGTGAGGAAAAGGGTTGACAACACTGTGCTCTTGGCAAATGACACCACTTCAATTGTGAGACAAAGCACTGAGAAATGGTCCAAGTTAAACAATACTGACTCAGTTTGCTCACAAGCTACAAATCTTCTTCTTAAAACCAGAGATTCTGCAAATGTCACAAAGTTGCATTTAGAATCTATTTAAGACGAATTGTGATTTAAATTTCAGCTCATCAAGATTCATGAAAAATACCTTAAGCTATAGCTGAGCCAAGAATTATTCAATCCTCAAGGGTACGGAGATTCAAAGTATTCTTAACCTTAAAAAAGTTTTTGTGATTGGTAAGAAATATAGATGAGTGTCAAAATATGATACTAAAAGGTTCTATAAATTTGCTAATTGAGAGTTCAGACCAAAGAAAAAATCTCTCAAAACTTCAAAACAACAAAAATACAAGGACGCACACTCAAAGTCTGAAGTAGGCTATTCATACTCTAAAACCCTCTAATGAGGCTGAGTTATAACAAAAGATGATTAAGAGACCAGAAGTCTTACAAGGCAATTTTCAAGATTTGTTGCCAGTTATCAACAACAATTGAGTAATTACTTTGAATGACAGCTGTTTCTACAACCCAGGGGCAAATGCTTTCCACAAACGAATATGTTGGCTTTAACAGCTTTTTTTCAACTTAAATTATGAGAAAATCTGAGTACCAACAGCACAAAGTTCTTCAAAAAGTTCTTGCCATTAAAAAATACAAAGTTGAAGGTCTTCTAAATTAGATAAAGAAAGCAGACATATGCACATATAAAAATAAAAAGCTCTTTGAACTCAGAATGAATAACTGCTGGGCAGGATAAACAATGATGATGCCACTGCTCAGATACATATATTCTAAACTAAGGTAGAAATTACATGAAAATGGAAAGTGATAATAGCCAAACATTTTTGATCTATTAAGAAGTTTATCACAACAAAATTAACAATTTCACCCCTTTTATCTCCATCACTAAGTGTTCCTTCATGCTTACCTTCTGTTGCAGGAAATAAGGTTTTTCCTTCCGTTTTAGCCTCAGCTAACTTCCCCGTCCTCAGCAAAACCTCAGCAAAGCTTTCCTGAGGCATTTCTTTGTAGGATGAGTAAACATCTTGACTCTTAAGAGACAGAAGAGGAGAGAGTGATGAAGTACTTAGGGTTATAGCAAGTAAATTCTTGCAGATGGGTAGACAAGAAGATAAAAAATAGAGAGATGTGATTAAAATGACTGAGCATCTTCATTCACATGGAGTTAAGACAGATGAGAGATGGAAGTAGACAAATGAATGTTAGAGCTAAACAAAGATTTCCAACCAAGAGGCCTTCTGATATCTTTATAGGATTGCTGTGTGGCAAGTTGTTTCTCAAGTGTCTCAGTTGTGAACAATGAAGTTCCTCCTCCCACTTTCCTCAGAGCTATCACTTCGACACTGAACATTTCCCGTCTGTCTTTAACACTCCATTCATCTTTCTGTCTCTGTGCATTTGTCTCTTTCTCCTTCAATCAGCCTCTTCCTCATATCTTTTATCCTTCAATGCAACTTGTATGTTAAAAAAATGACCCTATTGATCAGGCACAGAGAGATGGATGCAGGGAGCAATTATTGTTAGATGGATGATGGAAGATGGATCAACGGTGGAGATGAAGTGAAAGAAGGGATTTGGAGAGGCCTATTAAAGTGTCATGAGAGGAGATGTATCGGCCTTTGCTGTTTCTCCTTATGTCCACTCCTTTACGTATCCATATGATTTGTGTATGAGAGTAAAAAGCACAGAGATGACACAAGACGACCATTTTCTAAGTATAAAGGTCAATGTTTTTGTTTTTTACTTTTTACTCCTGCACTTTTCTGCTGCCATAAACCCTTATTTCAACATTCTGTTCTTATGGATTTTTCCCTACTCACCTTTCCTCTTCTGGTTAATATATGCAGTGTATTTCAGATTTTTTATTTTCAAGTCATCTTGGATTTTGCTGACTAACATAATAGGCGTCTTAAAAAATGCTGCTTCCCTAATGTTAGTGCTTCTAAAGTGCTTTTGGCATTATAATTACTTAGACTGAAATCAATATTCATTTTGTCTTGACACAGTTTGTGAAGGAATGTATAAGTCATGAGAAGAGGGAAAATCAAATTAAACGCACTCAGATAGGAGTCTACTCAGGTCTATTTTACAACTTAAGAAGATGGCCCGCAGTAGAAAATAATGTTCCATGGCAAATACAGATCCAAGCCACTCACCGGGTCTACATAGGGATCCTCAATGAGCTCCTGATAAAAGGCACTACAGCCCTGATGCTCCAGGTTGGAGTTTTCATATACCCCTTCCTGGTTGGTGGCTCCTGCTCCATGACCCTGAGGAGCCATCAAAACATAATTAAACTTTTACCACATGCCCACAGCACAGTCATCTCGCTCTGTCAAAGCTCATATCCTTGCATATTCTCTTTCTTAAGAAACTAGTGGCCATGTGGGCACAGCACTCCCCCAGCCACCCCGAGAGATGGCACCGTGCTCCACCTTGGTGACCACCTATCAGCCCACTAACCACAAGGTGATAAAATATTTAGGGGCTTCAATTAATTATGCAACAGATGAACTTTGGTTTTTGGTGTTTTTAATGAAGTCTGAATGGGAGAAGGAGCATGGAATAAGTGGGAGAGAGGACAGAAACCTCAGAAATCAAATAACTCTCCATGTTCTTTACATCATTGGTGTTTCTTTACTTCCAAACTGTTAATGATACAGGCCCATTAGGTTAGTAATTTGTGTGTACCTGAAGTGGACGGAGGTAATTAAGTGACTCCTTCCACCAACGGTGGTCACTGACTGCTGTCAGCACTGCCTTGGTTGTCAGTCCAGTGGTGGTCAACACTTTCATGGTCTTTGCTGTAGTCCTATGAAGGAGGTCTCGAGATGTGCCAGCCTGCAGCCAAGAAGTAACAAGAAAAACCAAAGATGTTTCAAAGATTTAATAGTCTAATGAATGCAATGCGAAGGCCTTAACAAGTAAGAATGACCCTGCATGACAGAACAAGATTTTTTTTGCATAATGTTAAGGATTGCAACAACATCTAAAATCACAGCAGGTTGAGATTTTAGTCACATGTTGTTAAGGTGGGAGGTGGAATTAAGTGAAAATCTGATCTGAAAAAAAAATGCATAAAAATAGAAACTGATTAATATACATTACTTGAGTAGAATGTATCTGACAACATAAAGTCAGATAAAATATCTCAAAATCAACATACATCCTGTTCCTGAATGTCATGATCTTCAGCAGGCTATTTATTCTGCAAAACGGTCTGACACGGTTGAATTAAACAACCTAAACTTCCTCCAAAGTGATATAAAAGACATATTGCCACGTATTGCAAAACACTTACAGCCTATCAATGTCATTTTCACATGGGGTCATTTCCAGGTTGTTCTGGAAATACGTTTTCCGCATTATTGAAAAGTAAAACTCTATCCTGAATGTAAAATTATGCAACAAAGACACCTCTTTAAAAGAACATATTGTTCTTTTCAAATTGAATGTATTTGTAACTGTGCAGTCAAATTTTATGTCAGGGTGCGCATTTCCATGTTAGGCCCCAATGTTCCCAAAACCCCACTAACACTACAAGTGGGCTGGATTCAAATTATTTTGCATCCTTCCTCCATATTTAATTTGGCAAGGGATTGAAAAACAAGAGAAAACAAATACATACAAACACAGATGTAATAATGCAAACAGACATCTAGAGGTCTTAAATATACACAAGTGAGATCTGGTGGCATTAATATAACAATAAAATGACAACAGGCAGCTTCAGATGAGCTCCCATACACAAAAAGCAGTTCAAGTCATGAAACATTAACACCCACTCAAGGCATCATAAAACAGGGAGTGCCGAAGAGAAGAAGAAAGGGCATAAATTAACCAAGGGAACTGAGTAGACCTTAACATTAAGTTTACAAGTCATCAAATATAGAGCAGCAGGAAAACACATAAACAGAACCTCTGGTTCTGTTTATGTGTATTCCAGCTGTATACCTGGGTATACTCAGACAACCAGCTTAGAGAAGGATCATATAATCATGTAAAGCAAGCACATTAAATGAATAAAAGATACAAACCTTGAGATAGTCAGCCTTAGCTACTTCTTGTCCACTGTCTGTATTGGCAGGCTCCATTTGATAATTAACAGCCTGGTACAACAACTGCAGAACAAGCAAGTAACAGAAGACATTTACTGAAGAAACATGTAGTTAAAATAACATGATTTATTGTCTTTGTGTATACACAACATTCTGGTTGTCAATTCAATTTCTGAACTGCAGCGAGAAAAAGGAGTATCATAAAAAAGAAATGTCAGAATTTTTTTTTTTTTAGCGGAAAAAAAATTAACTGTGTAACGTGTTCCTTGATTCCTGTCTTTGGAAAGACATGTACTGCACTTATTAAAGGAGGATAAATTATGATCATCTAGACAAATGCTGTATTAATGTGTTCACATAGGTTCCGGAGCACAGGCACACCATAACCACACTTTTCATTATAATCAGCTTTCCTGTTCAGCACACAGCTTAATCCTTTATCCATTATATCTTACAGTCTTCGCTCCTATATCCCTCATCTGTGAAATACACGTGGGAAAAAAAAGAGAAAATAACCTTTCTGCAATATCTATGTAAGCAAAACAAACTTTTCAGACAGAAAAGTGTTTTACTAAAATTGTCCTTTCTGAATGTAAATACATACAATTGTTGAACATCAGAAGTCAAACTATTAGTAAAGTGAAGAGGACAAACACTGGATCTGATTTGCATGTGCAGAAATATCTGCCAAGATTTGAACAAGATCCTATGGACAGCTGACACACTGACTAAAGTGTAGCTGGATGAAAGGAGCACAGAGAAAGAAAACATAGGCATCATCTGTCAAATATAGTCAAGTCAGTGTGACGATATGAGAATATATGGCTGCTGATGTAACTGGGTCACTGCTGTGCAACGTTGTGAGTATTGGCTGAAGTAACAGGAGAAGTTTTGAAGTGTACAGGTCTGTACTTTCAGCTTCAGCAATGAAAGACTTTCTTGGGAGGGTGAAGGCTGTTGAACGGCAAAGACAGGTGTCTATCCTGAACCTAACTGAGCATGCACATTTCTCTACAAACCTAAAAATAGAATCAGGACAAACAATTCAGAAAGGCAGTTGTAAAAAAAAAAAAAAAAAAAACTTTTGAAAGGAAAAAATTTCAAAGATGAAACACCTTTATGGTTATGGGGTATTACATTTATTTTTTGACAAGACGGGTGCTTAAGTATTACAAAATAAAATCAATAAGGAAAAATACATTTGTTTTTGAAAAGTTTTTTGATACCTATGGTAAGAGCTGTGGAATAAACTCAAAAGACTCATTTTGTGCATCCCGAGTAGCAATTGATTGTAGTTTTTACTTGAAAAAGGCCATATTGTCCAAACCTGAGTTTGTAAGTCACTGGAGGCAGCAAGGAGGGCGTGGATGTTGTCTGCGGGACAGTGCGTCAAAGCAAAGGCTAACAATTCTTGTCGCGCTTCCAGGTCTCTGTAACCCTCACTCTGACCGAGCAAACTGCACACCTCCCACGCCAGACTGTAACCTAAAGAAACATAAGAGGGAAAAAAGGAAGAGAGCCACAGTTAAGAAAAATGAGCAAGGTATGATGATGACTATTTTATAGTTTCATTCAAATTTTGATTAATTTTTTATGATATAACGCAAATTCAGTATCAGTAAGTATATAAATTAATCATTGACAATAGAAAAAAAAAAACCTTTTACTGAGCTGTACAAACCATCAATTGGACAGAAATACTTATTTAAGTCTAAAAGTAATCTCCCCTGGATGAAAATCAACTCAAAGATAGTGTGTGTGGTACTCACACACTCATACAAGAAGCTTTAGTGAGAAGTTTTACATGTCAAGGTAAAGTGTTGGTGTTTGAATGACAACTATACAAATACTCTGCTTTCAAACACACACTTAGGGTATGATTGTTTTCATCATCTCTTCTTGGAACATGCTTTTTTATATATATTTGTATTATCTTTCTGTTAGTCAGAAGGGTGAAAATACTCCATTTCGCCTAATTAATCTATGTCTATGTCTTGGTAAATTATAGGTTTCATTGCTAGTAAGAAGTGACATTTTCTGTGAACCAAACAGATTATTATGATTTTTTTATTATTATTATTTTGTCCTTCCTGAGCCTAAAAATAAATCAAGCAACTTTGAATTTTATTGCCAGTGAAAAATGATTTGTCATTTTCCACTGCAAGAAAAAAATCCCCGTTACTCTAGCTCCATTGCTCTAGCATCAAGCAGTAACACGTCAATATACTTTTGGCAAAATATTGATCTGTAATTGTGCTAAAACTAGAGTAATTAAAAGTAAAGTAGAAAATAATTGGATGTATTTATAATAAAAAATAAAAAAAAACACAACAGTGATAAATTCAAGATAATTTAAATCAACTTGTTCCTAAGTGGCTTGTTAATGTTTTAAGATTTCAGTTTTAATGTTTTTAATCCATAAAAACACATATTTTCTCACAACTGAATATCATATAATCATGATGAGAATTGAAGATTGTCATGATGCGCCACTGCCACATTGACGCACTAAATATGTCTTTTAAAAGCACAATTTGCTTAGAGATGATAAGAATATATAAAAAGTAGAGTGTAAAAGTAAACAGAAGTATTTCAAAACATTTTAAAAAGCAGTGAGCATCCACACTCCACCATAAAGTAGAAAAACAGTATTTCATTCCAAAATAAATTATCATTTCATTTGGACAGTACCATTCAGATACACCTACGGGTCATACGAAAACTATATAAAAATTCACTTAATATAATAATTAGTATAAAATATAACACAGAAAATAGAAAAAATGCGGTAGCAAATGTTACATAAGTGTGAGGGGCAAAGAGCTGGATAAAGACATGAAGATAACAAAATCCTCAGTTTGAAAAAAAAAAAAAAATTCAAACTTTGCATCACGAAATGATCCACTCTGGATCATTTTGTGAAAAACAAAGTTTTTTTTGTAGTTTTTTTTAGTTGTTCAAATGTCTTTTTGTTGTTTGGATAAACTCCCATTTTATAATTATTCATGTGGCTCAGTGAGATTCCTGTGAGCTTTAAACCACAGCTCAATGATTTCTGTTTTTGCAAATTCCAAAAGGAAATTTGCTGCTGTTATTGTGGCAAGTCATTACACCATTTGCCATATTTATAGATCATTCATCCTTCTCACAATAAATTATACCTATAAAAACCTCAATTAATTTGACTGAAACTTTATAAAGAGATCACTTTGAAATATTTTTGCAAACCAAACACAAATTGAAATTACTTTGAAATGTTTAATGAATAATCCTCTTACACAGAGAACATTATTCCTCCCTTTACTACGCACATTGGCTCACAGTTCTTTTAACTACAAACCTGCACCCATGAGGTCCCGACAGTGGATGTAAGAGGCTTTAAAGTCCAGACATTTGAGGGCTTGCTCCGCCAGCAAGGTCAGCACTTGGCCTTTTCGCTTGTTGTTGTCATCTCCTGAACACATCAAAGGGAAAGTGTTTGCTTGAGCCGGTTCAGAGACATGCAACACATAGGCAGGATTTCAAATGTTCTTAAAACTTATTGACATTTCGTCTGATTAAAAGGTTTGTGAACCTCAATTTTCAGGACTTGACTCAAAAAGGTTATAAACTTCATTTACTTTTAATCCTAAATTTAGATTTAATGCAGAATTAGGAGAAAAGAAATCGACATTTCCTTTCTTATCCACGATTCTGTTTGAAATATAGACAGTAAATTCTCTTATGCTCTCACTCAATGATAGATTGTATTCTTAGAGGGACTTTAAACATGATACAGGTACACGAAAATAGAATGCCATGAAAGTTCAATAGATTTTTGTCACTCATTTCTTATTGATATATTACACAATAGTGAAATGAAGGTTTTCTGAAACTCTAATTGGTGCCTCAGTCTGGGTCAGAAGGCTACACAATCACAAGGGAGACTGCTGATTGGACAGTCGCCCAGAAGACAGTCACTGAAGCTCTCCACAAGGACAGTACGCCACAAAACAGAATTTCAGTGTGTTGTATCCAAACATATTCATAGATTGTTGGGCTGCTATCAAAGCAAGTTATTGGATTTCCAGCACACCTCAGTAGAACCAACTTTTTCACAATATTCTATAGACATCCCTTTAATTTTGAGTTGATTTATATCTGACCTTCATTAAATCAATTCAACTTTCTAAGAATTTGATTCTATGACTCTGAGGAATCTAGCAACACCACATCTGGACAAGTAATGTGTCCTTTAGTGGCTCTTATTTTAGGACCAGGACCTGACAGGAAAATATGGAATGAGTAAGTTTGTCCAAATATCCAAGTCCGCTGGACAGACAGATGTTGCTTTCTGTCATCTCTTAGAAACAGTCCATGCTAGTAATGGAGATGATAGCCAATACCACTTTGGCAAAAAGAGATAAAAAGGACAGAATGCCATCATTAGTCCTTAGTAAAATGTCAAAGAGAACAAATTTTAAAACTGTACCTTTTTCTCATTAGGGAAAGCCAGAAATCAGAAAAAGTGGCAATGCTTCCATAAAATGTTTTGCAAAAATCTGGGGTTTTTGATTCCAAAGGTCACAATTGTCCAAGTAAACCTTATTAAATTGTTACAATAAATGGTCTCAAAAAGTCTGAGATTACATACTATTTGATGTCTTTGTGGCAATGAGGTCATTGTCATGTCTTTTCATCCAAAATAGACGGTTTGAAATGTTAAAGTCAGCCAGCATGCCATCTCACTAAACAGGAAAAAAAATAAAAAGCTGATATCTTAATAAAGGTGGGAACTGGGTGAAGAATCGGGACAGCCTTTGATTTTTCTGTCAGCTCAATAAACAAAAGGGGGGAAGGACAACGAGATCAAAAGGGACGTGGACAGAAATGCAGCTTCTGAACAAACTTGTGCTCCGAGGATCAAAGAAAAGACACTGCATGAAGAAATGCGCTGGTCTTTGGCTGTGCTGCCTGTGTGCGTGAAGTGTGAGTGACAGTTAGAGATGCGGTGTTTACCGAGAGGGGGTGAGATGTATTTGTCAAATATCTTCTGGGTGAATGGTGAGAGGGTGTCTTCAAAAGGCTGTCAGGACCTCAATATAGAGCAAAGTTTGTGTTTGAGAAAACCAATCATCATCTTGTTCTGTTTTTAAATCCACACAGCTCTTGGTATTTGTTTTCAGCTCATCTGAATCAGACATATTGATAATCTGATCAATATGTATACTTCTCCCTGATGGACCTATCAAACGCTGAAACCAAAAGGTTGTGAAATGTCATACAAAGACAGTCTCCCAAAGCGATAATATGGATCAGTGGGAAAAAAGTATATAAACACATCAGTATAAAAATGAATATTTCAATAATTATTACTGATCCTTTTATATATTATTTTACCTCACACACTGAATGATTTACGGAGCATCTCTGTCGAGGCAGAAACCCAACTCTAAAGTGTTTTTAACTTGTGTGTTGGTGATACCTGCATTAAATATTCACCACAAAGCCCTGGAGCTATGCACCCTTCAAAAGGCTCCCTCCTGCATTTATTTATTTAAAAAAATGTTTATTCCTCCTCTCATCTCCCTTCTTTTTTCCCCTCTGAAACCACACAGGGAGAGGTTCCTGCTGACAAACTGTGAGGGGTACAGACACAGAAATGCCATGAGGCCGGTTAGCAGGTTTCCTTTGGCTGGTGGCAAGTCTCTGAGCGAGAGAATGGAGGGACAGACTCAAAGACCCTGGAAGAACAGTAAGATGAAAGCTGGTGGGACAAATACAGTAACACAAAAAGAGTGACAGCTTGTATTTCCGATATGGAGAACATTAAACTTTGGAGCCGTACAGAAACTAAAAATGTTCTTGCAATCTTAAAAAGAAAACATATTTCCCTTTAGGTTCTTCTTTAAAGTTAAAGTTTTCTTGTTCACGTCTTAGAATCAAGGTTCCCTGGCTGAAAAGGTTGCAGTGCTAACTTCAAGGTTTCTTTGAGGATTTGATATCAACAATCCCAATTTGCCAGCCTACATTTCTCTCCTCTTGTATTGAACTGATTGCACTGCTGGTCGATATGGTCGGTGTGGAACAGCTGTGCAACATGCATCTCCACATATGAAAACTCAAAACAAATCATAAATTATTCAGTTTAAAAGTAGGGGATTCCCCTATTGGAATTACAAGATGAATGCTGATGTAAAGATTTCTCCCGTGGAGAGAGTAAATCCATCAACAACCTGAAAAATGTCAATATGTGGTGATGAAAGTAAGCCAAAAGAGAATGAGCAAAAAGTTTGCCTTTCTGAAACAATGAAAAATGTTCCAGAAGTTTAAGCATTTATTCACACATATACACACAGGGGGAAGATGAATCAAATCACTTCTCCACAACTGTCATTATAAATAAAAACAGTCAAGTATTCTGCAGATTCTAACAGGCTTATTTACTAGGATTACCTCGATATGCTGCCATCACCGTGTGCAATTTCTGTTTTACAGAAGGAGGCCTGAAAGTTTAGTTTTGGTCTCATTGTTCAGGAGCCCCTATTTCCACATGCTTATTGTGTTCCCTTCACAGCTTATGGATAACTTTGAGAGTTTACTTGGCCATTTTTCAAAAGTGGTTTCTTGTCCTCCTTGAACAAATGCAAGATTTGTGGTGTGAAAGAAACTGTTCTACCAACGTTCCTTTAGAGTGGCCATGGGCTTTCTGGCTAATTCACTGCTTAATGCTTTGTATTTTTTTTATCTTTTCATTTCAGGTGAACAGCCTTGTCTTAGTAGGTTTGCAACTGTGCCATACTGTTTTTTTATTTTTAGACAGGAGACATCTTGAACTCTGCAAGATGTGTAAAGCTTGAGATATTGCAACCCTGCTTAAAATTCCTCTACAGCTTCATCTTTGATCTTTCTGCTGTGTCCCTGGGATTTTGCAAATTGTTTTTGTTCTCTAGCAAATTTCCGAGAACTTTACAAAACATCTATAGTTAAGCAGCATACAAGTGGACATGCAAAAGTTTAAGGTTTATTTTTAAGCAACATCAGAGAATAAATCAATTTCAGAAGAAGTGATTAGTGGATGGCAGTGGATAAGAACTTTCATAAATCACCTTTTAAGAGCAAACTAAAGAATAAACTAAGAATAAAATGTAAACTTTCTGCTAAATCAACCACTAAAGAAAGGTTTAACTGAACTGTTATTCTGATGGAGGACATTGTTAATAAAAAGACCAAATGGCCTCACACCGATTCAGTGTCTGACAAGCAAATAAGCAAAAAGTCGAAGTGCACTAAATAATTTAGAGATCATTTAATATGTTTGTGTGAACTGAAATGTGGGTTTTGCTTTTGTGTGTGACAACTTGAGAATCGATCCTTGCTTGAAACCTGAAACACTTGTCTTATTCCTCTGCCGTGTGCGAACTGTCAGAACCTTGCTAAAAGCACCCATGCATGAATCATTGTGCATCTCGGCCGGACTCCGCTGTACGTATCTCACTTCATCTTAAAAGCATTATCACACAAAAAGCCAGCAGGACAGTCTTGATCATTAAAGTTTACCCACCATCCCTTTTCAACATTATTATGCTCCAAAAACAAAAGCGGTGACTTTGCATGTACCTGACACTCGTAGAAGTGAGGCCAGGTTGAGCAACGTGGCAGATTGTTTGTAGGCTGTGGAGCATTGAGCGATGCACTCTTGGATGAGAGATAAGCGGTTTGATCGCAGCCGCACTGCAGGGAAGAAAAGAAGAGAAAGAAACAAAGGGTGGTCACACTTGTGTGGCAAATTACAACACTTTCGGGAGAAAGTTACAGTTGATGATTCAATAACAGGAAATTGTGTGAAATGAATGATGAAGCTGCTATGAACATGTCAGAAAAATAAAGTGGAACATAATAAATGCAAATAAATGCAAAAAACTATAGAGAATATATTTTAAATCATCAGTAACAGCATTGATCGTTTTCTGCATAATCAGTTTAGAATGAGGAGAGATAAAATTAAAATAAGTTTAAGCTAATATTAAAACAAATGCATACATAAACATGTGATGCACTGATCAGGCTTTTTCTGACCAATATTTGCAACTTCTGAAGTCTGACCTACAAAGTCAGACATTTTAAGTCTAAGGATAAGCAATAAGAGATGGAAAACATGCTCAAAGTTAGTTTAAAGACCCATAGTTCTGTATTCTACATAAAAGGAAAGACTTGCAAGGTAATCCCCATTTATCTTGCAACTTTTGTTTTTACGAGTAAGCATTGTTGAGACAAATAATGTTAAGGATTCTAAAATAATTTTTCCACTGTAGCTTTCATTAATAATGACCTAAAAATTACAAGAGTTAAAACGTTTATATTTATGCTTTACTGTAAATCAACAGTGATTCCACTACCTAAATTGCACAATAGCACGTTTTTTAGTGAAAATATTTTCAATACAAAACTAACTTTACTTTAATTCACGATGCACAAATTCCCCAATTAGGCTGGGAAATTTCCAGATTTCTTCAACCCAGCACTGAAACATGTCAAGTTTAGAAACTCAACAAGGCCCTGTGAATTATTTGCTCCCATCTGAGGATCTTTAAAAGTTCGCATCACTTTGGGCGAGGCCTAGAGGGAATTCTGGAGAGAGAGGGGGTGTATGAGGCATTGCCTCCGGCTCTGTAGAAAGGCTGAGGGGAAAAAAAAAAGCTTGAGATGGATTACATATGTTCAAATGCTTCGACTTCATACTTGTGTGCATTTATCTGCTACAGAGCATTGTAGCAGGGATATGGCTTGTACACTTAAAGAAAAATAATGTGCTATTCTTTTAGCGTGTGTGTGAAAAAAAGAGAGAAAGCGAGAGAGAGAAAGACAAAGGAAGTGAGAGAGATGCAGAAAAAAAGTACTGTGTCCTTGAAAGAGTGCAATAAAATGGCACCCGAGTACAGTGAGGAAAACAGCTTTGGCCCTGAGGAGTAAAAATGCAGTTCAGACAATCACTAATGTCAAATAAAATCAATAAGTTGAGTTTTCTCTTCACTGGAATTTTGTTGGGCTAAGGCATTTTGTCTTCCAGTCTCTAAGTTGATGTGGAAAATAGAATGAGATTGTGGCCGTAACAGTAGTTTTACAGTCCTAACAAAGCACTTACTCGCCATTCCAATGATTGTATTTATTTTATGCATGTACAAAAAAAAAAAAAAGTCAACATTTGGTTGTAAAACAAATAAGATAACTTCCACTACTTCATCTTAAATTTGGTTTATTTATAAAAAAAGAAAAAAAAAAAAGATCACTCTGACAATAAAAGCAAACAGTTGTTGCTCTAGATTATATAATTGTCCGAAAGTGTGAGCAGTTCTCTGAAAGCAGAGCTCTTTGTCAGTTAACAGGTCTGGAGCATTCAGCTGTGTGTTCACAGACTGCAAAAATAGGAAAAACACATCAGCAATGGCCCCACAGATACACATCCTGCTTCTCATCTGTATGAGTCATTTTACTATCTGCAGTGGCTTGAAAATCTATTAACCTCCCTTGAACATTTAGTCATGTAACAACCACAAGCTCCAATGCTTTTTATATGGGATTTTATGTGATACAGCAAAACAACGTTGTTCACAATTATGAAGTGGAAGAAAAACATAATTTCAAATGAAAATCTAAAATCAAAATGTGATGTACATTTATATTCCCCCTATTGCTGTCAATCAATTAAAAAGTAATCAGATTAATCACACTCTGGCACTGTGATTAATCACGACTAATCACTAAGCCTAATTTTGTGAGCTTGAAATATAAATATACACGCAGTTGTACAAACCCTTCCTGCTGCAGTCCAATTAAAATTTAAGCCATTATCAGAGTTTTTTTTTGTTTTGTTTGTTTTGTTTTTTGCAACAGAAAGATGGTAATGTGGTCTCCCAGTACTAACAGCAACCAAGGGAACCTTATTTCCCTTGGTTGGAAACCTTATTTCACTACACATGCATACAATTTTCAAGCAAACATTCAAGTAAGACATGCTGGTGTACAATGAGCTGAGTAACAACTGGGTAACTCCTATTAACAACTGGTTAATAGGAGACACTGTATCCTACTTCACAAATCCACACCATCTTTTTTTTTTTTTTTACTCTTAAGAATATCAGCTATTTAGAAACTTTTACACCACCACTCCACCCCATTACCCTCTTACATCACACAACAAAGATGACTTATGCAAAGTTTTAAACCTAAGTATGAAAATGTATGAATGGGGAAATTAAATCATCCACTTTATATTGCAGACTTCTGCCCAAGTCCCTCTTAAAAATGAGATCCAGATCTCAACGGGGTTTACCTGGTTAAATCAAGGAAATTAAAGAAAATAATTTTTTTAAAAAGAAAGAAAAGAAGAAATTTAAGTCCTCTGTATTGCACTCAAACATGAGGCCACCAGCCTGATAAGGGAACATTGGCTGAATTGGGTCATGCACTAGAACAGTGAACAGTGCATGCAGTGGTAAAAGTTTGTCAAACTGTCTCTAAAAGAAAAGAATTAAGGTGAGGCAATGACCCAGTTGAGGTTTGGACGCCAGCTATGATGGGATATTTGGCTGTGAATATAAGATGTGCATGAAAACCTCAACGAACTTAAGAGACGTTGTGGAAAACAAAGAGCACAATTTATTGCACGAACTGGAAGTAAAAACTTCCAGCGCAATGAGTCGTGTTTTCATTCTCCTGATTTTAATTATCAACCAGGTAAAGAAAACTTATAAAAATCTGGAGCTGTAAACCTCGAATGCTGAATTTTAAGCCTGACAATATGCCATTCTGCTTCATCTGCTTATTTAACAGAATGAAAGCAACTGCTCCCACAAGAACGAGTGCAGAGAGGAATACAGATCGGTCCGGTTTACACCTGAAGTAGACATTTCAGAAACAATATGAAAGAGGATCCAGACACAGATATAAAACTTTGATCTTAATTATGCCATCGGGCAGATGTTTTCTCAAAACTTGGTCCATAAACAACCATATATTTAAATATAGAGACAAGAAGGGGGGACATATGGAAGGATGATGCATGGTGGGAGACAGGTTTTATCATTTATATGGTAGGGAGGTGAAGAGTAACATTTTAGACAGGTGTGCCTCATGATATTTAATAGAAAAGCACATTGTGTACCACCTTGCAGCGGAAGAATGCGAACGCTGAAGTCCTCCAGTTGACTGAGAGCACTGATGAGGTCCAGTTCCTCCTGGATGGCTGGAGGACAGTCGGTGATCAGTTGGAGACATACCCTAAGGACGAGAACAGTCAATCACTATAAAGGAAGTTACCTATAATAAACCAGATCACTGGATTGACTTGAACTTTCTCTTGCTCCTCCACATGTTGCACTGCACTGGCAGTCAGCTGAATGAAAAAAATGAGACATTTGGCTGCTTCGAAACGTTTTCAATTGCGAAAAGAACTGCTGATGTAGCAAAACTAAATGGGCGACACCTACCACACTAAAACTATTTTTTTAATCATACTGATATTACACTTCTCATTATTTGTACACTTTACATTTTTGAAGAAATTAAACCAAGATTTGTAATTTGCAGACATTTTTTCTCCATTTTTCTAGTTTTTTTTTTTCTTGCACATTTTAGAGCAATCTATTCCCGTCTCTGGTCTTTTGGGTGCATGGTTGCTTGTTCTGCTGTTTTTACAGATTTTTTCCCCCCTAAAACCAGTGGATTGTCTGTCCAAAAGGTGAAACATATTTTACAGCCAAAACTACGCAATACATTAGGAAAGAATGCATAACTGGTGAGATCTGGGTCTCAAGCAGCTGTCTACTGGGTGGCAAGTGGAACAGATTATTTACCAACTATTATCAGCTTATTACACATGTCACTTTGTAAAGACCAGTACAGAAAATGGTAAACAAATCAACATAAGAAGCCCTTAAAATCTAAGTGAATTTCCTTACCAGGAACTCTCTGGAAAACAAAGATTTTTGTTTTCAAATTGAGATAACACAACAAATGTTACAGATAACATTAATAAGATAGTTATAGTTACTTATTACTTCAGCAGCAGCAGAAGAAATAAATGTTGATGTCCTGTTCAACCTTGTTAATACCCACACAAAATAACATTTGTATTCAAGGTTATCAACACATGAGGACTATGCCCATTTATGTTCATCTAAACCTCACAAACTGATTAAAATGATGGAGACTAAATGGATTTTCTTTATTCCAGTTAGCACTAAATACTATTAAGCCTGAAGTTTCCAGAGTTCAGCAGTGCGAACAGAAATGTGACGAGGTTTCTAAAATGGATTTATTTACAAAGTCTAGACTAATTTGACGGATCCACAACAGCAGAGTTTCTCTTGGAATACAATACACACTCATTATCCTTAAGAGGATTATGCAGCATAGCACTTAGAATATAAAACAGAGAGCTGAATGAGCAAGTGAGCAAGATGCAAGTTTACTTTAGAAATAAATAAACCAACAAGGTATAGGACAGAAAAAAACAAGGCAAAATGATAAATTTAACGTACATTCCCAAGCTGAGAATACAGAGCCTACATCTGCGTACATGAAGAGGATCGACTTGTCTTTCGTACGTGTGTAGTAATTTATCCAATAAAGCATAATGAGACCAAAACATCCTAAAAAATACTGCAGCTAAGTACTCAGCAGACTGCACACTTCACAAGCTCTCCACACAGCTTCACCTGCTCTCTAAGATGAGGATTTTTCTGCCAGGACGAAGAGGTTTGTCCTGGCAAGGATAGAAGCAGAATAAAGAGCTGCAGATGGGTGAAAAAAAACTCAAAAAGGACATGCTGATTATGTACTTGGGTTGTGAAGGATTTGGAAGTGTGTGCAGACAGAGCCAATAAGAAACAGAAAAAAAGTCTCATTGGTTTGTTCCACTGTAATGAAGATCTTCATTACTGGGATGAAGACACTTTGGAGGTGTGGTGAAGGACAAAAGATGGATATGGATTAAAGTATTTTATTGTTTGTGTTTTTATACAGTGGCTTCTCAGTTGGAACTGATGGTGTCCTGTTAAAATAAAAACAAATGAATGTGTTGGAATGCATTAAAATGTGTAGGCAGTTTGTGGCTTACCTCTGTCTCTTCCTCTGCAGGGTGTTCAGGCTAAAAGATTCCCCAGGGGCCTGAGCACCATATAAAGGTTCCGGAAGAGACCATATTTAGATGAAAGAGGGGGAGCAAAGAACTATGTATTTTAGAAGTTAATGATTGCATTCATATTTATAGAAAAGTATTTTTAGAAATGAAATGATTGTTAAAAGATGAAGAGTGTTTGTTAATATTATGTTGAAGATTTGGTTGTTTTGTTAAGTTTGTTTGGTGTATATGTATTTTGTTTTACCCTGTTGCTTCATGGGTTGTTAATTGGTGCAGCCAGGGACTATAAAAGCCTGCATGTTGGCTGTATTGCAGGTTAATAGGTGTGGTTGCTGCTGAGACCCATGTTCATTGTACGCAGGATTGTCTGTTTGTTAAATGTTGGTGATTAAACACCTGGTTGGTCTGCACTGTTTCTCTGCCTCAAGACTCCTCTTTAAACCTGCCGCTAAGGGCCATTCTAACATCCACCTAAACCATAATTTTCAGATTATTTTGCGCAACATTTATAAAATATTTAACTTAACAATTCTATTCAATTTATCTTTGAAACAGAAGCAAAAATGTTGACATATCCCTTCATGGAATAAAGACGAGGAATGCAGCAAACATTTTTCTCCTATTTTTTTCCCCTGTATGTTGTTTTCTTTGTTTTTCCCTTCCTAACAAACAGAGATGAGTTTTCTCAAACACAACAGAGATGCTTTGCTGAAAACAACTTAATGGTTGCTGAATTGTGTCTGACTTTTTTCCGCAGTAGATTTTAACAGCTCTTTCTTTTATCTAAAGCACAACAGACAGTAAGTTGTTAGATCTGTTCTACACTGAAGATTAAGCAACAACATAAAAGAGAACAAAACAAGATACAGAAATAAACCTAGTCTTAGAGGTTGTCAGTTATTTCAAGATTGAAAAGGGGATCTTGTGTGTTATTTATCTGTAAGAAAACACAAGGAAGTAAATTGTACAAACTATACTCAAATTTTGAAAATGTTTAGATTTGTTCACCACATCAAATACACACATAAGGCCAACAAGTTTAAGTCAAGCCTTAATTTTTTTTTTTTTTTTTTTACATACTTGACAGCTTGCCAACAGTGCAAAAAGGATTTTTGCAATTTTCCATTGCTGTTGCATTTAAGTGCATTTCAACAGACTACTTCATAGTGGCTCCATGCAAATTTCTGCCATTAAAAACTGAAGCAGTTAATTTTGTAATGAACAAGATTCCCGTCAGTTTTCAAAACTCCCAAAATGTGCATCCAAAAAGTACTATGTGAAGCTTTTCTAATCACGAAAACACTGGCGGTTGATCTCTCTAGTAATACATACTAGTTAATGCGCTTCTTCTCCCTTTTATTCATACGCAACAAACACGTGCACAGAAGCACATGCTCACATGGTGGGAGTGTTACAATAGATGATGCTGTCCAAGTGTGTGGAGGGGGGCCTCCGTATTAGTTACTATAAATGAATGACGACCCAATTACTGTCCCATTTCCCCACTAGGAACAGACGGTGAGATTAGACATCCAGTGGCCCCCCTCTAAGATCTGAAGCCAGCAAGAAACACAAATACAAAATCTTCATGTAGTACACAACAGAAGATAAAACCATCACAATCAGTGATGGTTTTCTTTTTTGCTTCATTTTTTAAAAGGGGATACAACAGAAAAAAAATGTTCATACGGCACAACAAAAGCCAAAAGTACCACAATAAACATTAAATACAAAAATATATATTTAACATGTCAATCGAAAATAAAAAAAGAAATAACATTTTGTAATTCCAACAATTTGTCCAATAATTATGTAAGTGTGTCAATATCTAAATAATCTAAAAAAAATATGCATTTGCAATGTTGTGTAGCTCTATAGTGAAAATTGATCCATTAAATTGCCACCGATATCTGATTGGTTAACCTCTTAGTAAGTCAATTTCAGGACAATTATTTTTGATTAAAGCAGTATTAGCAATGCCTAAAGATAATGACACAGTGTGTCTGATAGAGCAAATAAATTAATGTATTACACCATGCAACCACTAATATCTTATATAATAAGTATTTCTATTTATCTACATTTAATATAATTAATGACACATTAAGGTAACTATATAGAGATTTGCTTAATTTAATATTTTGTGCCATCTCTGACTCTATGACAACACAATAGATGGCATTAAAAACAGACTCATACTTCAAAATTTGAATTGTTTCACTTGAGTTACGTCTAATTTGTGCCAAGTAAGAATTGGCAAAAGAGTTATTTTTCAAGTGGCCGCTTTATATGGAAATACAGCTACTCCTACTCTTCCTTACCTGGCCAGCACCATGCAGGGATCCGTTAGTGCTGTGGAGGAGTTGAAGTACTCCCTGGCAGCAGCCAAAACCAACTCCACGCTGCTATCGTAGGCCACCTTCAGAGCATAACCTTTTCCCCGGAAAGACAAGCTAACGGGAACATCCTGACTCACCTGGAAACATGAATAAAAATGCAGAGAGATCAATGAGCATGGAAATTTATTATAAGCAGCTTAATGATTGGAGAACCCAGTAGGGGTAGCAGGACCGTGTAAAGGAAAGTTGTATTCAACATACCGTGGAGCAATGCATAAGCTGCCCTGCCAGGCGTATGTTCTCCACACGGCTTGAGCACAGCAGGGACTCAACAAAAATCTGCCAGATTCAGAAAATACAAGGAGAAGTGATGCGGAAATTATATCTGTCTTTGTTGAAGAGAACTGTAAATTTCAGTGTTCAGGGTATTAAACTACAATATTTAGCACAAGCACTAAGTGGGGTATTCTTTTGTGAATTTGTTGCTTGTTGATACCTGATAACATGTCTCTGATTTTAGGCAAGTGTAAACGTTCTGCTGCATTTCAAGCAGGTCCTGCAGGAGAGCTCTCCACACTGAATCACTAACTGGAGGGTTCCTGAATGCAACACACAATATTCAACATAAGCAGACATTTGTTGTGTGGTCTCACATTCATGAATACATTTTATTCTGAGCTCATACTTGCGGCCGGTGTGACGGCATAGTTTGACCATTAGTTGGTGGGCCTCCTCCTTACTGTTCTGGCTGTTCTTCACATATGAGATGGGCTTTTGCAGGCCATGTTTCTCCAAAACTTCCACCACACTGCCAAGCAAACAATATCAGGTTTACAAAAAAATTATACATTCAAAAACTTAGAGAAATAGATTTTTTTTTTAAGATAAAGTCACTCATCACTTCCTTCTAAAGACAGTATTTTAAGACAAGAGTACTTACTATTTTAAGACAAAAGTAAGACAAAGACCATGTCTTACTCTTTGAGTTCCAGACCCAGTCAATTTGTGCTACTTTTTTAATTTTAGCTGACAATCAAAATCAGAATGTAGCGCTGCTGAAGAAAATTGATAAATTACAACTAATCTTTACTTTCTCTTCTGCACTCTATCAGGTCTATCAGGTGTAATATTTTATTCCAATTCAAATTTTAAATCAAGTTCCATTTTGAGGCTCGATTTTCCAAAGTACAATTTTTTCCCCATTTTTTATTCTTTTAAACATCTGAAAAATACAATAAATTCCATACTTTTCCAGACTTTAACACTGTGTAGAAACCCTGATGCAATGTTGACCTTATTTCCACCTACGATATAATGAACTGTAATATCTGCAATTGACATCCTACCAAGTCAAGTTTCTCCTCATTTCTGTTAGACGTATTGTGTATTTATGATCTGCCATTTTTAGTCTAATGAGTGAAAATAAATCAAGGGATTTTAGATGAGTTACAATACCTTAACAAACAACAAAGCCACACAAACATTTTCCTATACTGTATTTAATAAAGAAGCAATAACAATGAGAAGAAGTCACAGTTGGAAAAGCCAAACTAAATAAAAACAAAGACGACAAAATAAAACCAGCACACTCCACAGAAAGACGGCTATAATGTAAGCTGTTCATTATTTTGGCAGCACAGAGTCATTTGTAAGACACAGTGCAGATGGAGAAAGCACAGTTCTAGTCAGAAGAACAACATGATGAAGTGCATGTCACAGAGACAGTACTGATTTGTAAGTGTGTGTTTGTATGCAACACACACTGACAGCTGTTTTATGTGACCAAGGGAGAGGCTAGGTGTTTGTGACGGATTAGCGTGGCACCCCTTCCCGTCTCAACAGGGTCGTGCTGCTACAAATGTTCGATCTCCATCACAGCTCATTAACATAGCAAACAGGTGCCTGTGAATGTGTGAGGGCTTGTACTTGTATCGCATGTGTGTGAGTGAAAGAAAAACAGCAAGGCTTGAAATTTACAACTTTGTGAGGATAATGTGCAAGTTAGTGGCAGTGGCAGCAACTGTAGCCAGCCTTTATTATGGTAGTCCTCGAAGGGCAAACACTTGGCATTTGCTGCTTGATTCATCTGTCGTGTGAGTCATATAACTTCAGCATGGCACGGCAATAAACACAATGAGCAAGCTCCCAGAGGTATCCCTGAGGTTGTTGATTCTTGCATATAAACTATGTAAAGGATAAACTGAGCCTCAACATTAGCTTTCTCACAGGTAGTTCATTCCCTTCTTTATTATCACCCTATTTATTGGGATTCCTGTCAGGCTACTGCCCTCTTCCTGGCTTCATCATTATCCCCCATCTTCACCTTCATCATTACTGTTTTTCCAAGCGCATTCATGGGAGCCACAGGGAGAAAAAAAGAAAGAAAAATACGCAATAGATCCAATGCTTGGGGCGTTTTTAACCCACTGGGAATGTCGATGATCCTTTGATACGGAGTGAGTGAGTGAGCTGAGTGTGCATCTGTCTCCTCTTTTTTGGTGGTTGCTATGAAGTCAGAATGCTAAATTATTTATCAATTTGTCTACAATAATAGTTTCCCAAGTAATAGATCATTAATGATAGAACAGAAACACCTTGCAAGTTGTTAAGGGAATTTTAAATAGCAGATGTGGATGAGATTAGGATAAAGAACGACAGACAATCCTGTTTTGTTCAATTAAAAATCCCAAATATATACAAAAAAAACCCGAAATGTAAAAAGAAATTAAAAATTGGAATTGAAATTTGCATAAATTTGAAATTGTCTTAGCACTACTGCATAATTACATATTTTCTGATTTCAGACATGGAAATATGTCTACCATGATCTAAAAGGTTGAACACAGCAGAAAAGAAAAGGCTGCACAAATTATATGTAACTTTTAGAGCCTAGATACATACTGTTAAACTAATATATTCCTACATCTGCAAAGTGGACAGAAACAGAGGTGATAGATAAAGAGCAAATATACCTTAGGTGCTTTTCAAGTTTGTCCACCTTGTCATGAAGTGATCCTGTGATGTCTGTCTCTGGTCTGTAAAGCAATAAAACAGAAAAAAAAGAAAAAAAAAAGATTTTAGTCAGTAAAATAGAGCACAAAATAAACAGTAGATTGCATAATAAAGATGTACACTTTGGGTTTGTATACCTCCATCAATCCCCTACCAAAAATACATCCCCATTGATGCGTTAGCTTGAGGCAAAGCATTCTGTACTAGGTTGGCCTGTTCCCCTACAAAGTACTGGCTATGAGAAAATAAGCTATGTGTAAATGTGCCTTTCTACCCCACCAAACACAAACAAAATCTTGACATTTTAACCAGTTTCTCTGCTTTCTTCTTCTTAGCTCTGACTTTTAGCCCTTCACATCTACTTTTCCTGCAATTTATGTCCCTGATTCACTAATGTCTTGTTCATTCCTACGTTTTACTTTAGCCAAGAGGAAAGGCAAATTATGTACTTCTTAGAAGATTTAGACTTAATTAGCCAGAGTCACAGATTAGAAAACCTGAGCTGGAGCAGCTAAGTAACAGTTTCTATCTTGGTTCACAAAGGTGCATCATTCTATGTAGGGCAGGGAGCTTAATAAGTTAGAAAAATCCCTCCCAGGAGAAAAGTTAAGTTTAGGTTGTTGCACATACACTCCAGCCTCACAATTTCTTCTACTCTAAATGCCACAGAAGATAAATCCCTAAAGGAAGGTGAGCCATTTTCTCCATTGTAACAGTACTATAAAATGAATTAAAATAATTGTATAGCAATACTATAACAAAACATTCTGATCAGTATTTATTTCAACAACTGGTCAAATTCCAGTATAACTGAAGTAATATAAAACATTAACATCTCGAAATATAATTGCTGTAAACGCTTAAAAACTGCTCTGCTTTATAGCATCTTCTTCTGTTGTCACCTAACCACTCATCTTTCTGAATAGTTAAACATAATAGAGAAAAACTAAAATAGATGAAGGCTTTAATTCACTTAGTTTTGTTTTTTTTCATAGACAGCTAACAATTCAAACTGTGCCAATGTGGTTCGAAGTCAGGTATTTTGGCTGATTTGGTGCCAAACATGTGGTAATGTCAATAGAACACTGCTATGATATGTGTTTCAGGAAAAATTTATACAAAAAATTGGCATACTGAATCATATTTAGACTGACAACTGATCATGTGACCTAATCCTGGTAAAGTTTGAGCTTCAAAATTTCAGCCAGTTCTCTGATGAACTGATGGTGATTCATACCATTTGTGGTCCACGTTTTCCATTTTAACTTGATGGATTTAACACCATTAAATGGTTTTAACACCATTGTTAAAACGTGCATTTTTTGCATAAAAATTTTTAAAAAATGCATAATAACTTGCATTGTTATTATGCAAGTTATCATTGCTGTAAGAGTCAATAATTGACAGCAAGCTATAATTTTAACATTGTAAATGTTAAAATCTGCTTATTATGTTTTCGCCAAGCTTTGATATGTTTTATTGGCATTTTATGTGACAAACCAAGACAAAGTAGTGTATAATTATGAAGAAGTGAGGAAAATATTATTGTTTTAATGATTAACAAAGAATACAAATGCAGTGCATCTCTATTCAGCTCTGCTGATTTAAAACTATCAAATAAAAACCTAATAAAAAATATGAAAGTTTATAGCTGTAATGTATCATAATGGAAGAAAGTTTAAAGGGGTGTAACGATGTATGTGAGGCAATCTACTAGACATCAAATAATTCTTATTCATATTCATCAACAGGTCAAAGTGGATATTTGTAGCAAATCTGAAAAAACTCTCCAAAGGATTTTTCCAAATATTACACTCACGTATAGGACAACACCAAAACAAACCCCCTGGCCAAAGCAGTCACTTTTCATCAAATAAATGCAATAAATTTGGTCTGATTATCATAATATTAAACACTGATAAAAGAGACCCGTGCTCCAAACCAATTCTAGTGTCTTTTGTTTCAGTACAGTTATTCGCTGTGGCAAGTGTGCAATAGAAAAGCATAAACTCACAGCATGGAGTGCCACAGTGGAGCTAAATTGAGACAGATGAAAAGCGCAAAATGTGCAACTGTTGAAAGTTCAGATCCCGTCATGCAGCCACCTGAGTACTGTCACAATGGTAATTTATTTCTACAATCAAGGCTGATTTTTGAACAATTTCATTTGATTTCAGCTTTTCAAGGAATCCACATGTCCACTTTATCAATGATTTTCTCTCTTAAGACCACTCAGTCACTTTTAAATGTGCTGCAAACCCACACAGTCTGATGGGAAACTCACCAGGCCGGCCCTCATGTCATATGCAATAAAATGCGCAACTGAAGAGGCGTACGGAGAAAAAGACTGAGCAATGGGAAAGGGTAGGAAATAATATTCGAACTGTAGCAGGTTTGACTGATGGCTCTTTGGAGTGTAAGTTAGACTTATAAGCGGGAAGGAGGAGAAAAATATAGGCTCAAAAGGAGGGAAAACAGAAACAGGGGGGTGGGGGGTACTTGGGTTTATTTATAGGTCCAAGGAGAGCTGGGAGGCTGGAATGAAAGGAGAGATGGTGTGGGAATTGGCATTATTGTATTTTTGTGGACAAGGCAGTGATTGACTTCTTTAACATCCTGAAACCACTGTTAACAAAATCAAGATGAAGATCAATGTTGTCATTTTCAGAGCAGTAAATATCTGACCGGCTGACCATGGGTGTCAGTGTATGGTGATGAGTGTATGTCTGACCCATATCCCCTTTGGGGAAGACACTCCAGAATGTCGTAACAGAGGCTGAGCTGGTCATCTCTCTCACAGCTGTAGATACACTCCAGGGCTACCTCCATCAGCTGGTCTGGGTCTCTAATAATCTTCAGTTGGCACTGAAGAAGATGACAAAGGTGTCAATGTGCATCCATAATTAATTTACCTTAAAGCTAAAGCAACAGTCTTTCTTTATAGCACATATGTGCATGACTTGTACCACCTATAAAACACAATAAGCCTGTCCATGCCAGTGGCTTATGTTTTATCATTTATAACACGACCAAAAGCATCACCCCTGGCATAAACCAACCACAGCATATGGTGTGGTTGGTTTATGCCAAAACTTACCTGTTGTAAGTTTTGGGATACTTACAACAGGTTTAGAGTGCTGGAAAATGATGAGCGGGAGAGTGAGGTCTTGCTGGCCCAGGCTGACCAGGTAGTTTGTAAGCAGAGACTTGGCAGCGCCTTCGCTGTGTCCCTCACAGCGGTGCAAGAATGGCACCATCCACTGGACGGCATCTTTTGCATAGCGCTCAGGAGTCGACTGTAAACAAAAAGAAACAGAAGATTTTATTCATTGGTTTTCCTTAATAATAGGACAAAAATATACATAAGTTAAAGATATATATTGTCAGTCACTGATGATAGTTCTTTATGACCAGGATCCAATATTACACAATGTCCAGGATCAATTTTTCAGTTTTATTTTAATAAATAGTCAAAGTATAAACAAAACACTAAGAAATAAAGTTAAGGCAGATGTTTGTGCAGTGGTCATGATTTCAGTACATAACCTGCTGAATGGACCGAAAGTGACCGATAGCTGCATGAACAAATGTGACAGAGAGACAAACAGACGGCTTTGTGAATGGATGATTGGATGCATGAACAGATAGACTGAAGGTTGAGTGGATGGACAGATAGATAAAAGATAAATATTTGGTCAAAGAGACAAACTGATTACATCACAGATTAATTGATGGTTGGATAGATGGAAGACAGACAAACTGATAGATGGATGAATGGAGAGATGTTTTTCCATACTTCATAAAATGATGAAGCCTAAAAAACAAGCTTTGATCAAGTCCCATATTTTCCCCCTACTGTGTAGCAACCCTGTAAGACATCAGTTGGATGTCTCTGATCCTTTTCATGTTGGTGAAATATTTACAACAAATAAGACGTTTAAGACTGTGTGATGGAAAAGAATATGAGCATTTTAACACTGGTTTGCATGTATATTATAATTTCCGTTGTTTTACTTTTCTAGATATAGTAGAGCTCTTCAAACAAAATTTGCATAAAACATAGGCATACAATTAAACCTGAACTTAAACTACAATTGCTGCAACATGTGGGTAGTGCGGTGGTGTGCAAATGTAAATACTAAGCTCTTCAGAGAGCCTTGCATTCACCTTGTGACAAGCCTGACTCCCAATGTGCCGATGAGAATGTATTTGCAGAAAAAAAATGAGATTCAAAAACAAAATTAGATCACAAATGCAAGCTTACACACCCACGTACGTTTTGCTTTGCTGTGCTGTGTCTCTGAAAAGAAAGACATCAGACACCAGCAAAGAGGGAGATGTAATCTAGCCAGTTTGGTAAACAGTTACAACACACACACACTCATATATCCGATGAGAGCCCAAAGGGAGTTCCAGTCAAACAGCATGTATTAGTGCAGTCAACAACATTTGCTGGCTGCCTGCCTGTGTGGCAGATCCCATTGCCAATGGTCCTTACAGGCTAAAGCTGGCAGTTATTAGCTACAATTTACAGGACAGCTCATATCATGTACTCCAAGGGGACTTGTAACTGTAGTACTTGCAATAGAATAGCTTTCATAGCTCTCTTGCTGCGGTTGGAAAGCAAGTTTGTATCATTAAATGTCAGGGATTTCAGGAATTTGCGGCCGTCATTAAATATATTTTCAAAGTCAGAAACTTTTTGTTTTTCCGTTGTGAACAATGAAGTCTATTTTAGATGATTTTAGAAGTTTATTAACATTTGTTCTCATTTTGAACTGCATAATATATCATACTTTATTGTGAACTACAAGAACATGCACTAAATCATCTCCCAGGATGATTTAGCATAATCAAACGAGAGTACCCGTTTTGAATCAAGACTACTTTATTATTAATCTAATCACAAGAAAAAGAGAAATCCAGGCCTATTTTTCACTTTAAAGTATATTATAAAAAAAGAGCCCCCACCAAGAAAAGTGTGACTCACGTTTTTCATAAGCAGGCGCAGTTTGTCAATGTCGCTGAGCTGCTGCAAATCTTTAAGTGTCAGGCTGAGTTCACATGATGTCTCATACACCAGCGTTTCCATGGTGACCAAGTCATCAGCCAGGAGCTCCAGCCCCGGGATCTCCCGCTCCTTCCCCAGCCGAACCAGTGACAAGGAGCAGTCCACCTGACAGGGACAAGAAATGAAAATGGAGAGGAGAGAGCAAAGATGAAATGAATTCACATGGTGAGAAAAGCATGAAATTAAACATTTTAATTTATTTGTAGATTAGGAATCATAGAAATAAAACACAGTCCTTCAAAATTCTTTTTACGTCTAGAGTCAAAACCATTTGTTCAAAGACATAGCAGAAAGTGCAATATTAATATGTATTTGGCATTCGTCATTCTGATACCCTTTAATAACATCCAGAGCAAGCAATTCCTTTCAGAAGTTTCCTAATTAGTAAATACAGCACACTTGTGAATAACCTAATCTCTGAAATATTCCAGCTGCTCTATGAAGGCCTCTGAGAATGTTAGCGCACAAACAGCATCACAAAGAAATGGCAACACAGTAGACAGATTAGGGATAAAGTTGTAAAGATGTTTCAAATAGAGTTAGCATATAAAGCTTAGAAGATTTTAAAGAGCACTGTTCAGCTGTCAAAAAGGAAACTGCAACAACTGCTGAAAGAAAGCCTCCATCCAAATCATGAAGTGTACAGGAAAAATTAATATCCATTCTAACAGCACTTGAGGAGCAGGCTAAAAAATATATATATTCTCTAGATATGCAGACATGGCTAATATGCTCCCAAGTACTTGCAGCTATAAATGCAGCAGAATGTGTCTTTGACAAGGTAATAACTTGCAGGAGAAGGAATACAAACAGAGACATGCACAAAGTGTAAATGAGGTGTAATTAACCCCGTTTCTAGTCAAACTTCTCTCATCACACCCAGGCTTGATCACTGCCAGACCTCTAGAATAAGAAAGAACCATAAACAGAATACAAACAACAAAAGAGAACTAACATCTAAAGCACTGCAGGGCTCACTCTTTTCACTTATAGTAAATGTTAATGTCCCAACAAAACCAATACCCTTGCTGACAAAAACACAAACCAGTTATGGCACAATCTGTCCTAAGGGGAAATCGCCTATTTTCCGTAGAGACAGATTGGTTAGGACAGTGTTTTTCCACTGAATAAATGCACTCTTCATTTGAATACTGCTTTTTTTATTTACTCAAGTTATCTTTACCTGAAAATAAAACTTGTTTTATGATATACAAAATATTCAATGATCCAGCAAAAAAAAGACAAAGCTGTAAGATTTGCTGTACTGTATTTCTTGGCACTCTATATCAGAATGTTTTGTCAAATGTTATAAATACTGGATGGAACTTTGGAATTAATTCATTAGTGCAGTCACTGTACGACAATGCATTTTCATATACATTTTTGTGTCTCTGCACAATGTCAGTCACAATTGGACTATATAGTGAATATAGAGGGTGTATGTAGCAATGTAACAGGTCAATAAAAACACACTCCTGAGGTTACTGAAGTAGGACAAAGAAAAAGCAATGGTATCCCAGCCAATCCTAGACCAAATAAAACCCATCAGTCTTTGCTAATATCCAATCATTATTCGTTCCACAATAAAGCAGACGATTTGGGCTTCCTGCTATTCGAATCAATAGAATTCCATCCAGAAGAGCAACCGATCAATATTGGACCACCTATACACTGGCAGCATTCCCGACCAATCGATGCGGACCTACCTGTGGATGTCAGCCAATCAATAGCAGATGCCACTGGGCCTCTGGGTGATGATTGCTTTCTCCATTCCTTTAAAGCAGAGCCTCTTTGGCAAAGCGTCTTACACATAGACATAAGCACACTCACATACAACAACCTACTGCTTATTTCAGCATATTTCTACAGAACAAGTAATTTCATATATTTCCTGCTAAATGTACATTCTTGCAAACAAACATAGGCATCAGGAGAAACTCAACCAGCTTGACTCAGAGCTGGACTGATTGGATGCAGAAAGAGAAGGAGAGAGGGCTATTGATCTAAATGTGTGAAAAGATCCTCCAGAGAGGGATTTCCCCATCTCATTGTTGACAGGTCAGATTTCAAAATAAGCATTTAGGTTTAAAATTGATTTTTAAAATTTCCTTTTAATGAGAGACTAGACAAAGAGTGACCAAAGTCTTCTCTGGTAGGAAGATGCATAGATTAGCAATGCTGCACACTGACTGTCAGCTGGGTGAAAGACAAATTTATTGAATTCAAAATACTTCCACTCACAAAACTAAGGCCCAGTGCACACACAACTGAGTAGTTTTAAAATAATAATAATTTAATCAGCTTGTTTAATATCAGTGCAAGTCTATAAATAGTACAAAAGGCCAAATGAAAAATATTTGATGCAGTAATCCCCTCATAGCTACAACTATATTGTTTAGTTACAATGCCAAAGCAATTAATGGTTTAGCACTAACTACAAAAATTTATATATTGTTAAATCTGAAGAAAGACTTGTTTCTTTGTTTAGTTTTAAATAAAACTAATTGAATCATTTTATGCATTTCTCACAAAATTCTCATTCAACATGGAACTTCCATCATATCATAAGCATCTCCCAATCAGCCCATGCCTAAATCTAACATTTTAATTATGACTCCATCTCCGCCTCTGTTATCATTATTGATTAAGTATTATTATCTATCTTCAGTATTTTCTTTGTCTTTCCATTATCTCCCTTTCGTAAGTTCTCTATGATCCTCCAGCTCAATTGAAGCCTCCTTTTTCTCTCATCCTTTTCCAATCTTAGTCTTTTCTTTCAGACATCAGTCTCTCAAATTCTTTTCAACTCTGCTCAATTTCTGACCCGCTCGTCTTCTTCTCTTTCCTTCCCACTTTATAATGGAAGTCTTCAGCAGTCACTATAGATGGCCTCTCTTTGAACTCCCTGCCTGGCCATCTGCTTTCCCTGTAAACCACCAACCCCCTTTCTCATTTCTGCTTTTCAAAAGGCATTCCCTTATTTTGGGCCATTTTGTTGCAAGTGCAACCACCACTTGTTTTTAATATAATTTCTTTCCACCTCTTCAACTCCATGTAAGTGGTAATTTTCTTCACACATAGCTCTTTCCATGAGATTGCTTTCTTTTTTCTATCATCTGTTGGTGTTGGCCTCTCTTCACTTTGTGTTTGTAAAGCGCTAACCTAGTGGGAAATGCTACATTAGCCCTGCACTTATCTGCGTTTTTTCTGTCTTGTGTTTCTCTCTCATGTTATGCTTTTGAAGTTTGTTCCTCTATATGAGTCATGTTGTCAATCACCTCCTTCAGCATCTTGGTAGCCATCTTTCTATGACTGCTTCACAACACTCCACCTTCCCCTGATGTCGCTCCTTTTTAATCAAGCCCCACTTTCTCTGCACTAAATCATTCTCCCAAGCATCAACAGCAGCCAGATCATGAAGGGGAAAAAATGCATCGCCTTGCGAAAGCATGTATATCATTAAAACTTTTCACAATTTGTCACGTCACAATCATAAATGTCAATGTATTTTATTGGGATTTTATCTGATAAGCAAACACAAAATAGACTAAAGGAAGTGAACTAACACCACTCCTCAGCCTGAATACACCTTCTGCCCGGTGATACATGGTGGTGGTGGCACCATCATGCTGTGGGAATGTTTTTCTGATCAGAGTTGATGGACAGATAAATAGAGCTAAATAAAAAGGTATTCCTCTAAGAATGAGATGAAAGATCATTTTCCAGCAGGAATCTGATCAGGAATCAAAATGCAAACCTAATTCCAACCGAAATTTTAATTCGATGTTAGAGTCAAAGATAACTACGGTCAGGTGGAGTGGTACATTTATTGTGTTAATGGAAAAGAAAAGCATAAATGCTAAAAATGACTGTTGATTGCAGTTGGTATTATCAATGTAACATTCAAAAATAATATTGTAATTTCATGTCTTTCGTACTATCATGCAGTTCTAGTTCGTAACTATACAAAACTGGTAGAAATATACCACAATGGAAAGAGAGGCAAGAAGACTTGCTTCTGTAATTACAATAAAATTGATCAATGAGAATTATTTTGGTGCATAAAAACAAAAGCATGTCACACTTTAGGTTTCTATTTGAAAAAAAAAAAAAAAAGATAAACTACACATCATTTTAGCTCCACTTCACAACTACAAAGTATTTGGTGTTGCTATATGACATGAAACCTTCATGAAACAAAGGTTTTTGATGTATCTGGGAAAGTTCAAATGGTATGAATACTTTTACAAAGGAATGAAATACCAGACTTTTTAGGATCTATGTCACTTCTGCACGTGTGAGAAAAAGTGTGAAGGCGCAGAAGACATGAGGAGCAAGGAGAGTCTCAAGAGACTCCTGGAGTAACGTGTTAAGGAGCAAGAGGAGACGAGTTCTAATTAAAAAGAAACAAGGGAGAGAATGAAAGGGAAAGCTGGTGTGATTCCTTGAGATTAACAAAGCCTACGATTTTTTTTAAGGCCCTCTAAGTCTCCCTCTCTCTAGTGCATGATGAAAGCAACAATTCCCCAGGTCTCACAAAAAATGAGCAATGGACCCCCAAATCTCTATTCCTCCATCCTCCTTGAGCTGAAGGAAAGGAATGAAATAGAGAAATGAAGGGGAACAATATGACTTCTGCCTAGTTAGTCCTTTCACAAAGATAAAGAGAGTGCTCTGACATCTTTGATCCATCACTGTAAAGTAGGTAAAATGGGGACAGGGTTGCAGTTTAGATGGTGTGGGTGGAGACAGTGGGCAGCTCCAGCGTTTATATCCCATTACTCCTCTAAACAAGTCCTATCAAGTCCTATTTTACAGCCCTGGCATCAGAGCGCAGATGACAGAAGCTTTGGTTTCTCTTCATTAAAAGTCCATATGGCCAATATGATAATAACTGTCACAGACAGGATCAAAGTGACCTTGACTGATGGAGGTTGGCAACATCTCTTCTGCATTATGAATCCATGCTCATCACAGTTTTCTGCCCTCAATTATCTAAAAGTAGTGTGCAACAGCAATTATCTTTCCAATAGCCAGGCTTCCATTAATTGCTTTCTGCTGCTGCCCTGCTGTAAGTCACAATAAAGCAGAGGGAACCTGAAAAGAGTAATCAACGGGGTGCATAAGATGTTTCACGTTAATGGGAGAATATACCTGCAGTCTGAGCTGATTTCATTCCCAACAAGGGACAAGAAAATGTTTTCAAACTGAAAGTGAGCACAACGGGAAATGAAATACTTTAACTGTTGGACGTTCAAAGCTAAAAGACCTTTTGGTGAAGAGTTTTGCACTCACTACTGAAGATAGCTGTTTGCGCAAAAGAGTTTTTGGTTTCCATCTACAAATGAAAGAAAGTGCTAAGTGTTGGCTGTACTTGTGCCAATTAGGCCAAAATGTTACATCTGTGAAATATAAAATGTGGAAATACACAATAAGCATGTAGATATGAGCACAATATAAAGTAAACAGAAAATACACACCTTGGTACCCCCTTATATAACATATACCCTATGACAGTGACCTTAAGTAATCCATTTCTCCTTGAAGTTTTTTTGTTTTTAAGATCACTGTTAAAAAAGAATTTCACAACCTTTTCCTTATAACATTGCTTTAGTTCATTGAGACTTGGAGATACTTTACAACGCTCTTGTAAGGTGCTAGAGAATCATTTTAATCTGGCAAAAGTCTGGATTTTTACAAGACCATGTCAAGATCTTAATTCCTTACTTTCACGTACATTCTACTGGAAATTTTCAGTGATTTTTGGGATCATTGTAAAGCTGTATGACCAGTTTAGCCAAAAATTGTAGCTGACAGACAGATGACCTCATATTTCACTTTAGAATACTTTAGCAGACACAAGCACTGTAAGGTACAAAACTATTCCAAATCATCATCTCTCCATCATTATGCTCAACAGTGATATATGTTGAGCACAATGCTGTTTTTTTCCAATGTTCATACCTGTCTGGAGGTGGAGTCGATGTCCTGGGCTCTACTCCGGTACCAGTCAGATAGAAACTCAATGGATGGTGTGGCTGCACGAAATCTTTGCAACTTTGCAGAATCCTCATATAGGAAACCGTCATCGTCAAACAAGCTTTGGTCCAGAACCACTCTAGATAATTGAAAGGGGAGTTTTTATTTAAATGTAAATCATTAATTCCAGTCAAATTAGTTACTGACTAAAAGGCTATTGACAAGAATCAGACTCTTTTTAACTTGATTGGTCAATCAAAAGCTCATGAAAACTATCAGCAGACAACAGCGAGGTTGAATGTTTTACAGAAAGTTATTTAGTTTTATCCATTTGAGCTTCGTCTTTCATGTCCATTTTTGTAATGTTGCCCACTTCTATTATGGAACATGCTGAGTTTAGAAATGAAAGCACTGCTGTTAACATTTCACAAACTGATGAGGTAAGCATGCATGACATAATAAAGAAGTCAAACATTAGCATTTAGAGTTGATACCAAAAATAAAATATCTCCTTATCTCCAGATAGAAGATAAAGCATTGATGGAGGAAAGTATACCAGCAAAAAACATGTTATTTTTATTATCTAAACAAAAATGAAACGCCAAGACTCATTTCCAAATAGGCAATAATCTATATTTCCTCTCCACACCAAGGAGTAATAAAACTGTGCCTGAAAAGTACAATTGTAAATGAAGCTGCCTCCCTCGTAATAGACAGCAAATGGCACAAATTGGCAGCAGAACAGGATTGAGCATTAGTCTGATATGGCTCTATTTAGCATTTGGATAATAGGATGTCATGTTTTGTTTCCCATAATGATGCCAGTACAGGCATCTGGCCTTTATGGAACAGGAATTATCATGATTTTGCAATGTGGATGGGAGGCTTTTTGTTAATATATGGGCAGATCATATAATTACACATTAAACCCTATGGTCTGAATGTTGGAGTTTAATATGTTTAAATTTGAAAGGCTGAAAATCAGTTAGTATTGATGTAAAGTATTTACCTGCACTCTTGTGCCTCGCACCAGTCCATCTCTCTGTGTCTCTGCTCCTCCCAAGGGATCAACGCCAACTCCCCTCTTTCATCCGTACTGTAACAGAAAAAAAGGATTAGGGAACAGCATCCACAAATGCAAATTTCAAATTACATAACTGAACAAACTAGCTTATCAGGACAACCATAAAGCACCTGCAGTGCTGTGAAAAAGCATGTGGACCCAGAAGAAACCCTTAAAGGTTTGAAAAAAAACCTTAAAGGTTTGAAAAAAAAAAAAAAAAAATTAACCAGTTGATTTAGACTGCATTAAAGTTGGCAGTTATTTTTTCCACTTATGTCCGGGTTTGTCAAAAACAGAAGAAACCCTTAGAGGTTTCTTCTGTTTTTGACAATTGGAGTGACTCAGTGGAGTGACTAAACCGTTATCAGCTAATAATTTTTGAGAAATTGCAACCTCAGAGGAAAAAAAAAAAATCCCCTTTTCATACACAGTAATTATAGCCATATAATAACATAGGCTGACCTCCCTTTCTAACTGTTAATTAGTATGAGTAGCATTATTATTTAATCATTAATATAAATGATTATATTAATCATTTAATATATGATATCATTTAATAAAAACAGAAGAAACCTTTAAGGGTTTCTTCTGTTTTTGACAAACCCGGACATAAGTGGAAAAAATAACTGCCAACTTTAATGCAGTCTAAATCAACTGGTTAATTTTTTTTTTTTTTTTTTTCAGTTCAGTTGCATTAGCCACACTCATACCTGATTACTGGTAGATATGTGAAACTGTCAACTATACTACCGAAACATTGGATTATAGCAGCTACAACAATTTCAACTATTCAGAGAAGGTGTAGGATTGTGTTAATGATTCTTTAACCTTATATGCTGGAGCTGATGAGTCCCAAAAAAAAAATTATCATGCAAAAAGCATAAAAATGCCTACACACAGAGCCATCCATGGTCAAGAAAAGTGCATTTCTTTCTGTTATCTACTCCTCTGCGGACAGAGAAAATATGTACTGTGGCTGTAAACTCCAAGAGATAGTGCAGCAACAAATCATCTTCGGTGCCGTTAAAGGCCGAGTGCACACGCGCTGCAGCAGTTTTATTAGCACTGCTATAAATTCTATCCAATCATAAAAATACATGAAAAGAAAGTAGCAGGTGTGATTTATGTTGACTTGAAAAAATTTGTGTCAGAGATTTATAACAACACTACAGCGCAAAGTCATCCAAATTTGGAGAAGGGACCAAACCCAATATTACATTTATTAAGGACTTAATAAACTTGAGAAAATTCATTCTTTTTTACTTACTACCTGATCTTTTTTCTTCATTAACAACAGCTCTGATAGAGTGAGCAGGTTCAGATATCAATAAGAGGAATAAATCATTCTGCATCCACAGCTCTGATCTACTTCACATCAGGGGAGCAGGGCAGCGGCGAGGATGCAAAGCATTTTAACTCTTTGGGTTTATTGTGAAAACAGTTTCAAACTACAAGCAAACTTTTTCAACATCAATGTTTCTCAAAGTCCCCACAAAGACCTGATCGATATTGCAGAAGAATACTATATTCACCCTCCCTCCCCTTGTTTCAATGAAGCAAGACTTCAGTATATAGAGTGAGCCCCAGACAGATGGTGTGAGCGCGCTCCGTCTGCTGCAGTGTGGGAGTGAGTGCTGAAGGAGCAGCAGTTGGTGCTCACAAGCTGAGGGAAATGGAAAACTGGCCCACAGCGGCAGCTCCATGATGGATGCCCACTGCAGAGCCACAACCGCCTGACCTCCATACAAACTCAAGACATGCCTAATATAAAAAAAAAGAAAGGCTGCACAGAACCGTGTATGTCTGGGCATGCGTGTAGATGGAAACCAGAAGGACAATTACTCCAGCATAGTAAAAGTCATGACTCCAGAAGACCTTTTCCTTTTATATACACACACACAAATATATATATTGTTTCTTTGACTACTGTTTGATGTAGCAGCCTCATACAGTCTTTAAGCACAAATGTCCTATACAATAAAAAGGTCAGACGATCCCGACTTGGGACAAAACAAATCATTGCAATCATCAATTGCAATCGATGATACTAAAATGATTCAACTAGTCTATCATTTATATTTTGCTGTAAACATGTTCAGCACCTTGCAAAATATTCATCCTTCTTGAACTTGCATTTCGTCACATTACAAAAACAACGTAGTTTAAATGTATTTTATGAGATAGATTAATACAACGCAATTCAGAATTCTGAAGTGAAAGGACAAAAATTAATCTTACATTTTTTTTATAAATATCTAAAATGTTTGTAATGCATACATTATCAATATGTTGTAGTACCATATGTTACTGCAGTTAAAGCGCCAAGCTCTGCACAGATAGACTGATATTTTTCCTCATTATCCAGATCACCTTCTTCTTAAACATTTTTGCTATGTTCCCTTCATGGGTTGTGGCACTCTGTAAATGAGACTTCTTAGAATTTTATTTTCAGCATACAATAGCTTTTAATTTTAATTTGTCTGTAAACTGAAGCAGACTTTACACCAGTTAATCCAGTTAAGCATGTCTTTTTAACTATTTTTTCAGTCCTCTGGTGCACCATTTAAAGTCTAGTGTCACTAATTTGGCTTTTAAAATGGATAGTGATTTTAGGTTTGACAGTAAAGCAAGAGAACTGGTGAAATCCAGCTTTCTGTTGCTGAGGCAACTGGCCAAAATTAAACCCATCCTGTCAAAAGATGATTTGGAAACAGTAATCCATGCTTTTATTGCAATTGTGTTGGATTATTGTTACTGACTGTGCCTTGGTGATAGCCAGTCATCCTTGTCACGTCTTTAACTGGTGCAAAATGCAGCCACCCAGCTTTTAGATGGTACATTGAGAAGGGAGCATATTATTCCTGTTTTATTCTCTCTACAATGGCTGCATGTCAATTTTAGAGTTAATGCTACAATTCTTTTATTTGTTTTTAAAGCCTTAATGGTGTTATCCCACACCACCTCTCTGTGCTGCTGCACTTTCACACCCTGTCTTTATCTCATTGCCATAATAAAATAGACAGGTTTCTTCTAATGATATTTTTAAATGTAGCCTAAAGAACCAGCTTTCTGGTTTTGACTATGACCATGTATAAAATGTTAATTTTATTAGGCTTGTATTGACGGGATGACATTTATTTTCTATCATGCAAGTATGAATTTTTATTGTGTACTTTATTGTGTTTTATATTTTTATTCTTCCACATTTTATCCTTAGCACTTTGGTTTGTGCTTACAGTTTTAAAAATAAAATTGGCTTCCTTTATTGAGCAACTTGTTTCTGCAGTACAGAATTGAGATTTAATTACAGAAGCTACCATTTCTACTTTTACACTTATTTCAGTGCAGTGTAAAACAAATAGTTTTTTTAAATAGCAGGGCAAATTAATATGAAACCACACTCTCAAAAAAGTGCTTAGCAAAGCCAGCAGTTCTGCAGGGGTCCAGCAAACAATATGCTAATAAATAGCCCACGATGTGGCCACGTTGTTTTAATAATGACCAACCAACGAGCAGGGCAAATTACCGTTGCAAACAAGTCTATTGAGAGTTGATCTGTACAGCCTACTGCTTAAGATAAATAGACAATAAAAATTAAGGTAACCACAATTTCTTATTAAAGCACACAGGAGTCACATAATTAAAAGAAATAAAAATTATTTTCAGGTACTTAGTAGCAAGCCTAATTGTGTAAGCATTCATAAAACTAATGATACGAACCAAAGACAATGTTAATAAAAGTACCTCCTATGAGCCACAGAATAGATTAAAAAGAGAGCAGAGGAATTATATAAAACAGTTGAACTTTTTTTTTATTACAGAAGGTATTGTGTAACCACCTGCTTTATGTTTTCCTTTTTGGAATAAACTTTTTAAAACTTTAAAGCAAAGTGGTACAATTTTAAAGTAAAGGATTACCACTCCAACTGCAGATACGTTAATGCCCTGATAGAACACATCGCCTCTAACAGGATTTTTAATCTTGTTAGAGAGTTTCTTTCCCAGATAAATAAAGAAATTCTCCTTTTGCAGCAAGCTCATTTGTCACCACTGTAGACCTGGAACAACTATGAAATTAGCCTGATGCTAAATGAGTTATTGTTATATTTTAATTTATAAAAATAATTGTAGGTGTTTTTCAATTGTAAATTAAAAAAAAAAAAAATAGTACTATTTCTGAAATAACTTGGAATTGGCAAAATGCTAAGAGCATCTCTTATTGTCTAATCCATATTGAAAATGAATCAAACTTTGCTCTTATTAATTTATCAAGTTGGATACTTTGAATAATTAAACTAGTGAGAAAAATAATATAGGGCTCCCTTAATCAGAATTTACAATTGGAAAGCAAAACATCCATATACACTTTACCAAATACCAATGTAAAACTTCTACAAATATGTGAAAAAAAACACAATATGCCCACATCATATCTGGCAAGAACCTGAGGGGTATTTCATAAAAAGAAGTCATGATCTTGCTGTTGGCTTTTTATGTCAGACATGTATTTTAAATAATTTGTATCATGATGTATGTGAGCCTCTGTTTATGTCTCACCAGGCCTCGGGCAGCAGAACGGCATATTCGTGGGGAGAGGTGGTTTCTGGAAAGTTGTACAGGATAGCCAGCCTGTGCTGCAGGAGTTCTTCCCCGTGATACGTGAACAGAATATTCAGAGCTTGAACATTACTCTCCTACAGATAAACAAACATGAGAAAACATCAACTGTAGTCCCTACAGTTTTAGTTTTATTTCAAATGAAACTGAAAATTCAGAGAATATTTTATGAATGCAGCTAAAATACGACATCATGAGAACAAACTTTGAAGAAAATGAGACTCTCATGTTACCCTGGCATAGTTTCTTGCAGACAAAACAATATTTTGACTCCGGAATTTCTTGAAGAACTCTGCATCATATTTCTGTTCAGCTGCATGAGGCCCACCAAGAATTTCCTGGAAAAGAGGGAGGGAGGAGCAAGAGAAAGAAGTAGAGATAAAAAAACTGACAAAAAGGTTCACTAAATCAAATTTGAGAAGCAGAAGGGTTATCTTTCCAGAATAATTGTTGCAAACCAAACTAAAGACAGGAGGGACAGAGAAAGAAGCAGATGAGAATGTGAAGAAATGCAGTAAAGCAAAGTCAACAGAGATGCTATTTGACTTTGGAACTCGTGTGCGTGTGTGTGTGTGTGTATGTGTGCATATGTCAGGAAGGAACATTTGTTGTTCTGGCCTTTGGCTAGAGGGATTTATCTGTGGGTATAAAATCTCTGCAGCATCTTTCATGCTTGAATATGCCTGTGCGTTGAAGAGCATGTCAAAATGAATGTGTGTGATGGATAGCCTTTGAATGGGTCGTACTCAGGCAGACTCAGCCCGAGTTGGGATGATAAAAACCCTAATATCATATTCATAGATGGCCAGAGAAAATGGATTGGGGCGAAAGGCATCTGACGAGTCCTGCCGTTACCATGACAATGTCCGAATAAAATAAGGGACGTCACCCTGTCAGAGCTGAATATGCAGCAGGGTAAAGAAAATCTCATCTCCCCTTGCATGAGGGAAAGCAAAGCCTTGTTCATTTGTGATTTATTGTGGATGAGCACGGTGTGCATGTTAACATCCTTCAAACTGAATATAAAAATCCACTTTTTTTTTTTGAGCACTTGACTGCAAGAGTCAAGCTTCACTTCAGACGTGTGTCTGTTGCACTGAAGTGCTTCTATAGCCAGTCTATCAGTAATGTATGATATGTTAGAGCACGAAGGATCTGCCACTTCTTCAGTCTTCCATTTATATACTTAAAAATCCTCTCACATCCATATCTTCTTTAGCTGTTTTTATATTTCTAAAGAGATTAGTGGGGCTAAGAGAAAGTATCCATGCAGGATAGACGAGAAAATCCTCTGCGCGTTGTAGGGATTTGATATGAAAGCAAAAAGCATTAGTTTGCTGGTGGGAAAACATCTAAGCCATAAAGAATGTTTAAGAAAACATTAAAGCCGTTTGTGTTCCACATAAACACAAGTGAAAATATGGGAGGCATTAGAATCTTTTTTACTTAATGCAATTTTAATTAAAATTAATAGTACTTCTTAGTCTTTCTCTTTGTAATAATTCCCACAGATTCAAGCTGGACTCTTAGGATAAAATTAGGATGCGAGTCTGGAAAACATCCATTCAGACTCCACTGGGCCTGCAGACTAAAAAATGAATAATCAATGCACAACTGGAAACACCCTCCATTAGGGATTTATAGAGACCTTGTCACACAAGATCATGCAACAGTATATTTCTCAAAGTGAACCCTTTGAGAAAGTCTTGCAAAACCCTGCTGTCAGAATGACTTTCTCCTCATAAAAGTGTGCATTATAATTAAGAGTCTCAATATAAAAGTTTGCGCTTTATCCTTGAGACCCTGTACTTTTTAAGACTCAATAAGAAAAAGAAGAGAATCTTGAACTGTCCTCAACAATTAAGAATTTTTCAAACACATTGCTTTCTTGTGACATCATGGAAATATCAAAAATGTCTGATTCTTCATTGTGACACGTTAATCTGTTCAATCACATGTTAGGAACTGAAAACAATATAGGAAGGACCAGCCTTCCTATATTGGCTGTTCCGTTCCCAAAGGAGACGGTTTCAGCTTGCTGATTCCTGAGCAAAGGATATGGTGAATATACGGACAGAGGCTGGCATTAAAGTGTTACAATCTGCAATGAAACATGTCCCAAACTCAAATGGACTGAAAGGCCAGTCAAAATGAAAGAAGTCTAAAATCAACATAACAGACCAGAATACAGTTTCCAAATGCCCTCCGGGGCAGAATCCTTAATGCTTGGAGTCATGTGTTGAGATATGATGAAACTGAAAGTGATCTAATCACTGCTATAGTTGGAGGGGAAAAAAAGAGGGGCATCACAAGGCCCTTATCTGTAGCCCATCAAAATGTGTGGTCAAAGATGAAAAGGCATATATTAGCAAGGCAGCTTAAAAAACTGGAATCAATCACTTCAGTTCTGTCAGGAGGAACGGGTCAAAATACCAACAACCTGTTGCAAGACGCTTTTTGAAGGAAACCCAAAATATTTGACCCAAGTCATTCAATACAGAACATTTATAAACCTAACTATTAATTTGATTATTTCCATTTGTATTTTGTTAAACAAGTTGCCAAATTTCCCTATATGCAGCTTGGAAAATTTGTGTTTTTCTGATCGCTGTGAATTGAATCTTATTTTGTTGAAATTATTGACATTCAGAAAGGTCACAGCTGCATTTAAGAGATCATGAGCATATTTTTAGCAGTATAATCTCACTGTGCTGTTCAGTGGTAGGCTTCTTTTTGTTACCTCGTACGTTGCCAGTCGGTCCAGGTAGCAGAGCAGTTTCAGTCGACTACGACACAGCTCCTTCTGCTCCAGGGTCAACCTGAATATATAAAAAAAAAAGGCATGTCAGTAAAATTCAGACACTTAATTAAAGACCTCAACTCTGACACAAGGTCTTGGCCAGTAATGTTACCCACAGTAATGTTTGCCTTAGTCACTGTTCACTGCAATAAGACACAAATTAACTGGAAATTGACTCGTCTGAGGAGGCCCACAGGGACGTATTGAACTTTTGACTAGACTGCCCTCCAAACTAATCATTTTCTAAGCCAGCTAAATCAACTTCCTTTGACCACAAAAACCTATTCAGTCATTTATAGGATTCCATCAATGAGGTGAGTGATTATCCTACAAGAATCAAATCAATGTCCAATATCATTTAATAAGAGCTATAAATAAACTGAATGACTTCAAACATTAAAGATCCAGGCAATCTCTGGGAAAGATCTGGTCTGCCTCTTGAAAATCAGTCTCGGATCAACAGCACTGGACCTGACCTCTCATCCTTCATTTTAATCCTTAATCCCTAATTACAGAGGGTGATATCAAGTTTTATCATGGTGACTCTGCAAAGACTAACAAAGATTAACACTGGCTCAAAACACCCTCTGGCACATCAAAGAGTGCTTGTTTGGAGCTTGCACTACTGGTAATTACTTTGCTCTGTTTTCTCAGAGTGGTGTTAAGAAAAAAAATGGAGAGAGGAGATGAATGGCAAAAGGGTAAGGAAGAGGGATGGGGAGAGATGTAGAAAAAAAATATATATACTCCTCTGCTGTTCTCTTGAGGATGTGACTGATCATTGCTTGAAACAATAAAAAAAGGACAGAGCACTTCTGACAGTGAGCACATAGCTTATATTGTGGGAAGTTTCTTAATTTTAGTGACAAATTGCAACCTGTATCACTGCAGATGAACCTGAACATTCAGAATGAGTCCACCTCCCATTTAATCTATACTATTAATATTAAAACATGCTCAAAAAATGACTATTTTAATCATTTAAGTATTAGCATTTATTTTTGCTAATTTGATGATTATGGCTATTAGCTAATGAAGACCCAACACGTAGAATATTAATACAAAATAAAAGGCTTTTAATTCAAATATCAACTAACTGAACAGTATGTTCATGTACTGTAGATGATCTCAGTTGGTGGATGCTACAAGCCATTGGCTGCGAAGTAGGAATCCCTGGTTACTTAAGATCAGGACTTCACTGTTCTGATGTTGTTTGGTGTAGTTTTGTGGTGATAGGAACAGGCACTACAAAATGTATTCTTTGAAAATGAGACTACATTTTCAAAGAAGATACATTCAGTATCTCAGTAAAGCTAGTCAGCAGAAGGAAGCATAATGTGGTTGGCAGCTGCACTGACTGAACTTTATAAAGGCACAGTGAACCGACACAGCTTCACAAATCATCACTGAGTGTGGAAACTTCACGCTAGTTCTTAAGCAACTAGCGTGAAGTTAGTTGCTTAAGATTCTGTGTCCTTTCACTCTTACTCTACAGAGACACAGAATCTAAGAGTGATTTTCAAATAAAAAGTAAAATTTACTTTCATCTGGAAAGAAGACCAGTATAAATAGTAAAACCAGTGTTATTATACTTCAATTGCACTTTTCGCTCCCACTTAACTTACCATATCTATGTTTGGACACAGCCATTTTCTTTGGAAATATCCTTTTCTGTCTTAACCTCCCTGTGGAGGGTGTTAATGACTGTCTGCTGAATAACTCTTAAGCCTGCACTCTTCTCCATTATTGCACCATAACATGAAAGTTCAGAATTTAAATATATATATATATTTGTCCCGTTTAGGGTGTCAATATTCAAACTTTCGGAAAAAAATAAATCATGGATTTTCATTGGCTGAAAGGTAATATCAAAATGCACAAAAATGACTGGATTATGTCACTGTCTGAATGAAGTTTCGAGACAGTATAAACAACAATGTTCTGCAGTTCAGTGGTGAATACAATAAAAGGTAACCTGGTAATTCACTACAGAGTAGAAGAGGACCTGCGCCTTTAAAAAGGTTTATAGTTTATTTTTCTGAATTGTCCTTACAACTATAAGAAAGAAAAGACTGAATGAATCAAATCTGTGACATCTTAAACTGTAATTCATGCTGTCTGTTGCCAAACTGTGTGTATGAGTGTGTTTATATGAAGCACACAGCCTGCATTCAACTATTCTTGCACAGGCAGACAAACATAGTCCAACACTGCAGAAAGGAGGAAATTACACTTCTAGCTGAAGCGTAAATCTGATCTACGAAGAACACAAACACCTTGCAGCAGACTACATTCTTTTATCTTCACCCGTGTCCGCCAATTTCTCATTTCTCTGTATATGATGTGAATGTTAAATTCTTCTCCAGACATGTTGCACAGATTCTACTAAAAGGAACAGAGTCGGCTCCATTTAATCAGAATGCTCAATATCCATCAGGACTTTTAAAATGTCCATCTCTATTTTCTTACCAAAGATTACCACAATTTACGAATAATGACATTTTATTTCACAGTTTGGACACGTGGCAGGATCAAAGATGCATTCTGTCTGATGGTCTACGGTTTGATGCACCAGGCGCCCCGACTTACTCAAGAGCAGATGTGATCGATACCAAGCCATTTCTGTAATGGTTGTGTAGTTAAAAAGAAATTAAGAGAATTATTATGTGACTCACAGGCAGGCCTGCCGTCAACATGGCTAGTTCCATTAGGGGCACACACACACAAACACAGTTTGGGAACACATGTCAACTGTCTGGGAGACATGACAACTCAAAGACAGATAAGAGAGAAAAATATCCATGTTTTAAGAAGTAAATTCAATAATGACTCAAAGCAATGGCCTATTTTATGGTTAGAAATGATAGATTTTTTTTTTTTTTACACCCTCCTAAAACCCTGCGCTCATTTTCCATCTTTTATTTATCGGCACGACTACAAGTCTGCATTAAAGCTCTGGTTTATTACATATACGATGAGTCACACAGATAATCATGCAAGCAAAATGATGACACATTACAGCAAATGAATGGCAGCCATTACAAAGCTCCCAATTACAAAGTTTGTGCTTGTTTCCATTCAAATCCACACTGCAGGCTCAACAGCTATTGTAAGAACATGGTGTAAGAAGAACAAAACAGTGCGGAATCCAGAAACTTCAGATCAAAACCGGCAGGAACTATGCAAACATGATAGATTTGCATTTATAAAGTGTAATATCCCTGCGTGTTTATGATTATTTCCCTCCATTAACGTACGTTTATTTAAACAGGTGTGTGTAATGTGCATGAAATCGCATTAGGAGTGTTTTTGGGATACATGAGCGCGCAAATTTGCATGTGCGTATGAGGGGTGATTAGTGATCACTAAAGGGTTTTTCATTAGTCTTTCCCTGGGCACTCGACAACAAAGGCATAAATTACATCCAACAGATTACCCACTAATCTGTGCCAATGGTTTTCCTCTGTCTTTTCCCCCCTCATCCTCATTAGCATGGCTGCCTTTATGGTCCTCTCTCTTCTGTGCCACCTAATCAAAGTATCAGAGTTAAATTTGGCAGCCCTCTCTAATATCCACTCCTGTTTTTTCTGTCTATAAACGTAATATGTTAGCCACAGTGTTTTCTGCCTGGTATAGAGTGGATACTAACAAAAATAAAGTAATATTTTGATACACAAGATAACAATTTGCCAAATGAGCCATCTCCCACTGGGGAGGGTCAGGTTTCCCTTGGTGGGATTTTTTTCACCCACTCAACAAATGGTTCTCTCAAGTTTTCTAGATGAATAAATAGATTACACCCACTGGTTAGTAAAAAGAAAAAAAAGGAAAAACATACCAATACATAATTACATAAACATTAAATTAACAAAGCCTAAAAGACACCAAGCCAGAGCTTTGATTGCCAACTCTGCTTGTGTCCAACAGCCAAACAGATCCTCTCTTACATTCGAAGACAGAGACACCTACAGGATGCCTGTCTGGCTTAATATAAATAAGAATTATGCAGAGCAAAATTAACTTTGTAGTGTTTTGTTTTTTAACCACATTTCATAAACTCCACCACATATATTTTTGCCTGCTGGTTTTTGGGGAAAAGTTATAGCTCAAATGGAACCATCAAGAAAACTTTTCTACTGAATAATAACATTTAAAAATTCTTTGTCTCCAAATTCTCAAGAGATACACCATCTCTCTATGATGGCCCTAACTTTTCTATTAGTTCATCCTTTTGTTGACCATCAAAATGACCCACAATATTGTGTAGAACTGCATAGGACAAATTATTTTCTGTGACTTATACACTAATGGATAGATGGAAGGAGGTCCTGATAGCCAGACTGAATGGTCAGAGAGATGGATACATTTTATTGCAGAATGGATTGCAGAGCAAAGGTTAGAAGTAAATACTTTTCAGAAATTATATTCCATACTTTTCCAGTCAGGGAAAATACAATAGCATATGAACTCTGAAGTTGGATGTCAGAGATCCTTAACACGACCATAGTTTTGTTTGATCTCAAAACTATCAGAAAGAAGGTTGAGCCCAAGGCACAAAAGGCAAAAAGATAGAGAGAATGACTCCAGCAGGAAAGTGATAAAAACAGCTGATTACAGGAGATAAAGTGCAAGGAAAAATTCTCCATGAGTGATTACATTGACAAAAATTGGGTTGAATTCCTGTTAGACACAGTCACCATTCATTAGTTTTCAATAAAATGGTTGAATTTGTGCTTCACCACCAACTGTTAGACTGGTATATAAAACTGTAGACTTAAAGGTCAAAAATTGGTAGTAAAACCTGCGTACCTGCTGAAATCAACCTTGGCTAGCAGCTCCTGTCTTTTCCTTTTCTCCTTATCCTTCTTCATCTCCAGCTCGTCATCATCAGACAAGAGGTCTTCATATGGGAGATCATCAAGATCCACATCGCCAGGCATGATAAACCTGAGAAATTAAAAGAAAAACAACAACATGCAGAATAAGCTCATCGTCAGCAGGGGCAACACAGGTAAAAATCACTTGTGCCCCTAAGATAGATGTTTGTGTTCAGCATCACGTATCACACCTGCCACCATCTTCATTTAGCCCAATGGCTATCAGGGCCTCAAGGTCAGTTCCCTTCAGCCCATACTGAAGCAGCTCTTTAGCAGCATCTACATTTTCTGGGACACGCTCCACACACTCATGCAATACCCAGGAGCGCTTGCGAATTTTGCTCTAGGAGAGTTCAGGGGAATAAAATATAGAGAACTGAGACAAGAAGAAATTATGTGATAAAGTGAGATACAGAGTTAGAAAAGAAAAGCAAAAAAGGTGACCTTCAATAAGGTTACATGTTCTTTTATTTTTCTCTAAATTAAACTAATTATACAGCAATAAACAACCAAACGCTTGATATAAATAAGCAGGGTTATTTTGTATTTCCCTCAATTCTTACCAGATAATCTTGAATTGAGGCAATACTGACATGGCTCTTCCTCCACTGTCTCTGGTAGACTAGATCAGAGTCCAGGTTGTATGCCTGAGCGAGTGACAGAGCTTCTCCATATTCCTCATTGTCAATCTGTGAGGAAAGCAAAAGCATTTGCACAATGCACAAAGGAGGAGAATATGAATTCACAATTTAAGAGAAATGCAGTGGGTTTTTGTTTAGTGCCTTAGAATAAAGCCTCTTTAAAAAACACTTTCCAACCAAAAAAGTGAATTTTGATTGAGACTTAAAGCAAACAAAGAATAAAAAAAAAAAAAAAAAAAAAAAAAAAAACTTCTGATATAATTTATGCACCTTTTTATTTAATCTTCTCTTCAAGAGTACAGCACTGATTCAAATTTTATTCACAAGGACATTCAGGAGAATATAAAACATTAACTATAATAAATTGATTCATTGAAATTAGATTGCATGAAGCAAAAACAAAAAAATCATTAATATGTTACAGTTTGTGTATTTAATTAATCATGTGACCTTATTTATTTTGCTCCTTGCAACTTTGAATGAAACTTAAACTTGTTTCTGTAAACCACAGAATTACCTTGAGTATCGTCTTGGAAAATAAAACTTTTACTTATTTACTGGGAAGAATGAAGTGATAATGAAAGTTTCTGAGCAAGTGTTATACTTATGGAACTGATAACAGAGTTTTCAGTGAAGATGTTTTTTCTTCTCTTTCCAACTGAAACTCCTTTGAACCAGGTTTAATTAGGGACAGAGGTACCAATTAACCAGAGATGGAGAAACTTAGAGAAACTCCCAACAGGAGAGAAATGGGTGGAAGGCATCGTGTACGTGACTGATAAGATATAAAAGGAGAATTGTATGTGTTAAGTTTCACTTCTTTCTTCTCTCTTGCTTTTCTTTTCTCACACGCTGATATTTACTCTGATTTTCTAAATAAAATATCTAAAGTCAAATGCGCATTTCTCTGATTGATTCAGTGTTTCGCTCTCTCCCAAAATGAAAAAGATATAGTATGAATGGTATAACAAGACTAAACTGACTTTGCTTTGCCCTTAACAGCTCCAGATTTAATATTACAAAGAAGCGCAAAGAGACCAAGGTTTTGACTAAATGTGGCTGCAAGCCGTGTGTCCCTGAGTGGCAAGATTTACACATTCACATTTCAGCCTCAGAATCAATGTGTAACGTGCCAATGCTGCAGATAAGGAGACAGTCCCATGTTAAAAAGACGTTGTTACCAAGAGACAACCTGAAATGTCAGGAGGAATCAGGAGCAAAATATTTTGAGCTTAAAAAAAAGCATAAGATGTATAAAGCTACAACAAATCCAAACTTAGAGGTTAAATCCACTCTAAAAGCCACTGTTTACTCAATAGAAGCATAAAATGAAAAACATATAACTTCTTTTTAGAAATAGAAATTTTCCCCACAGAAAATGCTTAAACTGTTGTACACGGTTCCAGTTGGCTAGGTCTCCAAAGAATTTTTCTCTGACAACATTTCTCCTAACTTCCTTCTCTCACTGATTTGACAATTTGCCATGTAAATCTTCATCTGCTGAACTCACATTTAAGCTGCAGACTTTGCTGTCACTACTTTAGTCTTAAAAAGTAGTGACAGTAGTGTTAAAAATTGATGCCTGTGTTCCGAGTTTTGACAATTTTCTTATGTGCATTTTATTTTACACTTCCCCATACACATTTCTTGACTTCGGATAAGAAATTAAAACTATGCTAGTAAATTTGCCTCGTTATTACAGAAAATGCCTGTTTTTATTTAACGTTTCCATTTTTACATTTACATTCATGAGCTTGCATGCAATGTCATTGTTTCTGCTGTTGTGGTTGTTGTTGTGGATTTTTGACATATCAATGCCTAGCAATACGATTTAATCCAACAACAAAAATAATGACACTACATTTTATGTAGGCCCACTCAGTGTGTGTCTAAGTAACCTGCCAAGCAAACTGGTCGACAGACACACTGAGGATTCCTCTCTCTTAGTGTGTGGGAGTTAAAAAGCAACACATTAGCCAGAGCGTGGATCCTGCAGGCCAGAAAGAACCCCACACAGTTAAACCTCATGTAGGAGGAACATCAAAAAACACTTCCTCTTCTCTCTAGGTTCATCTAATGAAACTGTTTGCAGTCTTGCCAGTGTGCCACTAAAGCATCCAGGGTTTCACCACCAAGTGCATCATCAAACGCTTAAATATGTGAAGAGGCTGGCTTAAGGAAATAACCCACTTGACCACAGCCCACTCACTCTAGTCTGTGTCACTGCATAATCTCAGCAAAATGAATCTGAGAGGATCACTGTTGTTCTTATAATTCTAAGAATTTGTGTGTCAGGTTAGTGCAACTCCAGTACCACCATTAAGATTTGTGTAAACTATTAATATATCCCATATGTTTAAAATAGAAACCTCCAAATGATAAAAAAGTGAACTGAAACAGATCAGTAACAGACGGGTAGATGTTGCAAAAGGAAAAAAGGATAAATCAAAAAAAGGGAAATATCTGGGTAGAGTCACTGAAAATGACATTTAACATGTAAAATATCATAATTTGTTAATTTATTAATTTGATATTATAAATCTCCAGAGAGTGTAAGTGTACTCTTAAACCAAAGTTCAAAGTGAAAGAAAAAAAAAAGTAAGTCTTGTCTCATCCTCCGTTTCGCCTCATAGAGTCCTGAGATTGGGGGAGGAGAAAATTCAGATTTTTTTATCTTAGTAACAAGCAGAACAGGAATAAGATCTGGTCAAGAAAAAAACTGTACAACTCTGAACTAAATAATTAAGGCCTTAAATGCAAAACTAGATACAGATATTGAGACGCTTGTTAAATTGCACATGTACACAACAAACAAAAGAAAGGGAAAAAAAGAAATTATGGCAGACGTGCAGCATCAGCTATCGGGGAATTGCAGTCGGTACCTAGTGTAACAAAGAGATAATAATGATGTATTACTTTGTAACGCTCACAGTTAGGATTGATGGTGATGACTGATGGCATCTAATGATGATGACAATGATGAAGAAGGCAGCAGATGATGGGTCATAAAAATGACTGATGAACCGTGCTCCAACTCGGGACTGGATAGGGAAGATACCACTCTCACTGTGCCATAAGATAAAGCTTGTTGTTGTCTTTTGCTGCAATTTGTAGCAAGCAGCACCAACAGTCATATTTCTATAAAGCAATTAGCATTTCAGAAAACACCCCCTGGGACTGAAAAATAGCCTTAAAACAGACTGAGTGTCTTGCTTGGCTTTTCATTTTCTCCTCAACAGCATTCTGGAGCCGATCCAACTAAACATTAGTTCTTCTCTGAGCTAAAAGAGATTTATTTAGTCTGAAACAGATTCTGCTGAAGCCCCAATTACAATTCAGTCGATGACCAAACAAATGGTAGTGACTTCCTTCAATTGCTGCTAAATGAAGTGCCATAAAGAAATGAAGAGTTTCACAGTGAATGTGGTGTCCTCTGTGAAACCAAACTGCTCAGTGAAATTGATTACTGACATTACAGCGAGGTGCATATTACTCCTGTATTAGTTTTAAAATGATAAAAGCAGTGCATGAGATTTATGTAATTAGAATTGAACCATCTTTGAAATATTACATAAGCAATATCCATTTTTTTCTCCAAAATGAATTTGTAACTAAGAGGGAGGCAAAAGAGCACATCAGTGGAGGACTTGTTTAGACAACTGAGCTAAATGAGCTTTCAAGTTCAAACATGAAGACATTCCAGCATAAACACTGATGACACCTTTTTGCTAAATAAACTCTATGAGCATGTGCTTATGAATGATCTTTTAGACACCTAAGATACAAAGAATGTTCCCCAACTGTAAAAAGCAATCAAAAATAATTAGCAGTGTACTATGAAACCAAAAATCTATTGTGTTTGCAAAATAATTGATAAACATGTTTTGGAATATGGAGGTGATCACCAGTTCATTGAACAATTGTGTAGGTATATGCAATTGTTCTTTGGAAAAACACTATAACATGCTGACGATCTCAGTTTGAAATCAGCCACCTTGAAAGAAAATACGGTGAAGTGCAGCTATTCATAGTGCTTGAAGGTTTTGTCACGTTACAATCCAAACCAACATATTTTATCTCAGAGACCAACAGAGAGTGGAAAAAGAGTGAAGTGGAAAAAGAAGGCAAAACAGTTTTTCTTTTTTCCTCTTGAAATAAAAATGCATGTGAATTCCACCCAGCCTGAATTCTGTCACCATAAAATAAAATCCCACACAACCAACTCCTTTTAGAAATGACATTACTAGTACTAAACAGACCATGATAGCAATAATTACAAAAAACATGTGACCTCAAATCACTTGAATTATAATTTTATAAAATTAAATTTAAAACTGTAATAAGTTCCTGTAAAGCTTTACTCAAAAAAGGCACTGAAATCAGAAGTACACCACAATCCAATTTCCTACAGTTAGCCTTCAAGTCATATTCATCAAAACTCTCACAATAATAATCATTTGAATCATTACCATCAGGCATTACATTGTCCTCTAACCATAACAGCAGAATTTGATGTATGTATAAAATTCTCATCTACGATGTTTAAAGGCCATGGTGTAAAATATGCAAATGTCAGAGGTCACTACAATAATCATTACTAAATAGATACTAATCTGCAGCATGCGAATACGCATTTCACAAATATCTTGTTTGAAACACTCCCACGCCTGCCAGTTTGGCTGACATTTACACAAACACTGGAACATAGTATGCACTTTTAAATAAACAATATTTAGTATAAATAAAAAAATATTCAAATTTATAACATATTGTTAAATTATTTACATTAGTAAATTTATAGATAATAATAAATTAAAAATCCAAAATGCCAACATTTTTGTTTCCATACAGGACATAGGGGAATTACAAGGGATGTTACAAAAAAAACCAAAAAAAAAAACCTAATGACTCTTTCCTTTCAAGTAGAGCTCCATCAAATGCAACTGGGCCACAGAAATGCCTTCAGGTTTTTGGCACAACCCCTGTAAAGGAGCTTTGAATGTTGTTTGTCTTGATTACTTATACAGAAACTTGAGCAAAAAAAAAAAAAAGGTGGAAATTAAACTCTGCTTTCATTTGAATCAACACGTGTATGGTTCAAACTAAAAATACTGCTTTTTCCCATTTTTCCTTTCTCAGCTCCTAATATTTATTTTTGCACAAGGAAATCACTTTTATGTTTGGTAATCTGCTTGCATTTAGCAAAAGATCAAAACAAACCATCCGGCTCAAAAATATTATGCACCTGCTGGAATTCTTCCTAATTTTTGTGTGACAAGGGTTCACGAAGAAAACAAGAAGTTACCTTCATCTAACTGTATTAAATGCAACTCTCTAACAAAGCCCGGCATAACTGTGGGATAGTTTGAGCATTTATCTACAGTATGTAATAAAGCTGTACATTAAAATATAGAACACAGGGAGAGATTAAAGCTGACAAATATATCATCCTTATTAAAGTGCAGTGTAGTGTAATGATGTTTAATTCCTCCTACCTTCCTCTGATACAGCTCCTCTGGGGTGGTGGACCTCAAACTGACCAGGCGGTAGTTCTTAGCAACTGTTCTGGGTCGTTTGCGTGGCGGCGCGAAACGTTCCATCTCCGTCACGTAATACAAGCCCTGCTTGACGTAGCCAAAGTAGCGGGCTTTTGCTGAGGACTCTTCATCCGAATCAGAGTCTCCGCCATCATCTCCTTCCTCTTCCTCGATGGTTGCGCCGCTGCTGAGATTGCTTTCAAAGCGTGCACGCTTCTGAGCAAGTCTCACCTCGCACTAATGAGCATGACAGAAAGATAAAATGTTCACTAGGTGGAAGCACAGAACATAAAAACAATATGGGATATAATGCTCTTTAAAATCCAGGTTAATACCTCTTTTGGTTTGATCACAGAAGACATTCACAGTGACTTAAGATAGGAATATGCAGTGACTCAAGGTTAAATATGCAAACACTTTATTTTCCAATAATCGTGTCATAAATGAATGAAAAAAAAAATGTGAGTGGAAGAACCTAATAGTTCAATAGACAGAGGTAGTAAATTTTGAGTACTTTGGGCACCATAGTGAACTCTGCATCGCCTCAGCTGTTACTCAATGGCACTTTTATGACACTAAAAGACCATTAGCTGGAAGTGATTTTTTTAAGGCCAAACAACATGTTGAGAAAAGCCAACTTTACACAGAGTTAAAGGCTCATTTGTGCTCAGTGTGCAGACACATAAACCTACCCCATCTTCTGCAACTGTGAGTATTTTAGTGAGTAAGTCAGGGAGTGGAACTTCTCTGTATCCACATTCCACCATGTATTTAATGATCACACAAACAACCTTCATCTACTGCAATCTGCTTCTTTTTATGTCTCATTCTGAGAATGTACATTATCAACATTTTCTCCACCGCCCATGTCTGCTGTAATCTGAAACTTTCCTCTGAAATTGAAACCTAACTCAGAACTTATCTCTAATAGCTACATTGCATAAAAACAGAGGTAAATGAATACTTGCACTGAAACCATGGAGTGAGGCTTGAGAACAGTAAATAGATAAACGATAGGAACAGGTGGCCATATCATATGTGTTACGGATTGGCATGTGAATTTGATTTGTCGTATATCAAGTCATCATTTTTCTGCAAATTTTTTGCTGTGTTCTTAAGTGGTTTATGCTAACTTTTTTTTGTTGTTGTTATTTAAGAAGCCTCGCTTGTGAAACCATTTTTTTTATTAGAAACATCTTTTAAATATTGTGAGATGTTACTGCTTAATTTTTCCTCCAAACATTTGTGGGAACTCCAATCATTAAGGCTTACAGATTTTAAACAAGATATTATTTCACTTTTCATAGACTATTTTGTGTCAGTGTTATACAAAAGAAAAGAATGCTTCAGTTCCAAAAGAAATCTGTACTGCAACAAAAATGGGAAAAAAAAAAAAAAATTCCTAGATGCACTGTATGATTGTCTACGACTGTAATTCTAAATTTTCTTATTAAACAGTCCTTTAGCTAGATTTGTTAGTTTTCCACAGTCGGGTTCATAGACTCAGGAGGATAAGTAACACAAATACAGTGCGTCTCTCCTAACATGGTTGTTCAAGGGATAAGAAAACCCATCTGTTGTTCGCAAAACCAAATTAATTGCCACAATTTTTTTATAGGAGGAAGGCTTAACCATTTCCTAATCCCAATGACTATACCCAGCATCAACCAAACATTATCACTGCAAAAATATGACATAAGAGGTGAAATCACAAGAGGATTCCAAGCAATTCTCTATAACGACCTTCTGATAAGGCATATGAACATTTATGTGCAAACATTAAAAGACAGATGATAAATGATGCAAGGACAATAGTGTGGCACTCATGTAGCTGTGTTGTTGATAAACACACTAAATTTGTGTCCATTCAACAAGCAGTCTTCACAAAACAGCATCAAGGACAAAATGATGAGTAGAAATTTAAATACAAAACACTTTCTTTAGCTGGTTTTATTCTTTTTTTTTTTTTTTTTTTTTCTTAATTAGCTCAGAATGGGGTTGTGCATTTTAAAGTCCCCACTGCCTTTGTTATGATGTCCTGCTGGGCTGTAGCTTAAAATTAAAATGTTGCTTTAGCACTTAAAAACAGTGATGATTTAAGCATCATGACTGCAGTTTGTAATTATTCCACACTTTTGGACAAATGCATATCTTCTACAAGCAGACTTCAAATGAAGATACACATCTAGTCCAGCACAGATGATGCTGGGGAAAAACAAATGAATAAAACAACTAAACTTAACTTTCCCCCTCCTACTCCTCTGTGATGCTAAAACAGGCTGATGACACATTTCCTCAGGGTTGGCAGCTAAAATATGTTTCTGCGAGATCAGACAACTTTTAGACTATATTGTCCCCACGGGGAATTTTTTTTTTTTGCAAACCAGCCCCACAACAAACAAAAGCTCAGCAGTGGAATTAAACATAAAACTTGTTTCCCCCCAAAATATTAATTAGTCAGAAGAACTGACACCTTATAATTCCCTTGTGATCTGACCACAAGAAAATTATATATTTATTAAGATAATTATTTTTTTATTAACAGTTTGTGTTTGGACTGAACAAGCATTTTAGCAACAGTTTATTGACAATGTAGAAGACATATAAAATGTGTAAATTATGGCATTTAGATTTTTTTAGAAAATAGACTACTCAACTACTATGCCCTCTATTGCATTGAGCATTTTTAGTTCTAGTGTGTCTTATCCTCCATAAACAATAGCACATGGATTATTTATGGGCTTTAGGTTATGAGAGTTTTATCTCCTCTCAAGGCTGCAGCTGTCCCTTTTGTTTGTGCACCTTCTTTTATTCACACTTTTTCCTTCCACTCAACTTCATTATTACGCTTACGTGAACACCCAGTTTCAGGCAAGACCTATAGTTGCTTAGCAGACAGTCATAGACTCCCATCTGAGAATAGCTAAAACCTGTGAGTACTTGAGACCCCCTCTAAAAACGCCTGCCTGTTCAAAACACCAAATATACCATAATGTGCATTAATACACAAAGTGGAAGTGGTCTAAGCACTACTGCAGAAGCTACAGTTTACCTTATTTCCACTTTTGGGGGGACAGCTAATTAGCACCAAGGAACATAAATAGCACCTCTGTATTGGCTCCATGTAGCCAATAGCTGAATTATTTTATTCCTCCTGACTGCCCTCTGTAAGGTATTTTGCACTGCAACATATTTTTGTGAGAAATGCGTTCTGTTTAATTTAGATTTTACACAACATCCTAATTTGGGATTATACATTAACAAAGGTGAAGAACTGCTCAATACTCCACAAAGCATGTTTTAAAGAACTAAAGGATGAAAGCTGTGATCTACAGCTAATGTTAATGGATGTTCGCTCTGGTTCAACAATCTGCACACATCCCTCAATGTGACGTTTACCTCCAGGCTTAGGAAGCCCCCGTCATGCGCAGCAGTGACTCTGGGTGAAGGCTCGAACCATTCGCAGGATTTCCCCAGAAGGTTGCGTAATGTTCTGACGGATGATACGGTGACCGACCCAGAGCAACGAGCCAGAATCAACACGTTGTCACTCCACCAACTCACATCCACCAGTGGGTAGTACTGCTCCTTATCTGGGACAAGTGCAGTGACACATAAAGGTCAGTCAGAGCAGATTTTTTTTTTTTTCTCTTCTCATCCTCACTTAACATGTGTGTGGGATTTATAGCCTGATAATCCCCTTATCCAAAGAGTAACTTTTTAGTAACTTGTCTACCTCCCTTCCAGACATATTTATATGTAGCGCCATGAGACATCACTTGTCATGAGGATATACGCCTAGATTACTGCTTACACAAAATGTGATAGCTGTCACCACAAGTGGCCTGAAACTGTCAAAATAAGATTATAGCCAAATACACAAACACCAAAATACATACACACAATGTCCTGGTTAGCAAAGGGAGAAAATATTTGCTAGCACCCCATGCACCATGAGTTTTGTGTTTGTGGAAACTGTGTAATTCAATAAATCAACAGTGTCAAAGATCATTAAATTGTGTCCAAAATGTCCTGTCATGTCAGCAACAAAGTACTCTCTTTTTGCTGCTCCAGGCCAAAATACCTTTTATTTTCTTCCTTCTCTCCAGTGATGTCTTCCACTCCGGGTTGATCTCCTCAAATCCTGGCTGCAGGGCGGACCGGAAAGATGGAGGCACCAAAGCAGAGAGGGGAAAAAAAAAAAGAAAGAGCGGCAAAGGGGATGGGAAAAGAAATTAATCTGCTAACCCTGTTTACACTTGCAGCACATATGAGCTCTACCGGCGGCAAAGCTGAACGTAGACGCTGAATAAATCAGCAAAACATTTGGCGAATTTAAGTTCCTCACATTATGTGGGATGGGAGCAAATACAAACACTCAAAATCCTTCTCCCCACACTGAAAAACCATGTCCAAAAGAAGATTACATTAATGCTGTCAGTGAATAACTTAATATACAAAATATTATCACAAATATGACTGTAGTGCACATTCAGAACATAAATATGAGCAGCTTAGAGTTGTACCTGTTGGTCCTGGCTCCATGTGGTCCTCTGTTTTAGGGAGGGGATGTCCCAGACAGACAAACGCCCAGAGAAGTGGATAACAGCCAGGAATGTCCCGTCAGGGCTCAGGCTCATGCGGAACACACCATCCTGAAGAATGAGAATGCCAACACATTCTTCTTATTAAGAACAAATCAGCTTTTTATTTTACAATGAAGTATTCAGGTTGAAAAGGGCTTCTGTACCTTTTCATCTCCTTGCCTTGAAAAGAATCTTAGGCTGGGAATCCTGAAGAAACCTCTCCTCTGATTCTATAAACACAAACACACAGGGTGAAAATGTTTCATCTACAACACGACTAAACTGTTTGCAAGAAAATGAGGCGTTACAGAAATCTCACCAAACCAATATTGTCCTCATAACTGGTGACCTGCTTGTAGTGAGGGGAGCCAGAGAGCGCCCTCCAGGCAGTGATGCCGCTGCAGGAGGCCTTGGATGCACCATTATCCCCTGATTCACAGCCTCCTACAAGTAACAATCTACACAAACACACACCTTCTTCATGATTGTGCCTCTAACCTTGTCATCTTTTAATTCCAACTAAGGCCAGAGAGAATCCCCACTACTGAACTGCCATTTAGGTGCCTAGCAGATTAAGTGTTATTTATCAGAAGAAAGGTCTGGGTGGAATGACTTAAGCTCAGCAAAGACAAAAATAAGACCTCATTGATTAGTGGTTCCCTTCATTTACAGTGGGATTGGCCATGAAATCCGGCTTTTCAACTCAAGACTGCCCCCTGGTGTACAAAATGTAGATACTAAATATGAGCTAAATTGAGTTATTTTGCTCTTTAATACCTAATGTGTATCGACGCCACTGGTTCGTCTAAATATACATATTCTGTGTTCAAAAATTGCTTGAAATCAATCAGTTTATTTACAGAGAAATTTTCTTACAGAGCAAAAGTAACATATTACACAAGACTAAAACGACAAACTAAAGCATCCAAAACAAAAGAAATTGAACAAGTTAAATGATGTGAAACAAGGAAAATATATGCACTCTACAGAAACTAGTATGAAACTAGCAGTCATTAGTATGAAGGGTTGAGGAACTATTGCATTAATGATGATGAGAAGACAAGTTTATTGAGACTGGAGGTGGACATAAAAAGTAGCTGTGCCTCATGGGCCAGTACACATTGGCCTGCCCTCTACTTGACCTCTTGCACTGCGGACAAGAAGATGTGCTGCAATTAATTATTGATATAGTATATTTACATGCATAAAGATGCTATTTTCTCTCTTTTCAAAATGTTCAACTATTATTTATTGTATCCTTTTCAAAATGTTCAACTATTATTTATTGTATTTCACAATTATGTTTTACTTTTCATATTTTTAATTTAGTCATGTCTTTTTTTACTTCTTAATATTTTTTTTACACTTTTATTTCAAAATGAGCACAACAGAACAGAAAACAAATGATCCGTTCTTTCCCTAACAGATACAAATAGATAGTTTTATTATGAATAAATGGCAACTACAAAACTTAGCAATTTTTCCCCTGAAAGAAAAACAGATCAAGCAACAAAAATAAAACCAAAGATCTACATTAAATTAGAAATATATACCACTATTTATTAAAATAATGTCAAAACAAACAAGGTAAAAGGAAAAGTTTTGGGGTTTTTCCCCCCCAATATAAAGTCAAAGTTAAAAGTATGATCAAACTGGAAAATAGTTTGATTGCACTTTCTTCAGTCAGTCTTAAGTCAAACCAAAAATACATGTCTTAGGTTTCCTTTTGAAAACATCACTTAAAAAATTACTCCACCACCCTCAGATTATCAGGGAGGTTGTTCTGCAACAAGGGAGGAATAAAGAAGGAAGCAGACTCACTTAGACCACCATTACCATTCCTAATGCACAACTGCACATATGTCCTTACAAATGTAAATTATTTACATAATCATCCAGAGATTTGACATTATTTTCCAAAATCCAATTTCTTAACCTTTTTTGCCTTGTTTGCTTTCTATTCTTCCTCATGTTGACCCAGTTTTTCACATAGGGATCATTAAAGTTTCATCTCATCTATCAGTTGGCAACATTTGACAGTAGCTGCCAAAATCCATTATGCTTCCATGCCAGGTTTCACCGCCAAAGTAAATTTGCTTTGTACGGCCAATGGGCCCTGGGGAGAACCATGAGGTCACAAAAATGAGCCTGATATAATTAACCACAACCTCTGAATGGGCAGAGGAGAATTTCAAGCCAATGCAGAGAATTCCTGCAGGTACTCTATTAAAGACATGGGCTCATTCATTCCTAAATGAGTACCATGACCTCATTCAATTTAATATCTTCTTCTTGAACAGGGGATATTGATGAAAATCAATTTTCTTGCAACTTGCACCATAATCTATTGAGTTTTTTTTTTTTTTTCTGCCACATGCGTTGCATCTCAGATCCACTGCTTTCTCCTATACAGAGACAGAATAAGTCTCCTCTTCAGTGGTTACATTTGAGAGAAAACATGTTTGAAGTGATAGCGTAGCAGATCAGAACCTTTTTGCATTTAATCAGATTACATTTTATGAACTCATTTTATTGCGATTTTATGTGACAGACAAATAACGTATACATACAAATTGAAAGAGAGATGACTTTAAGTTTATTTTTTGCCAATAAAAATCCCCCAAAAAATTGATTCATTCTTGGATCAACTCAGTAAATTGTGCCTTCTAAGCACTCCGCCTCTATGGAGGATGCTACCACCATTATGTTTAACACTAATGATGGTGTGGTCAGGCCAATGTGCCGAGTTAGTTTTCCAACACATATCTGATTTTGCATGAAGGAAAAGTTTTATTTTGGTCGCACCAAACCAGAGCACTTTCTTCCACAGTACTTTGATGTATTCCCTAGATGTGCTTTGATAATCTTGAAGCAAGATTTTTACGCCGTCCTCTTGCCACTCTTTCTTAAACATCAGATTTGCTAAAGACAAAAATAGTAGATGTCTTCTCATTAGAAGGCCCAGCAGAGGCTGTATCTTCTACACTGGCATGAGACTTGACTTTTCCGAAGAAAAAAAAAAAAAGCACCAAACTCAGAGGAATATCAAGCTGACCATGCCTCCATCCAGGATTTGTACAGCTCTCGACTAAGGAAAAGGGAAGCAAACATCTCTGCAGGTCCTGCACATCCTGGACACAAATGGCTTCATATTGCCATCAGCAAAAGCTAACCACCACAGAAAAAGTTACTTTCCCCATGCTGCATTTCTGATCAAAACTATGACAGGCTGGTCAGTTAGCTATGCTGCTGTGGAATAAAACAAGTACATTTGCACAAGCACAACCTGCCTTCCTTTTTTCTTTTTCACAGAAAAAGTTGATGTACATTATACATACTGGTTCTTTCATAGTCATTTATTTCACCTGAAGTGTATATATTTATACTGTATGTTTGTAAGCTGTGAAATTCGTAATTAGTTCACAGAATCTTGGCCAACATGATACATGGATGTCTGTGGCGAGAGCATGATAAAACGTTCGAAACTCAAGGGGCTTGACCACAAACCACTTCAAAGAGAAAACATAATTTAAAGAGCAGCAGATTTGGGTTAAGCTATGACACTAGAGATGGTTTAGGTCCACAAGTATGTTCATTTTACGTTATACAGAAATATAATTGTGTCCATTCTGCAAAGATTTTAAAATAAAGCAAAGATTTATGTAATGAAATCTGCTATGCAATTAAATCTAATTTATTTCTATCAAAGTAATGAAGATAAGATGTATTTAGCAGCAAATTGACTATGCCAGTAGATCTGAAATGATGAAACAGCTGGAAATCGTTCAAAAACTTTCAGCTTTGGATATTTAAGTGTTTTGTGGCAACATATCTCAGGATGAGAACTGATTCAAAGGATTTGTAAGGATGTCTGAATATAAATGTAGGAAAAACACTCCTGATCAAACACGGCACTAATAGAAGAAGTCTCAGAAGGTTGAGTCCTCAGGAGAAAATACATTCTCCAACAATGTCAAGGGAAGGCTATAGATATTAAATAGGCTGCCACTGATGGATTAAGAGCTTAATGCTGGCAAATATGTCCATATTTCAAAAAACTCTACATGTCATTTATATTCAACCGGCTCTCCGAGCTCATGCAGTTTTTGAATGCCTGTCATTTTTTAACGTACCGGTGACCAGGGTGGTAAACGGCAGAGGTGATGCCACGAGAGTGGTGTGGAGAAAAACTGAAGGTGTGGTTCTCCTGGAAGTTTTGATTGGTTCCAACACTAAAACAGAACAAAAACGTTCACATGTCATGAAATACATAATTAAACTCAAGCACATAAAAATGAACAAACAAATTAAGTGCTTATGTGGAAGCTTGTGGTGCTGAAAAGCAGTTTGGGGCAGTTTTGGATATAACAACAAAGCAATTTCCGACCCAGATGCAACTAAAATGAGACATAGTAATCTATATAATCTAATTAGGAACGGCAATTTAAATGAGAGTGGTACATGTGGGGTAATATGTGTTGGGATAGCTTTCTGGGGAAATTGTTCTTTGCTATTTAAATGTAAAGAGAAAAAGGAAGATAAAAATGAGCAATGAAATGCTGGCACAAAAAGTAAGACAATGAGAGAGATGCTTACCTATAATTCTAAAAAATAAAAAAAATCTAATAAGTCATTTAGCAACAACATCATAATACAGCCACACAAAGAAGAAGAGTGAATGCGAGCTTTCTGCTAAAAGCTTAAAAGACACTTTTAGAGGAAATCTGGTAAAATATCTCCAATGTCTTAATGATATACTTGCACATACACGCCGGTACCTCAAAGACCGTTTCTCTGGCTGTTATAGGAGAATAAATCAGCATTTCCCTCACTTTCCCTCACAGGCAGCATCAATACTGACAGAATTGAGGAGAAGGTGTTGGAGGGCTGGACATTGTCTGATCAGGATTCAGCGCACATTGCTGAGTATTACCCTGTGTTTTGGAGTGTCACAGCTCCAAGGCGTTGTGTGACAACAACAGTGAAACAGGGAAATGGAAAATCTCTGAGGAGATGGAAAAAACAGAGAGGGCTAATGCTAAATCGAACTTGGAAGAAACAGGGTTCCAACACATTTAACATTTCTAAATATCATATTTTTACAACTATATAGATTTTGCAGCCTATCGCTGTGACATTATGGGCACTTGAGTAAAAATCATTTACTTTGTTGATTTAATTATCTGCTTTCGAAAATAAAAATTGCAAAACCGTCATGCTAAACCTGCCTTTACAAATTAGCAGTATAATAAAATTCTAGTTCATTGTTTTTTGAGGATATATCTACCAAACTTTGATCAATTAAGACAATACTGACAAATCTGGATTGGATTACCTTAGATCAAATAAAAGTTCTTTAAAACTGTAGCTTTCGACAACCAGTGTCACATAACTTTTAGATGTGGTTCTGCTTCACCACACCTGACTCAAATAATGAAGTCATCAGCAGGTCTCTGTAGAAGTTGACCGCACATGATGAGGTAATTCAGAAGTTTGATTCAAATTGTTATTGTGTCAAATTAAGGATGCCAGAGTCATTTCAGAAACTTCATTTTTTTCTGCACAAAAATGTATTTTGTTAGTACTCTAAATGTAGAAGATATAAAAAAAATCAGACTCCATACTTGCCAAGTTATGTAGTTATTACTAGACTCTACTACACAGGATAAGCTACAAATTTTTTAAAAGCATACTATGAAATTCATCAGCAATCTTTCTTTAAATAAATCAGAGGAATCTTTTCTTTATTTTACCTTGGCTTTATTTTACCTGTTAACTAAATTAATTAATTGACTGCGATTAACCGTTTGCTGTGAAACAACCCCATTAAACCCATAACATGAGTTTAGCTTGTTCGCGAGAATTCGCTGTTAACATTCCATGAAACATGAGGTCGCTGTGTGAGGTGCAAAGTGTGCCGGTGTTGAAGGGGGTAAAGGGGAAATGTAGTCGCACCTACCAACAGATTATCGGGCTTGTAAATTTAATAAACATGATCAATATGAGTAAGTTGTCTCACTCTCTTATTCAAGCCTGCAGTGACTCGTGGAGGGAGGAAAGAGGGATGGCAAAGACAGATGCAGAAACGAACATGTTCTTTGCATATTATCAGGTGTAAAAAACACCTATTAATACAGAGTACTGAAGGAGTAAAGGCTCCTTTCCTGCTTAGAGGTTTTATTCCCAATTGAACTGCTTTATATTATGGATCAATTGACATAAAAGCATCAGAAATAAATTTTAAATATCACCATGAAAAGGACAATCCTTAAATGCTATAAGCACACAAGATAAGAAAAGAACCACAACAATAGTTAAAAATTTAGATAAGAATAGTTAAGTTATACCAAACATGCAGCATTGTCATGGGAATTTTTTAATAAATGTCTGCTTTTATATTAGAAGACAATAAAGCAATTTAAGGGTGGCGGATTAATGAAGTATTTGTGCCTCTCACCTTACAAGGTAGCTCTTGAGTCCACCACTGTATGTGATCACAAGAAGCTCTGCTGACCACTGAGCACTTGCTGTGTACTCCAAGAAAATCAGTCCTGCAACTGCACAGCTGAAATCTCCAGGAAAACTCACCACCTGGATCAGAAAACAGTAAGTCGGAGAGATGGTGTAAAAATAACTGGTGCAGCTTCTATTCATTTTTTAAAAAAAAGAGAGAGTAAAAACAATCATCACTTTGTAACCCACCAAGTGTTTTTAACTAAACTGACGTGACATGCAAGAAATGAGCATAAAATAGACGGTCTAAAGATGAAGAAAGCAATGATGAGACAGGCGAGCCAGGCAAACAGAAGATAAGTGACAAAGTTAAAGAGACAGAAAGCCAGGGAGATGAGGAGGAAGGAGAACAGACATGCACATGATTTTTTTTTTCTGCACATGCACACTTTCTGTCAAATTGACTTTTTTATCATCCCCCCCAGAAATAGCGGCAAGTCAGTGGTGTGTGCACTTAACGGTGACAAACAGGAGGAAGAGCGAAGCAGAGCTGAGGGGAGCTGATGTAAGTGTGCGAGCGCACTCACTGTCAGCACACAACAAAGCAGCAGTGCACTAAAGGAGCGCGGATCAGAGACTTTCAAAGGTAAGTGTGGCTGGGGAGAAGGACGACAGTCTGCACTCGCCGTCTGCCAACGCCATCAGAGCAGGGGAGGAAATGATGGACAGAAATGCAGGAATAATAATATATTGCACACATAGGACATTAAATGAGGCAGGGATGGAAGATGGACTTGATGGGAGCATGGGGAGAGACACTGACACAGACATGCACGGATGAGAGAAATGTGACAGCAGAGACAGGAGGAGAAGACTGGGAGAGTAAGCTGTGAAAAATTTAAAGATGGGAGCTGATGAAGATGGGATTAAAAGGAGGAACTGAACACTAAGAGCAGAGAAGAAGCAGAAGAGAAAGAAGGAGCAACAGACAATGAACTAAAAAGCCCCCATGACAGACTAAAGGAGTGCAGAGGGTGTCTGACAAGCAAACATGTACTTCAAGTCCTGACAGGCAGCTCAAAGTGTTTCACAGAGCAGGAGTACAAGTCTCGCCTGACTTGTCTCAGGAGAATTATGGATGTCTGAATCCTCATAACCATCTTGCTGTACTCTTACAAGTAGAGCTGCACTGATTGTAGTTTAGGACAATTCTGATACATGATTTTTCAAAAGTATTCACGTCCAGATTCTAATATTAGCCAAGTTCTCTGAAGGAACCATATTACTATATGTTTTTTTTTCCCATCATCTCTGATTGAATTTGCAAAAATAACTTTAATATGCATTTCTAGGCCAATGCCGGTTTGTGTTTTATATTTGTATATGTTTTATATGGTTTTATATACAATAACATATCCCATGTACAGGTATTGGAAATTAATGAGGACTCAGTAAACATTTGAGCATATTTGCATCAAACCATAATGTCAGAAAATGTCAGGTATAATTTAAATCCCACCTTAATACACCCTTCAGGTTTTCCTAACATATCTGGACATTTATTATATCTTTTAGCATCACTTCCGAGTAATATAGATAGATTTTACACTGAGAAAGACTTCTGCAAAACGTAGTAATGCATTATCCAAGACTCATCCACATTTTTGATCATCTAAACCAATCTGGCTAAAATTACACATACGCGTGTCACATCAGCTGAACACACAATCACAGCTTCTGAGCATAAAGAAATGAAACGGTCATATTTAACACAAAAATTCAAAGATCTCACAGCTGAAAGTGAAAAGTGGTTGAAACCTTCTTCAGTCTGAGGTTACGGATTGATATAAGGTTACAAGAATCATTTCACATAAATTATTTCAACCAAAGCAGGCAACATTGACTATTAGGAGGGTGTCAATTTTTTTTACTCAAAAGACCTTTTTTAGAATCAGTAACAAAATATTTGTATTTAAGTGTTTCCGTATTTTTTAGGTCAAGAATGTATGTTGATCTAACATTCTTGAACATACATCAAGAATGTATGTTCTTGACCTAAAACAATAAAAATAAAAGTATATCAAAGTATGTTGCTTTTTGGTGCTTTTGTAGGCTTAAAATCAAAGGAATGTTTTGTTTTCTTCATAGTAAAAACAAAAAATACAACACAGGGAACATAAAAGTGATTTTAAGATTATATCAAACAGCTTGGATAAGTATGATTACCGGAGGGATGACAAAAAGTTCGCTGCCAATGAGGTCAAAAAGGCGAACAGTGCCTGTGCTGTCCGCATATGCCAACAGAGTGCAGTCGTAGCTCCACGCCACCTTTCGCCACTGAGGGTTGGGGTCCTTTGGCACTGTGGAAAAATGGTAAGAAATCAATAATTAATCCCAAAGTGATCAAATTTCAAGAATTAACAGGTTTCAAATCAAGTCAGATGAGGCAGCATTAGATTATATCTTCTACAATGTATGGCGCTAATAATTACAGATGGGAAATGAATGATAAATCAATGCTTCTAAAATTAACAAGACCAATTTATCTATAATAAATAGCACGTATAACAGCTCAGCGATTGTGTTTTAAAAGGGGAAACACTTTTATGCTTTCAAGCTTAAAGCAAGGAGAGAGAAAGTGAAAGAGGTTGGGGATAGGGAAAAAAAGGTGGGAGGAGAACAGGCATCATAAATTCAGCTTTAACTGAAGTATAGGCTACTGTTTTTGGAATGTGCTGGCTCAGCAGAGCTGCGAGGGTAACCATATCGCAATGATGAAGCACATCCGTGCCTGCTGGCATGTGCTCAAGGCTCTGCTGTCATCCTTCCTTTTGACAGAGGAACCAGGTCGGGCTGGCAGGCCCCAGGCACAGGACCTGTTTTGAATGCTTAGTTGGGGGGGTGAGAGGGAAGACGGGTTAAATAAAGTGAGACCTGCATAAACTAATCTGGCTTACTACAGTCTTCTTTTTTTGTGGACAACAGCAATGTGTCCAATCCATGTCGTTCTGAAAAGGCAAGTTATGTTTTTCTGTGGTTGATATCCCATAACAGAGCTCCCGGCGTCTATTGGGCTGAAATTCTGGGCCGTGTAATGCTGCTGAAACCCCTGGTGGGCAATAGTGCTAACGAATGGGGGTGTTGGATATTGTATGACTGGAATTTTAAATGAAGAACAAAAGAGAAGAAGTGGGAGGCGAGGCAGATAAAGAGAGGACAGGAGAAGCTGGGGATGAGACAATGAATGAGACACAAAGATTAAAAATACAATGACTGCTCACATTTTAGGGCCATCAGATGAGGAGCGCATTAGGAGGCAGACAACTTAACTTAACTTCAGATAGTGAGATTACAGGGAGGCTATAAAGCTCTGTCTTCCTCTTGTTCTTTTGCATCTTTATATTTAAATCTCTTTTTTTATTACATCCCTCACAAACCTGCTATCTTATCTACCATTATGAACTGTGGACAAAAACACAGTGGGCTCTATTTCTACATACAGGTTTTTTTTTTGAGGCAACAAGAAAATTAGATGCTATGCGTCTTCAATTTGTCCCTCCCCCCCACCCCAAGCGGAGGTGGAGGCAGAAGAATTACAACCAATGACCCAACAGAAGCCTTCTATCTGTAGTCTTGCAGATGCATTTATCAGAGCTCAACACTTATGAATTATGCACAGAGGTTTTGAGACAACTCTACTGTAACAGAGGCAGACGGAGTGGGGAAGCATAAGAGGGAGGGGGGAGCAGTGATACATAGGTGTGGATGCAATGAGCGGACACGAGAACATATGCGCGCTCACACACACGTTCATGCTCATCCATTAAGAGAAAATGCCATTAAAAGCGGGATCACAGTGAAATCCATTAGAACAAATCTCCGTGAAGTGAAATGAAGTATGAAAAAAATGGAAAAGAGAGATGAAATGGAGAGGAAAGGGAAAAAAAGAAGGAGGGAGGGAAGGGTTTACACGCACCCAGGGGCTACTGTTATCCACACTATGAACCATTAGGAACAACGGATCACAATGACGGCTAGCCAGAGCAGAACGGAGGACCGAGGGGAAGGGAGGGATGACAAAAATAAAGCTAAAGAAAATGACATAGAATAAGAAAAGAAGTGGAGGTGCTGCTGAACCCACACAGGTTTCACTCTGCATCTTTTACCTCCATCTGCTTTGCATAGGTACTGTGAAAGAGTATTTAATAGAGGTTTTATGCAACACTTAAATGTCTCAGTTCCAACTAATTTTTATATGAGGCAAAGGTAACCTAAATAAATTATTTATTAAGGGAAAAAATGGCTGCACGGATTAATTGACTGATCAACCACAGCCAAGGTATGACGGCTGCCTGACCTGTAGAATCAGGAGTTTACTTGGAAAAAAGGATCTAAGATCTATAGATCAGTTTTACAATGACAGCATGAGATTCAAATCCTTTCCAAATCTTTCAGAGAGTCCTTATAATGCATCTTTGTCATCTTTCAGTGTGTGGGTATGGATGTATGGATGTATATGCTTAGACATATGTAAACCCAGATAAAATTAATTAACCTGTTTATTTTTATTTTTGATTTGATTTATTAATGAGGGTCCATCTGAAAATATTGTATGAGTTTATGGGGTAGAAGTTCATAAGTTTCTTACTCCTTCCTACTCCTTTTCAAGGACGTTGAGATTACTGCAACACAAAAAAATATGTGTATTTTGCCTTCCTTGTTCTTGTGCATGATTTTATACTACCATCATGTTCAAAATAAATAAATAAATTGGCTACAAGTTTATACATGTATTCTCTTCGGACTTTTATGTAATAGAGCCTAAGAGTTGCTGTAAATGTTTCTTATTTTGGCACATATGCGGTTGTGTTCTTACACAGGTCCAAAATCAAAGAAATAGAGAATTGTGTGAAATGCCTACTTGTATCATACACATATGAATTATTTACGAGGCTCTTCTTACAGATAATGCATATGGATTGGAAAGACAGTGGTTAACAGCGAAGACAGTGGTTCATTACTTTTCACAGTGATGTCACCATTTTACTTTTTGGAGTACTTACAGTTCTGTAACCATATGAGGATGTAAGTTCAATGGTTGACACGCTGTCCGCCAGCAACCCCAAGTGGTAAAATAAGTATTAGCTGAATTATTCAGAAAATAAGGCCGAGTCGCATCCCATGTCAAACACTCCAAGCAGTTGGCACGCTAGGATGAGGGAATTTTCAACACTGCCAACTGCATAATGCAGCAGAAGATGAAGCAACATTATAAAATTGTTGCTGCAACATCTAAGTTGCATTTATGTTCACTGAATAGAAAATGGAGTTATTCCATATACTGGGCATCTTTAGGTTCCAAAAATGCATGCCTAGAGCCATGCAGCATATTAAATCAATGCCCACCAGGATTCAGGGGTCAAGACACTGAAGTTCATACAGAATGCATGGGGATGACAGAAAAAGGAGAAAGAGGAAAAGGTGGATTGTATTGTAATGCTCAACAAAAGCAAGTATGTTATCCTAGTATGTTGCTGGATCTTTTAACATGTCCAAATGTGGCAGCATTTTGTTTGGCATGCAGGGCTGGGATTCAATGGTGTGACATGAGCACTTACTTTATTCGGTACAGATTGATATTTCATTAAAGAAAAACAACGGAACTATCCATCTACTAGTAGGCGATGAGACTGCTTAGATACTCAAAAACAATTTGCCTTCATAATGTTAGACATGCTAAATCAATTATAATTATGGAAGAAATCAAGTTGGGAGCACTCAAAGTTGTTTTGTCCACCAGGGAATAAAAGATACTTCAATGCTCTACAGAATCTGCTGCAGAATCTCTGACTCTAACGCTTACACTTTAAAGAGAAAATATGACCCAGTTTTGTCTCATATTCAAATCCTGCAGCATTCCAGACAAGTAGCGCTGTGCGATGTTTATATCTATAAAACATTAGAAGCAGTACAGCAGAAAAGTTTTAGATCTCCCTGCTACTCTATTTGTATTAATCTCACTATGTTATTAATGGATAGCAATTTAAATAGTAAAAGTGATCATTCTGGCAGTTGTTCGTTATTTTTCTTTAAATCAGACAAGAATGGACAGATAGGCACCTTAACTCCTAATATCAATATTCACACATTATCTTTATAACTTCAGTTTAGGAAAGCTTTTGAAGAGGCCTTGATCAACATTTCTCTTTGGGATGTTTTTTTTTTTTTGCTTGTTTTTATATTTATATAGCAATTATTAAGAAGAAATTAGACATAAAACAATTTATGATTTGGGTAGTTTAACAAAGAATCTACATTTTTATCATTTGCTTTCTGAGTAAAAGTAAATGATTACTTTTTCATCAGAACTAATAATGTTTTGACACATTAAAAATCATTAGCACTAAATTATTATTTTAATCATAAATCTGAAACTTCATAATATATTCTGAATATTTCCAGTTTTTTTTTTTCCTTTCTTTCTTACTAAGGTCCAGGGCTGGAAAAGTGAGGGTGATTTACTGCTATTAGGCAGTAGTGCTGTAATTCATGCAAGTAATATGTATTCAAGAGCTTTCTGAGGTCAACAAAAGGCTAATAACTTAAATGCTCCTAATCTGATTGGATCTGGGTCATTGCTGCTTGCTGATATGCAATTCTTCGGTGTCATTTCTGTGGCAATTTATTCACAAGCACTGAATTTAAACCAACAGCAACACAAAGTAGAAACACATGAACAACACCAACCTAAGTTCTTTACAAAGCAAAGAGGTGTTCACCTGTATTATGGGGATTTAGCTTTCAGTTAACATAAACTAAAACCACAAAACGAGCAGAACTTACCCTGGCATTTTCCAATGACAGAGCCAAAGTCATCTCTTGCAGATCTGAGGAGAAAATGCATACATAAACAAAAACTGTAAAGAAGGTGAGTTTACTCTGAATAACACAGACATGCAAACACGTTACCAGGGTTGGGAAGCCAATGACCCCAAATTAGCCCAGTGGATTACAGATGTGAAACAAAAAGCAGATTGCTGATCCACAACATGAGGTTCACTGTTTATTTTACAAATATGACAGATATGTTACTTAAAAATAAAGACATTTCTGCTTCTCTGTTAGCCAAACTGTGACGCCGTGTTATCCATTTATACATCCTTACAGATACTTACAGATCTTATTATCAGGTGAGGATCCTTAAGTATGGGGAAAATAATGAACCACCTCTGACATGCAGTAAGACAGTTTAAAATATATGTAGATTTTGCAAATGTGACTTTTCACACTGTTTTTTGTTTTTTTGTTTTGTTTTTTTCAGGCAAACCAGCTTAGTTTAATTATCACATTATAACAGTACAGTATAGTTTTGGTATTTTTAGTGTACAATTAAAAACTGGATATACCTGGAAATAACCACCACAACTATTCTCAGGAGTATAGCCACTGATTGCTTCTTCTACCATTTAGACGTACCAGTTTGAAAAAGTGTTGCTTAATTGTTTCAAAAGAATTGAACAGCAGCAGTTAAAGATGTGCTAAATGAACTCGAATGTTCTCCACTGAGACATTACATCTTTACTGACTGTACATGCTTTAACAAAACGACTCTCCTTTCTCAGGTGCAAGTTGAACCTGGATGTCTTTCTAACAAAAATGTGATAAATCACCTCATTAATTAAAAAGGCTCTATCGCTCTCATACAGGGCTTTAAAAGAGGAGATAGAGTTTTGTAATTACCTAATTTCCACACACTGATCTTGAACAACCGCCAATAGTTTGCCATTACTGTGGAGTAAAACAGAAGAGTGGTCAGGAATGAATGAGCAAAAGAAATGACAGAGCGCAGAAGGACAGGGAAGTTAATGGAAAGGGGTAAACACTTGTCATTTTACTGTTACACATGAAATTGCATGCGGAAAATACAAAAAAACAGACATGTTTTGTGTTTTTTTTTGGAAAGAACAATGTGAAGATGGAATAAAAAGCCAGGTTGAGTGACTTAAATTGAATAAACATCCAGGTCAGGTCATATCCAGAGAGGTTTGGTTGAGTTAACAATTACCATTTGAAAACAGGTCTTTTATTTTTATTTGCAATGAAGACAAATTATTAGCTGAGCACATATGACTCACATTGATGACCAGAGAAAAAGAAAGAAAGAATAAGTGCAAGACAGTGACTGTATGTTCCTGTTGTACCTTGAAAGGACCAGCTGCCAGTTGATTTGCTTGTTTGCCAGTCGGACGAGACCCAGAGGCAGAGACGAGCTAGAAGGGCTGAGAAAGGGAAAAAAAATCTATTTCAAATTAACTATTTAGCAAAGTTCTTTTTTTTTTTTCCAATACTTGGATTTTTGATACCTACTACTCCTACCCCAAAAAAAGATTTAAACACAAAAACAATTTGTCTTTGTTGGTCTTTATTAGTTTGTCTTTGTTCGTTTATTAGAAATTTTCATAGTATGGTAACATTGAGTACAAATGTCATGCTTTCACTTCATCTTGTTATGTGATATAACATTATATTATATTTATTCAATGGCCTGGTTCTCTTTAATTTTCACACCATAATTATTTTCTTCTTTGAAATGCACATCTCCAGTCAGCTGGCAACAGGTGGGGGATGGGCAGTGCTCCATTATTGTAAGCTTCATTCTAGTCACTCGAGCACCTTCTCTGGTATCTAATTATAAGGACATTAACAAGTAAAAACAGCATCCCAAACTTAAACCACAAGTTTACACACACCAAATTAAACATACCTTCTTTCTACACTTTTTGAAGTTAAAGTTAAAGGACTATAAATTCTCAGTTTACCTTGATACTAATAACCAAGATGTGTTTTTTGTCCAAATTTGTAAAAAAAATAAATAAATAAATAAAAATACAACAAATACATAGTTACCCAGAAAATGTGTTATTTTTGAAAATAAAATATTTTCCTTTCTCCAAGTGACTGAATTTGATTGGCTTAAGCCACCCAAATGTTTTAATGCTCTTTGAAGTAGATCATTAACTTGGTTTACTGTACTTCAAAGTGGTAGCCATGTCTGAAGACATGGCTACCACTACCTGGTTGTATTTTTCTTTCAACGAATGAAGGTTATTAACTCAACTGTCAAAGATGCTAATTTATGTAGCGGGTGAAGCAATATCAGCACTCAAAAAGGCAAATGACTGTAAAAGCTTAACTGAACTGAGTGTAAAAGTAATTATTTTTTCCTGCTCAGTAGCAAAAGGAAATGTCATATAAAATGTACTGAATACAATTCATTAAATACATGGAAATGAAATATAAAATTAAATACTTTAGCATTATTGCTCTGGCAACGATCCAATTATAAAAATGATTTATTTTTTATACAACTGCTTTTTATTTCTGGGTCTCACATTTTATGACAGCCTTTGAGTCTGCTGATCATCTCTCATTTTGTGTACAGAAAAAGTAAGGTAAAAAGTTTATACATTATAAAAACTCTGGACATTTCACATAAAATAAAAAAGACTTATGTAACTAGAGGAGTTGTTAAATATTTAATGCGGTTATTGATGGCGTTAGCTAGCCCCCTGCTGGGAGGATAAGAAGGCCTCGAGGCTAAAGCATTACAAAGCTCACTGATTTAAAGACTGACGGCTGCTTTAATGTATTCCAGCAAGAGGTGTGCAGGATGGAAGGAGTGGCTTTGGTGAGCATTTTCTGATTTCCACTGATAATGATGGTGGAAGTACAAATATAAATGTCTCAGTTAGACTGGATATTTATATTGAACAAAATATACATAAATTTAAGCCTCCAAGGAGCTAGCTCAAAGTTTAATGTATACTGAGTGCTTTGAGTCTGAAAGAGGGAATGCATTATAAGACAAAAACATATACAAATGTTAAATATTTATTCTTTTAAAATGTTGCCACAGTAGATTAAAGGATTTCTCAAACATGCATGAAATAAAATCAGGGCAACACTCAAAAAAGCCCATTTTACATAGTTATGCCCCTCTAATGAGATGAATATCCACACTTATCTATTTATAATTTTGCCAATTTTATGATTTTTTTTTTTTAATGGTGTTGAGCGTTGGTTTTATACATTTCTATTAAAGCTTCCGATAAATATATTAATTCAATTATAAGAAGACATTTTTACTGGAGGACCAGCAAATATGCAGTTAAAATAATGACAGTGTTTCATTGTTTCAATAACAAACTTACCTATACCACAGATAGTGAAGGAGCAATCGGAACGGTCCTGAGGGAGATTTATGAAAGTTAGTGAGCTAAATTTGACATTTCAGTAAATACACCCAGTCCTAGTAAATGAATTAGTTTGTCATATTTTTAGTTCAACTTCAAACAGCCCTGCAGACAAAGAAACCTATTTTAAGACGTTGAATCCTTTGACATTACATGCAATGTCTGCATTGTATGCAATATTCAGATTGTACGTATAGTGGCATAACACCAGTATTTGGTATCATACTTCAGTATATTAAACTTCCAATTTTATTTATTGTTTATTTTTAGTGCTGTTAGTTTTGTAAACTTCTGTTAATGCTTTGAATACCTATATTAATTCAACAATAAAAAGCCATTTAGTGAATGAATGTCTTTCTTAACAAAACATACATAAATTTAAGCCTGAAGTACATAGTTTTGGTATTATACGAAGGTATAATACCAAATGCTGAAGTATTATGTAATATGGGATTGATTGTATTGCACCTTGATTTCAGAATAGCTCTTTTTAAAGTTAATCTCAATATTATAAAATAAACTACAATAAATGCAGTTAAATGATTGTAATACTTAAGTTCATACAAAACAAGTCTTTTTGAAAAAAAGAAGAGCAAACTTAAATAAACCAACAAAGGCAATTTACAGCTGAAGTACATAGCAGCCGGAAAACCTCACATTAAACATTAAGCATTTTATTCTAGCACATGAAAATGCTTTCCTCAAGAAAAAGGATTTCAAACTACAGTTCAATGCCCTGCAATATTCAGATGCATCAACCCTGATATAAATTTCCAGGTGGTGGATATACTATTCATTATCTGCCTCTATGTTTTTGATTAATCCAAAGCATAAGAACAATAAATATGTTTAAGTATTTGTTGGGGTTTTTTTGCAACCAATATCATCATTTCAACATTCAAGACAGATTTTCTAATATTGTGCAATCCTATGCCGTTAATTGGACTTTAACATGAATCTTTGAGAATGCATAAGTTGTTGTTGTGCTTCAGGTTGAGCACCTAAGTGATCTATTAAAAACTTGAGTGTTTGCTCATAGGGAGGTGGAAATATCCAAACAAACAAAGCAACTTTTAATAGGTTCACAGCTCTAAGAAAAAGCTGTGAACCTTTTTTTGTTAAACAAAAACGTTAAACAAACTTAAGCAACATAAAGCGGAACTCACCTGTTACCGCTTTTGCAATTACAGACGTGCTGTACTCCTTGATGCCCCGTAACTGTAAATGATAGGAGAAATAAATGTGGGACTAAGGCTACCCAGAACATCTGTTATAAAGACTTAAATAAAAGCAAAAGTAGGTACATAACGTATAAGCATTTTTATTACGAGTTCAATGTTAAAATGTGTTCAAGTTCATACAAATGTGAATACATATTTTATTATTTAACTGAATTGAATATGAAAGATTCTATTGAACTTTGCTAACAGTAAGTTTAAAAGTCTGTAGGAAAAGTACCATTTTTTTACATACATAATAATTTTACTACACTCGCGGAACAGGAATTATACACATGTAAATTCCATTAATATTAAAATTGCACAATTGGAGTAGAACTTGTCCAATGTTTCTACTACGTGGCTTTGCGCTGCTGGCAGAGTCCAGTTCACTTTCTCGTGCTTTCTTAACAATTATTCTTTAAAAAAGACAATGGCGAACCTAACAACACTACCTAAATGTCTGAGATGCCAAACCTGTGTGTCAGTCTCCGGTGGCCATTCCGTAATGACTAATAAATCGTATAAAATGTTTTCCTCTTCGCCTTCCATCAAGTTGTCTTCAGCCATGATTGCCACAGCTGTCAGAAATGTCTCCTACGGCAAGCGTAGCGAGACAAAATGTGGCGAGACCACACAATTTTACAGTATTGATCCTCCCTAGAAATTTGGATATTTTTGTGCCTACATTCACCTTGCATAGTATAATGTTATATTTATATAAAAAAATATATTTTTTTTTTGCTTACACGGTTTTTAAACCATACTGCCGTTAATGCGGAACTATTGTGATTCTTCTGTTTTGACGTTCTCTTAAACTAGTTGCACCAAGCCGTTCCTTCTGAACACGTAACAGCCGGTCGGGTAGCGCTCGTTGCAGCAAAAATGGCAGCCTTTTCTGGTGAGTTTTTCTTGTTAATTTAATAAAGCTCTACTTGTTCAGTAGCTATTTTAGCAGATAGTGATTAGTAATAACCAGACCTTCGCTGTGAAACATTAAGTGTGTGTTTTACAAACGCAGAAATGGGTGTTATGCCTGAAATCGCGCAGGCTGTGGAGGAGATGGATTGGCTGTGAGTTACATTATACTGTTTGCCAAATCATCCATAGCAGTAATTCCTTGTTCTTTTGTTCCTCCCTCATTTTAGCTGCAAAGTTTATGCTTATTATTTTACTGTCTTAATTATAGACTGCCAACAGACATCCAAGCAGAGTCCATTCCTTTGATTCTTGGTGGAGGAGATGTTCTCATGGTAAGCTTCCTCCTGTGTACAATTGCTTAAAAAAGTATTTACACCGCTTGAACTGTTGCTTTACTATTGAAATAATTTGTGATAGTTGATATGTTTTTGGTTTGATTTAGGCGAACTTTGACTGAGCCACTCCAAGACATGACTATGATTACATCTAAACCACAACATAGTAACTAGAACTGGTTGTAATTGTTTTATGGTTGTAATGCCACAATTTGAACTCCAAGAAGGTTTTTGTGTAGGCCTGCCTCTATAAACCGTTAGCTTTTATGTTAAAAAATGATTGAAAATCTAGTTTGGCATGAATATTTTTGGAAGACACTGTAAATGTATCACTTTCAAAAAGCTGACACAAATATGTTACAGACTCTGAAATTTCTTATTCATTCTTGTTACAGGCAGCAGAAACTGGCAGTGGAAAGACAGGAGTAAGTAGATCCGTGCTTCATTTGAAATCCAATTTTAAACATTTGCTCTTCAGCAAACATACACATCAGGTTGAGGTTTCTAGAACAAGTTCAGTGTGCTATAAGTCTTTCTTCCCCCTTTGATCACCAGGCCTTTAGTATCCCGGTCATCCAGATTGTCTATGAAACCTTGAAGGATCAGCAGGAGGGCAAGAAGGGTAGAGCTGCTGTCAAAACTGGGGGAGCAAGTGAGGTTTATTTATTTATTTATCAGATAAAATTCTCTTCTAATATTACAAAACATATCTAAAGTTTAACTAAAGTTATGTTGCATTTGTTTTTTCTGCTCATAATCTTTGCTTCATCCTAGTTTTCAACACATGGCAGATGAATCCATATGATCGTAGCCCAGCCTTTGGTAAGAAAAGTTTAAGTGAACTCATCTGCAGTAAAAGACGGCCCAACTGATTTTAAGACAAACACTATAAAAGCTGCAGCTTTGTAATTTGAAACATGTCTTTCTTTCCTGGTCTGCTTAGCAATTGGCCCCGATGGACTCTGCTGCCAGAGCAGGGAGTTCAAAGAGTGGCACGGCTGCCGCTCCACCAAAGGTGTCACAAAAGGTCAGTGAAGATGATTTTTAATTATCTACCAAACTACTATGAATAAGCAACCTACATTTAAAATACTTATTGGATTGGGTTATATGTAGGGAAGTACTACTATGAGGTAACCTGCCATGACCAGGGTCTCTGCCGGGTGGGTTGGTCTACCAGTCAAGCTGCTCTGGATTTAGGTAGGCATTGAAAAATCTCCAGCCTACAAGAAAACTAAAAATCTTGTCAATTGTGCAGTAAGTGAATTGTAAATTGTTGTGTTTCTCAGGAACTGACAAGTATGGCTTTGGTTTTGGTGGGACCGGAAAGAAATCCAACAACAAGCAATTTGACAGCTACGGGGAGGTGAAAATTACTCCTCTGTTGTTATGAAACACTATCATTTTGTGAATATTTTTTGGTTTGTTTGCTTGTTTTAAATTTCATCTGCCTTTCCCTCTTTGCAGGAGTTTACCATGCATGACACTATCGGGTGCTACCTGGATTTAGATAAGGGGCAGATCTCCTTCTCGAAAAATGGTGCATTATAATTATTCATTTTTGGATCATAAAAGATGTAGGCAACGTTTTGAACTGTTGATGGTTAGTAACATTTTGCTGTTTCTTTTTCCTAGGAAATGACCTGGGATCAGCTTTTGACATCCCTCAAAATTTAAGCAGCCAGGGCTTTTTTGCTTCATGCGTCCTAAAGGTATCTCCAGGCTAGTTTAAGTAGAAATACTTAATACTAGAAATCAAAAACTAAGTACCACGTAGCCAGGGTGTCATACAAGCCTACATTTTTCTGTCTTGCTAGAATGCTGAGCTGAAGTTCAACTTTGGAGGAGAGGACTTCAAACATCCCCCTAAAAGTGGGTTTGTCGCTCTGGATCAGGCACCAGAGAGTCACGCCATTAAATCCTCCCAAACAGGTAAAGGAACAGCATTCCAAGATTAATTTTGAAATGGAAACAATATTCATTCCCTTTTATAATAAAGCCTTTTTTCTATATTTCTGATATTGCAACAATGTACCAGAGGTCCACTGTTTATTCATTTTTTGATAATTTTGTGAATCTACAGGCAGTGCCAAAGTGACTCAAGTGAAGGTTTCATCAAACGCACCCAAAGCCCTGATCATTGAGCCATCTAAAGAGCTGGCAGAGCAAACCTTCAACAATGTCAAGCAGTTTAAGAAATATGTGGAAAATCCCAAGCTAAGGTAGGATAAACAATGGTGGAAACCGCATGTCTGTATTTGTAATTCCAAATTACTGCCAGCAGATGGAGGAAGAGTGTTAGTGTGATCTTCTCCAATCAGCATTTGCTAAGTTTCCTCATCTGTGTACAGGGAGCTTCTTGTGATTGGGGGTGTTGCAGCTAAAGAGCAGTTAGCAGTTCTGGAACAGGGGGTATGTAAAACCAATAGGCTTAATTGGTTTAAATGTAAAACACACATACACAAGTTTTTGTTCTTTTCTTGTTTCTCTTTGTTTGTTTGTTTGTTTTTTGTAACCTTTTGTGTACTTGATTCTGTTATCAGGTAGACATAGTGGTGGGAACACCTGGAAGACTGGATGACCTTGTTTCCACTGGAAAACTCAATCTGTCCCAAGTCCGTTTCTGGTTCTGGATGAGTGTGTATGTGCAACACATCTGCAAAATTTCAATCCACTTTAAAAACATAAAGTTCTCATTTCTTATGAAAGGCATTTTCAATTTTTATTTTTTTTTATTTTTTATTCTAATGACATAGTTCATTACATTTTAACATGTATCGGGGTTCACTTTGTCCTCAGGATGGTCTCTTAACAGCTGGATATACAGACTTCATCAATAGGATCCATAAACAAATCCCTCAGGTGACCTCTGATGGCAAGAGACTGCAGGTATCATTAACGATGATGTTAAGGATTGTAATCATAATGCTAACCACTAATCTAAGTAGAGATGCATGATGTTAGAAAATTATGCGGTTTGTGATGTGATTGTTGAATATTTCCATGGTGATATTAATTGGGATAAATCCACATTTCTCTCACTTATCTTTAGCTCTAAGATTCAGTGAAGAAAATGCTGAAATTCCAAGTCTTGCAGGGTGCTTGGAGATTGATTGCCCTTCTCCATTGCTTTAATATTTTCAGCTTGGGTGTTTTCCATCAGATTTAAAGCAAGTTTGAACTCTTCTGAAAAAAAAAAAGTCTCTGCTGAATCTTAAAAATCAATGCCACTTGCTTTTCCCAGGTCATTGTGTGCTCCGCCACACTGCATTCCTTCGACGTGAAGAAGCTCTCCGAACGCATCATGCATTTTCCCACTTGGGTGGACCTTAAAGGTGAGGACTCTGTCCCGGAAACCGTCCACCATGTGGTGGTGCCGGTCAACCCAAAGGCCGACCGACAGTGGGAGCGCCTCGGCAAGAACCACATCCGGGTGAGCTACAAAAGAGATTACATATTATAGTGTTAAAGGTTGGTGAGGAAAACTTTTGTTTTTATTACAATCTGCTTTCCTTTGGTTAGACTGATGAAGTTCATGCCAAAGATAACACCCGACCAGGAGTCAATACACCAGGTAAAGTCTATGCCATGTTTTACCATATTCTTAGTTAGAAAACATGCATTTTTTTTTCTTCCATTGACCATTACAAATATTTCTGTTTACCTTCTTGGTTAGAAATGTGGTCAGAAGCTATCAAGATGCTGAAGGGAGAGTACACGGTCAGGGCCATCAAAGAGCACAAAATGGACCAGGCCATAATCTTCTGTCGCACCAAGATCGACTGTGACAACATGGAGCAATACTTCATTCAGCAAGGAGGAGGTGGACAGACATTTTAAAATTCAGCACCGATTTGAAAATATCATTATTGAATCATACATTTGGAATGCGTTTTCTTCAGGTCCAGACAGCAAAGGTCATCAGTTCTCTTGCGTTTGCCTTCATGGTGATCGAAAGCCGAATGAGAGGAAAAATAACTTGGATCGCTTCAAGGTGAGAACCAAAGACAAATACGACTTTCTGATGCGGTTTAGCCACTTGGTAGACATTTTAAGGTCCTCTTGTGTTCATAGAGAAAAGATGTGAAGCTGCTGATCTGCACAGATGTGGCTGCCAGAGGAATCGACATCAGCGGCGTTCCTTACGGTACCGATTTTGCCGTTGCATCCGCTTTATTCATATCAGTGCTTCTACCACCTGTTCTCACAACGTCCTGTTTCTCCCTTCACAAATTCAACAACAGTGATTAATGTCACCCTGCCTGATGAAAAGCAGAACTATGTCCATCGTATCGGCAGAGTTGGTAGAGCAGAGAGGTAAGCTCTTTGGAGTCAGGACAGAGCAAACTTCTGAAGACAATTGATTGTAAAGGAGGCTGAATACATATGGACATCCCATTGGTTCATGTGTTAAAATGATTCTACTTTATTTTGTACTCTACTTTTTGTTGGTTTGATACACAGTATTCCAATAAAATACATATTTAATTCAGAGGATATGTAATATTTTCTTTAACTTTCAGAATGGGACTTGCCATCTCCCTAGTCGCTATGGAAAAAGAAAAGGTAATCTAGGCGATAGGAATCCCAATATTCAGTTTGAGCTCCTCTGTTTTAATGCATGTATGGGCATCTTTCATCCCTGTAGGTGTGGTACCATGTTTGTCAGAACCGAGGGAGAGGCTGCTACAACACCCGACTGAAGGATGAGGGAGGGTGCACCATATGGTACAACGAGAAAGAGGTGAGCAAAATATATCAGTAAAAGTGATGTATGAAAAGGTTTGCCTTGTTCAATTAAGGAGTTTTTAAGGTGTTGTTTAGAAGCACATGTGTCTTTCTGGCAGATGCTTCTAGCTCGGGTCTCATTTGCCATGTATCTCTCCCCTCTTTCCTGTTATCCCAGCTTCTGTCTGAAATCGAGGAGCATCTGAAATGCACCATCACTCAGTGTGACACAGATATTAAAGTACCTGTAGATGAGTTTGATGGAAAAGTGACTTATGGACAGCGCAGAGCTCTGGGAGGTATCTTTTACCATTTGCATCTTTATAGAAGTGATGAATATTTACCGCTCTGCAGTTTCTTACCAATCAGCTTGTTATCCTTCCCCAGGCGGAAACTACAAGGGTCATGTGGATGTTCTGGCCCCGACAGTCCAGGAGTTGGCCATCCTTGAGCGAGAAGCTCAAACATCTTTTCTTCATTTAGGATTCATGCCAAACCAGCTGTTCAGGGCCTTCTAAACAAATAGCATGAAAGCTCTTCAGGCTTCTACTATTAATTTAAACACTCACTTCCTGAAACAACTGAGTATGAAGATTTGTGCTGCTTAATGGACTACAGTTTAAAAAAAAAGAATTGAATTTTTATTTTATTTTCCAATTCAAAAGTTTGGTCTTTGAGTCTGGTTTGAAGAATTTTGTTTTAAAATATGCTAAAGTTTGCGGTTCAAGTGAAAGAAAGACTGAAAGAGATTGCTGTTGGTCAGGGATACAAAAGTTAATCCTGATCACTGTGATTTTTTTTTTTCTGAAATAAATTGTTGTAGGCTGTTGAGTTTGGTTTCTCTGTCCAGTTGTGGTAAATAAAACTGTTTAAATACAGCTAAATGGATCTATTTAAATTTATTATTCAATCACAAATAAGCTTTGATTAACTACACTATTATTAAATTGATCTTTTTGTTTGTTTGTTTGTTTTTTAAACCCCAGAAATATGCTAATTTCACTTTTTTTGCAGGTTTTAGCACCTCTGCACACAGTCTAGTACCAGTGAATTTGGTAGATATATATATATATATATATATATATATATATATATAGTAGTAATCAGGATATGCTCCACATTGAGCTTCCCATGTGAGTGTTGAAGGTTTGCATTATTCCAGATAATAGTATTTAGAGCAGTTAAAAATTAACTGAGAATCTAATTACAAATTAAAAATCACATGATCAGTAATTACATGATTTTTAAAACTGTTAACTGAAGCAATTTCAGAACATGTATTCATTTTTTAAAGTAAATTATGTGTTGAAATAAGGTTCCCAAATAAGGTACAATACCACGCTTGGGCTGTAAGTAGCGCTGTTGGCCGACAAATTTACATTCCATCTTTCATGAAGGATCGCAGTTAACCTTATAATTGCATTTAATTTCACGTTTCTGTTCATGTAAGAGGAATTTAAGCATTTAAGGAGCTTTCGAAAAATAGGATAAGTCTGGCTTGTCTGAAATGACACATTGCAGAGTGAAACATCATCAATGTTTTCATTGCAATCTAATTTTTACACTTTGAAAATTGTCACATTTTTATTTGCCTTAAAACGTCAATCACGTTTTAAGGCAAACATAATTCATGTTTGAAGAGTATGAATATTGCAGATGGATAAGGGAGAATTTGATAAAAGTGAGCCTCTAAACTCAAAAGATATTAACAAAAGTTTTCTAAGGTAGGTTTTTCACTTCTTTCCATCCATCTTTCCATATTCATCAAGAAGCTGTTTCCCATGACTGTACAGATTACCTAGATTGTAAACCATAATGTGTCATAAAAGACTGACACACCCTGTTTCAGCAAAGATAGTTGTAAAATCCAAGTATGTTACCTAAAACGAGGATGTGTGAAGTAGTCAACAGTCCATAGTTGAGAGAGTACATTGCTATTTAAAGTTTAATAATAGCACATTACAAATGAATAGCATTTTTTAAAAAGTATTCAAAATATATTAAACAAGTAGTCAACATTTATTAACATTAATAATTGTTAATAAATAACATTAATAATGTTAATAAACATCATTTTAAAAGATTATTAATTTTTAAAAGTGTGTTAGAGTAGTTCTTCTGATTTATTCTTTTTGAATTATTTTGTTCATAATTATTTTTAGTTGATGCTTTGAATGTTTTGATAATTTACTCCCTCTAGTTTAGTTTGGGTTTTGGCTCTCAACATTTTGAGTTTTGGACAAGGTATGTGTGGCAACAGTGTATTCTGGGAACAGCTGATCAGCATCTCAAAAATTCAAAACTACCTGAACTGTGACCCCCAAACCCTAGTGGAGCTGAAAAGGAAGCTACGGGGTTGCAGAGCACAACCAAAAAGCAGAGAGAATGAGAAAATTCAAACCATCTCAAAAGCACATGTGGTGAATCAATGCATGTGAACAACAACAGCCAATAGTGTCATCCAGGAACGTCATCTGTGCTGCAGGTATTGAGCAGTTAGCATGATAGCCAACCGCCATTCAAATCAGTCCTCAGTCAGAGGCGTTTTCAGATTGCTTGCAAGACTGGCTGCTACCTGCACACAGCATCATCATTCACAGCGACTCATTTAAGACACTTGGGTTACACGAGTTTGGAAAACAATCCATAAACCCTTTGGAGTAAATAGTATGTAGCGCACCACATAGGCCTGTTGGGTAAAAAGAAAAAACTTAATTCAAATCCTAGTTTTTTTCTTTCTTTCTTTCTTTTTTCTTCTTCTCTTCTTTAGGAAAATAAACTTTATTTTCTAAGACCGACGGAAATGCTTAGGGTAACCCAGGGAGCTTGACTGGGAGCTGGAGACGCCCATTCCCAGTCTTCGCCCGCCCCGGCTGCAGGAACGGTTCCTCCTTCTCTACGAGCTTTGATTGTCAGCCTGGATGTCGAGCCCGCCGCTATTCCACCGCAACAGGTAAATTATTAAACGTCATTTTACTGCTTAAAAAAAGGGGAAAGGGAAAACACCATATAACGTAGCACCTCTTCCAATTAGTTGTCGTGAATGTGATGTGGATTTTTTTTTTTCATATGATTATTTATTAAACCTGTTCCTTTTAGGTAAGTGGGATGTCCTGCTTTTATTAAATGACATACGGAGCCTAAAAGCGACGCGGCGACGCGTTTTAACACCGCGGGTTGATTTGCTGCAGTGGACCTGCCGTCCTGACAAGATGTGGCTTTTATGAAACCTGTCCTGAAAAGCAACCTATTGTCTGCGTTTGAGAGAAGGGAGCACACCATATGGCTGCAAAAAAAAATAAATAAATAAATAAAATAAAATAAAAAATATATATTATTATTTCCTGTAAATGACAAACTTAAAATTAAACTTCCTAAGTCATAGTCTGCTGGCTGCCAAAACGCAATTTTGTTGTCTGATGAGAGCTAAAGTGATTTTCTACTAATTATAACTGAGATGTCCTGTCACATGACATCACTGTTTGAAGACGACACATCTCATTCTGGAGGTGAATAATCCATTCTGGAGGTTAACAGTGACCTGGTTAGTGAATGGTGAATCATTAAATCCAGATTTATAAAGGAGGGGAAAATACAGCTGAAGCAAAGCCTGTTTTTTTTTTTGTTTGTTTGTTTGTTTTTTTTAAGTGCGGCAGGTGTATTTATTATCTTACTGCTGTATCCCTTTGCAGCACCTGACAGGTAAGCTTGTCTTCAGATGAGGCCTATTTTCAATACCGAATGTGACAACTGGAACAAATTAAGCTGTTTATATAGGCATGTGTTCATTCACTGCAGTGGAGAAGAGGAATTATAGAGATAGCTTACAGTGTGTCTTGAGTGAGTGTGTGTGTGCACTGGTTCTTTTGCTGCTTGGAGGTTTTCTTTGCTGAAGTGGCAAAGTCCATTTAAACCGCAGCAGTTGTGACATCTGGCCCAATCTCAGCTGAGGCTGTTAAATATCCACCTGCCAAGACATAACATAACCACAGAGCTTTGCAGGAATATTCATACTCTGACATGTGACAGGCCAACACAAGTAGAGCAATATTGTGAACTGGATGACTGGATTGTTTTCTGCAATTTTTTCCCCCTCCCCATTTGTATTTACTCCCTCTATGTCAAAACTTTACAAAACCATTTACAGCTGCAAGTCTCCAGCGGCTTTACACATAGGAACACTGAAACAACTCTCTTTTATTCTTTGTAAAAGCTTCAGTTCAGTAAGATTGAATCTGTGAACATCGCCTTTTCCGGGACACAAATTCTCAACTGGGCTTTATGCAAAACATGAATACGCTTTAATCTTAACCATGCCATTAGTTCTGGCTGTATGATTGCCCTGAAATGATCGCACACCAACTAACCTTCAACTCTAAACAACTTAAGTGTCTTTGTTGAAGAAAATCACCTCCTCAGCATGTTGCTGCTACCGCTGTGTTTCACTGGGAAAAAGATTTGTCTCCTTGCCCTGGCCAGACAGTGTTGATGGACTGCCATGTCTTATAACCTGCGTGACGCTCTTAATATTTCCAGATGATGGTAAATGGTTACTCTGCATTTAATTTATAAGTATCAGAGACTAGACACGAATTAAGGTCACACTTTTCATTATCTGTTCAAAAATCTTGAAAACAACCTGCCATCTTTATTCCTTTTCACAAACATCTTTGTGTTGTTCCACCACATAACATTCCAGTGAAACCCAGTTGATGTTTGTGGTTGTAATGTGACAAAATGTGGAAGAAGGGATTCAGATTTTTTGCAAGGGGTCATACACAAGTCCATTGTCCATTTATTGTGGTCATACAGGTGGCCAGAAAAGGACTTTCAGTGTCATTTTTTTTTCTGACATTTTCATATATATATATATACAAGTTAATTTTACCTTAATCTTAAGGCAACAAAACAAAACAAAATAAAAACAACATATAGAAAAACAGCTGAGGTAGGACATGCTGTTATGTGTGTAATGGGGGATGGAGAATCTTGTGTTAAAGAGACCACAGTTATTTATTGAGTTGACCTGTAACTGTGACATAAAGATATGAATGAGTGTCCTAGCAGAAACGTCCTGGATTTTACCAGAACAGAGGACGACGTATATTTCTGTGTGTCTGTGCATCCGTCTGCTTGTGTGAACTGGGCAAAACACACAGTGCTTAGACTCACACACACACACGCGCCCCCACGCACACACACACACACACACACTGGGGTCTTTATTTCCACGGTTCCGCAAGGCTTCCTGGACTGTGTCAGCCAGAACAGGCCCCTCTTTTGTGCTTGCAGGGTGTGTTGGACACACTTCTGCACACAGGCCAAAGCATTGATACGCCACATCCATCTAGCCTGGAGTGGTGCACACAGGTGTCAATCAGCATGCTGGTTAGAGTGAAAGGATCTTTGATTCGTTCGTGACCTCTGCGTGATGGGTCAGGAAACAAATCCACTATCCCTCTTTTGATATACCCAATGCCTCAAATCCAGCTCGGAAACTGTTCGTATAGAAAAAGAATATATAAACACAGCGAAATGTGTTCTGTTGATATAAAGGGTGTCTTTGTCTCCTTTTGTTGATTCATTATTGGATCCATCCAGGATATGTCCTGTTTAAACAGTGAAGGCTGTCTTCCATAGCCAACAGGAGGTAATATACCTCACACACTTCAAGACATTCAAGTGTTTGTGCATGAGGGCGGACACTAATACTACACGTGTTTGCATATGACAGTTACACATAAACAGCACAGCCAGGTTTTTTTTTTTTTTACCTCCATTGTAAAAAAATGAAGATAAAGCTTAATACTTTTGTTCCATGCTTTAGAAAATTATTGCAAAAATTATTTCCAAACTGCATCTCAGTATGATTTTATGTGTGTATAATAGTGTGTGCATTATTGATGTCACAGAAGATTGTCTGGAATGCAAGAACTGTTGGCTTATATATTAAGTGTCATAATTTCACAGTTTGCGTGTCAGTGTCGTATTTAACCTATTGCACTCGCTGCAGTAAATATACACACCTCACATAGATTAAAGGGTTTCAAAAATGATACTGACATAACAATGTTTACCAACAGTGTGACACTCATATAATTTTGTAATGTTGAGCCCCAGTGATGAAGCAATATAGTAGTGCATCATTGTAGACTGGAGGGAAAAGGACAGCTTGATTTCAATTGTATTTTTCAAAATAATCTGTATTCTCTCCCCATTTTTCCAGGGTTATTTTCTGGCAAGTGTCCTTTTTTTAAAAAATTAGTTTAGAGGAGTCTATCATTGGTCAGTGGCATGACAGGAATTGACCAGAGTCAGCTAAACCAACCCCATTGCAAATTTATTTTTTTCAAAGTTTCACATTCAGTCCGTGATTGTGTCTACATCCCAAACTTCAACTTAAACTGCCTCAATCTGAAGTCATTCTTACAAAAAAAGGCTGAGTTAAATTAGAAAAGCTTAAAAGGTTTGTGTTCTCCCATGCTTCTAATTTATTTTTTGAATTTTATTTTGAAACTGTGTGCCTTCTCCTATGCCACGAACAGGATTGTCCATAAATTACTCCATAGATTAAATCAGGAGCATGCAGGGACAGATGCCACAATGGGTGGTTTAGTGCTCTTAAGTAAGTGGCAGAGCTGGCATGTACAGACAGTATTTTATATTACGAAATAATTGCAGTGTCCCCTGTAGTCATCTGTCTTTCCTGTTAAAAAACAGGAAAGACAAATCAACAAATTGAAGCAAACAAAAGGGAAAATCTCTTGTTTCTTTTCTAAATTGGGGGTAGGGGGATCCTGGACAATTGCTGAAGAATAAACCTGAATTTCTTGGAAGGAAAAGATTAAACGTTTGAATCTGAACCTTGGAGGATTTTATAATTTTTATCAGTTGTGGCAATTTTCTACTGACAGAGCTTTGTAAATATAACCTGCACTTTCTGCAGTCGTGAATCCACATTGGTTTCTGCTACAGGCTTTATAAGAACATTTCTTTACTTTCGTAACATCCATACATTTTCATTCTAACCACTTGAGTCCAAACCTCTGCTTAGCTTAACAGTTTTAGAAATATTTCCTGAGGTCTGCATATGATGAGTAAGGTAGCAATAGAGGTACCAGCACCGTCTGACTCAGTCTGTAGTTAGCTACATTTAACTCAGTGCTTCAGGTCATGTTTTTCATGAAAATAAGACTCCTTATTATCCAGTGGCTTCTCCTCACCCTCTGTATCCACATAAACACCTCTCTCCTTTACGTCACAGTGATGACGCTCTGTTATTAAAGCAGCTTCTCTCTGCTGCTGACCAGCCCACATATTTTTTTTCTGACGGACTGGCAGCTTTTAGCGCAAAGAGTCATAGCAATGGTTCTGCACATGCAGCCTTAAAAAAGAACTAGCTTACTTAAAATTGGTGCATCATTAAAAACCAAACCAAATCCATTTGAATTTGACAGCAGAGGTTTTATTTTATTTTATGTTCAAATAAAACGAATGTCATTCTTCTTCCAAACATAAAAGGGAATTGCGATTTTCAAACCAGTTGGGCTTCAACCATAACGGTTTGGGGTAAACCAATTTCATTGCTGTCAGCTCCTTCAGGACTGAAGTTTTGTAAAACATTGACCTGGCAGTTTTGACGTTAAATTTTATTCACTCCCCAACCCAAAGTGTTAGTTGTTATTTCTAGCTACACTGAAAATGTGTCTAGTCATTCTAAAGTGTTTGCAATGGGAAAAAAAGCTCTTTTTTTTCTAGACATGAAACATTTAAGAGCTTTTTCTCTCCGTTACTGTACAAATACGTATTACCCATTTTCGTCTTACTTTTTTATTCTTATCAGTTACTCAAACAGTTTGGATTAATAAAACATTTTTCTTATTTTACAGTGAAACTGTCCTTTGCATAGCATGGAGAATGAAGGTCATAGTAATCGCTTTAAGTGGCAGCCGAGACCTTCATAATAGCAAACAGAGGAGCAGTCAATCATCAGTAAATATAGAACTTTCTTAATGTTGTCTTTAGGCACAAGCAGGTTTAAGATGTGATGGGATGATGGTAAAAGTTTGCGCCGTTTCCTGGTATCTTTACATAACAGTTGAAAACGAACATTGTTTTTATTGTAGTCATTAAGATTGGTGGAAAATAGTAAATAGTACAGCATGTAATTATGTATGTTACATATATAATTTTTGTTTACAATTCTATACCTACTCTTAACCAGGATTAGACTAAATCCCTTTAAATCGTTTTAGTTTTCATGTAGGCCTTGTAGTAACAAGCTATTAGATGGATAATTAGTTGGCTGTATGCTGGTGCCTGCAGTCAGCTGCTCACCAAACATGATGCTTGGCGGTAGGTGCTCTTTCAGTTCACAGATGATGACTGTCTACGTTCTTTCATAACTGGAAACACATTCTAAAGGCTTAATATGTCAAGAGCAAGGGAAAACCCCGGTTGCCTTTCTTCAGCCTGCTAACCAGCAATGCTTAGCAATAGCTGTGTTGCTTAATGCAGTTTAATAATCAGTAGAGGTGGAGAAAAACATTAGACTATGAGCCGGATGATGGGGAAATTTGCTCGGTTTTTCTAACTGTGACCTTTTAAATTGTTGACATATCTTGATGCTTCTTATGAATTTTGTGCTTTTTTTCACTTCTCTACCGATTATCGAATTTCTAACAATGAGTGATGTTCGTTTAACAGAAAATAAATGGTTGGCTTTTATGTAAAATCCAATACAACCAGGAAATAGGTGGATTTTTTGAGGTATTAGATGCAATGCATGTGAGACAAAGTGAATCATCTCTATCTCCAGCTAAGAAGTTGGTGCTTCCTAGTTTTTTTGTTTGTTTTGTTTGCTGAAGCCACATCTGTCAAAACAAGCAAAATAAAATAAGTAACACGAACACACACATACACAAACCAAAGCAGCCTGTTTCTCACACACCATCACTTCAGCAGCATGTCTTCTATTGACATCATCTGTCTCTGTTTTCTCTCTTCCCTTCCCATCTGTCCTTATGCCATTATCATCCTTATTAACCATTCACTGTTTTTTAATTGCATTTCTGGAAAGTGATTGGTTTTGTCTTTCTGTTTTCCTTCCCCTTATTCAATATTTTTCTCCTTCATTCACCCCAAACAGATTCCTACACCTCCGTTACTTTGTGACTCACACACAATCACACTCCGATCTCTGTCTTTTTTTTTTTTTCTGCAGATGTCCGATAGCTAGCCAACTGAGTAGAGGACCTCCCTCTCTGCTGGGAGCCTTCCACCTGCAGCCATGAATGGTGAGGACACAGTTTAAAATCTTGGTTGTGCATGATGTGCATCTCTACTGAAAAAAACAGGGATGAAGAAGAAAATAAAATGACACTAAACAGATATGAGGTTATTTCAGGGCCTGTTTTTAACATTATGACTGTTTATTTATTTATCAGGTCATCAAGATAAAATAGTTCATTGATTTGCTGGCAGTAACAATTACTTGTCTCTGTACTATGCTGGGCTACTGTAGCTTACTGGTCTGCATTCAGGGATAAAAAGAGTCATTGGACTTATACTAAGTCCTTTTTTATTTATTTGTTTATTCGTGAAATTGGTCCCATATTAAGTTTTCAATTTGAACACAAAACTTTAATTGCTTTTGGGTAAAATCTAAATTTTTTGTTCTCTATTTCCTGTATTGAAACCTTTGTTTTGTTGTCTTTAGACATGACTTTAATTTTTCTAGAGTGATTGTGATCTAATTGTGCTACATATTGGGAAAAAATGTGAAAAACCTAGTTTCCCTCATACTATTATTACTGTTATTTCCCATTCCATGAAATAGCATAGGAAGCAGTTTGCATTTCTGTGCTCTCACTGAAGCAGTTTCTCAAAGTCAATTCCTCAACCACGTGGACAGTATGCAGCAAGCCTTTAAAACACACACACACACACACACAGGTAACTTGGGTATCTAAAACCCTGCAGTATGCAGAGACTATTGATCCACCATCTGGAACATAAACCGATGGGTCTCAGGTGAAGCGTTTGATATGTAAATATTGAGGACAGCCTTGCTGTGTTCTTCTCCATAGATGGGAGCGGTGCACTCAGGGGACAGACTCGAGTATCTCCTAAGTGAGGACATTACTGTAACTAGACAACAGCACACAGGCCAACAAAGGGAAAAGTCAGAAGGCAGAGTCTCTGTGCAGCAGCTGCTGTGGAGGCGAGATGCGGTGCAGGTGTTTTAAATTCAGCTCAAGTGTTGTTGCTATAGAAGCCATCCTATATGTGTTTACAGTGGTGCTCTAATTGTTATTAGTCCATTTTATGTCAGTGGTACTGGTGTGACCTCTGAGCTGAGGTTTTATTACATCTGAGCCGCTTTAGTGAAGTTGTTTTAAATGCACTGAAGAAAACAGGTAACAGTGGAATCAATAAATTGTACCAGTTGAGTTCAGTATCTTCCATCAGGCCTGCTTTTCAGTCAGCAAATCCTGTTCCCAAACTATGTGCAGGAGGGCTCAGCAAAAATGTGGACAGAGCTGGAAAGATGAATGGAGTTGAATCCTGGACAAAAATCCTGTAGTGGTTGCAAAATACTTGAAACCAGACTGAGGTGGAGGTTCACCTTCCAGTGACCTAAATATGCAGTCAGAGCTAACGCAGAATAGTTTAGATTGGTGGTGTCCAAATGATTTTTTTCTTGTGGGCCAAAGTCATCAATTGAGAGTGTTCCTGGGTCTAAATCCAAATTGTTCATGACTTGATTGTTTTCATGGTCCAGAATTACTTTTTGTTAATCTCATGAATAAGAATAAGATTTAAGTGACTCTTTACTTCAAGAACACTTGCTTTTTTAAGATCAAGATTAATCATTTGGGGCAACTACGTCTGATCCTGGGAGAGACTCATTGGGTGTTTCTGGAACTATGTACAGTAATATCAAAATGAAAGGGATAAAGGTGGTTAGTACCAGACAAATACTTTGATTATACTCAATTTTAAAAATGTCAATATTTGAAATTGCATTAGTCACTTGTGCTAACAAACCAGATTTGTGTCATTCTTGCACTGCTGTTTTTGTGTCGGCTATATAAAGTTATTATGAGAGCTTCTGACCCCTGGTTTTGACCAAAGCATGTTTTAGGTTGGTCCAGTCAAAGTCCAGACCTAAATTTAATATGGCAAAAAGTATAAATAGCTGTTCACAGATGCTCTCAGTCCACTTGTAAAGAATTGGCAAAGTGACAGTCTAGCTCGCACATGACCCAAAAGAGTTAAAGCTTTAATAGCAGAAAAATATGAGAATTCTTCTCATATTAGAATATTGGGTATTCTAATATGAGAATACCTAATATTGTATTCTCATATTAGTTTTTTTTTTTTTCAATCACCAGTATTAATTTGTGAGCAATAATGTCATTGAGCATTAATTCAATGACAAGTGTTAGTGAGACTTTCTCTCTGCGCTGGATTTATTAGGGTAGCAATGCATAAATCTGGCATGTTTCCTGTGGTCTCCCATAGAACATCTAAAGGTCTCCAGCAGCACAAATGTCAATCCGTAGTGGCCTCTTATGAAGCTTTGTACTGTCCCAGTTACTCACAGAGCATCAGGCCCGCTCTGATACATGAAGCGCGGCGGCTGACAGGCTGTGGATGTGGCCATGCTAGCTGCATGTCCCAGTGGCCCTGTGCTGAATGTCCTTTCATTTGCAATAACTCCAAACGGGGGCTGGTGCAGCCATTGAGACAATGTGGAGAATACTCACATCTTTCTATGAGATTAATTACTTTCTTATTGTCTGCAGCAGCTTTTTGCTGAAGATGCCAAATGCAGGCCAGGCTCTTTGAGTTGCTACAGCATCAGCTTTGTCAGGGGGAAAAAAAATGCACACCTGAACAGCTGTTGCTGTTGCGGTTTAGGGCAGCTTGTTTAGACAGAAATACCAGATTGTGGACATGTTGTCTGCTTTTTGCTCACCACACTTTTTTGGCTGCTTTTTGTGCTGCTATTAAATTCCAGATTTCTAAAGTGGTATTCCCCGTCCAACTCTGTGTATAGCTGGCACAGTCTTGTAGATTGTTTGGGTTTGTTGCCAGGGTGGAAATTCCATCATGGGCACGGTGGCATTTCCTGAGTTTGAAGAGTAAATTACAGCCTAGACACCAAATCTCTGCAGATATGCTTCTGTTCTTCTTATCTAAGATGAAAAAAAAAACATATTTTTTCTAGCACATAGCTGGCACATCAAAATTATCAGCCTAAGATCAGCGTGTGTGACACTGCAATACCAAAGGACTGCTTGGACGCTGTATTTGCTCGGTAAAAGTATCATTCTCTGTATACTGGTGATATATTCAGCCTTCACTGTTGTGCCCGTGAAGCAAAAGCTCAAAGAAAGCTTTAGATGTGGACATTGTAGCATTGGAACAGAAAGAAATTAGTGACAGAAATGCAACTTAATTGCAGTTGATACTGTCATTGCAATTATGTGATTTCTTAAAAAAATTAGAGATAACTTTTTATCCATTGCTACTAACAGGTCACCAAAACCATCAACAATATTTTTATTTGCAAGTATTAATAAAGAAATATATTGTATAATGTCTCTTATATTTAATTGCCATAGCATAAAAAAAATGTCATTATATTTCCTTGGTGAAACATGAAGGACCTTGACGACGATCAATATACAGTATCGGCTACCCATTGCCCATTGAATGTATGTTACTGTAGGACAAATGAATAATAATCTGGCATAATTATGTCGTAAAGCAGAATAAAAGAAAGATTAGTGTCTCCTGAATTCAACGTTTAAGATGAGAAGCCCATAATGTTTTACCAGTTTATCCATTCTGTTGGTAAAACGTGTGATATTCTGATTTATTTTTATTTTTTTGAAAATGCTGTACAGTTTCAGCTGAAATTTACTCATTTTGTTTGCAATCTGCGATCACCATGGTAGCAGCATTTGGCATCAGGAAAGCCCATCTGCTGAGCAGCAAAGGATGAAAGGTTTGAAAAGCCTGCTCAGATTGAGCAGTTCTTTTTTTAGCTGTCCCATATTACTGCTTCACTTATGTTTCAGTTGAGTTAATGGTTCAATTATAATTCATATTTCTTAATGAGTTGTATCTGTTTCATCACCGATATTTGTTTTTCTGCTGTTTGACAAAGTAGCAGTTTGCATTGCTTTGCTAGAGGTTTTTCTGCTTTGTAAAGATTTTTCCCCACAAGTCTTACAACACCTTAAAGGATTATTCACATCCTTTTTAAAAATTTTTACATTTTGTGATGTTATGGCCACAGCTTTCAGTTTGCTTTGGACACAAAGTACATTTACGCATTTTCAGGGGTATGACTGTAACACTGTATCTGTCCTTGTCTGCTTGTCTCCCAGTCAGGTGAAATCTGTCACCCGGCATGAACATTTTGTTTTTGTAATATATTGTTTTATTCTCACAGAAAACAATAGTGAAATATTTTCTCAAGGATAAATGTGAACTGGTGTTAGAATTTACATTTGCATTAATACATACTCAAGGCAGGATGTTTCAGTGAGAGAAGAGTGAGTGGGGTGAAAAGTGGCTGCGTGGACAACTTTTATAAATTAATAATCTTCAGTTGAAAGTTTGCCGAGGTTCCATTTGGAATACAAATTATGAATGCATTATTGAATGGCAAATTGAATCCTGCATGTGCGATGAAGTCATTATTATCATTTCAGCTTTTTGAAGGTTTATCATTGGCTTTTGGTTGCTTATGGTAAATGACTTGTCCTTGTATAGCACTTTATCAAGTCCAGAGGACCCCAAAGTGCTTCACACTACATTCAGTCACACTCACACTCACTCACTGATGGTGGTAAGCTACAGGACTGTAGCCACAGCTGCTCTGGGACAGAGGTGCCACTGGGCCCTCTGACCAGCAGCCAAAGTGGGTGAAGTGTTTTGTCCAAGGACACAATGACTGAGACAAACCTACCAGTTGAAATCTGTGTGACTTTTTGATAAAGATTCATTACCTTCCTATTGTTATTGCTTTGTCCGAATAATTTACATGGATTACAGCTCTCATGCCTGACAAAGTTTATATTGTAATCGTATCTTTTATTAAATGGAAGCTGGTGGTTTTTACTGTTTATTCTGATATTGTTCAGATATTGAATAACATATGCACAAAAAATGTCTTGTCAGCTCTTTTCTTGTATTAGCTATACATGATGAACTAGGATATCACAAGATTTTAACCATATGTTTAAAATGATCTAATTGACTTTATCTGACACAAAAGCAACAATTAGAATATTGTTTCTGCTAAAACCACTTTCATGAGAGTAGCATCATGAGGAATGACGTAGTAAAGAACTGCCACGGGATCTAATACTGTGTGACAAGTTTTCAGGCCCTTTAAGAATCGCCTTTTTGCTCTTATATTTCCTTCCAGGTGGTTCCAGCGTTTGGGCCATCACTCCAGAGGAGAGAGGGAAGCATGATAAACAGTTTGACACCCTCGCACCGATCCTTGGCTACGTCTCGGGTAAGCTGCTCTAACAAAAGGGTTCAACATGTTGATCAGATAAAACAGTATGTCCACTGTCAGCTAAAGTGACCCTGCTTATCTTTTCATGATTCTGCTGGGATCTTTTTGCATTCCTGGTATTCCTTCATGAGTTTATTAAATAAAATCTTATCTCTTACATAGAAGCTGTGCCCCCTTGCAGAACATCCTCAGTAATGCTTTAAAAAGCACAATAAAGAATCTGATGTGGTTACTCAGCCTCTGAGCTCCCAGGATGCTAGACTGATGCAATCTGATGCTATCAGCGAGAAGTTGGCTCAACGTTTCTCCCAGAAGACCATCTGATACAGACACCAAAAGACAGAAACGAGAGCTGTGTTTAGAGTAAAAAACCTGGGGCCCCACACTGTTTTGAAAAGTCTGGAATTTCCCTCATTCTTTTTCTAAGGGACAGAAGTACATACAGTTTTAATGAATGCAATAGTTTTACACCGGTTCATTTTCAGGGTACTGGTGTCACCACATCCGATGCTAATTTTAGTATTCTAATGATTTGTGCTGTGCGTTTTTACTTGCTGAAACAAAATAAAATTAGAGAAATCCACCAATGAGCTTTAAAAGATATACAATTAGTCCAGCAACCTTCATTTCATATGGATTTTTTAAATAGAGTTAATCTAGTTAATCCAAATGCTGCAAAGGCAGTGGGCTTTATATCAGCCATTGATCCATAAATCCATTCATAAATCCATTGCAGCTTCATTGAGGAGTAAGAGGCAGGGTGCATCCTTTGAGATCGCCACTCCATCATAGGAGTCTACACCGATCTGTAATAATTAAAAGTTTGATCAGTGTTGTTTTATTATGTATGGAAGCTACAGACTACACGGCTCATCTACTTCAAAGCAGCTTTAAAGTTACTCACAGTCAAATGTAGTGAATTTTGTTAAAACTATAGAAACATTTTTGTGAAAATTTAAGTCTGGGATTAGGCAATCCAGCAGCTCCTGGAAAAAGAAGCTTCCTTAGTATTAGGTCATGACGTTGCTGCTTAAACAACTTTTACATCTCATAAAAGATCCGTATCAGATTCCCATCTCTCAGCCCCCCTGTCATTGTGTTTTGTCCGCAGGGGAGCAAGCGAGGAAATTCTTTCTCCAGTCCGGCCTGCCGGCTTCTGTCTTGGCGGAGATCTGGTAACTAAAAATTCTGTAAATCATCATCAGAATTCATTTTTTAGGCTGTAGGAACTGTCAGTGGGTCCAGGCTTTGTGTTTGGCCGGCGTCAGTTTAGTTCATCGAGTTGTTTTTGACTTCCTGTTGAGAGCTCATTTCCTTCACTGCCTGCCACACCTAGTAAACTGTGTATATGTGTGTTGGGTGGGGGTGCAGGGCGAGTATTGAGTGTACTCTGTAATCAGAAATGTGTGTGTATGTGCTTGTTGTTTTTGTGTAAAGAAAGACGTTGCTGGAATTCAATTCCACCAGTGCCTTGTTCCTTGTGTGACTTGCCTTTTCTATTGTCTCTAAAGGGGGAAACAATCCCCAGGCATAAACAGCTCGCTGGACTCTATGCACCAGTTTTACCAGTTTCTCTCCTACAGGAACCTGGCTGACATGGACAGTGACGGGAAGATGGACAGATTGGAGTTTTCCATCGCTATGAAGCTTATTAAACTTACTCTTCAGGGCAGGAACTTACCCTCATCCTTGCCAGTTACCATGAAGCAACCTCCGACTTTAAACAGCAGCTCAAACATGTCTTCTTCGGCACGGTTTGGTAATATTCTTGAGTCATGCACTGTATTCTGAGTTTCACCTTGATTACCGATTTAAAAAAAACATACAACATGAAAGTGACTGACTTTAACACCATGATGTTTCATGATGTCCAGATGTTTACCTGTGTGCTTCCTTTGTGTAGGAATGGGATCCATGCCAAACCTGTCAGTCGGTCTTTCATCCATGCCAACTATTTCCACCATGCCCATTCTAACACCCATGCCAGCTAATCGTCCTTTACCCTCTGTGCAACCCCTGGTGCAAGTGCCAATGACCCTGCCCTTGATCACCTCATTCGGGAACTCTGGGCTCCCCAATGGCACTGTCAGCCTCCTCACCCCACCACTTGTTCCCAGCAATGCAGGTCGGTTCTACACCAGAACCATTCAGATCTTACTCTTGGACAAATCAAAGTTATGCTCACACGTGGATTGGTAATGACTCATATTTGACTCTAGGGTTGTACATCCACAATATTGGGATGCGTCATCTATTTATCCAATTAATCGTACTAGATTTAGGATATGTAATAGCTATTTGTGAACAACTCTGGAGACGTGGGCCAGTTACCAGTATTAGGGCATAACATTTCGATGTTACCATAAAGTGGTAACATCGAAATGTTACCACTTTAAAATGTTAAAACTGATGCTTCTCTCCTACCTGTTGCTGTGCACTGCCAGTCAACTGATTGGAATAAGGCAATAACAGTTTTCCCTCAGTTACAAAATGACAATTCAGAATGAAAATTTAGGCCACTGCCTCTTTAAAGTAGTACTGAAATCAACCATGAATATGTATTTATTTCGAGCTACTTGTCAATCTTCTTTCTGTTTGAGCTCAATGTACTCAATCTATAAAATACAAAAAGATAAGATTAGATGTGCACAAAGTTAAGGACAACTGTAATTAAGAAAGTTTCCAGATTATTTTATGGAACTTGCATTCTCTTTATCTCACTTTAAATGTCATTATTGAAACATTATCTTGATATTTGTTTTCTTTTTTCCAAACTAACAATAAACTGCCCTATATACAGGTACTCCGATGTCAGGCTTTTCGTCCCCTATGGCTTTTTCCTCATCTCCAGGTGTGTCAAAAGCCAACTCTCTTTTGGACCTTGGATCCAGCAGGTATGCCTATTTTATTATTTATATTTTTTTACAATACTGTTAATCTCTATCACTGTGTGCAATGGTAAAACTGAAACATAAATATAGAAACAAATGTACCATATATATGAAAGATTTTGTAGTCCTATCTGTGTAATTTACAAGCACCAAATTTACATTTTCTCATCATGGGCATTCATTTCAGGCATTCAAAGATAAATTGGAATTGTTCTTCACGCAGTTGGATTGATTTTACAAAACTTTAATGTATTTCAAAATGATCTGGGTGTGCACATTCAAATTTATGTAGGATTTTCAAAATTACAAGAAATAAAAGTGTGAAATGTATCACCCTATGTGTAATAAGTGTATATAAAGTACGAGTCACACTTTCTGAAATGAGATTTTCAACAAATTCTTTGAGACGTACTTGTATTTACTGCTTATTGTTTTTATCTCAAATTATTATCTCAACAATGTTTCCACTGCAGAATATTTGACTTCAACTTTACTTGTTCAAGGCAAGATAAAATACTGCAACAGCTACTTGTCCACTTTTGGCTTTTTGTGAAACATTAAGTCTCTTCCTGGAATGGGTGTAGTGAGAAGAAAAGAAAGACAATGCTAGGATGTATAAAGGTTTTGTGTTAACCCAGATTCTTTGTGGCTATCTTGTAACCATGTGACTCCTCCTGGCATTTTTGCGTGGGTTTGAAGAAAGGATAGAAATGGGATCTTCACTAATTTCACAGCTTCAAATAACATGATGTCTATAACCTCAAGTGTAGGCGGCTAGCTGTACGTAAGGTGCAAGTTTGCAGGGGAAAAGTACAAGCTAATCCATATTTACCTGTTTCTGTATTACAAATCAAGTTTTCATAACAAAGTATAATATGAAAACACTGTTGTGGATACCCTGGATCTACCTTTTACTGTTTTCTCAAAGAATGCATTGGTTACCAAAGAAAGTTTAGACTCAGTAATTTTCTTTGCTCCCCTCCCTGATTTGACCAGTGACAACATAGTTAGCCATATGTCACTGCTGAATGTTTTTTGAAGTCAGACATTTGTTGTGAGTTTGCTCTATATCATTAAACTGAATTGAATTTAGTTTGTGCCTTACTTTAGTAATGTTTTAAACCATCATTCATGTGAAATCCCTCTCTGGCTTAGTAAGAGTAAATAAAAAGCAGCAGGGAGCCTATCATTTAAAAGTTGGGGTTTGGATTGGAGCAGAAAAATGCTGACTTTCAATTTATTTTGTCTTTAGTTAAGAACTTGCAATATTATAACATGTCTTCTTTTCTTTTTCCATAGTTCAAACTCTTCCTCCACCACCTCACTGGCCAGCAACTCTCCAAAAATGGGTTCAGGGGACTGGGCCGTTTCACAGGCCTCGAGACTCAAGTACCGACAGCAGTTCAATACACTCGACAAACTCATGAGCGGCTACTTGTCCGGTCAGTCCAACTAAATAAACTCAAAGGTCTTGGTATCACTTGGCTGCTCATAAGTGGTCTAGACTGTTATACAGATACATATTTTTCATACATATTCACGTTTTATGTATTGAGTGTGTTTTCTTTATTTTTACTTTGCAGGACCTCAGGTTAGAAACGCGCTGATGGCATCAAACTTGACCCAAACTCAACTGGCTACCATTTGGTACGTATGATGTCTGTTTTGTAATTCCTGCCTGGCGTTGTTTCATCTTTAAAGTTCAATGGACGATTTGGATCAGATTTTTCTGCAAAACCAGATTCTGGTTTAAGCATTTGTATTTGTCAAACAAAAAATGGGCAACTGAAAATATACCAAGAAAAATTATGAAAAAAAAATTATGCCTATTCTAATAACATGATGTCTATGGCACAATGTAAGCATTACTGTGTATGCAAATGCCTTAGAAATAAAATGCACCCATAATAATAATAACCAATGTGTAAAACAATCTTTTATTATAGTAGGATAATCTAAATAATGTTAATTAAAAAAAAAAATCACACATTGAAATAAATAATTTTAACTTTTGTGTTAACCCAGATTCTTTGTGGCTATCTTGTAACCATGTGACTACAAGATAGCCACATTTTGACATTTCAGCTGTCTATGTCAAAAAATGAATATAATTAACATTTTTAAATTGTTATTTTTTTAATCTGATCAGAATTTTCTGAAACTTTTATCAATCTGTGACTTCCTATTGAACTTGAACTTTGTGCTTTGGTCAGATTTGACTATTTGAGATTTTTGGTAACGAACACTAAAGTTGTTTAAGAAATGCCTTTAGAGAATGTTTGCCTTCTGCTAAGTACAGTGGGGGTCTATGATGCTCTTTCAAATGATTGATTATATGTTACATGCAGAAGTTAAGAAAATACTTTACAATTATTTGTAATTTTTCCACAGGAGTCTGGCAGATGTTGATAAGGACGGTCAGCTGCGGGCTGAGGAGTTTATACTGGCTATGCACCTGGTGGACATGGCAAAGACTGGACATCCACTTCCCCTCACTCTGCCTCAGGACCTGATACCCCCCTCCCTCAGGTAGCACAGAGGGTTTGGTTTGAATATGGAAAAACAAGCAGCTTAATACATCAAACAAGGCTCCTCTTTTCATTTCAGAGGAGGAATTAAGTCCAGCGAGCTTCTCAATGGAACAGGACCCTACATAAGTCCAAGTTTAATGGACACAACAGACATCGAACCTCCTCAGAAGAACAAGAGCAGTGGTGCGGCACTCTTCACGGTTCATGTTTTGTTTTGTTTTTTAAAGGTATCTTCTCTGGTCTTGTTATGGCTCTTGTTCTGTCCCCTCAGTGTCCTACGAGGACAAGCTCAAGGAGAACTTTGCGCGCGGCAGTGCTGAGCTGGAGAAAAGGCGGCTGGCTCTGGAGGAGGAGCAGAGGAAGGAGAGGGAGCGCCGAGAGCGGGAGGAGCGGGAGGCCCACGAGCGGCGGGAGAGGGAGGCCAGGGAGCTGGAGAACAGGAGGAGGCTGGAAGAGGAGAGGCGGATGGAGCGGCAGAGAGAGATGGAAAGGCAAAGGGAGGAGGAGAGGCTGAGGGAGTTGGAGAGGAAGGAGGCGAGTGGGAGCCGTTTTCAGACGGAGAAGCGTCGAGATGTCTCCTTTTCGCTAACCACCTGTTGTTGTACGTTCAGGCGGCGAAGCAGGAGATGGAGCGCCAAAGGAGGGAAGAGTGGGAGCGAGCGAAGAAAGAGGAGCTGGGAAGGAGAAAAGAGGCAGAGCAAGAGGAGATCGTTCGACTTAGGGCGAGAAAGAAGAGCCTTGAGTTAGAGCTGGAGGCAGTGGTGAGGCTGCGCTAATGTTGATATATAAACCCCTCCTGGTCAAATCTGATCAGTTTGACACCTAGTTTATTGTATATCAGGGCAACAAGCACAAGCAGATCTCAGACTGTCTCCGTGACGCTCAGAGCAAGAGGCGGATCCAGAAGGCCGAGGTGGACCTCATCAATCAGAAGAGAGACGCCCGCATTTCTGAGATCAACACTCTTCAGCTTGAGTTTGAGGTCCGGACCTTTCTCCTCTCTACTCTTCTGTCAGTAAAGCTTGTAAATAATACTATTATTATTAGGAATGGCAGAGGAAGCTGTCACAGCTAGTCCCGGAGCAACAGCGACTGTCTGAGAAGCTGCGAAACATCAGTCTCAAGAAACTGCCCTGTGAGTCAGACGGCCGCAACATCCAGACACGACACGGGTGGCTGAATTGTCTCTGACCTCTGACCTCTGACCTGTGCTACTTAGCGGCCACTTTGACATCTCTCACGGGGAGCGCTGCAGAGTCGAGTGGGAACTGCCGCCGTCTCAAAGATCAGCTGGACATCCTGGAAAAGGAAACAACAGACAAACTGACCCAGATGGAGCAGTACAACAAGGAGCTCAAGGTCAGTGGTCAGCGCACAGAACTGAAGACTCTTCACTCAGGTTCAACGAGTTAACGCAGATGTTGGCACATTTCTCAAAGAAATCTAAAATAGATGATCCTTTTGATTTGCATCTCTCATTGGGATTATTGTAAATTGGGTGTAGAAATGTTGCAGTGTTGAACTTTCAAATTGGAGCCAGAAATATTAAGGGATTTTATTCCCTTGATTTGTTTTCTTTAGATAAATTCCTGAGTAGAGGGTTTCGTATATTTTATTCAGCCCCTTTTTTGGCTTACATGCAAAACATTATGTTGATGGAAATTGTCTGCACAATTTCCATCCATGTTACTATTGTGGGCAGTTCTGTGAGAAAAACAACACCTCTTTAAGGAATTGATGTCCTGAAGAAACAGGTTTTTCAGAGCAGTATTTGTGTTTGCCTGTGACTGCATTGCAGTTGCCAAAAAAAGACAGCAAGATTCTATTCGATTTTTTCATAATTACCTCAATAAATATCACAGGATATTGTGATAAAAGTTTAAGTCAAAATTGCCCTTCCTTGCTCTGCCATTTTTTTTTGTTGTTTTGTTTTTTTCTTACTTCACTGTCATGCGCTGCTGGATTCATTAAGATTATCTAAACAGATTTGTGGCCCTGCGCAACCTTCTTGTTCATTGCCAGGCTTAAATGTTTTACCTCATTTGTTTCATTGCAAATTGTGTCCTTTCTTTCCCATATTTCCAACCACATTGACTGTGAAACGGTAGATTCAAAAATGCCTCTCGAGCTAAAGGACAAATAAAACAGCTGAATAAGATTTTGCAGCACAGAAAACCATGTCTTGTAATTACTTTTAAGAGCCTACCGACTCAGAGACACATATTAGCTGATAAACCATCTGTGGTTCAGTACAGGCGAAAAGTAGGGCTCTTTCACAGGAAAATGTTTATGTAATTCTTAGACTTGCAGCAGCATCAAAAATTGTCATCCCTCCTCTGTTTGGTTTAACTTAATGATTTCTTGACTGCTGTTGGAGCTTTTAACTCTTTGCCTTCTTCTTTCTCTTTCTTGCTGCCAAACCTGGATCTTTTTGTGCTCCATTTTTTTTATGCATCCAATGTTCCACCTTTCCACTTCCTCGATCTTTTCTCATGTCCTCCTTGAAATGATGTTTTTCCATCTTTTATTGGATTCACCCCATTTACTATCCTTTCATCGCCTCCGTCCACTTTTCTCCTCTATTTTTCTTTTATCGTTCCGACTTGTGTTTTACTGCATAGCTTGGGGATATGGATGACTGCCTCCTGCGAGGTCTCCTCTCCCTGCTGGCCTGCCTCAGCCAGCTCTTCCTCCTCATCAAGGTCATCCCTCATTCTTTCTTTGCCTCCCACTCTATTATCTTATTCGGCAACCCCTCTGAGCTGTCTTTGTTTTTTTTTCCTCGGACATCTTCACCTCCTGTGTTCTCTCTAGCCACAATCTTTACTCTTTTCCCATTTTCATCCAACAATAACATGTTTTTTTTGTTTGTTTTTTTTTTCTTTGTAAACAGGATGTTCCCTCAGGGTAAAACCCACGTACACACGCACAATGTTAAATTTGCTCCTTTTCTGTTCTAGAACGCATACACATCCACACACAGCACATCCAAAATGTCTGCATGTCACATTAAGTTTCCAAGTCAACACCAGTTTATGATGATTTGTAAATACAGAATATTGGGGGGTTTTGACGTTGTTCTGAGAGAAATCCTCGTGCTCTTGCCTACACCAGGAGCTGCGGGAGAAGCAGACGAAGCAGCAGGCCGTCCTGGATGACCTGCACAGAGTCAAAGAGGAGAAGCTGAGGGAGCTGCACAGGCGCAGGGAGGAGGAGAGGGAGCAGAGGAGGAAAGAGGAAGCAGAAGCAGCAAGGTGAATCCAGTGATCTCTTAAATCAATCCCCGTCTGCATCTCTCCTGTGAATCTGCGCATCTGTCGCCTAAGCCGGGCTACAAACACATGCTTTCATTCTTGCAGGCTGGCGAAGCTGGAGGAGGAGAAGCGCGAGCAGGAGCGGAGAGAACAGGAGAGGAGGGAGAGGGAGGAAGAGGAGGCACGACAGAGGAGGCTCCAGGAGGAGCAGAGGGCCAGGCAGAGGGAGGAGGAGGAGAGAGAGGCACAGGCTCGCCTCCGAGCGGCTCAGGAGAAGGCGCAGGAGGAGGAGAGGAGACGGAGGGATGAGGAGGAGAGGAAGAAGAGGGAGCTAGAAGAGGAGATGAAACGGAAAGAAATGGAGGAGGAAAAGAGGAAGAAACAAGAACAGGAGAGAGGAGCAGCCCAGCTGACTTCATACAGAGCCCTGTACTCCTTTCTTGCCCGCAACGCAGATGAGCTGAGTATAGATGCAGGCTGTCTCATAGAGGTGAGAGACACACACTCTGCTAAATAAGCTCTTCCCTCTGCCAGCAAAGTATCCCGAGCAGCAGCTCAAGCCAAAACATAATCAACCCTCTTAAGAGATTTTTCTTATTTTATCCAAACATAACTTTGCTAATTCACCCCAAGAATCCAGTACATCTTCCTGAAGGATTTTTTTGGTAGTGACCCAAAATTAAAAAATATTGATTTACTTTTTACCCAGTAACCCGTTACCCAGTAACCTGCTTCTATTTTCAACAATTTCTTTGTTATGCCATCAAATACAGACACGCTGCTTCGAAAACGAAAATAAATAGACTCCAATTTTGGAGAACAGTTTGTCATTCTGTCATTTTATCACGGTAATTTATCACTTGTAAGAATTTTGCAAGGTATTGTATTTCTGCATTTATGTAAATATGAATATATATTTAAATTTAAATGTTCTTTTATATGTTAATGCCCTATTTCTGCTACGACATGCAGATTTTCACTGTCACATGTTTGTGTGGCGGGTGTCCGAAACGCTAAAACATATTGTGTTTATCACCTGACCATCAGCCTTTTGGCTTTGAAATTACTGGGGTTAAAGTGTGTTTCTCGTGGTGCAGGTGGACGAGCACACTGTCGGCGAACCCGGCTGGCTGTGTGGGAACTACCGAGGAAAAAGGGGCTGGTTCCCCCAGAGTTATGCAGGGAAATGTCCCGCGCCTCCCACCTCTGAGATGGCCCCTGCCTCGTCAAGTCTTCCTCCTTTAAACGCAAGGTAGCAAGAAGCAGCAAAATCCAGTTGATGCTGTTGGTCTAACTTTTACTTCCTGAGTAGAAATGTATGGAAGTCCCTTTAGGCCTCGGTGATACCAAAGCGATCTCTCCTTCCTGTTTTATATAGAAACGCTGCCGTGGATGCCACAGAGGAGAGCAGCGTTCCTCCGTTTCCAGTTACTTCACAGGTGAAGCAAGCTTGACTAAGTTGTTTTTTAATCCCAGACACATTGTTTTATTAACGCTGCTGTTGCACTGCTTCTTGTTATGCTTTATATGTGAGTGTGTCTAAAAATGTATTTCACATTTTAACTGAAGATTTGTAAATACTGCAATCTGAAAATTGCACACAAATTCTTATTTTTTTTCGTTTTCAATTTTAAAAGAAAGTCTTAAGACTCCGTGCAGAAAAACTAAAGAGTTACCCGAATTTATCAAAAAACAGTCCATCTCCCCTGCAATGTCAGAAAATCCAAGCATTCAGCATGGCCAAGTGAGTTAATCTTCATCAATATAGACAGAGCTTCTGCATAGCTTAGCATGAGATTATGTAAAATTGTTATTGGGTCATTGCTGTACATTTAAGTAGTGATATATATATATATATAATATATATATATATATATATATATATATATATATATATATATATATATATATATATATATGGCAGTATGTTTTAATGAGCAAAAATAAAATTTCCTGTTATTTTAACAACTACTTCACTTGGCTAGCATGTTAGTAGAGATGGCAGGTCTTTATGCAAACAAATGTGAAAAAATTAAAAATAATTACTTATGCTGGGTTCCATAAATATGTTTTTTGGTTACATTGGTCCCGTAACTAAAGGGTTTAGCTGTCGCTATTTATGGTCTCTCTTGGCTCCTGTATTTTGCCTCTCTAGTCCACGATTCTTCTCGCCGCTCGAGCCGTCTCTTCATGGTCGCCAGCTTCAGAAACTCACCTCAATCTCTCGCCGGACGTGGGCGGAGCTCTGCTGTGCTTCTCGCAGGGCGACCTCATAAGCGTGCTGCAGCAGAGGGACGACTGGTGGTTGGGACAGCTCAACGGGACCCGGGGATGGTTCCCAAAAAGCTACGTCGCTCCGGAGCCAGGCAGCAACGCAGAGTACGAAGACGAACATCAGAACACAGACTTAAGTGTAGCTTTGAAATTTAATCGATTGCTGAACTCTAATAAATGTGTTATTCTAATTGTAGCGTGGACACGACAGACTCAAGTGTTCAGCTAGAAGGTGAGTTTCATTCATCATCCTGTCTGTTCAAAAACAACAACAAAAAATTATAGACATGACACAGCTGTGCCAGAAGAGGCTTCGCATGGACTCCTTCTGGTTTGTTCTGATCAGAGTTTGTCTGAACTAGAGTATGTGGCCCTGTACACATACGAGAGCCCAGAGACGGGTGACTTGACATTTGATGAAGGAGACGTAATTATGGTGACAGAGAGAGAAGGAGAGTGGTGGAGAGGATGCATCGGTGACCAGACAGGACTGTTTCCCTCCAACTACGTCCGTCCCGTGGAGCCAGAGGTGAGAACAGTCTGGTCGCTTTTCAAAACGTGGTGCTGCTCCGTATCCTGATAATTATAAAAATGCAGTGATGTGAAATGATTATACTTCTGAATGCCATAGAAAAGTAGGCCTTTGTTGAGCATCTTCTTGTGAAAGTTTTTTTTTTCATTTCAATTTTCCATTTTTTACATTTTGCTTCAATCTGTATCCATGTAGAACCATGGATACAGTTTCTATTGAAACTATATTTTGTATTTATTCCCTAAAGAAAATTCTTTGAAGAACCACTCTTTGCCCTAACAAGTCTGTTGGGAATGCTGGCAAACTGTATTTTACTAATTAGGTGGGGCTAAAAGGGCTGAATATAAACTGTACAACATATTTTTATTTTCATTAACAAAAAAAAAAAAAAAAAAGATTTATCACTTTTTCTTCATTTTACAATTTTATTCTTCTTTATGTTGATTCTTGAGATAAGCTTTTAATAAAATACACATGAAAAATTTTATGAGTAACTAAAACATTTTGTTGCACGATAAATGTTTTTGGTAATAAATAAAAATAATCTAAGATTAGTCATTTCCTATTTGTTATTGCTATATCCTAACGCCTTTTTAATTTCGCTAACTAATTTCAGGCATCAAAACCTGGAGTTTCGAACAAAAAGCCTGGTGAGCAAACAACCTTTCACTCTGTTCCATTCATCTCAAAGACAAACATGGTCAGGTGGACAAATGTTGATTTAATTTCATTTTTGGATTTTTCTGCTTGATTACCAGAGATTGTTCAGGCCGTCACTGCCACAGAGGCCCCCATGGCTTGTCAGCTGACTCTGTCTCCAGGACAACTGATTGTAGTCAGAGCCAAAAACTCCACCGGGTGGTGGCTTGGGGAACTGCAGGTCAGACATCACAGCCTTGGATCCTATTTTTAAATATGACTGTATATAAATTATTTTGTATTTATTAACCAAAAGACTTTTTCTAAATACCACATTTACCTCTGGTTACTGCTCAGTGAGTTTGTTGTGGTTAATTATCATAGTTATTTTTTTTCTACTGTGCAATGATTTCAGTAATTAACTTTATTGATAGCCAATTGTAGCTCAGTGTGTGTTGCTGCTTTAATCATTATAATTAAAAAGTAAAGAAAATAATAAATGAAGAAATGTTTACATTTAAAAAAACATTTGTGAAGAATACATTGACATTTTTTGAAAAATGAAGTCATATTTTACGCCGACTTATTTAACATTCCTTATTTTTCTCTTATCAGTATTTTGAGTTTTTATTTTCTGACTGGGAACCCACGCATATTTGGGAATACATTTTTGACTTCTTGTTCCTTTGAAATTGTTGATGTTCCTTTAAACTTGTAAAAATCAATCAATTTCATTTTTATTTAGAATCCAAAACAGATGAAACTGTTGTAGACTGGACTCCTGGTCACGATTTTTCATACTTCCAGGCTCGGGGCAAAAAAAGACAGAAAGGCTGGTTTCACTCCTCCCATGTCAAGCTTCTGGGACCATCCAGTACCAAGACCTGCCTCTCCCCACTGCCAGGTGACTGCTACCACACTCTGCGCCCAAAGATTTGTTGCTCCCCAACATGGAGTTTACTCATAAATGCATGTGTCTGATATTAAAACCTAAAAACCAGCGGGACTCTTCTACTCCTTGTAAGCTGACACCTCATTAACACGCCGTATTGCTCCCTCGTGTTTCCCAGTGTGCCAAGTTATCGCAATGTACGACTACGCTGCTGCTAATCAGGACGAGCTGAGCTTTTCCAAGGGTCAGCTCATCAACATCCTGGACAAGACCAACCCCGACTGGTGGAAAGGTGAAACCAACGGGGTGACAGGCCTGCTGCCCACCAATTATGTCAAGATGACAACAGAATCAGACCCCAGCCAGCAGTGTAAGTAAACCTCACACTTTTGTTTTTTGTTGTTGTTTTTTTTCCTTTTGAACAAACAATTCTCGTAGAAAAGGCGTTTCTTCTGTCGCAGCATTTAAGAAAAAAAGCTGAAATTGACACCAGCAGCTGGGAAAAACTGTACGAGAGCTTCCTCTGAGGATGAAATAAAAGCTGCAAATACAGAGAAACACATTGCAAGTTTTGCTTTCTTATCGGTTACCTTGGTTTGATCCAGGTACATTAAATTCCTCATCCTTATCAAAGCCTGGAGATGGTCATGGTAAGCCTTTTTTTTTTTTTCAGTCAGAGGGAGTTGGTGTTCTCCGGCGCTTAAAAGGCCTGATCCCAGACATTTCTCACTAATTGCTGCAGAAATTAAGTGGTAATGTTAACCTTTGCAGTAACAAATTAAGAAAAAGAAGGGATCCGGCTTTTTAAGCTCTCCCGCTTCAAAGATCATTTGAAGGAATAATACAACATTTTCATGAAAAACTTTTTTGCCAAGAGTCTCTTGAACTCTTTAAATTCATCCATCTCTGGGCAAAAAAGTTAAATGTAATTTCTATAATTTTAGATTCTTACAATTTGCTATGACAATCAAGAAGAAAAATCATTGATAACCTGCCACATTAATCATTTCGCTCTCATTTCTGGAAATTTAATTGAAGAGGTGATTCCATTGGTCATTTAGCACTGATTTATGAGCGCAGCTCTTTCTGCAAATATTCAAACTTCTTTTCTTGTTTTTTTTTTTTTTTAGATATATCTCAACACATTACAACTACAATTTGTAACTTGGCACACTGATAATTTTACATCACTGGTCAACACAAAGCAGTGCCTAATTGTGAAATGGAAGGAAAATGAAGCGTGTCTTTGAAATATGTCTAAAACTTTGCGTCCATTTTCTTCCCCCTCATAATGATGTACCATAAATAACTAAAACGCATAGAAGGTCTTGGTTGTGCCGTGACAAAATGAAGCAAACTCAATATTTTAGCAAGATGCTGTAGCCGGGTTTAAGCATCTGTTTAATGAGAGGAGCACGTTCGAATTAGTATTCACAGGATGTGTGTTTTTCGGCCACCACAGCAGATTTCTTGTTAACAAGAGAGAACACAGTTGACATTTAATTAGGCTGAGCTACGCTCGCTAAAAACAATGAAATTTTCACTTTAATGAACGTCTTCCTGATGGACGCACATGCAGCCCCGGCACACACACACTCACACGCGCACACACACGCACACACTCTGCACCATGGTGCAGAAATGAGAGGCGATAAAAGATGGGCACGCACCAGCTCATAATGATTAGTAACAACATTTACATTTCCAGAAATGCATTATTAATGCATGTGCATGTTAAGACTCCTGCATTAATATTAAAACGATATTAACCATCTGCTGTCTCTCTTCCCCCTTTTTTTCCATCTCACTCATCTCCCCGCCTCCTCTACTTCATCCACTTTTTTTCTCCTTCTGTAGGACAGTAGTGCTGGTTTTCCTCTCTTCTTCTTCCTCTCCTCTACCTCTGTCTTGCCCCTCCCTCCACCCCTGTCTGAGCGAATAGCCCTGAGGCAAAAGGGAACCTGGCAGCCAGCAAGAGCAGAACTGCCCAGCTCCTCACTTTCTGTGGTGTCCTCTGCTCCTTTGTTACAATTCCTCTTTTGATTGTTTTGCTTCTTACATTTTCCTGTTAGACTATTGATTTCTTGCCCATCACTTCTTCCTGTTTCCCTCCACTAATTAACCAGGGTGAGTGTGAGGTGGAGGCAACTCAACACAAGCAGGGGCAAGGTTTTGTACCTTTAACACAGAAATATGGAAAGTTTAGTTTTAATTTTAAAAAATATAAAAAAATAAAATAAAATACAGTCAGGCCCAAAATTATTCATGTACATTCCAAATTTTGATTTGTTCAGGAATTTTTTCAATTAGTAAACCATTTTCTTAATGACTCGGAATGATATAAACAAGTGGCAAACAGATTTGATTATTTATTAATATATTTATTATTATATCTGTTGCTAAAAATGCAATACTTATAGGTTTCTGCAAACTTTTAAATCACTAAAAAAGAGCTTTCATTTGGTATTTCCACAATTAAGCATTTCTTTACCCTTCACAGTCATTGGCAAACCGGTGAAGCATTTTTGCTTAGTAGTTACAAAGCATCTTAAATTGAATTAAATTTCTCCTGTAGTAGGCTAATCTCATAAGTAATAGGAAAATCCAACCTTTAATGTTGTGAAAAAATCTAACTTTAAGATTCCTTTTCAAATCAAAAGCTCAAAACTAGTTTGCACCCAAACAGATTTCAATGAAACAAATGTAAATGTAACAACCCCCAGCAGAATGCATGCAGGTATATGATGGAAAAAGGGAAAGAGAAGAAAATAAAAAAATATTTCAAAATTTGACAGTTTATGTTATTTTAGCCATAAACTTAAAGATCAATTCAAAATTAACAATAAATCAAACTCTGGCATCCATGTGGGTAATTTTGGGCTAAAGGAATGTAGAAAAAATTTGCTGCAAGGTATTAAATATACTATCTAAGTAGTTAGTTTTCTACACTAAGCTTGTGTTTTAGAGGTGCAATAGTATTTTCATAGGGTCGCTCATTCTTGCACTAACACTAAACTTTACTGAACTGGACCAATGAGAAGATTCACTGTTGCTTAAATTGCCTCCTTGCTGCTCGCTGCCACATTGCAACTACTTGAATGGTATTTTTATGACTCAGTTCTTAGGCGCTCTTATTTGCATTACTGCTTCATAGTTGTTTAAATTTTAAGTACTCAACTGTGATATCACCAGCAAAAAAAAAAAAAAACAGAGAGAGAGAGATAAAAAAAACATAAGCATACAAAGCAACATTGTAGACCCAGAAAGGACAGTGGTGTGCTGACATTTACATGTAAGTTTTGCCAAGTTTGAACCTCAAAGACTTGAACTACCAGCCGAGTCTTCCGCGGCTCTTTTGCTTCAGCTCTTCTGCTACTTTTTCATTTACACCTATGCAATCATCAGGAGAGGGCTCTCCGATGTGAGAGGTGCTTTAATTTAATGCAGTCTTCTTGGTAGCACTCTTGTTAGCATCGCTTAGTATGTTGTGTTCATTCATGCACTGCAGCTACAATGTGCCTCACTCAGTGTGACAACTGTAAATGTAACATTAAAGGACTGATAATAAAAGAGAATTTTGACACGTGTGCTTGTGGAGTGTTTTTATATGCTTTTGTTGTGTGCCATCCACCTCTTATGTTTGTGTGAATCTGTGTGTATTTGGACGTGCATGCATTTGCATGCATGCGTGTGTGTGTGTGCGTGTGTGAAATAGGGTGTGCAGACCTGATCACGTTGGACACAATGACTCCTCAGGAAAGAAAGAGACAGGGTTATATTCATGAGCTCTTCCACACTGAGGAGAACTATGTGGACGATCTGGAGCTGGTCCTAGAGGTACAAAACCAATTTTTTTTTTTTTTTTTTTAAGATTAATTGAATTTCTTGATCTACAACAGCTTAATTGACTTTTTGGACTGTTGATGGGTACTCAGGTGTTCCACAAGCCCATGTCTGAATCAGGTCGCCTGACAGAAGCTGAGATGGCAGCAATCTTTGTCAACTGGAGGGAGTTGATTATGTGCAACACCAGATTGCTCAAGTAGGTACCACGTGTCGCAATCTCACACAGCTTTATGAAAGTTTTTGTAGTCCTTGAAGTCTTCCATACTTTTTCCCTGTAAAAAAAAAAAAAATCAAATGTAGAGATTTGAATCACAATGTCAAAAAAGAACATACCTGTCCATCCGAGGGCAACACAGACAGACAGGACAAACAAGCATGCACACACTCAGATCTATGAGCAACTTAAACGTAGGCCAGGGTTTGAACTCTGCATCTTTTTTTTTTTTCCAAAGCAACATTTCTAACAATTGTCTCGCTATTAGCATAGTTGCAAGATAGATCTGTTTTGTAGGACAGAGTAAACAGATGAAAGAAAGTGCTGCGGAATGGACATTTTCAGCCTACATTTATTTATTTATTTATTTCAAACAAAAGTAAAAGCAAGAAAAAATATCAATTAAAACAACTTATCATGCCCAATTGACGTGCAATTTTGCATTACCTGTTCAAAAAGGAGCAGGCAGAAGATACAAGATGTTATAATTTCCTGCCCATCTCATACTCATCAACTTATAAACATTTAAATCTCCAAGCACCAGATAAGCTTAAATTATTTCCACAATACATGACACTTAAATCTCACATTCTCATCTTTAAATTTACAATTACTTATAAAAGAATAAATCAATAATTAAAAATCACCAATAGCATTTTAGGTCTTCGAAACATTTGTCTTATGCAACATATTTCCCAATAAGCTCCTTTTTTTAAGCTGGTGTATATTTGTACCTTTTTTGAACTCATCATTCAAACCATTCATTCCATAAATTTACTCCTGACACTGATAAAAACTCTTTTTGGTTGTTCTAATACACTGTTTTGTTTTGTTTTTTTTGTTTATATGTCCATCTGCTCTTAAATTATAGCCCCCCTTTCTGTTACAAAACATTTTTTGTATATTGTGTGGAAGTCACCCTGATGGCAGCAAGATGCTGTGCTCCAGGGATAGAGGAAGTACTAAAAGTTCATAGGCCGATGCATGGAAATAAACATATCAACTCTGAAGAAAAAAGCAGTTAGACAAAGAACTGTAGTCCTGACTACAGTGATTTGATTTGATTTTTTTCAATCAAAGCATAATCTTATTTTGGAATGGCCCAGTCAAAGTCAAAACTTAAATCCAAACTTTACCGATGTAAAGCTGATAGAAACACACCCTAAAAGAATCCCTAAAAGTAGCTTTATTTTTGACTGGGTGTCTCGCTGGACTTTTCAGATTTTTATTGCAAAATTGTAGAAAATTGTAATTTCTCCAATTAATGCAGTACATTATGTTGAAGTCTCACACAAAATTTACAGGGGTGAATTTTGAGTTGGTTTGACAAGATGTGGCAAACTTTCAAGTGGCGTGACACTTGCAAGATGCCGCAAGTTCAAACAAAATCTGCAAAATGTGTAAAACATTCTCACCATTTGTATGCGCCAGTGCTCTGCGTGAACGTAAGCAAACGGGAGGAGAGAACATGCCGGTTCAGCTGATTGGAGACCTGCTGGCTTCAGAGCTCGCTCACATGCAGCCGTACGTTTGCTTCTGCTCCTCCCAGCTCAACGCTGCCGCTCTCCTGCAGACCAAAACCCACAACCAGCCCGAGTTCAAAGATTTCCTCAAGGTACAAATGACGTGTGCTCAATTCACGGGCAAATGTTTTTTCACGGCATCTATTTTTCTAATATTTTCCTGTTTGAGTAGAAGGTTGCCACGAACTACCGCTGCAAAGGAATGCCACTGTCCAGCTTCCTGCTGAAGCCCATGCAGAGGCTCACCCGCTACCCCCTGCTCATAAAAAATGTACATTCATCACATTCTATTTATCGCCATCTCGCTCCTTTCTCCTTTACTTCCTGTGGTAACCTTGCGCCGCATTGTCTTCCCGTTGCTTAGATCCTTGAGCACACTCCAGACCGCCATGAGGACCGCGAACCACTCCGAGAAGCCCTGGAGCGAGCCGAGGAGCTGTGCTCTCAGGTCAACGAGGCGGTCAGAGAAAAGGAGAATGCTGACCGCCTGAAGTGGATACAGAACCATATTCAGTGTGAGGGGCCTATAGAGGTAAACACACTCAAACGTGATAGATTTTTGTCAAGCCAGGGCTTAAAGGGGGCAATAAGCTAATATTTTTTGGTGTCTGGAAAACCTCAAAGTTTGCCGTTACCTATCAACCCCAGCAGAGCCCAGCCCATCACTGAGCAAACCAAGTGGAGCTCCAGCACATTTGGTCAGCTGGTTTTACTTCTGTATACACTGTACAATGGCTGCTGGGAAAGACAAATGTTATATTGTTGACTTCCTCCCATTCAAAAACCACTTGCTGCTTTGTTGCTGGTTGTGCAAGAAGTCCCACTTTTGCTTTTCAATGATGTATAGTTGTACAATTGCACATCTGTTTTCAGCCGTTTTCACATGCGAGTGTAAACATTGACTTGAGGGGCGTGGTCACCCGTTGCTTATTTGGTTTTAAAGGAACAAGTGACCTTAAAACAACTAGAAATAGAAAGAACTGAACAGATTAAAATCTCATTATCTGAGAAGGAGTTTGTGCAAAACATGTAACGACCACGTTTTGTATAGCCCATAGATTAATCCCAGCTTGTTCAAGAAAGCATAATAGGTCACCTTTAAGCTTTTCTCCATCTCTATTGCAGCACCTGGTCTTCAGTTCTTTGACTAATTGCCTCGGGCCCCGCAAGCTGCTCCACAGTGGCCGGCTATTCAAAACCAAAAGCAGCAGAGAGCTGTGGGCTTTCCTCTTCAATGATTTCCTCCTCCTCACACACAGCGCCAAACCTTTCTCCTCCTCAGGATCAGAAAAACTGTTCAGCTCCAAAACCAACATACAGCTGAAGATCTACAAGACGGTACGGCTTTAAGGGAAGGCTTCTGGAGAGTGATAGTTTTTTTATTAGTTTTTTTTGTATGTGTTTACATATTGTGTGTCTTCCCAGCCGCTGTTTCTCAACGAGGTTTTGGTAAAAATGCCGGCGGACCCGTCCAGTGATGAGCCGCTCTTTCATGTCTCGCACATTGACCGCGTCTACACCCTGAAAACAGAGACTTTAAGCGAGAGGTAGTCGTGAGCGGATGCTGCTCTTCAAAGCACTATGACCTGTAGTAACAATGATGCCCTTGGTGTTAACATGTCTCCTTTGTTTTGGTAGGACAGCGTGGGTCCAAAAAATTAAAGCAGCCTCTGAACATTTCATAGAAACAGAGAAGAAAAAGAGAGAGAAGGCATACCAAGGTTAAACACATACTACTGGTGGCATTTGCAATCTGTTTAACTCTAACCCTAACCCATAATGCAAAAAATACACAAAGCCTAAATTCCTTTACTAGTTTTTTTGTAATGGACATATATCGCTTTTACTCCAAACTCTTCAAACTCTGAGACTGAATTGCATGATATAAGAACCTGTTTTAATACATTCTACACAATGAGCAAATTGTGTTCTTTGTTTACATCAGTCCTTTCCTATTTATTTCAGCACGTTCCTTAAAGTCTAGTGGAATCGGTCGCCTGCTGGTAACGGTCATAGAAGCTCAGGAGCTGAAGGCCTGCAAGCCCAACGGTGAGACAGAAACAACTGGAGGCAAATCAGTTTCCATCAATTAATCATCAATGTTAAGAGAAGCTGAAAAATCTACCTCCTTCTTTAGGTAAGAGCAATCCATACTGTGAGCTGACCATGGGGGCTCAGTGCTACACGTCACGGCCGGTCTTGGACACTCTCAACCCAAAGTGGAACTTCAATTGTCAGTTTTTCATCAAAGACATCTACCAGGACATCCTGAGCATCACTGTGTTCGAGAAAGACCAATTCTCACCCGACGGTCAGTGATATCTGATAACATGAGACGTGTTGGCGTTTAATCGTTTTCTAACAATCCACCAGACACATCAGCAAGGTTTGTTTAGATAAAGGATCAGCTAACTGCTAAGTTAGCAGTACTTTCTAGAGAGAACACAAAGTTAAGGATTGTCATAGATATTTAAATACTTCATTTAATTGTATCCTGGGATAATAAAAGATCTCAAAATGGAAAAATTAAGTTATTAAAAATGGACAGAGAGAAAAAAAGAGGAAGCCATAAAATATGTTGTTGTCCAAATCTACAGTTTATGTATGTGTTGTCTGGACTGGATTTTTCTATTGTACAAACTGTCATTTATAGCTGGTAAATGTGATTTAGATGAATAAACTCTTATTGTTTGGCCACAGCTGGATAAGAGATTATTAGTCTGTGAATGGGTGTACTTACATATTTGAAACTGTATGTTTCATTATGGTTATTTTAAAGCTTAGACCAAAAACAAATGCCACACATTTAATTTTATTATTACAAAAGTAATCCTGTAAAATAATTCCGGTTCAGATAATAAATAGGAAGTCATTTAAACCACAGCATGACCCTAACATTAACAATTACATACAAAAGGGATGCAGGCAATTCTACATTGGCTGACGAGTCTCAAACTCATCCAGATAATTTTTGTGTGTTACCGTTTTCATCTTTTCACCAATTTGTTCTAAACCAAAATTACTCAGACATCCACCCTGCTGAGAGGCTGGCCTCAAATATTCACAATCAGCTGAGCTTTAGAAGTCTGAAGCAGCTCACTGAAGTGACAGATGTCTTTCTCTTCAGATTTTCTGGGTCGCGCTGAGGTTCCTGTGGCGACTATAAAGAAAGACATGGAGAGTAAAGGAGCGGCAACCCGTCGCCTGCTCCTGCACGAAGTCCCAACCGGAGAAGTGTCGGTCAAACTGGACCTCCAGCTCTACGAGGCAACCAAATGAACCCCATTGGACATCTGACACTTAGCTTATTGATGGAGGAGATTTATGTGCTGAAAGTGCCAGTCTGTTGTAAATTATGCAGCTGAATAGTCTGGGTTCTGCTGTCCCTGCTGTGTTTTTCATTAGCAATCAAGACATTTTATAATCAATTTCAGGCTTAAATGTAGCAAAAAAAAAAAATTGCCAATATTTTCTTATTTACAGTGAAATCAAAAATCTTTAAAAAAAAAAAAAAAAAAAATGCTTTTGAATAAAACCGTATAGTTTTGCTAAATGGATAAGTTTTTGCAACTAAATATATAAACCAATATATTTGACTAGGGCTATTTTATCACTGGCAGAAGAGATGAAATGTCACAAGCATCATTGCCAAATATATAGTTGCACAGGTCCTTCCATGTCAATATCCAGTAGTACACAGCACCTGATGTTGCACACAACTTCAACTTGTAATCCTGAATTTCAGAATTTCAAATTTCATTTGAAAATATACCAATAAATATGCAAAGTAGGATCAATTTAACTTTTTGTCCCTTTCACTGTTACCAAGTAGTTCAATCATGTGACTCTTGAAGATCTCGAAGGGAGCTTTCAATAAAAGTTCACGTGGCAGCAACATACATCGGTTTTATTTGGATGCAGTCGCTGCTAAGGGTGAGTTTAGATGCGGTAAACCTCTTGGTTGGAAACATTCACATCTAGAAAACTGGCAGCTTCTTCAATTTCCTTGACTTCATCCTTTTCTGGAACATTGATGAATGCAGGAAACAGATGAGACTACAAGGTCTGAAGAAACTGGTTAGCCTGAGACATCAGAGTTGGTGAGAGAGCAACCAGTCTGAGGTCGCGCCAAGGTTTTATTGGTGGCGGGTTTAGGTTCTGCAGCAAAGGGGGGAAGAAACATAAAACGTGACGTAATAAAGAATAACACAATTATTCCTTTTTTTTCACTACGTTTTAGAATCCAGCTTATTAAACCAGCAAATGATTAGTGCTCATATTACCTGCTTGACAAGCGGTGCATACTCCCTGTTCTCTTAATTTCTTTTTTAATTGAAGATTTAATTGATGTATCTCCCTTGAGCCTGTTGTTCTTATCTATGGACAGGAGAGAATGTAATTGTCACATCATTGCATGTTTAAGTCTCTTTATGTTGCTGATGACAGAAGGATGTTTTAGTGGTCACCACAACTGAGTTCACCATAAAGGCATCTAGTGAAAACTGAGGATCACCTTAGACTGACAGTGTAGGAGGTAATGACTGTGCATGATTTGGTGTCTCATGAAGTCCATGAAGTAACAGGAGGCGGTATGTTTCTCCACTCTCGTCTGGATGGGAAACCACACATTTTCAGTCCAGCGCTTGTGTATGAGCTCTTTCTTCCTGAGCTCGTCTATGTTTCTCTGAGTCAGGAAAGACTCAATATCCTACAAAGCAAAAAGAGAGAGATTTGAGCCAGAATGAGAGGAGCAGGTGAATAGCTTGCACCGTGTCAGATCCCTCCAACTCCTTCTATGTTTTGTTATATTACAAACACAAACTTCTCTGAATTTGGGTGGAATTTGTGTGATACATCAAAACGAAGTAGGACATTTGTTATGAACAAGGAAAACGATGCATGCCTTTACCAACTTTTTTTGACACCTTTACCCAAAAAAGCAGATGTGAAAACGGAATGCAGGCATTCCGCTGCTTAAGATACAATCTGTAAAGTGTGTTATATATTTGTACTCTGGCCCCTGATCCAGTGAAATGTAGAACAACTTTCTATGCGATACAAGATGTCCCAGCTTGGGACATCTTAAGACTGAAATTTTAGGCCATTCTTCTTTGCAAGATTTCTCAGACTCAAACTGGTTGAATGAAAAGTATTTATGGACATTTCTGAGTCTTGAGTCTGAGATTTGTTATGTTCATTTAGCTCTTATACTTTTTTTGCAAACATTTTTGAAAACTGTTTCATTTTTTTTTTTTTTCCAATTCACAATTATGTGTGTTGGTCTGTCAAAACGCAAAATGTCAGATCAAATGAAACATTTTTAAGGCACCGTATGCTATGCTTTACCTTCATGAACCCATTGTCTTGATACGATAAAGGCTGAAGTAATTCTTGTACCGCCTCGTTTTCCACTTTTATCTTAGCCTAAGCAATAACACAAGAAGTGAGAAAATACACAGACTTTCTCTGTCAGGAACAGTAAGCTGGGATGAGTGTACTACCTGCAGTTGCCTTGAGGAGGGATGACAGAGTTGATCCTGTTTAAAGCCGTGCCTTGGCCCGCAAAGAGACGGGACCAGATTCCTTGTTCCTGGTCTGATACACACCAAACTGCTCTTTGCCCTCACACTCGGCTGAGATATACTCCAACTCTTTCCTGTGGTTTCTTTCACAGCCATGTGGTCCTGAAACTTAATTTGTATGAATTATGGCAGCCTATCACTGCTTTTGAATAAAGGGTTCACTTTAACCTCCAGATACTGTCAACTATTTATAAGCAGATCCTAATCAGGGGCTCACAGGTAAAATAATTTGCTACCACATCTGGTTTAAAGACACAAAATAGAGAAATAAAACATAGACATCGCTAAGGTTAGAGTGTAACCCAGAGCTCACAGAACATAGAACATAATCACGCAGGTGAGCAGGGCAGAGCTGAAGTCAGCACAACAGATACAGTCCATCAAAGCCTGGGAACATAATCTGCTTATTTTTGTTATGCAAATGTTATAAGTAGAACATGAATGTCATTTCACAAAATTCATGCAGTTTTGAATTTAAATGTATTCAAAATTGTTTCTTTGATGTGTTTCTGCCTGTAGTCCAACATATGTTGCAGCATCCCTCAGAAACCTAAGATGTTTTTATTCATTTAGCTGCTCAGCAAGAACATCCCTCCACACACAACCTCCCTGACATTCGGAGAATGGTGATAAATTATTAGTTGGTAGGAGTTTACAGGCTTGTACTCTAAATTAGAGCAGTGGAAAAGGAGCAAAAAAGTACATGCAGAAATATTATGGTAAAATATAGTGGGAAGTGCAAGGAGACTACACATAATCAGAAAGTTAAAGTATGATCGCAGAACCTTTGACTTTCATCACTTTGAAATATAGAAATTGCTGTGGAATCTTTTTCTGCTATTTGCTGAAACAAATTGAAGGTTCTGTGATATTTTGCTTAATAATCCCACTACATTTTCCACATTTTAGATTGCTGCAATTTAAAAAGCCCACTTTTCTGTATGACGTCTTTAGGTTTGGTCTTTTTTTCCCCCCCACACAGACAAGCCCAGTTTTTATACTTTTTTTTTCCTTCAGAAATTAATTCTGCTTGTCAAAATTGACAAGGGAAAATGATATATCTTACTTATCCTAAAATATTTAAATAAAACTGATGTTTTAAGTTTTACAAAACTTAAACAAAAGAACAATGAAATTTAGGTATTTAATAAAAAATCATTTAAATGAACTGGTTTGAAATATTTTCAGAGGTAAATTAAATTGAGTTAAAGTTTTTAACCACATGGTATTTCCCAGTGGTTGTACTCTCACTTTTATTTGCTGATACTGCTGAACTTTAGTGCCAGTGACTGATACCAAAATGAACACAAAATGCTGTACAGAAAAACGATTTATCGAAAATGGTTAAAGGTCAATTTTAGAGTTTCATTTGTTCCGGAAGCGCACTTGCCACTCACAATATGGCGACCGTTACGACCTACCGTTTCTCCTGTTCCTCCTCTTCGTCTTCTGTCGCTGTATTAAATGTAAATGTTCTCACGCAGGCTAGAGCTTACGTGTGGCTTCCAACTACTCTGACTGTCTTAGAACAGACTTTAACTTGCATAGGAAGGAGGAGGGAGCCGAGCTTCTCTTCAGCCTCCAAGTGTCCTACCAACCTGAGGCTTTCCGTTACCATGACGACCGCGGAACGCACCTGAAAGGCTTTGGATTTGAACGTCTCAATCTGGTTGGGCCTAATTGGAACGTATATTTCTGGATAATAACTGGACCCGTTTACATATAAGTCACCCGCTGTTAGGCAAATTGTACATTTGTTTATACGGGCTTCCATATAAACCAGGTGTAAATACCCTACAGTGCAGCTGGAAGAGAACCTGGACAGATGAGCTGAGGGAAAATTACTATTAACGAAAAGAAATTATATGAGGCTTGTCTTGAGCTTTTCAGGACCTTCAAAGTTGCTTTACGATGAAATAGTCATTCCCATTTACATAGACATTCACACACTGACTGCTGGATTGCAGGCGCAGTTGCCCTGGAGCAGATTGTCAACAGAGAAATACACACAAAGGGTATGGAGGATCAAAACTAATTAAAAACAAAAGCAGAAATCTGTGTTGTTTGTTTTCCCTTTTCTTTATGTCCTCTATATAAGAGAAGTGCAAAAAAAAAAAAAAAAAACACTAAAGACTAATCATAGGATAAGAATCCAAACCAAAACCCTGGGAACACAAATAACTTCAAGTTGGCTGATGTTGATGTTTATCATTTGAGATGGTCATAACAGCCTGTCTACATAAAAAAAATAAAAAGATTGACGAAAATTTGTCAGTACTTTTTATTGAGATTTATTGAAAGGATATGCCTGCACAGCCTGGGAACCGAACTGAACTCAGAGGTCACCTTCAAGACATCAACATTAATACTCTAGCAATGAATCTGGAGTCCTGGACATTAACATGTGTAAGGATGCATTTATTTAGCGACGAAGTAGATCATTTTACATTAAAACAAACGAGACAACAAGAATAGATCTCATGGTTGGAGATTCTTCAGAGCTGCAGGCCTCGAAAGCAGGCAGTCGAGAGAGCCTGCAGGAGGTCTGAGGTCTTAATGCGACCTCTATTAGCTAAGGAGTTCTTATTGGGTGACCATTTGGACACCTTCAGAGAGAGCGCCTGTGACATGTTTGGGTATTAACTGCGCACAGACAGGCGGGGCAGGGCTTGGCCAGGTCACTGCATATCTTTTCACCTCTTTCTTACTTTCTTTTTGTTGGTGGATCCGGGACAGGACAGGGGGGAGGCCACATGGACTGGTGGACTTGGTTGGCAGCGAGTATCGCCCTACTCTGGATAGTCTGCTTCATCGACGGTAGGTCAAAGCTGTTGGCAAACATCTGAGGGTTTTACTTAGATATGTGGCAAGGCTGCTGCTGACTTACTTTGGCTGCGATTATTTTTGTTATTAGAAGGTAAAACAAAGAAATGAATCTTATAAATGGGTTTATTCTGATTAAATCAACTTCATTGACTATCTGATATAGAGCTGACAAACAGTGGATCTGTGCTTCCCATTTGTGTGACTAGAACACACAAACGGTTGAAGAACACGTCATCACATTTTAAAGTTTAAAATATTATAGTATTATTAGAGTCAAGTAATAAATAATAAATAGAAATACACCCTTGTTGGAAAAACTCAAAATTTGTGAATTATTTTAAGTTTGTAATATTGGTTGTTCTGCATGGACAGCAGCGTGGGTTTGTCTGACCAGCCTTTAATCCAGCAGCAGACACTGTTTGTAATGGTTTGTGACACTAGTCACAGAGTTAAATTAGTCTCCAGCTGACCCGGCTCCCGTCTTATCTCCAGGTAACGCCGTGCTTGAGCTGCGGCTGCTCTTCCATGCTCTCACCAAAGCCGCTTGCCACCTGTACCTGGCCCTGCTCCCGCTGCGCAGGGCCGCCACCCACTTCGCCGACTGCGCGCGGCACCTGCTCAGCCATGCCCAGCAGAGCCCGTCCCTCCAGCACGGATACCTGCACCATGGCCAGCAACAGCCGCTGGCCAAGAAAGGCACGCTGCACTTCCTGGAGGGCCTGTGCGTGGTGTGCGAGACGGTTCCCAACCTGATGGGCGCGGCGCTCGGTGTGGGCGCCGCCTTCTGCCACATGCTGCAGGGAGGTTTTTACATCCTGGCCGCGACGCTGCGCACCATCCAGATCAACCTCTTCTCCCAGATGAACGGCGAGAAGGAGAGGTGGGACAAGGAGCGAGTCAGGGCCAAGGAGATCGAGAAGAAGCTGAATTGCAAAGTGCTGGAGTACATCTCGGTGTTCTGTCAAGACCCTGTCAGCGCTTTACGCATCAAGGTGGACGTGCCACCTGTGTACAGATAAGCTTTTGTCTGCTTAAGTGGCACTTAAGAGGCCTTCTCTGAACTGGTCACAGGTTAAAGGTACACTTGATGGGTTTGATCCGATAGGAGGGACACCTTTGACCACTGGCTTTAACTTACTGAAGTCAACCATCTTGCTTGGTTATGGAAGAGGACCACTACCTATGGTGCGTTTTGTTATACCCGTTTCGATTTTGTTGAAATGAAAAATAAATCTATCAAACAAATCAAAGTTGAGATCTTATGTTAAAAGGTGCTAGTCCAAAGTTATACAATGAAGATTAAATCAAGTGAAAACCTCTGGAAGGTCTCTGTTCAACCATAATGTATAAAAACTCTAACTTAGCTCAGTTTTCTTATGAGCCTTGTGATGTCAACCTCAATTCACACAAAGCAGAATTTGACAGAAAAACAAAAAAAAAAAAAGTTCATTTTTAAGTAACTAAAAGCACAATGAAACATTCAACTCAATAAGACCTCTACAGTGACTGGCTTAATTAATCCGGTTTATTTTTAAGTGCCCTGTTGTTCATTCACATTCAGTCAACAATAAATCTAACATACATTTAAGAAAATTAAATAACTGAGAATTGAGAATGTTGAGTTAAAAATATCCTTAATTCCTTGTTAAAATAATTAGAATATATAACATTTGTGACAGTTTTATAAATATTTGTCAGACAAAAACTAGCATTTTCACACATCTTGACGACATTCACTAAGCTTTTTTTTTTTTTTTTTTAAAGTGGTTTCTGACATAATTTTGCATGGTGAAAAAAATTTGAGTAAAAACATGTACCTTTTAAATCACAATGAAAAGAACATTATTTAAAAATGACTTGATTAATATAAAAAAGTGATGTATTCATTCAACTGTTTTCATTGACTTACTATCCCTATTTTGTGTTTAAGCAGCAATTTTTCAGTCACAGTGGTACAAAGTTTAGCTTAACACTTCCAGCATTAGGAGGTATGAAAAATATGTAAAGGCCCCAAAGAGCAGGAGTCAGCCATCAAGTGATAAGAATGGATCAGTTCCAGCTGAGACTACATTCTGGCATCAGGTGCAGCCTGGACAATCTGCGGAGGGATTCTTCCAGCTGCAGCAAGAAAATAATACCCAGAAGATGTCAGGGTGTAATCATGAAGGCAATAATGTATTAAAAAATAAATAAATAAATAAATAAAAAGGCTTTTACTACACTTACCAAGCATGTCTCCAGTTCTTCTCACAGCTGATTTGTTCACTTTATACTCATTATTCTCAAACTGCAATCAGGCAAGAATCAAATCTTGAATAACTGCTGTAATAACACAATTTCTAAACCACCAAATAAAATAAGTTTAAATTAAATAAAACAGATTTTCAGGGCCTGATCTCATTAACTCACATATGCATCCGAGTGACGACCCCCAGCCTCCGCAGCGATGACAAAAAGTTTTTCTGCGTGTCCGATGAGAGGGCTTCATAGGTGTGGAGTTCCCCTATAAAAAACAAAAGAAACTGATTTGTGAGCACCTGGAGGGCAGTTGTCATTTTTACGGATTTATTTAGTTTTCTTTTACCTGAGATGCATGAGTTTTGTAGCCAGAGTTTGCACACCAGACAGGAAGTCTTTCTCTCTGAGTACACAGTCTCTCTCTCACAGAGGAATCTGAACATCAGCTGCTCATTAAAAAAAAAAAAAAAAAAAATACATTTATACATATTAGATCCTCAGGCATGATCACTTTAACATAACATTCTACTTTAAAAAAAATCCCCTTTTTATGTCTGCCTTTTGAAAAAAATGTATATAGGATTTATGAGACAAACATAAATAAACAACATTAACAGAAATTAAAAAACTGAAAAACTGTGTGTATTTAACCTGTGTGTTTCACTTTTTGAATTGAATGATTGAAATAAACTGATACCATTATCCTAATTAGTGACACAGATTGTTTAGGGCACCTGATAGGACTCTATGAAGGGTTTCAGCAGCTCCTGCAGGAAAGACAACACCTCCAGTCCAGTGTCTGAATCCGTTACTTCCTCCTGACTGACACGGACTGCTTTACATTTGTGTAGTAGAGAGCATGCCTCATCAAAGTCCTACATATTGAAAAAAATAAAAACATGTGTTCATAAAAAAAAAAAAAAAAAAAAAAAAAAAAAAAAAAAAAAAAAAAAAAAAAGAAAAAAATAGCAAACACTAAAATAACATTTGTGGAAATCCTTGGAGTTTCCCTCCTCCCCCCTTTCAACCAGCTTTCTGTCATTTAATAAAAAAAAAAAAAAAAAAAAGTTTGTTCAGATTTCTGTACTAACATTTGGGTATGACCACATGTACTGCTACACCCCATAGTTTCTGCCATGAGAGCATGTTCAGTTTAATACAAGCATTTTAATTTAAATTATTAACATCTAAGCTGACAATGAAGGGATTTACCTGAGAAGATTTTCCAGGAATGAAAACAAATTCGTTGGAGAAAACTTCTTGCAGGAAGCAGAAGCAGGTGAGGAGCTCATCTGTGAACAGACAATGAGCTATTTACATGAGTTACTATAAGAAGTAAATGATGTCGCGTCATTTCAACCTCCCCACCTTTCCTCGTGCTTTTTCTGATGCTCATGGCCAAAGCAAGCAGGGCAGGACGCACAAAAACATGCAGGCACTGATTCCTGTATGAAGCCAGCATCAGGAACGCGGCCGCCGTCCTCATCATATCTTCCTCTGGGACTATCGAGTGTTTCCGCTCAAGCTCAACGTTTCGAGTCAAATAGACACGTCCCGCTTTACGGTAAACAACAGATCGATGGAGAGCCACGGTGGAAGACATCACATCTGAATCTGAGACTTTTTCTGCCCAAAAAAAAGAGAACAGTTCAGGTATTGCACTCTTAGCATAGTCCTAAATCACTATAAGTGCTTTAATCCACTGAATATGCTCTAAGTGAGCGAGAGCACTTGGGCCAACTCACGTTCATCTAATCTGTCTGATCTACTTCAGACCAGATCAAGGAACCTGTCTGTCCTGAAAGTGTTACCTTACTGTGTGGCCTCCACCATCACATGCCAAAACAAATGCCACCTACTGCCCATTGAAGGAAAACATAAGTCAAAAAGCCTATAAATGCTTTTTTACTGCAAGTAACCTGTACATAAAAGACAATAAGATTTGTAGAATATATGCAAAAAGCATCTTACACCCACCAGGCCAGCTAAGAGGAGCCCTAAAATCCAGTGCCAGCTTCCTGAGCCAGAGGGTTTTCTCTGTGAGCTGGTGAAACAGCAGACCCTCTTCTGTTAAGACTGTCGTAGGAACCTGGAGCAAGATGCAGGCCATCAGAGACCAGGGGCTGGTCAGAGCGCCCTCCTCTTGGAGCCGTACAATCATATGAGCCAGCCAGCTTCCACAGGCTTGGGCCTCTGCATTGGGTTTCTGAGGAAGATCCCTGTACAACAGGAACAGAGAGCTAGATGAGACAGATCATCATATTTGACTAAAGCCAATTTAAAACTTAAATGACTATAGTTTTTCAGCTATAGTCAATGTTATTTTTTAAAAAATTTTTCAGTTTCTTGGACATTTAGATGGTTATACAGTATATATTTAAATGTTACATTACAAGAGAGCCCATATGTTATATCTGAGCTCTAAGTTTAAAAACATACACAGGTCAGGCAGGAGAATCCGTAAACTATGGTCGCAAGCCAAGATAGACACATAGCAAACATGTGAATGAGGGTGATCTGGACAGTCACCCTGAACATCTTTGGTGAAAAATGGTGGTGGCAGCATCATGTTAGGGAGATGCTTTTCTTCAACAGGATCCAGGAAAATGGGATGTGTTGATAGAAAGATGGAAGATACTAAAAACAGGGCAATTATGAACAAAGAAATATTGCAGGAGGCCGCAGAAAAGCAGGGAGGTCATTTCTATTGTGACCCAGTAAAAGACCAGTCCTACATCCAACTGGTAATAAATAGGAATGCATGAAAATTTGTTTTCCTTCTAATCTGACTGAAACTAACCAATTTTGTGCAAAGATTTAAGTAATTTTTAAGTCTCTGGACAAAAGAGTTAAAGCCACAGTTGCAGCCTAAGGATGTACTTACAGAATAACTCAGAGTAAATAAACAGAGTTGCAAGAAACACCTTCAAACTTCCAATTACAAACCGAGTAGTATTGTCCTTATGCCACAAAAAATTATGCAGTATTTTGATTTGGTCTGTTAAATGAAATATACTTAACTATTTTTTTTCTTTTCAATGAAGTAGCAAAACAAATGTGAAATATGGATTTTTTGTTTAAAAATATGCTTATACTGCAGGTCACTAGCTGATCTATATACTTAGCTGGTGATTTTTCTCTACCTAGGTATAAGGTTGTACTGGCAGCGATTTATCTTGCCCTCACACAGCTGTCGGACAGACAAGGGACGGCCAAAGTTCACATGCATGCAGCCGTAATTCTCCTGCAGAACTTTGCTGGCCTTCAGTAGACCCTGCAGAGAGAATGAGACCAATCATAACAAAAGGAAAAACTGCCGATGTGCAGTATGCATCATCTGAGACCAGATCTAATGATAGTTGTGACAGATGAGCTGTATTATATTCACCTGATGTATCTGTGTTTAAAATTGTGATCTTTGGCAAATCAACTGTAAGAACGTAAAGAAAATACATTCTGAGAGCTGAATGGATTTATAAAAATAGCAGGTCATACCGCAGTGCTTTCTCTGGGTTTGGGAACACCCAGTAGCTCATGTGCGAGCAGCGACTCCTCCAGCACCCGGTCGTAGCTTATACTGATGGGCAGCAAGGTGATGTCATACACCTCGCCTTTAAAGAATGGATCCAGGATCATGTTCATCATACCTGCAGACATTTCCAGATACCATAATGCATTTGGAATCAAAGAACACAGTAAAGAAAAGAAAGATCGGAATGTAATAAAAAATATTATGACATACTCTTTAAAACGGAGAAATGACTAAATGGCGTCAACAGATGTGAGCTCACCTAACTTCGGTGGGAGGGACTTCAGTGTTCGACTCCGGAGACCTTCCACGAAAAACTCCAGAGGGGCAAATCCTTTCTAAAGAAAACATTTCAAAATGTTAGTTTGTCTCTTTGTAGATAACACCAAAAACTGAAGTGGGAATATGGGATAAACTTATTGTAAACACAGTTCCCAACATGGACTTCCCCTTGTGGGCAAATCTTAGTTATAGCTTAAAGATGTCAATGTTGGAACAGAAACTTCTCTCTGGGTTTACTCTCCAAGTCCAGGGTAATGCAAAACAGGCTTCAATCTGAACAGCAGTTTTCCAGAAGTCTCCATTTTATAGCATAACTTGAACAGAGAGTGGTAACTGAATCGTTCTTGAACGTCCTAACAAATGTTCTTTTTTTCAAATTTGGGTCAGACAGCTGAAACCTGGAGAAAAATCTGGTGTTACACAGGAAAATTATTCTTAAAAGAGGCCAACATTAAGCCTCTGTAACCTCATATTAACTTAAAAAAAACAAATTCGGTCTATGCTAAAGGCCCAATTGGCATTAAAAAAACAAAGAAACAACAACAACTAGTTTAACAAACCTCTCCCTGTCTACTTTATGATGAGATATATTTTTGAATGGAACTGTAGTTAAAGCAGCTTGACATTACATCATCCACCAAATCATCATATGCCTTACTCTGACAATTGTTCGAACATATTCTGACAGCACAGCCCAGTAGAGTTTGTCAGACCAATGGCACGTCGAATAAAGAAAGCCCCAGACCGACGCAGTATCTCTCCCACAATCTTCATCCCTGCAAGAGCTTTAAGGAGGAAAAACAAAACGGAACAGGATAAGAAAACGGTGAGACTGCTTGACAGAATAATTTCTGACTGTTCTAATTATAATGAATCGGTCCAAACTGAATAGATACTTGCGAATTCCTGCAGCAATTACAGGCAATGGAATGTTGTAGTTGAACAAGATGTAGGAGACAACCAGGAAATCGATGTAACTCCTGTGGTTGGGCATCAGGATAACAGGGAATTCTTGAGTTGCTTGTTGAAGCTGCAAAACAGAAAAGAAATAAGAAAAATATCTTGCTTGATAATGCAACTGATGAGTGTTGACAAAATATATATTAACAGGCAATAGATGGGAAAAAAAAGACTGACTGTAGCCCACACAACGGTAACTCCTCTACTTCTACAGTAGTCTGGAATCTTGAAAAACAAGATTTCATATCAGAAGAGAAGAAAAAAGAAATATCCCATAAGAACTGATAAAAAAAAAAAAAAAAGTTGACACTTGCGTGTCCTAGGCTCCTTTTTATTTGTACAGATAAAGAACACAAGTGGAAATGAAAATACTTACAAAACTGCACCAGATTCCCAGTGACAAAGGTCAATACTGTAATACTACCTCCCACATGCGTCAAAGCAGTTTTTATTTTCCGTTTCTAAACACGACTTAAGATTTAAATGTACAATTATGTACTTTGCAACTCCTGGAACATTTGAAATTTCATGTGATAATATTTGGGCCAGTTTAAACATGTGAGAGAGCACCTAAGAATCTCATCATCCAGAGTACTCATTTCTGTATAGAAGTCTCTTCATGCACCAGTGTGAGTGAACCACACACACACACAAAAAAAAAAGGCATTCAGCGTATTAATCCCATCTCATTCTCACCGCTTGGAGTCCTTCCATGTTGATGTAAATAGCACTGAAGAGACTCTTGAACACCTTTCTGACTGTGAACCCCATCAGCCTGATGAACCTCAGCTGTAAGTTTTGAGACATTTCCTGCATAATTCTGCATACTTTGTCTCTCACTTCCTCCACGGATGACCCCGTCTCCAAAGCAACCTGAGCAGGGAAAGAAGGGTTGAGGACAGGCTGCTTGCTGATGTTGCTAAAATGTCACACTTCACCTGGTTGCAACTTTTCGGATTGCTCAATCACACCTCTTTTATAATGTAGCGAAGATACTGAGACTCCAGCACGGCTTGGTTAAGTTCAGCAGAGGAGCAGGCAGGCGCTCCTTTATACGGTGGAGGGCTAAAGGTCCTGAAGGCAAATCTCAAGTCACTGCAGTGAGTCTTGTCCTCCAGGATGTCCACAAATTCCTCTTCATCTTGCAGATGAACTTTATCCAAGACTTTATACTAGAGAACAGAATAATGTTTGTTTTAAAATGATTAGCTTTCAACAACCATAACACATTATGATCACATTTAAAATATGTATGATGCATAAAGAGCATGCGGAAAGCATATGGATTTGGTTATTACAGAAAAGTTGAATGGAAGGAAAAAGTGTACAAGAAATATAAATAAAATCTAACAATATGAGGATGAAAGAGTCTGTTAAATAGATTGGTATAAATTACACAAAGGTGGGCTCAATTGTTGCATTTCTTGTAGTAAAGCACTCCTAATCAAGAGGCAATGTCAGAAGTGTTTTACCTAGGCTAATGAGGAAAATGACTGCTGCTCACTGATCCAAATTCCTCTTTACAGAGGCAAGAATGTGTTACGTTGAATTCAGAAATCAAGGTGAAAAGAGTTTGGGGAAACAGTGGAGAGGCACTGCTTGATGTACAGTATGCTTCCACTATCGGTGATGGCTTGGAATCATCCAATGGTGTTGGTTCACTGTGTTTTATTAACTCTAAAGTCCACGCAGATGTCGACAAGTTCATTTGGCACCTGCCTTTGTTGGTAAAAGTATCAATACTTGGCTTAATCACTATGGCAACACTGCTTGATTGGCCAGCAAACAGTGAAACTGAATTTCAATTTAGTTTCACTGAATTGAAATTCAGTGAAACTAATTTAAACCATTTTGATGATGGTTTAATCATCAAAATGAATTAAACCAAATGGGTAGGCATCACACCACTCTACAATGACTAAGATCAATGCTTTTTAAATGGGGTTACTGGAATTAATTTTCGTATAGTTCAAATAGCTGATATAACCATCTTGTGCTCCATTTTGCATTTTGTGGACAATCAGAAAATTAGAAAACTGTTCCGTTTTATTTTCGACTGATGCTCTAGGTTTTTCTAAGTTTACCTTTATGATTTTATAGAACTTTGAAAAACTTTTTTGTAGGGCAATGTGTTGCAATAAACATATTTGAGAAAAATAATTCGTACAGCTTTAGGATTATTAGGCGGAGGGACAGGTGGGGGTTAAACTGAACCGTTCCTTGGTGTTAAGCGATGTAAAGCGTTAAGGTTTTCCAGTTTTGTACTATGACCCAAATAGCTGCCTATTAAGCAACAAATGGCGTGCTTAGAAACCTGGACAACTTTAAGTGGGCCAAAGTTTGAGCAGCTTCTGCAATAATAACAGCTCATTTATTTTCGCAGGTTTAACCATTACTTCTACTCTATTCAGAAATACAATTTGTGTAAAAATAACAGTAAAAAAGCCAAAGGCTAGGGTACGGTAAATGTCGCGGTTGAATACAAGAGCATATTAATGCCGTAATAACAAGGTATCTTACCGTGTTTGCCATTATTTACAAAATTCCGTCCTTCCCTGCCGCTGTTCGCTATCCTTTTTATGCCTTTTGGTTTTTGTCTCTTTCGTACTTCACACAAAACAGCAAATGCCTTGCAGCTGAAGCAACATGAGCCGCAAGCCAATAGAGTTACTGAATTTCGGAAACTCCTCCCCGCCCGCTTTAAACCAGCAGCTCTTTATTATTTTGCCCTGGAATAACCTGAGGGTCCCCTGAAAGGCAGAGCTGTAGTTCCAGAAATTGTCCACAAGATGGAAGTGTTTCTCTTATCCACTGTATAACCTTCTTTTAGACCAATGGTGATTTTCTTTAGCTGTCATTAGGCTAGGCTAGAGGCACCATGGACAAGTCACCTGTCCATCACAGGCCAATAGACACCCAGGACAAATTACTCGTTTTATTTCCCTTTTTTTAAATTTCAAAAATCCGTTTTTATTATGAGGATAATCTTTGGTGTGCTGCATTCACCCATTCATATTGTCCTGTCCTTAATTTCTTACGTACACAAACAATTTTATATCACTTGATGTCTCACTTTTTGGATAGATTTTGTCAAAATAAGTGCAAATGGCTTTAATCTCTGTTCCATTGTAATTTATGCAACAGAGGCTTTCTATCTTAGTCAGTTTCTATTGGTTGTGGTCCTGATTTAGAGTTTGGGTCTATCGCCTAATGTAATGTGAGATTATGACACTTGATCAAACCAAAAAAAAAAAAAAAGTGATGCGTGACCCATTCCTGGTAGATAGTAATTATTATAGTTATGCCACCACAACTTTTAATTGGAAACAATGAGCAACTGTAAGTCAACAGTTTGCCATGAGTAAAAGTCAACAGTCAACAATTGTTGACACAATCAACACTTGTAAAAGTGGATGCAAAATGACACAAAAGAAACAAAAAACACATTCCCTGTATACTAGTGTAATTTAATATGTTCAATAAGACCACTTTGACAATAAACTGGCCAGTGGAGGCCAATAGGAGAGCGTTTCACAGTTTGAGGCAAAGATTAAAAGAATGTCAATTTGTTTTAGCTCTTTCATGGAAAGAATAAAAACATTTATCACAGAGCTACACATCCTCTCTCATAATACTGCAGGTTTGATGCTTTTACACAGCTCATGTATGTACCTGTCTCAAAAACTGCTATAACAATGGCTCCTGCTTGTATTCAATCTCTTACTGACTCTGGTGTGGTCAGATAAAAAGATTACTACACAGAAAGACATTGAAACATTCCTGTCCAAACTGTGACCAGCTATCTTTTTAGATGCTGCATTAAAAAGCAGCACAACTTTAAGGTCTATTTTAAATTGCACCAATAAGGTAGTTAAATACAGGAGATAAATTGGATGGAATAAGGTTGTTCTAGTTTACCTGTGATATAAAAAGACATCTGAACACATGCACACAAGTCTGAATAGAAAAATAAACATTACTCAACAAAGCATCTAACAGTAAAACCATTACAGGGAGGTATTGGCTACAGCTAATAGTGTTGTGCTTTTATGTTTTGTACAGTTGCAAATAAAGCTACATAGATGATTTTTTTTTAAAACCTTGTTTTCAGAAATGTTACATAGCAAGCAACTTTTCAGCAAACGGCACATGGAATCAGTCAAACTTTGGCACACATTTGAGTAACTCGCACAGCTGGACTGTGAGCTCACACAGTGCATCTATTGAAATAAATAGGAAGTCTAACCATTGAAATAAGGTAATCTCCAAAACAAAAACTTTGCGAAGCTGCCTGAATACATACATGATAATACATTCTAAATATACACATCCAGTATTTTGACAAAAGAGCACTTTTTGCTCTTAAGACTAAACAGAGTATTTTCCTTGTTGGTTGTCTCTATATGAAAGTGCATAAAAATACTTGACCTATAATCAGATACGTCACAAGGAACTATCAATGTCCACATCATGGCTACATTTCAAGCACACTATCAGTCATTCAGAGCTCTTTTTGCTGGTGACTGGAGCTCATAGTCTGTGGACTTATAGTTTCCTCCTGTTCCACTTGGGGGAGCTGCTCCCTCCAGTATGTGAAATGGCTGTAGGTGTCCGAGCAGGGGAAGTCTGAGGAGCAGGAACGCATCTTGAGGGGGAACACGTGGTCTACAACCTCACTAAGACGCGCATACCTGAAAAATAGATTAGAAAGAGGTGGCTGTATTGAGACACATGACTAAAGACAACATTTTATCATGATAATAATAAAGATCAAGCACACTTACGATGAGATATTAGTCTTAGCATGTTCCTGCACTAGCTCCCCTTTAGGATTTACTGTAAAAATCCGGTTCAGTGGCACCCCTACTTCCTTATAAGAATACACATCCTACAAATGTAAAAGAAAATGTAAAGACTTATTTCTTTAGATCAAATATTATTTATTATGTGTATCTAAAATATGTGATTCCATACCGTGGGTCTGTTGCCAAATGCTGCGTAGAAAGGTTCTGTGTTTGGGTAAAACAGGTGTCTGATATCTGTCAGACACTCCACCTTGAATTTCTCAGGTTTCTTCTCAATCACTTCCCTGTTGCATAAAAAGAAAGCATTATCATCCTGATAATACAAATATTTTATAGCACATTACAATTACTCTCTGTTTATACACCTTATCTTTGTACACCTGTTTATAATATTTATATCCTGTATAGCACTTCTGGATAGATGCAAACTACATTTCGTTGCTTGTACTTGTGACAGTGCAATGACAATAAAGTTGAATTCTATTCTATAATGTTAAATAAATACAGTGAAGTGGGTAAGGGTTATAAAAATACCTGTGCAGGGCTGAAAAAAGGCTGGATGGGCTGAGAAGGACGGGGCCCATAGGAAGCATGGTGCCTCTCTCATTGACCCAGTTGAGGTAGCCTCTGGTCATGTCAGCCATGCCGATTGCTCGAGCTGAACAATATAGAAACTTGTAGCCATTTCTGTTGGACGGACAAAGAGGTTAGCAAACAACAAAAAGCCCATAGAAATAGAATATGTCCAGAACTACAGAATATCAACTGGCATAAGGTGTGTACATTAAAAATACTTTATGTATTTTTGGCTAGATATCTAAAAAAAAATAAATAAAAATTCAAGTTTAGTTTTATGAGTATAATCCAACACTAAGAAATGCTGAAAATTTGTTAGCATTTCTAAGAAATTTAGAAATGCTAAATTTCTAAATTTAGCATTTAGAAACAACTAAATGCTAAATTTAGTTGTTTCTAAATTCATTAGAAACTTGAATTCATTAATTTAACTACAGTTATGGATCTTACGTAATTATTGGTGCCTCAACATTTTTTTTATTCTTTCAGTGTGAGATTGTACTATTGGAATAAATAAATAATTATTTCAAGACTCTTTTCACATCTTTACTTTGCCTATATATGTTTTTACAAACATTAAACTACATTTTGCTTCACTTCATATTTATAGTTTATAAAGTATATGGTCATTAGGGGTTCAATAAAAATAAAACTGCTTACTGGCTGACTTTGTGGTAGAGTTGTGCAATTCCCTGATGAGTCCAGTCTTTCCCCAGTGTGGGCAGGATGTGACCCAACGTGTCTGACCTGAAATTAAGTTGAGAAGAGTTTTTCTTCTATCTATAAATTAGATAGACTCCTATTTTCAGTCAGCTCGAGCAATCAGCAACCCATGTGTAAATGACAGGTTGCAGGTGAATAAGTGTGAACCAATATTAGGCAATAATAAAGCATACAGAATGGAAGTCAATAAAACCACACTTCACATAAGTATGGCATAAACCATACTTATGTGAAGTATGGTTTTATTGTAGTAGAGGCATTTCATTTGCTAAAGAATCAAACACCTGGTAATGGTCCCATCTATGTCAGAAATTATTATCTTGTCGTCCCAGTTCCAGAGGTAGATGGTTCCCTGACAGCGACAGGTTCCCTGGTACTGAGTGGTCACACTAAACACAACATCATTAGGGCCATCCTGCAACTGAAGGGACATCTACATGTATGAGAGGGAGAAGAGACAGGAAAGAAAGAAATGAAAACCATAATTCAGCTAAATGGAGAAGAAAATTAAATGAAAGCTGTAGTCAAACTGAGGCCTTCACCAGCTGCTCTGACGTGAGGCGGAGAGTTTTCTTGTAAAACACGCCCCCTGAAGAGACCCCGGGTTCTGATTGGATGATGGGGGAGGACTGATTGACTGCAATGTGATCTTCATCGCTAGATGATGACTCTTCTTTCAGTCTGCCATCAAAGAGGTTATAAAATACTAAATGATGCAGCTCAATAAAGTACAATGCCATTTGATAAGTTGATTTGTTTCAGAGATTCAGTTCAATAGGTAAACTCATATCATCCAGATTCATTACACACAGTGATATATTTCAAGCATTTACTTCTGTTATGGCTTTCAGATTGTGAAATTCAATTTCTCAGAAAATAATACAACAGAAGAAATATTAAAAAAATGATTTTGCATCTTGGAATGTCATGTTATAGTTTAACAATCATTGGGGAAGGTGGATGACGAGACTGTTATGCAGCAGACACTCATTGATGTCCTCCACAAGTACAGGAAGCCATAAAACTATACTTTTAAGTAAGTGGACTGTTCACAGAGTGCTGTTTCCAAGCCCATAAAAGGAAAGTTAAGTGGAAGGAAAATGTGTGGTAGAATAAGGTACACAGCTGAGTTTGAATTCTTTACTAACCTGCTTTTCATTTTTCCAACCTCATCAGAACCACAAGCCCCACATTCAGAGGTTGATTCCTAAAAAAAAAAAATGTATGCTCATTCAGAAATAAAATGCTAAAGATTTCTTCTTTTTTTTTGGATATGAACAGAGAGGAAGAACTTACTGATTTTGCATTATTATTCCTGCCTCTCCACGAGAACCACCATCTCCCTCCTTTCTTCGGCATCTTCTCCTTCATGATGTTCTCCACCGTAGCCTGAGGAGGAACACACACACCATCCCGACATCCACGACACACCATTAAATAAGAAAAATGTAAAAAAAAAAAAAAAAAAAAAAGGTAAAACACAAGCAGTTTAAAAATCAACTAATGATAACACAAAACTGAACCTTCAACTAATTGGGAAAAATGAGTGTGACAGACTGAAAATAAATTAAACAAGAGCAGGGTGGAGTCTTTCCAAACATACAGAGCTGAAGCTGAATATACTAGTCAGACAACAGAGGAAGAAATCCATGGATGAGAGTAAATAACTGAGGCCTGAGGACTAATATGTGAAAGGAGGGGAGGAAACAAAAATGAAAAAAAGAGGAGCACAGAACACAGAGAAGACAAATTTTATCACATTAGGTTGACTGATGTTACCTAATATAAAACTGACTTTGAGGGTGCAGAACTAAACGTGGTAGTGTTGTGAACATGAGTAAATCTGTATGAGTGTGCCATCACCTTTGGCAGAGGTTTCTGAAAGGCTTGTATGGCGAGCACGAGTGGGGCTGCGGTGCTCCAGTTATAGTACCTAAGTGAGACAGCAAAATATATTTTTAATTCCATCAGGAAATACATTTAAAGAGACATTGATAGACAATATTTTTTGCAAAACTCTCCCAAATATGATTAGGGTGAATTGTTAAACGGCAACTTTATGCATAATTTATTTAAGAGTTTCTTACTTTGAACCAATTTTAACAACTAAGTTTGGGTCGTCTATGATGGAGGGGTTTTCTGCAAATTGCTGATAGGAGATGATCTTATCACAGAATTGCTCTAAAAGAAACAAAAGCAAACAGACAACAATCAGATTCTGAAGTGTCTATTGGAGTTGTTTTGTCACTTGTGATAACGCACCTTTAGTAATCTCCTTATTGTCAGTGAGCCCCCCACACAGGGAGATGGCCATTGATGGCATGTCAGACATGGGGTCACAGTAGCTGTCCACACCGCTGTCGCCCCCCGAGCTCACAGACTGTGGGGACAAGCTGGTGCTGTGGAGCCCTGGGTCAGAGATACTTCTCCTGGCTGAAGCGCTCTCGCTGCAAGATTTAAGTGTTACAATGATCAGGTCAGATTATACTGAACTGATTGATCAGAGTTATCACAGTGTAGTCTGTGTGTGTATCTGTTTTTGTACCTCTTAGGAAAATAAAGAGCAGCAACTTCAGGCTCCAACTCTGTAATGTCGTCCAAGTAAATTCCATCGGAACCAAGATGGCGGCTTCTTTTGTCTGCAGGAGAAAACGAAATCAGGCTTTCTCATCTGTACTTCTAGTAAGATTACCCAATGAAAAATAATTTCTTATTGGTCTAAAAGATTTATTTCTTGTATTGGATTGGTTGATTTTAGGGAATCCTCTCCCAGAAGTTTAGGCAAATTGAATGGTTGGCCTGGTTTGACATTTGGGGATATGACAGAAATAGATGTACAGTTATGTGTTGCACAAGAATATATTCACCTTATGCTTAAAACAAAGACAATGCTTCTCAATTCAAAAGGTCCTTGCAGACATTTTAATCACAATAACTATTGGCCTTGCCTGGCCGAGTCTGAGCCAAAACTGATATTACTGAGTTTTTGAGATTTTTGTTCCCGTCATAGCCTTTGATATACTGGCCTAATTTTGAGTTACGTTTCTGCAAGGTTTTTTGTTTTCCTTCATGTCTTAGATGTTTTTAGTGCTGCTAAGTAACTTTTATTAAGCACAGCACCGTACTTTGAAACCTTAAAAATTATTTCAAAAGTCAGTAACAAAAGAGACCGACACCATTTTTCTTATTGGAAATACTCTGGAAGATCGTAGAAGCGCTTTCTTTATAGACTAACAGCACTTTTACCCTTTTTCTTTGATGGAGAGTCTGTTTTACTGGATGTACAAGTCGCTGTTTCCTCTGAAGGTAGCATCTGAGTCTCCATCCTCATGGATTCTGATTCCATCGTGACCGGGTCCGGTGTTCCCCTTTTGACCTCGGCTTCCTCCTCAATCAGCAAAGAGGGAGCTTGTATTTTGGAGCTTGGCGCACATTGGTCTGAAGGTGTCTGATGAGGGATCGCTCGGAAATGTGTACTTTTGGACACGGGAATGGAAACGGGGAAAACATGTGGCCCGGTGGGCTTCAGTGACAGAAACGAAGGCTGAAGAAGTGAAAAAGGAGAGAGGTGTGAGAGTTGAAAATTGAAAACTGCAACATGTCTTTATTTCTATAGCATTAGATGTTTAGATGTGTGGACATTTGCTTACCACAGCAGCCTGGGGCAGCTCTCCCCAAGCCCAGTGCATGGCTGGATTCTGACTGTCTGCTTCTGAATGATCGGTGATCAGCTCTGAGTCGCTCTTTGGAGAGGTGGGACGAGAGTTATCACGACTGGAGGGAAATAAATATTGTACAAAAATTAAACATCTCCTTGTCAACAAACAGAACAGTAGAGTATCTTGGACCCGTGTGTGAAAAGAAATTAAACTATTTTATAGTGAATATTCTCAAAAGACAAATCTTTTCTGAAAAAAACAACTTTTAATTTGAGCACAATTAGATAATGCATATTATTATTTCTACTTTTCTATTAACACCATATTAACCAGAAATTGTATTTTTATTGAAGTTTACTAAACAGTGAGAATTTCTATGCAGTAGATGCCCAGGTGGTACTTGTAACAATAAATGTAAAAACTTAATTCTTGTAATTTATTAGTTTCATTTTAAAATTGGTTACATTGCTGTTAAACTAATTTTTGTTGCAGTGTGGCTCATTTCTTTTTACTGGCCTACAAAATGAGAAACATCATAAACAACACATACAACATATATTTGATTATGTTTTTGCTGGAAATCATAAAATTTAAAAAAATAAAATAAAAAAAAAAACAATTGAGTGCTCTTAGCATTCATATATGTAGAGTTAAAAAGAAGAATGAAATGGGTTTATTTTGTCCCAAAACAAGAAGGCCGAAAGGGAAGGTACAGAGCAACACAAATGTCCAAAAGTTCTCTGCTTTAGCTCTGCTTTAGAACTACAACAAATGCAACTAGAATAAAATGTCATTATTTTCACTGAAAAAGCTTTTATTTAGAATTACCTATGAATCGGGCTCCACTCTCCATCTGAACGAGTGTAGAGCCCAGCCTGTTTAAAGGAACAGATGCCTGAAGCCACTGTTGTTTCGTCTTGTAAGGCGTCCTTTGATAAAGACCTGCAACAAAAACACAATATCTGAGCTTGTGTTTCAATCTACTTGCATGACAGCATGTCCTGTAGCCAATCAAGGTTAGCATGTTTACATCTATCAGTTACGAAAACATGCATTTGTCCTTTTTCTTCATAAAATACTGTGCATTTGAAAGTATATTGAATTAACTTTAACAGCTGAGCTGATTCACATCACACTGAATCATGTATATTAGATAGAAGTCAGTTGGTTCATCTCTCCATCTTCGTACAGTCATAATTGATCTCATTCCCTCTCATATTTGCCTTGCCACATCTCTTCTTTTTCACCCTTTCTTTTTTTTACCTGCTGCTGTCCTTTTCAGTCTCTTCATCAGAACTGATGTCTATTGAAAACATGTCTTCATCTGCTGAGTAGTCTCCACTCTCCTCCCTCCTTGTGCTGTCTGCCCGACTCTTCCTCCTTCTTTTCCTCCTCTTCTTTGTTATTGTGCCACTGCTCTCGCCATTGCTCCCTAAGGAGCCCAGGGTCTGTACAGAAGGCCCTGAGGTCTTCCCCATCAGCTGGGAGCTCATTGAAAAGGCAGCATCCGACAAGATGGGAGAAGTAGCCAAGTAGGAGGGAACCACTTCCTGTTAAGATGGCAAACACAAGCAAGATGATAAGTTACCTCACTAGCACAGTTACCTGAAGACATATACATAAAGGTCTTTAAACATCACACAGTTCAAACTAAAGGTCAATGAAGGCCATTCTGACTCCTTAAAACAGCTAAAGGTAAAATATCTCAAAAAACATTTGAAGTCGATATTTCACACTGGTTTATGGCGAGTTTCTTTATATTTTTGCACTTTTGCATTTTGGTAAATGCTTCCTGATGAAGTTCAAAAATCTGCATGAAATGAATGCAGAGGAAAGACAGTTTGGGCTCCGTTTGACTGTATTTGCATATTTAACGTTGAGCGCAAATGGGCCTTTAAAATGTTTAACAAAACTAAACACTTTGTCTGAAAGTTCAATTTTTTTTTCAAGCTTATTTTATGCTGCGCTACAAAAACACAAGCAACAGGAATATGTTGCACAGTTTGAGCCTGTAACAGTTTCAAGGAGAAGCTGTCTTTTTTTTCCCCAAACCTATGGAAAAAAAGGAAAGAAAAACATGTTTAGCCACATGATTTGTGGTCTGGCAGGATTGCCTCCCGTTTTTGCTCTGTGGTGCCAAGAAAGTTGGTTGAGAAGCAGTAGACTCCTCCTATCCTCTTTGCCCCATTAAGTCTGGGAATCTGACACCAGTCTGGAGAACATACGGCACCCACTTCCTTTGTCTGAGCCAGACACTATTCAGCTTTTTTATTATTTTTGGCAGACCACATTTCTATCAGGTTTAAATAGTAAGTACCTAAGGTGCATTAACTTGTTCGCAAAGGAAAACCTTGACTCAAAGGTAATGGCAGCAGCTTCCCAAAACAAAGGGTTAGATACAATTTTTTTTTAAATAAAAAAAACTGAGCTCAAGTTCTAACTGAGTCTCTTTTTTTATTTCTGTGACATATTTTCTAACAGCGAAGTTAAAGGTGTGAAGTTCTTACAGGTTCGTAGGTATAATTTCACTGTGAGACATACAGTTGCAACAGCATGAAATGCAGGTATAAATGGCTCCAATAATAAATGCTTTATAAGTTTCTCTCTGGTAAATAGAGAAAGGCTGCTATAAAAAAAGGAAACCAAAACAAATCTAGGATGTGCTGCACACCACCTGACTCTGCCAGATTTTCTGTGATAAAATGCAAGAAGAAAAAGTGTTTAAAGCTCTGTGGTGAAATAATTTTGAGATGGCAAATAATCATCCAACTCTTTTTATCCTTACCAGCTGATATGGTATGACCAAAAAACCCATTATTACCTGATCATTGTTTGTTTGTTGCACAAAGAATGCCTCTCCATTCTCGCCCAGCTTCATGTGCAGATCCACTGGTTCTCCATTAATTTCTATGTCAACCTAAAGAGGAGAAAATATTTTTAAAAATCACAAACTAAACATTCTTTACCGTGACAAAATCCAAAATTTTGTTTCATTTGAGCCTCCATACCACTTTCTCTCGGGACCGGAGGACACCCATTTTGCCAAAGCGAACATGGAAGGGCGAGCAATGCAGTGAGCCATCAGGGTGTCTCACAACGATGACGTCGATGCAGCCAGAAAGCGTCGCAGGGTTGAGTCCTCGGTACAGCTCTTTGACCTGGACGAACACCTGACCTGCGAGCTGGCCCACGTAGTTCATGGTTTGACGGGTCTGTAAAAATGGACATTGAAAATGGGAAAATGAAAGAGGAGAAAAGAATTGATTTAGGACTTGTTCCTTGACTAATAACAAACAAACCAACAAAAATGAGAATGGAAAACTGTGACGGGTTTATTTTTTATTTTTGAAAAATAATAATCTGAAATATTTGGCACTCCTGAGGCATGACTTAGCAGAAACACCATGTGCTGTAGTTATGGCAGCTTGTCTGCTGGGTTTTTTTTCCACCATGGTAACAGTCCCGCTGTAAAGTGCCCTCTGCCCCACTTTATGGTTTTTGCAGCGTCAAACTTATCTTGTTGCATGGCACACGGGTGGCCTAATTTAATAACTATTTTAGGGTATTAGAGTTAAGCAGGCTGAATTACAAGGCTTTTCATACTTTTCAAATATCTCATTAGAAACCTTTTCTTCTTACTTTCACAATTATGCACAACTTTAATTTGGTCTATCATATAAAATCCCAATAAATTCCATTCAAGTTAGTGGCTGCAACATAACATTTGACAAATTTGACTGGTATGAATACTTTTGCAAGTCGCCATATGTTGTGCTACTTATTTGCACTTCACATTCCCACCCATCTCACTCCTTCTACCGTGTGGAAATTATATATAACTGTTTTCCAGTCAGTAACCCCAGACGCCAGAGCTCAAACAACAGGCCAACTTAAGCCTGCCACCACTTCTCAAGTGATCATTTGATCATAACTGTTCAAGTCTTAAATTAGCTGAGCTCAACTTGCAGCGTCATGACATTGAGAACACCAGAAAGACACAGTTACATAATGAGCCTTTAAAATTTCAAAAACAGCATCTCTGCCACTGCTGACGTCTGCATTATCTCCCTGGAACACAATTTTGCATTCAAGTGAGCTCCTTCCTAAAGCATTATGCAAATAATGGACTATCTTGAACAGGCTTGACTGTAGCATGCAGGCTGATTTTATGACTTGAGGCATTTTAAATTCCAGGTGAGGTGTAAAAAGACAGGAAATGTAATTGAAGTATGTCAAAGTTGGATATAAACACACAAGGTGGATCTGACCTTGATTTATTTGGCAGATGTCCCCATCCTATGAAAGACTGATATGTGCCTCATCTCTTTTTTATGATCAGGACACCTCTTGAATAACAAGAACCCTGAGTTTCAAGCACAAGGTCAGACTGAGAATCTGTACCGTCACCTGAAACATTTATTGTAAATAACACCCCTCCTGCATCTAAGCTGATACTAGAAGGGCTGATACACACTGCTGAACAGATGAGTCTAAAAATAGACTGTCTGCTGTGAGGGATTTTTTTTTTAAAAGAGGAAGAGTGGCGTAAAACGCACTTGACAGCTTTTGGTTTCACAAGTATGTTTAAGAACAAAAAAAGTCACGCTCAAACAGTGACTTTAATAGAGCTATGCTCACGAGATTTATGAGGTTAATAGTCACAACCTGCAAATGGAATGCGAAGGTATTATGCACAGTCTTTTGTTGTCAGCCAAGTCTCATATTACACCACAGACAGACGTAATCCTCTGAAAATTAAACTTATCGTATTCATTTATTGTCGAGGTGAACTTGCTCAGTTTTTAAATGGAAATATTTAATAACCGAGGCAATAAATCATGACAAAATGGACCAATACATGTCAGTACACGAGCCTTTGGGCAAGCAGCCAATCAGCTTCTACAAAAACCATTACATTTTTTAAACAATTAAGTTCAGGGAAAATAGTTGAGACATACCCAGCGTGTGCGGAAATGACTATTATAAACCATAAGAACTATGTAAGGACAACAATATAACATGAGAACCCAAAGATGTAGTAAAAAATTTCCATTCATACATTTAAAGGAACAGACCTGGGGACGTATCCTATTTATAAAAGCACGCACATACCTGCTTGTAATGAATATGCCAGTCTTTAACGAGCACTTTCTCAAAGGGGAATGAAACAAAAAATGTTTAAAAGTTCCGCTTTCCCGACAGAGTGTTACATTGCCTTGTGTTTTCGTCAAAACAGCCGCAGTGGTAGACTCTTTAGGTGAAAGCGAATCACATTTCTTCAACTATTTAACGTAACCTAGTAGATGATAACGTTACATGCAGCGAAACCGACCATCTTGTTGGCCAATCAGCTTCGAGCTGGCCAGTTTGCTCTTATGGCAAACCATTTGTATAAATAGTGCATGTCCTTGTTAGTAATTTTTACTCCCATTATTTCCTACCCTCCTAACTAGGTTTTTATTACTACTTTGAATGGTCTAGTGAGGCCAAAGGTTCTACTAACTATTTGAGATTTAAAAAAATCTGTTATCCAATTTGTTGCCCATCATTGCCAGAACCTAAATTGGTTCCCAATAAGATTTTTGCAAAAACTGGCTATTAAGTTAACAGAAAGTCTAAACAGAAAGTCTATTATGAACATAGGGACTTATGGGTTGTGAGAAAAATACCTAGTGGAGTTGTTGCAAACCAGTGGGTAACAATAAGGTTCTCAAACTTTGCATTGCATTACGTTTCTAATTGTTTGATTCAAATCTGTTTTATGCCAGTCAAGTTTTACGAAACATGATCAAGCAAAATTACTTCCTGCTGGTAGATATAATTTTTTTCGAGTCACAAAGTCACATTTTGCCAAAAAGGAGCAAAACATTGAAGATTATGGTGAGTGTGCAGTCAAAATTGATGCAAAATGTCCTTTTGGTGGGTATGGCATGACCGATCCAAAACAAGAACATCAAATATGTACACAAACGGCTTGCCATAATACCTTTTCTGCGGCCACGGAAACGAGTAGTGTACCTCGAAGCAAGTCGCGTCACTTTCTCAGAGCTTTTTCGGGTCGTATGAACAATTCTACAAGAGAACGAGCGATTTCTATAAACGTTTAAATAACTACTGCTTTATCAAACTACAAATTGTTGTTTTATACGTGATAAAGAACCACGTCCACGTGGCTTAAGTGAAACATTTTGACCACTCTTTTTCAGGAGACCGTACAGACATTTAAAGAACACGGTTAACTGAGTAGTTTTGCAGCGACGGCGGGGGGTAGTTGGGAGCTACGTCAGCGGTTACGGTCGCTCAGTGAGCGTGACGCAGTGAGGTGATCTTCCTGGCCAATCACAGCCCTGCCTCGCAGCACAGCCGATGTTGGCTGTTGTAGAAAGAGACCCATAGGAGAGACTGTGTTGAAAGGATGTGGCTGACTGGTGGTCTCTGCTTCATGTTGCTCAACATTGACAAGATATTTTTATAATAACCAATCCTTCGAATGTGGCACAAAATTTCCCTTTCTTACATAGCACACAAAATATGTTCACTTTGTTAAGAATCCCTCTTTTAGGATTTGCCTACTAACTTTACACGTGTAAGTTTTTGCCAGTTCTTCTCTCTTCTTGTCTCTCTAATCAGTTATATTACCTTTGATTAAATTTGAATAGTTTAGAAGATGACAATTTTCCAGTCTTGTCACATTCTCATCTGAATATAGACTTGGACTTTGACTGGACCATTCAAACATGAACGTATTGTGATAATATTCCCCAATTGATAATATTTCTCATGTGTGTCCGTGCGGCTCTAGGGACACACATGAGATTAATTAGGCCGTCCACACTGCACAATGGCTAATAATTTGGGTCAAAGATGCAGTTTAAATATCTTTTATAAATCAGTCACGATCAGCAATGTTTGACCTTTTTTTTTTCTCAGCGAAAACCAAAAAAAAAAAACTGTTGTAAGTGATCTACATTTGTTTATGGCCTTGGGACTAAATCATTCACCCATTCAAATACACTGATGATGGTGGTAAGCTACCAGTTCCTCTGACCACCGTCAGTAGGTGTGAAGCTACATGGATTGTAACAGTTTTTCATCAAAAGGGGCATCAGAAATTTTACTAAAAATTTATATTTCTTAATCTTTTCTTAAAATGGGATTTTACAGCCACTAAATGTCAGTGAACATGTTCATCTTTATGAAAAAGAAGCATTCTGCCAAAAGATTTAACCCCAAATATTTCTCTCAGCTGGATGGTTTACTTATACAAATATGGTCGACATCCCATCAGTCTTTCTGTCAGTTTCAGAGGGACCTCTAAGGATATATGAGCTTCATAGCTGTCTTTACTGACATGTTTCTAAGAACAAGTCCACTGAGAGTTGATGCAAACAACTCATGCTGGAAATTTCATGCTCAACATGTTTAATCACTTACATGAGGCCGTTTTAAAGAAAAGACAGTTTTGATGGCACATTTTTAAAAAATAAAACAAAACACAAACATTTATGTTAGTCTGCTTCATTATGCATACAGAAGTGTAACAGTGTTGTCACAAGAGTGAAAATACTGAATTATTAGAACTCTCTTTTGGCTTGTATCCCAACTAAATGTGAAATACTGTCAGCTGAAACTCTCAACGTGCCAGATTCCAAGGTTGTACAAGTATTTTCAGACTGTTTTTTTTTTTTTTTTACAAAGAAACCATTATAACAAGTACTTTGCTCAACCTTATTACATGGGTTCATTTCTAGTTTGCTCATCTCACATTTTTATTTTGATATGCTTTTAATCAAAGAAACACTAACACTCATTTTGATCAGAAACTCACAAAACTCGCAAAACCAGGCAGATTTTGCCTGAAAGCCCTCAAACACAACACATTGTATTAAAATCAATAAGCAAGGGTGGATTGTTTTAACAGATACAATGCTTTATGTTGTGACATATCTGACTAATATTAAAGCTGCTGACTGACTTATGCTGCTCTGGCCTAAGAGTCGCAGGGCTTGATAGAAACATTGATTCAGAAACTAAATTAAGCTCAAAGGAAAAATAAAAAAAGGACAACATAAGCAGGTTACAGAAAACACTATTTTGATGGCAACATTTTCAAAAATAATTTTGGAAATTTTAGCTGTAAAAGTCTCTTCAAAAAAGTTTTTTTTAATTTTATGTGCAAAGTGGGATTTTTGGACATTGGCATTGATGTTGTGATTACTTTTACTTTTTTTATTGTAGAGATGTAAAAAGTTATTACTTTTTTCATCCCTCATGCAAATTGTTAGGTTCACTGGATAAGATAAAACATTTTCATATATTGGAAAATAAGATACATATTTATATTATATTATAAATACAACATTAGGATTTGTGCGATGCACATGCATTATGAATGAAAGCAAATGGCTCAAAGAAGTTCCAAAGGGCCATCGGTTATTGTATTTAATTTAAAAGACATCGTGTTAAAACAAAAAAGTTTCCCTTAAAGCACACAAACTCACCGCATTTTATTGAATTTGCATAAACATAGCCAGAGTTAATTGCACCATAATATAACGGAACTTAAGAGGGTTGAATAAAAAGTGATTTTGAAAGAAAAATTTAGCCCGTAGACATTTCAAAATTTTTCAGTCTGAGCTAGAAGTTGTCATCTTGTGAGATAAATGTGTTGTTCTGATCACGGTATCGTGATGTTCTCATGAACAGGGTGAGAAGATCACGTGATCGCTGGAGCGTTTACCCTGTCCACCAAGCCAGTCTGGCAATCTGTTACCCCACCCTCTCCTGGCCTCTTGACACTCTTCCCAGATTTCACTTGTACCAGGTCGCTTTACAAGTGGGATTATCTAAACACACCCGGCATCTTGGACGGCACCTGTTATTGGGTGACTTCTATAACCGGTCTTCAGTATTTAACTCAGACCTAAATTTGCATTGGAACAGAATGCACTAGCTGGAAAGAACAAAGTGCTGTAATCCCTGTTGGTGTCACTCTCACACACGCTTGTAAATTGTAAAACACGTTACCCAGCTCCAGGTGGTGTCAGTAGAATATTGCTGAACGGCCTCATCGAGATCCTCTTCGTCCCCTGATATCATGTGTTAAATCTCAGAAACGGGAAGGCTGGAATGACCTCAAAGTGGATGTTTGTATTGTAGAAACTCCACAGGTCTTAGTTGCGTTCTTGAACATGCGTCTGTACTCTCCGAGCACGGCGAGTGTCTGACTGTCAAGTGCAAGTGAACCCTGTCTTACTAAATTTACCTGGGTCCCCCAGTTGGAAACCTGAGTCAGCCCTTGAGTGTGCATCTTCCATTGGAACCTCTGACTTCTTAGGCATTTGTTGGGATTGCTGGGATATTTTGACGAAATGTTATTCCTAGAGGTTTTACATGATTTCACACCAGTCGGACAGCTGACCTCCCCACCGAGGAGTTCAAATGCATGCCTGTCAGTTTTTTCAATAAGTTAATTTCCTTAATTACTTAGAAGAGAGGCTATAATATGTGTGACATTTATTGCCCTATGGAAGACCACAATATTGTCGTCAATCACATTCAGATAAGGCCACCTGTTACGTGAGCACATGGTACACTGTGACCAGTGTAAATAATATGACCCTGTTATCGCCCATGTGTTTTGTGTGCCAAGAGAGTTAACACCATACATAATACAGTGCATTGCCGAAGTATTCATTCTGCCTTAATTTTTAAATTATGTTTAAAGTTACACTCACAAACTTTAATATATTTCCTTGGGATTTTATATGACAGACCAACATTATACAGACCATAATTCTGAAGTTGAAGGTAAAGATCTATTTTAATTAGAAAACTATCTCAAGAGAGCATAAGGCATTTGTCTTCGGCCCCTTTTATACTGATATCATTAAATAAAACCCAGTGAAGCAAAAAATAAAAATAAAAAATAAAAAATAATAATAATAATAATAAAAGGAAAGGTAACTCTGGAGGAGCTGTGGAAATTAATATATCAGGTGGAAAAATATGCCAACAGAATATTAGTTATGTATTCCACATGTCTGGCTTTTATCGAAAATGACAAGAAAAATAGCTTTTGCATAAGAAAATCACAACTCCTGTTTGCAGTTTATGTTACACGTTTCAGCTTGGTTGATATCACATTTATATCCAATCCAACGACCAAATCCTGAAGCTTGATCTGAAAGTTTTATAACCAATAGACTGCTGGTTCGAACACGCACTTTGCAGTCATGCAGTTTTTCCCTGAGTCAAAGCGACTAAAAACCAATTAACCAAAAGTATAATTTTCCTTGCAGGTCACATTTATAACCTGATTTATGTCTATCATTTGAATTCATGAGAAAATGCACCGAAGTTTGTAGTTGTAACAGGGCAAATGTGTTAAAGGCTAAAGGTATAAAATAGCTTTAAAAGGTATAACGCTGTGGTGGGAATACTTGTGACTACAGCACACTCTGGTGTTTAATGTGGGTAAATACATTTTAGTACAAATTACAAATTGCCTTCACTTTTTCTCTGTTTTTTTATTTTTATTTTAATGTTTTTAGGGTATAGAATAATATAAACGTGCGCCAACATATATATAATCATATTTTCATATAGATGAAATTCGAATGTATAACTTTTTTTTGTTAAGCAAGTAACAATGAAATCTTTCTATGCCTTTGAATGTTCCATTTTCCCGAAGTACCTGAAGCCAGCACCGGGTGTTGTCGTTTATCCAGCTAACTGACTGTTAGCTTTTGTATCAATATGGAGTCTGGCTGTTTGTTTGTTGTTTCTGGCTAATAACCCGCTGGCATTTGGTGGCTTTAATGTTCCGTGCAGGTCACCTAAAAACCATCGGCAAAGCGGGAACTGGCTGGTAGGTGGTCTTTAAAAAAAATCACTGAGACGTAGGATAACTCATCGCTCACGTTCATTGAACTCGCGTGGATCAGCTGGTTGCAGAGCACACGGGCTAGCTACATCAACAGGCTAGCACGGAAGCTTTCCTGAATGTCGAATGGGGGTTTTAATTGTTTATCTTGACGGCGATTCTCACAGCAGAACAATCAGTTATGTATTCACGCTTATTGCTTGCCAGATGTGAAGCAGCTGTGTCTTCATTATGCGTTTATTGACGTGGACTGATCCAACTAACAAGAAAACGTTAGCTTACGAAGCTAAGCAGTAAAACTGCTGCTCTAAATTCATAGAAACACCGCCGTTTTCATATATTTCTAGGAGCTGTTACAACGTAAGTAATGTGCCTATTGTTTAAACCATCCCTCTTCCAGATAAAAAATGTAATTTATTTCTGTCTTGTCTGTGCTTGGCTATTTTGTTCGTCACTGTTAAATATTGCCAATAAAGGTATTGCCACTTTTGTTTGTTGTTTATGGGGTCCTATCCGAGAGGAAATGCATTTGTATCTCCCAAAGCAAATGCTTATCTTCACATGTAAAGCGTTTATGTTTGTAAAAGACAAACAAACGTGAATAATCATGTTCAACATTCTCCCTCCTGCCCAGGCACTTTCACCGGACAATGGACGAGCTGGTCCACGACCTGGTGTCAGCCCTGGAGGAGAGCTCAGAGCAAGCTGCCCGGGGTGGCTTCGGCGATGGCGGGGACCACGCGCTGGCAGTGGGCTGTCTGCTGAAGAGACAGGCTCGGAAACGGAGGGGCAGGAAACGACGCTCAGACAACCCCCATCCGCCCTGGGAGACGGGCCACCTCAGTGAGGGGTCAGAGTCCAGTGTGGAGGAGCATAAGGTGAGGCTGGGGGCGTGTCCTGGCTGCTGGAGAGGTTTTTCTAGTCAGGCAGCTTCCATGTGGATCTCACAGGTGTTTTTGTTTTTGTTTGTTTAGACAACAACTGATCGTGCAAGGTCATATTTTGTAGTATTAGTCAGTGAGAGACAGGCACTCTATAATATTTTTTCCAAAGAACCTGGTAAAACCAATCGAGATTCTCTTTCAGATAGCTAATTCAATCGTTGATCTGTATTTTTGTTCTTTATTCTTTGCGATCAGTTGAAAGATCCTGACATGAAACGCTTCTGATTTAACATGAATTGGATGTTTCAGTTTTCTTTTGTATTTGAAATAATAAATGTGTTTGTACACCCATACAAAAGTATCAGTACACTGTGACCATCCAGATATCTTTGGGTTTACAAGAAATGCCCTGAAAAACTTTTAATAAATGTTCTCTTGTTTATGCATCATAGTACCATAGTGGTACTATTGTAAATAATAAACCACGGCCCTTTGACAGTGCAGTCTGAGCTGTGTCCTCTGAAAGCATGCACAGCACCCAAATCTCTACTTAACTCATATGATGTGCATTTTTGCTTCAGTTTTTCAACTCGGATCTAGATGAAGTAAGGGTAGCTCTTGGATAAGCCTTGTACTCTGGTCACTGTATCGGCTGCTTCCAAAATCATCCTTTTCATCTTTAGACAGTGAACTGGATCTGTCCTTGCTGACATTCGAGCACCTTTCAACATTTCACAACTTACCAAGCGTGTCACATTTCCTTGTTGCCACCAGGACTACCGTGCCAGCTCAGGAGGTGTTTCCGCTGCCAACAACCACGCCCGTGACAACAGCGACTCTGATGACCAGCTTGGCCCCAAAAGACGACCGCCCCACGCTACCGACCTGGGACGAAGCAAGCGGCCAATTTGGCCCGACGACCTGGCCGTCCTGGGGTCAGCAGAGGGAACTCGCAGCCTTAGACGCCGGCGTAAGGTTAAACGTATGGCTGTGGACCCACCCGTAGAACCAGAACCTCACTCCTCCATCCTGCTCGGGCCCCCGCCGGTCCCCAAGGCCCGTGTCAGCAGCAGGCCGCACAGACTCTGTGGTAACGAGAGTAGGGGCGCCATGGAGCTTTGTGGAGGTGGCCTGCTGGGGTCTGTAGGAGAAAAGAACCGCGTGAAGAAGAGAAAACTGGCAATGCAAAGACTGGGGCTGGAAGCTGCAGACGAAGGGGTGGTTGTTGAGAGTGAAGACCCTCTGTCTTCACCAAAAGAGGGATCTAAAGAGAAGATGGAGCTGGACGAGCAAAAGGGCTCAGATGAGGACATGAGTGACAGGTGGTTAGTGTTTTGGCTTTCTTTTCACTATTTCAACTGATTTTCAAGTCCCCCACCTTTGTTTCTGTTATTGACGAGAGTTTAATTTTAGATCTGGGTTGTATTTTGACTAATTTGCATCCACTGTGTTTAAACTGTACATTTAATGACCTTTTGTTGTCTTTTACAGTGAGACCAGCAGCGTCAGTAACAGCAGTGATGGTGGCCTGTATACTAATGACGAGGGGAGGCAAGGTGTGTTTTTAGTCCTGTTCTTTTTCTTCTTTTAATCCGAATCTCTCCTTTAGAGGAACAACACGTAAATAAACTCTTATGTACGTTATAAGTATTTTCCTGCACTGGACAAGTAAAGAAAAAGCTAAAATAGATTTACTGCCAATCTTTATTCCATGAGTCTTTTAATCATTATATACATTCATCCTTCCAATCTGTAGTTTTTGTTGTTTGCATATTAAATCCCAACTACTGCAAAAATATCTGCCAGAAATTGATGGTGAAACTTTTTTTTTTTTATGTAGTTTAAAAATTCCCCCTCCCAAAAAAAAAAAAAAAAAAAGAACTAACAACTTTGGAAATGTAATTATGCAAAGCATTGGTTTATTATATTAACTGTGTGGGAAAACAAACAGGCATATTTTAGGAGGTCACAGTTTCTATCTTTGCTCCAGGTGATGATGAACAGAGTGATTGGTTCTATGAGGGAGAACCGGGATCCGGATCTGGGCCCGGCGGTGCATGTGGGATAGCAGGAGTGGTTCCCTGGTGGGAGAGGGAGGCGGCGTCGGAGGAGCTGGACCTCGCCGACCCGGTCTTCAGCAGCATTCTCACAGGATCCTTTCCTCTCCTGAGCCCCGCTGCACAGAGAGGTACATTATGAACTGCTAGATCTTAAAGATGCATGTCATTATGTTATTCTTGACCGATAGGTAGCGAAACAAAAACAAAGAAAAAGTGGAAAAATGTATTACTTATTCTGTAAAAAAAATCTTTTTTGTCGTCGCTCAATAGGAAGAAGATATATTTAAATTAGTTTTCCATTTATTTGAGCATCCAAGATGAATTTCTAATTTAGTTTAATCTTATTGGCCAAATGAAATTAGATCAAAAGTGAGTTGATCTATGAATAAACTTGCATTGATGTTGGGCAGGGTTCCAGGCCAGGTTGAGTCGTCTCCATGGAAACCAGCAGGGATCCGAGGTGGGGCTTCCGGGAAGCTCCAGTCAGGGCTTCAGCGAAAGGCTGAGCCAAGATCCACATGAGTGAGTTATCACCTACTACTAACTCTGATTTATTTATTTATTTGCTTCCTTGTTTTTTATTTTCTTTTGTCACCCTTTTGAAATGTTATGTTTGTAGAGGAATTTGGGTTGTCTTTTGTATTGGGAAATATGACCAAATTATTAATAACATCTCAACAAAAATATTTTGTCCTTTCCTTTTCTTTTGATTTATGTCCTTCCTTATAGTTTTTTTTCCCCCAGTCTCCAGGTTCCAAGCCTTCCTGCTGTAGAAATGCAATAAATTCATTCATTGCGTTCAAAATGTACATAAAATAATGTGAATTCTGAAACAAGAACAGTGAGTTTATCGTCCAGATGTTTTAACTGCACCATTTCTTCCTAAACAGGCCTTGGTTTAACGCAAGCTCAAGGAGGGACCATGGACAGGTGAGCTATGTTTCAAACTGGTCGAAATGCTACACCCACTGCTACAATAAAATCTAGATGTATTGCTGGAATCTTTCAGATTGCCTAAAACATGAAGTTTTGCCCTTTTTCTTTCCGTCTTTTACCTGCCACTTGCAGTTGCACTGGGATCCACGAACAGACAGAGGGCATCGGAGGAGCTGTTCCGTAAAAACAGCAAGCAGGTGGGAATAATTTAAAACATTTCATGTCCAGATAAATTAAAACTTTTTTTTTTCCTTTGTATGCTGTCAGAATTGAAACTTAAAGCCGTTCTTGTTTCACCTACCCGTTCTGCAGGCAGACCAGCGGACACCTCGGCTCTCTATGCACAGGCGACATCAAACGGAGGCGAAAAGCAGCTCCTCTTGGTACCGTTGTTCCCTCAGGTAACTGAAGGAAATACAGTCCTTCTACTATTTTATGCCCTGATGGACTTTTCCTTTCATGGATCCATATGTGTCTTATCTCACGTCTTCTTTGCTACATATATTGGGAGTTGGGCCATGAGACACATAGCAAATGTTGGTAATGACAAGGGAACAGGCTGTAACAAGATCACTTGGAGTCCCCAGAGTGAGAAGCTTTTACTCAGCCCTGCTTACAAACAGAGGATTAAAACAGTAAGTAGTTAGCCTCTGTGACTAAAGCAATGTTCCTAGAAAACAGAGAACAGCAAGACCATTATCCAAGGCGGAAGTCAGTCCTTACTTCTCCGGATGCAGTTGTTGCACGACAGGAAGTGTGGCTAAGTCAATTACCTAGTTACGTTTGCTGAAAGGCCGGACATACAAGCAAGACTGAATGCCTAATCTGTGAGATAACAGCAAGGGTTTTAACTTTTGAAGTAACCAGGATTACAAACTTTTCAGTGGACTTTAGGTGACCCGTCTGTTACTCGTACTATAAGGAAAATAGCAGTTGTAGCTCAGGTATCAGATACGTTTGTGTGTGGCTGACTCCTTATGCTCTGACTCCATCTGAACTTTACATTTTCTGAATCGTCTCAAAATCTTGAATGGATTTGGTATCATATTCTTCCTGGGGCTGCAGGGAGAATATGTCGTTAGAACATTTTTTAAAAAACTGTTTCTCCTTCTACTCAATTTTCTATTCATTTGCTTTGATTCAGTCTTCTGTGAGAAGTTAGATTCCTTAGCTACACCCTTTTTGGCTTATCCTTCTTATAACATGTTAATAACTTTATAATTATCACACTTTGGAAGGCTGTCAGCGATAATCAGCAAAATAAATGCTTAAATCACAACCGTTTGCAATGAATCTATATTGTCAGCATTTCAGTATTTTAATTGAATTAATAAAATGTATGTATTTGTGATATTATTCTGATTTATTGAGAGGCACTTGTTTAGCACCCTCCAATTTTTTGAGCCAGGCTAATTCTATGTCAAAAATACAAAACATTCATGACAGTAAAATCTTATGTTTGATCCACAGGAACCAACAATCTGTGTATTGATTTCTGGCACAAAAAATTAGTTTTTTTTTTTTTTTAAGGTTTTTTAAAAAAATGTGTAATCTTTATTTGTGTTACGAAAAGACTCTTTTATTTGCTGGGTTTTTTTTCCCATACAAATTTTGAATGTGCCTTTTTTTTTTGTTGCTAACTTTAAAACATTTTCTTCTCAGGTGTGGTTGGAGAAAACGCAGCTCCTATCCCTGACACAAACATGGGGAGCCGCATGTTGCAAAGCATGGGCTGGAGCCCGGGGATGGGACTCGGCCCAGAGGGGAGGGGTATCACCGAACCCATCCGGGCCACACAGAGACCCAAAGGGGCAGGTTTAGGTTTCAACTGATCTGTCGCTTCCTGGACTCTGAGACACAATACCGCAAAAAAAAAATAAAAATAAAAAAAATAACGCCAGATGAAATTCTCCTCAGGATGATTCTTAACCAAAGTCCTGCGAGCTGCAAAAATGAAACGGTTCTACTAAGAACGTCTGTGGTGACAAACTTTCCCCATATTGGGGAAACTTTTACAAAATCTGGGATGGAGACACGTGACAGTAATGGGTAGAAATGAGTTCTCCATGTTGGAGAACTGGACGGTGAAGCTTGATCACATGTTACCTCAGTGTTTAAGGGCAGACTGCTGAGTCTTTGAGCTCAATCTGAGTGTGAGCCACTAACAGTGCAACCCGTTAGTCAGCCAAACTGGTTGGAGCGTTGATCAGAAATGTTTTTTCTTTTTTTTCTTTTTTCTGAGATTGCACAAGAGTTTTTGAATCAAATGTTTGACTAGGCCATACCTCAACACACCTTTTTAAGTTGCTTTTTTTATCGTAATGAAGTTGGCATACTTTACATTAATGTGAGCAGATTTATCTGGATGTATGTAATAATCCATTTTATTGATTTAATTGAGGAATTTGTGTCATTAGAAAGTTTTTATTTCCCCACAAACAGGGAAAATAATAATAAAAAAATGATCTAAATCTGTTTTTGTGTCAATTAGTGGATTAGCATGTGCCCCCTTGATTAGAGTTTTTCAATTAATTATTTTAGATTTGCTATTTAGTCTTGCACATTTTAAAGGGTTTTGCTTAAAGTTAACATTTATTACTTACTACACATTTCACGTTATATTTTAAAGTCAAAAGAAACGTCATGTCTGTACTGGCCAGAGAAAGTATATGAAACACATTGTAAAGTCGTTTTACAGACTAAAACCTGTATGTTTGTGGAAAAATTAAAAAACCCAAACAAATCAGGAGGCTAACATAATGCTTCATTTTCTCCTTCTCAGTGTTTGAGATATCAGTGCACTGAATGCAGATAAAAAGGCAATTGAGGTTTACCATATCTACATGGCTGAGTGTAACGTAAATTTAGCCAGAATCGGCTCTCGTGTGGTCTATTTAAATTGGCCATACATATGGTATACCGAATTGTAATTTGTACCAAAACTGACCCAGTTCCGGTTGAAACACCAGCGGCAGTACCACCTGTCAGGTTAGAGGAGAAACTTGTCTGCCAAACTTAAGTTCTTCATTGGACAATGTTAAATTATGTCTGTATTGTATGACAGACGTATTTTCACAAATACTGCTATCTGGAAGTAAATGGGTTCAACTCATTGTTTGGCTCGTTCAGGTTTTTTTTTCTCTCAGCAGGAAATGTGGGACTAGTCTCCATCTAACCTAGATGGAGGGTGGGATGACAGCAGCACTATATAAAAGAAAACCCCCTTCAAAGTGCTCTGGAATTCACACAGGAAATTGAACCGTTTACCAATGTGACAGTGACTCAAAGCACACAACTAGACATTAAGGATTAATAACTCTAAGTGTTACGCTGCTAATGGCCGATTTCTAACATTTTTACCTACCCTAAAGGAACATTCAGGGGTAATTTCTGTTTGGCTCGTTTTGTTTGGTTCCCTGTCTAACAAGAACTTTTGTTATTTCTTATAATATGTAAAAATACGAAAACAAAACACCAACAATTACTCAACATCTGCAATACCTGATCCAGTTTATGGTGTCAAATGGTGAAAAGAATAACTTTTCACCTTGGTCTCAAATTTAAGATTTAACCCTTTTTTTAACTAGAAAATCCCTACACCCTTCCTCCTTTTTCATGAGATAATTAACCGTAAGCCCTCAGTATTTCCAGCTCTAATAAAACACACGCTGACTCAACATTGCCTAAAATACAATTCAAGGATCCTCTGTGTCCTTCTTTTCCTCCTCACATCTTTAGCATGGCTGCAACAGAAAACCCTCCTCTGACCGCATCCAGAGAGAAGCAGGAGCATTGTGTGTCCTCTGCCCGTCGGTCCACCCCACATTTAAAGAGGGGAGCATTCAGCTGGGTTCTCCCTCCTCCCCTCCCTCCCTTAGACACACTTTCTGTCTGACACGCTCACTCAGGACTCCCCTGTGAGCGAACCGGGCCAGGTGAACTCAGCACTGGATCTGAGAGGGATGCTGAGAGGAAGGAAAGAGGGAGAGGGGGGAAATCTGTGTGTGTGTGTTTATGAATTTGTGTGCACGCTGCTGCATCGCTGAGCTACAGAGACCGGAGGCGAGGAGAGCTGGAGTGTTTGTCCTTGAGACCGACTGACTGCAGCTGGAAAGCAGAGCCACTGAACGGCCGACCAGCCAGTGGATGAAACTGACAGTAAGTACCGAGCAGAAGATGTGAGATGAGCAAACCAGGAGGAGCAGATGTGGGGTTTATTGCAGTTGCAGCTAATGTACTGATGTCTTTTTTTTTTTTTTTTTTTTTTTTTTTTGCTCTTGTCTGCTTAGAAACAGTCCGGTGTGGTCTTTGAGCGGAAACGAGTGTTTGTGTGCGTGTGTGTGTGTGGGTAAATATCTACTTTGAACCCTGGTGAACTCTGCCTTTTTATCCCATCCACACTTCATTTAAAACCTTCATAGGTGACTTTGTGAGCACTTCAGCAAATTGTTCAGCTGTTAAACGCATCTGCAACAGCATTTGTCCAAGTGTGCTGTATCTAAACAAACAAACAAAAAAAAACTCACCAAATATTACTGTCCAGAACATTTTTTTTCTTCCCCGTCTGTTTCTATTGATAGATTGATTGTTATGCATATGTAATCGGAAGGCAATATGTGTAATTTTGCAAATGATTAACTTTTGATTGGTGTGCCTTTGGTGTGGAATTAGTAGGCCATCATGGACAGGCTAACTGGGTGAAAGGAAGACCAGAAGGTGGGGGTCCCTGAAAGAGCACTATGAAGAGGGGACAGGAGGAAGAGCCAGGGTGAAAAACTGAAACATCCTAGTGGCACACCATACAGAACCTAATGAATTTAACGACAGAGAAGGGGGGACAGAAAAGAAAAGAAAAGAAACACGGATTGGATAGATGGGGTTAAAGGAACAAGGGTGAAATAAATACAAATGACCAAAATGTACATTTATTTTGGTTATTTATTTAAAATAGTACATTATTTTATGTAGAAAGTGATTTAAGTATTTATTGTTTTTACATTTTAATGATTATGACTTGGAGCTAATAAAAAAATACAAAGAATAGGTTTGTTGAAAAAGCAAGGAATAGTAGATAAAAGGACAATATTTTTTTCATAGCATAGTGACTATTGTGATTTTGTTTGCTGGAAAACCATGAGAAAGACTGACAGCTTGAAAGTTGGAAAAGTTTAGTGGTGTACGATAAACATATTACTGGAAGGTTCAGTGGAAGGAAAAAATAAAGTTTACAAAAAGGATGGACGAGTAACAGGGACAGATAACTGCAGTCTGGGATTGATAAGACTGCGAAGAAAGGCCTTTTTAAGAGTTTGGGGAATACACATAATGAAACAATGTCATTATGGGCCCTTTTTTTCCCCAAGGAGGCTATTCAAATTGCTTAAAGTTTTTATCTAAAGAATCCCAGCAGAGAGCATCGAGTCATTGACTTCACTCATCCTGCAGGAGTATGCAGTGAGATACGATAGATTGCATTGTGTTGTTGACGTTACAGCAATTCTTCATACTCAACATGCATGTTGCGACAGTGGAGATGAAAAAAACCTTCAACAGGAAGAAACCTCCAGGAGAACCGAACGGCCATCTGCCACAACGAACAACTGAGGGTTTGAGAAGAGAGATCAGATAAAAAGAAACAGGAGAGCAGATGTAGGAGGACTTTCTAAGCTGATGAAACTTCAAAAGTTCATATCAGAAGAGGAAGAAGTTTCTTTTTCATAGATTTTGGTTCAAATATAACTAATTCTGTCTTTTCAGGGTTGGAAGGCAAAAAATTTAGATTCATCCGAGTTTCTGTGTCTTTGAGACGTGACTGTGATCTAACTGATGGGGGTCATCAGACACTTTGTGTCACTCTGTGTGTAATGAAACCGTTTTGAGTTCCACTTTTTCCAACTGATTTGTAGAAATTAATTTAGAATAATCTAATCTGTGTATAGATAGATATACTACCTTTTCTGGAGCAGGGCGATATACACCAAAAGATGAGCAGTGGAGCTGCTGACAGTCATCAAAAAGGTGGGCAGATGAAGAGGAAGCCAGGGCCTGAATGCATAGAAGTAGCCCTATTTTATATTATACTTGTTCAGCCATGACATGCTGACTCTGAGCCAGAGGGCTAAATTTGCCACCTGTGGAGATAAAAGTGATATGATGAGTTCGGGAGTGCGTACATTGTCTCTGTGTGAGTGTGGGTATGTGAAAGTGTCTGGAAGAGCTCCTGACATCAGCATTAAACATGTGTGCTGCTGACTCCCAGGTTTCTGTGTGTGTGCTGGACCCGCAGTGGTGGCTCCTCACCTGGGACAAGTCTGGGAACCAGGTGCAGGAGTGAAAAAGCAGCTCTGATAAGTAAGCAAGAAGCTGACACAATGGTACTATCATCTTATTGTGGTGAAAATCAATTGCGAGTACTTATACTTATAGGTTGTATTTTTTAAAATTAGCTACTTCTTTTTAGTCATACTTTATTTACACCAAACCCAGAAAAACATGCAACATACAGACTTGAGTAGCAGAAAGCTTGACAGAGGCACTTTCTTGCTCAGCAAGGAGATGTGGAAGTTGAACTTCAGCCCATTTTTCTGACTTTTACAACCTCTAACAGGTTTTCTTCCGGCATGTCCTCTACTTAGCTCTATTCAAATTCTCATCAACTCTGTACAATTTGCTTTACCCTGCTGGAGATTACTTACAGACTGTTTTCAGTGCAGGGAAATGACTGATTTTAAATTTTTTTGATACCTCATTAATTCCCTTTCCAAACTCATAAGAACATAGTCTTCATTCTTAAGGCTTCAGACAGCTCTTTACAACCTAACTGGGGTGCTTAATTGAACTTTAAAAGTTAGGAGCCCCAAGATTTATAGTAGGTGAACCTCCTTCTGAGCTCTGAGTAACAATGTTCTAATCTGATGTGTTGTTTTATCCACTGGGGGTAAAACAGGTAGAAATGTTAACATCAATGTAATTTTAAGAAATGCAATGCGTGCCATATGTTTTAATACCTGCATACAAAATTGTTGTGGTTATTATGACGATGAACCCCAATGTATCATTTATGGCACACAAAGCTTTGAGAAAACAAAATTGTGAAAAGCAACAATTTTAGAAAACATAGCTGTCTTTGAAAAATTTCTAATATTTAATAGCTGAAGATAAGTGAATAATGTGCAGACACACGCTGGTTTTACACCAGATTCCACTGAGAAGTTGACGGTCCTATTGACAATGAAATATGACTCTTCCACCATATGACTCTTCCACCATATGAAGAAAAAGGGCAGAAGAAGATGACCAACAGATGACCATTTAATCCAATTCTGCTTGTTGAGAATATGAAGGGTATTTGCTGCCGTAATCCATATTATGTTGTTAGGAGAAGCTTGGTTACATAGACTAATCACCCTGAGGGCCTCCAGACGGGCAACTGCCAGAGGCAATAAGTCCGGATCGCACGACAGAGCTGAGGGTTAAACTCTCAGCTCTGGTGAATCATCATCATTTATGATCAAGCAGCGCTTGTTTTGTCCCTTTAATAGAAAGAATTTCTCCTCTAGGGGGCAATCCAGTCAAGTTATTGCAGAACGAGCCTGAAGCTGAAAAAGGATTCATCAGTGTGCTTCCTGGTCTCAGATAGTCATTAAATGAGCTTAAATTTCTCCACATGAAATCCAGCCTGCCTGAAAGCCTTCCTGTGCGTATAAGGTTCCCTGCATTTCCTTTGCAGTGAGACTGTATGATGCACAGAGAAGTGAAAACCATTTGAGGACCATTGACCCACCGTGGAGAAGCAGCAGCGAGTCCCAGTAGATCTGAGTGACATTTCAGTGGTTTCGTTTCTTTAGGCTCCTCTCAGCGGGTTTCTAGGGTTTCTGCCATGGATGTATGTGTGAGCGAGGGAGCTCTAGATCCCTATGGTGTGTGCCGCAGATCAATGTGAAACCAATCTGGGTCCGAGTGCTCGTCTGTCAGCCGGTTTGTGGATCATTTCCCTCCGATCCATCTATTTAGAGCCACCAAATAGAACACCGTATAGATTCGAGATATTGTTTATTCTCACTGAATGACCCGTTTGTTTATTTATTTTTCCCTGACTGCCCAGGCACCTCAGGGCCTCTCCTAACTCAAATACTTTTTAAAACTTTTATAAAGCCTTATTTTCATTCACTGGCCTTTGAACCTATCCAAACTGATGTCTTGACAGTTCACTCTTTTTAAAAATGTTCTTCATATATACATAGTAGTGCAGTTGGTAGCACTGTTGCCTTGCAGTAAGAAGGTCCTGGGTTTGATTCCCAGCCGGGGGTCTTTCTGCAGAGTTTGCATGTTCTCCCTGTGCATACGTGGGTTCTCTCCGGGTACTCCAGCTTCCTACCACAGTCTGAAAAACATGACTGTTAGTTTACTTGGTCCCTCCAAATTCTCCCTAGAATTTGTCCTGTCTGTCTCTGTGTTGCCCTGCAACAGACTGGCGACCTGTCCAGGGGGCATCCCGCCTCTCACTAGGGACAAGGGTGTTAGAAAATGGATGGATGTGGATATATTTACTTCAACTTATTTTTACTTTTTGTATTTCTGTGCACTTCCAGGAAATATTCAAAATCATTTGTGTCGCGGTGGAACGGTGGTGTTCCATAATTTTTTCCACCATCCTGATAATTGATAGATGGCTAAGAGTCAGACATATAAAAGCAGATTATGCTCTTTAGTTTGGAGGATAATGCCAAAGTGTTTGGTGGAGCTGGACTTGCAGGGTGACTGTCCGGTTTGGGAAGCAAATGCGACAGCTGTCCCTGGAGGAGGATGAGAATCAGTGGCTGTGAGTTTAGGGATTGAGGAAAAAAGGGTGAAAACACACCCACACACACGCGCACATACAAACACACACACACAAACATTTCTCCTTTTTCTGCAGATGGCAATGTATGCATCTGGTATACGGGGTCAATAGCTGGCAGCTGGGTGCCCTGTTACAGACAGCTTCCCTCCGGAGCCAGAATTGAGCTTCTGTCTTCAGCTCAGCCTCGGTGTAAAAATATTGTTGATGTCTAGCAGCAGCCATCCTTGTTGAGTTTCATTTGTTGCATTTAGAGTGTGTCATTGCTGTTGTTGTTGTTTTTTTTTTTGTATTTCTTTTTTTTTTTTTTTGCTTCGCTTCACGTCATTCTTCCCCTGTGATTTATTTTGCTTCTTTTCTCTCTCTTTTTTTTTTTTGCCCGGGTTAGGTTCTTATTTCCTCAATATGTTTATACCTACTTTTGAGACTTTTCACAAACAGATTCATTATTGACCTACAGAACAACATGTAATACTTAACTTTTATTTGTTTAGTTGTGTTTTGTTACAAATAATTAATTAATCAAGACATAATCCACCCTTGCCTAAATAAGCTTCCACATCTACATGTATCTGATAACACTGAATGCAGCATCCTTTTATATTTTACTTATTTTTGTTATTCTTTTAATCAAATTCCTTCTTTGTTTGTATATGTTCCGTGTGGCTGCAGCAAAGCATTTGAGCTAATGAAAGAGGTTTGTGAAAGAGGATCAGAGCACACTAAGTTGTCCAAATTTCATTAAAACTGGACATTGACTTTGAGGAACCATTTGAATCCACTTTTTGTAAAAAGCCTACAGTTTGATTAATACACTGTGTTCTTATCAAGTTTCCTGGAGAAGCACTGCATCACTGCTACTTTCTCTTGAAATGATTCCCAGGTACACAGACTTATAATGATCCCTATCCTACCAGTTAACCCAGCAACTAATCAGATCAGGGATATAAATAGGCTTTGTATTATTCTAACAAAAAAACGTCCTTATTACTTTGCTTCTGTTTCATCTTCTGCATCGGTGTCCAACACAACTAAGCGGGGGTCACTGGAATCAAAACATGTATAGTGGAACCCCTTACAGATATTTAACTTGTATTTATATCACATTGCTTGCATGCAAAAATAGTTATTTTGTCTCATGTATTTATAAAAATGTCAGTGGGGAATTGAAAGCGTAGTCAGATGAGTTCTTTCTCTTACATGAATTAGTTCATGGCTAGTAATCCCTGCTGTTATACGTGAAACTGAATTATTTTGTCAAAACAATGAAATCAGAAGTTGGTAATATAATATAATTAATCTGTTGTAAGTTTCAGTCTGTGAGTTTATTTCCACTGCATAACTGTGTGGAAGTAAACTTGACTGTCGATGGCAAGAGCCTCTGAGAAGATCAGAGCCACTTCATTTTAATGTCAGCATTAAAATTTCAGATATGGTTTACAGAAGAGGATTTCTCTGGAGATGATTTTTATGTGATGCAATTACTGTAGTAGACTTTATCATCACTCTCTAATTATGTCAGTCTTGTTGTAGTTTATGGCTCCAATAATAAAAAAAAAAGCTCAGTGTGAAATGCCCCTCTCTTTTGTTTTCCATGCCTTTGTGTTTAGGCACATATGATTCTTTATGATTTTTATTATTCCCTGATCTTTTTCCTATTGGGTCACGTTAAAACCACAAATCTCTACCTATGTATCTTCTGTGACAGACCAACACAAAGCAGTTCATAACTGTAAATGGGAAGGAAAAATATTTTATTTTCTTAGTTAGCTTGCTTTCAAGGCTTGAAAAAAATTCTGCCAGCGTAAGTTCCATCTAATCCCTTCAAAGTTGGTACACACACACACCATTACAGCCGTATCAGCAGCAAAAATTGGTTATATAAATTATATAACTGCTCTTGTTGGTCTGTCACATAAAATCCTAGCAAAATATACAGAATGTTCTGGTTGCATCGTGAAATAATATACAAAAAAATGCCAAAAGAACTTTGTGGGAACGCATTTGTAATGAACTACATTCACATTTGATTCCCAGTATGTACATGCATGTAGCTGTTATTGTGACTTTTCTGGTTGGTTGATGTTGTTGTTTCATGAGGTGCATAATGAGATAAAGTTCACTGCACGCAGTCCGGCCTTCATCTCAGCAAAAGATTAGCACAGGTCATTTCAGCCCCGCGAAGTAAGATCAGGAAACACGGCATCATGTTGGTCAGTAAAGAAAAGAAACGGGCTGATATTGCCAGGAAAAGCACTCTGCTGCTCACAACTGTGACTGAAAGTTTACAAAATTCTAGAAAATTCTGCAGAAATGCATCAAAAATGATAAAATGACTAAGATGTTTACAGAAGTTCTCAGAAAGAAATTTCTAGAAATAGGTTAACGTTTACAAAACAAAGTTGAGACATATTCATAGAGCAAACTCAGTAGAAATCCTTCATTATTCTCCTAAATAGACAAATGTCAACAAATTAATAGATGTGACATGGTGTTTCATAAAGTTTACAAGCTTGGCAGCAAAATAAACAAAAAATAATCATTTAAAATGAAAATTAGACAGCAGGTGTTTTCTGTGTAAATAAACACTTTTCTGTGAATGGACTGGAATGCTACAGTAAACAGTGATAGCCTTAATATCTTTTTTTCTGACGATAGTATCTTATTTTACAATTTCTTATTGTGAATAGCGCTGTAAAAATGCTGCATTATGGTGCACCTGCTGACCTGGACTCTGCCAACTCTCTGCCTCCCATTTTGTTTGCACGTGTGCTTTGTGAGTGAAAGGAGAAAGGCATCATGTTAGGCACTGAGCCATAGCTGATTATCTCAGATAACAGCGCTGTAGCAGGTAAGTCAGTTTAGGCTTAAGTAGAATTTACGTTAATGTGGTTTGGAATGTGGATGTCCATATGTTTGTTTATGTGCTGTCACTGTGGATAGCAACTAACTTTACATTACATTTGGGAAATAGTCTGCGTGAGAATGTTATAAAGTTTATTTTGAGATTTTGTGTAATGATGCCATAATATTCAAGACATATTCCATGGCATTTTGCTGTCTGTTCAAGTTTAAAATACATGAACACGTGTGAATTAATGAAGAAATAAGTAAAACAGATTTAAAGAAAGAAATCTATATAGTCAAAAGTTGCAACATTGTGACAACATTATTCACTGAACACTGAGATTTATCCACACCATAGCGGTCATAGAAGAAGGTAATGATAGCTCCAGCTCAAATGTGAGTTCATCAGATTAAAATTAAGTGAAATTCAAAAACACTTAATTAATCTAAAAAGGTATATTATGTATATATTATGTGACTCATAACATGCAGGTGTCTCCAAAGAGTTGATATAGGCGCAGAGTTGATATAGGTGCAGAGGTACATTCAAACTGCCATCGAAACTCAGGGTTGCTTGGCAGTCTCTGATTTCCCGAGTCTGAATCGCAACTTCAGGGGTAATTATTGTAGTTTTTCTGCCTGGGAATTCTGAAAGTCTAACTTTGGAGGACAAAGAGAATACAGCAAAATACATTTTGGTGCAGATTCCACACCTACCCAGGATCATATCGTAAGCACTTAAACGCCATCTAGTGGTCAATTGTACTTAATTAAGCCAAATTTAACTAATTGACATGCTAAACACCTAGATGTGTGTCTTTTGTATGTGCTGTATTTAAATCAGAATTTTGTTATTTAATTCAAAATCTCTCTGAGGGCAGACACACAAATAATTAATCTTCTATAGTAAAGAATTGCTAAGCTAACTTTTATAAAGTGGCACAATGTGACTGGGAAGTACATAATACTGCCCTCTTAAAACATATAATTGATAAACTGTGAAAATATCAATTGTGAATTGTGTGTATAACTATTTTCAGCTATGCAATTGATGGAAAATCTTCCAATTAAAATAAATTAGAGAACTGGATTTATTTGTGCGACTGATAAATTGTAATCTGCGATCCCACGCTGACAGCTTAAACCTGTTAAATAGGCACAGCAAGTTACTCACATCCACCTGCCCAAGTGGCTGTGAGCGCAGCGGATTGGCTGAGAGGGCAGCCAATCAGCTCGCGCGGTGGAGTGGCCGCTTTGGTCACAGGCAGCTAGCAGTTTTCAGTCACAACTGTCCGTCCAGACTACAAAGGCGGTGGTGGAGCAGCTTTAGTGAGAAGTGAGAGTGACAGGAAGACAGGCGGACCATGAGCGGAGCTGAGAGGGAGACACGGCAGAGGAGAGGGCAGTAGATGGAGGCAGAAAGTTCAGAAGCAGGAAAACTGTAATTTAGAAACAGGTTGAAGGGCAGGTGTAACTCAGGCTGTGAAAAGGTGCTAATACAGAGAGAAAGAAAACAAAGCATTTCTAATTTATTGTTTTATTCGGGGTATGGTAGCAGAGCGCACATGGATTTAGTCGACCTGTACCTTCCCGAGTGTTTCAGCTACCACTCTGACACAGAGTAAGTACATTTTTTACTATACTTTTATACTATTGAGCTGTAAAGTCTCGGGTTGGTCAAGTGAATATTAATATATTTTAATTAATTTAAAATACTTTTCTTCTTTTTTTTTTTTTTAAATTACCTGTTTATCAGGTGACGTATGTCTCTTGTATGAGGTAATTAATTCATAATACATCTCTGGCAATTTATTTTGTAGTGATTAAGAGTATTTGCGATAAATCCAGTTACACCGTAATCATATTTAGCTTTTTCACACTTGCTTAATTTTATTAGCTATGAAGTAATATTTCTTAATTAGAAAGTATCTTTAAAATGACCTGTAGTTAACTAAAGATGTACTGCCAAAAATATATTTGGAATGGCATAATATGACATTTTCTAGTCTGAATATTGCTCTAATAGATATGAATACAAGTATTTGCTATCCATGTTGGCAAAAATTTGGCATAATGCCTTCAGTATGATCCTTAGTATGGAATATGCATCAACAGGTATTACTCGGATGAAAACTGCCTTGTCTGCAGAGATGGACCAAGGTATAGGCAAACAAAAAAATTGCATAGGGTGCCCACTCTAGCAGGTTTAGCTCAAGAATGGTAGAATAGTCACTTAAAGTCAACTTTACAAATATAGGAGTAGTAAATTTGCATCAACTATACAAAGAGCACACTTTTGTGCATTAGTTAGAAATGCATTAGTTAAGTTGTCAAAGATTGAAGTTGGTCAATTTCCTCTTGATTGGCTCTGATCACTGTGCTGCACGTTCTTGAGCTTAGTAGCAATCCGATAAAATTGCATGTTTTCTACTAAAGACATGATAATGATTGGAAAGTATCCAGAGCCAGACCAAGGCATGTGCAAACTAAGCAGCTGCCCATCTCAGCAGATACACAATTGTCACCAAAGAGAAGTTTACAAATGTAGGAGTAACAGAAAATGTGCAATGCTGTTGATAATAGAAACTCAACAAACACCCAGAGATCGAGGTTCTGTCAGTTTTTCCTAATCACCTTCAATCAGTCTTGATGTGTAAATGGTGATAATCTTGTAATAGATTAATTTTATTTGAAATTCAAAGCTACTTCTTCTGACAAAGCATCTGCCTTTCATTTTTATCTCTTATGTGTCAAAATCCTTATGTTAAAAAAAACAGTCAGTCAAAGTCAGAATCCATTCATTCGTCCATTATCTACCGCTTATCCAAACCAGTTTTAGTTACAGTTTTAGTTGGATGTGACCATTCTCTGCTTAGGCAGTGTTTTCTGAACTCTAAACAACAAAATGTTTTTTTTAACAAAACAAACAAAAACATATTTAAATATTTTCATGAACTTTTTAAAACATGTTTTGTTGCTTTGTAATTGTATTATTAGTAACGCAAATAAAGTCATTCAGCAAGGTGATACGCTTTTTTTGTAATTTATTTATTTTTTAACAACTATAAACCATAATATTCATAAAAAGAGGTACATATGGCATGTGAGATTATTGTAAAGGGACAATTAGTTGAGCTGGAATGAGCAAAACTGAATATGATTAGGAGACCTAATCATATTCAGATTTGAGCCTCATACAACCTGATTTTCTATTTGGTGTATAAAATGTTATTTTAAAAAACAGTGTTTAAGCTAATTAACTACATATTAAAGCTCTAATAAGGTTAGGAAAGTTATACAAATAGCAGCAGAAGAATATTTCCTTAATTTATTTGAACTGTTTTCTGTAATTTAAAGAAAGATTTTCCCATTTTAGTCTCTCTCATAATGCTGCTACCACTATCCTGAACATTTCGGTCACTAAAATCTGTATCAAGTGTGAATTAAATAGAAACTGCCAAAATACATATTATATTGACATTTGACATGTAAAAGCGCTTGTGATTACAAACACTTGCATTTCAATTGAGATTTCATGCATTATGCAGTTTAAGCTAAATTTTATTGACGGTTGCTTCTAAAACATAATCAACTCAACGTTGATTATGTTTTGTGTTCAGTCCACAACTGAACACAAGTTGTGGACTTGTTTTTTTTTTCCAGCGGAATATTTTACCACAAAAATGAAGTTCAGAAAAAGCTGTTCAAAGCAGGTGTTAAATTACTCACCACAGAATTGCTTTCTGATTGTCCATATTTTCTGTAATCATTTGAAAAGAAGAGCAAGGGAAAAAAAAGCCAAATCTATTATCATCACTGTTCAGCTTTTATCAGTTGTGGCATAATCGCTCAGCAGATTTCAGCAGCAAGCGTTTCACGATTGAAATTAACCTTCCGCCGGCAGCGGAGAAGAAAAGACAATTAGAAGATAGACAGAGGGAGACGGGAAGACATGTGGACGCACAGGTTGTCTGATTGCATGTGACACAAGCAATCAGATAAAGGAACCGGAAGGAGGGCAATGACAGCTGCAGATCACCCCCCCTGTCCTCCTGCGTCCATCTCTCTCCAGAACCCGCGGGTCTGAGGATCCAGCCTCAAGTGCTTCATCTCGTGGATTCATCCAAAGCCTGCATAAGGCTCTTAGTTGGCTGAGGGTGTCGCTGATCCCCGCTCATCTCTCGATCATTAGTAGAAAAAAAAAGAAAAGCGCTACTGAGACCCCGGTGACCTAAATCACCTCTCTGCGGCTGTGTAAGATTGAGCTGAACGGATAGGCGACACACCCTGGGATATAGCTGGATTTGGCTTTTTTTATTATTTCTTGCTTTTGGCAATCTTCTCTTAATTTATCTCGGTAACTTAACTCTTCTTTTATCGCTTTCTTCCCTCCAACTTCTTTTTTCTTCTGCAGTGGGCCATTGTCTGTATTATGGCTCTGCTTAGCCAGAAAGTGTTGCCCTCTCTTTTTTTTTTTTTCTCAACTCCCCCATCCCTCCCAGGTTAATGAGCCACAGGACTCTCCCTCTCTTTCTGTCCAGCTTTTTCCCACTCCCTCTTCCTGCCTGCATCTCTTTTCATTTCACGCTGCATTTTATCCTTTGTTCCCAAGGTGCAGTTAGTGTTGTTTTAGATCCCTGGGCACAAAAGCGATAACTCAGAATGGCCATTGAGACACATACCGATTTATTCGGTTTGAACTGGGCTGTTGAAGCTGCGATGTTGATGGGCTATGTGGTGTTGTAAATTAGCAATGTACCAAAGTGATCATGCATTTCATTATGAAAGCAAAGCATTGACTCAAAGCACTGGGATGCATTCCAACAAGAGAGCTAAAAGTATGCATCTGTCAGGCTTTGCAAAGCAGCATGAACACCTATGATGGACAGATGACAACAGATTCTCATCTCTGTGCTGTTTTTATGGTCTCTAAATGGGATTGGAAATGGTAAGGGAGGATTGATGGAGCAAATGGGATGAGAGTCTTGTAACTGGAAGCCTGGACACAAGTTACCAAGGCACAGTTTGATGAACAGTTGATCAAACCTTCCCAATAAAAAATATTTCTTACCTGGTGGGTTGCCCAAATTAAATTAATGAACCCTACCTACTCAGTAGTACTAGAGAAAGGTAAATGACAATAAAGTGGTGGAATGTATCACATTTTGTTCACCTTAACTACTTATGCTTAGTTCAAAGCAGGTACATTCTTTCTATGTTAGCATAAAACACAGTTAGTCCCAGTTTCACAGATAGTGGGATGTTTGTTAAGCAGCTGACTACAGTGTGGTTGTTTCAGCAGATAGCCTGACTAATCAACCAGCTTGCTGAGCTCATAAGAGTGGACGTCTAATACTCAAACTATTAAGAAATTTAGTTGATGTTTATTCTGTGTTCACACTCTGGTCTGCAGATCAAAGTATCAATAAACAAACATTACAGATTTAAATTATTTTAACTGTTGTGTCATTTTTGTGCACATGCTGCTAAAATGTTCTCTTTTTATCCTACTGTGAGCGTTTATGTGTCATAATTAGTACACAAACATATCTGACATATTCAGAAAAGCTCAGCTTCTTGGCTACTGGGATTTTTTGAAATATCCGCTCTTTGTTAAATAGCTACAGTGATTCCTCTTTTGTGGTTGTTCAGTTTTCCTCTCAATATTTGATTGTTCATCATTTTATCTTAAATAGATGTGTTTTTATTGTGCACCTTTATGCTTGCTTTTGTGGCTTCATAGAGGGGTCAGTAGCGCGTGGCCACGGTTTGCTCAGTGCATGGTTTAAAACAGCCAGCCTTTTTGCCTACCAAATAGCTTATGATGGGAAGACTCATTTACATGGCAGGAAACAGATCAACTTGGACATGCACCTCGCCATGCAGAAAGTGGAGACTGAGAAGTGTACATATTGTGTGTATGTGTGTTTATTCAAGACAAAAGCGAACCTGCAGTCTCTTTTTAGAGTTGGCCTGGCGACAAACAGTTGCGTGCAAGTATGTGTCAGGGTGTTTATGAAGACATGTGTGTGCACAGGGGCTGCAACGTGTGAAGCGATTGCAGGAATCTTCATGTGAAGAGAAGAGGGGAGATGGGCTAAGCTCCTTATTTTTACAGCTAGGCACAAATGTCTGATGCCACCATCGGAGTATGTGTGTGTTTTCAGGATGTGTGAGAGCAGAGCACATGTCTGCAGGCCCACTGTACACGTCAGCTGGTTTCCTCCTCAGCTTGGTGACAGAGAGTCTGTTGTGGTCACTTCTTTACTTATTTATAGGTTCGTGACACATGATTTAACATGCAGGTCATCTCTTACGATACAGATATTACGGTAGAAGTAATGGCATTTGTTGTATTTTGTGTGTGCGCTCTTTTTTATCATTTAGAAATTTAAATAGCAAATTCAGTCTCTGGAAGCTCTTATAGAGATTTTTATTTTGATTATTGTCTTTGGCTTGGAGTCCTTCAAACACTAATGAAATACTAAAAGAATAATTAGTATATTGAAATGTTTAATACCCTGCATTACACTAAAAGTAGTTAAAAAAAATAGAGACCCCAGAAACCTTTATTGATATTTTTTTATGTATCTTTTTTACAAAAAATAGTTAAAAAAATATGGGATATGACTTGGTATACAAAATTGCCTCGTATCATTAACATTAAAAGTTACTTAATGCTGTCATTAAGTAACTTTTCTAGCTAATTTGTCGGCATGATTAGCTTGTCAAAAGACCCATTCAACCCCAAACTTTAACTTACTCTCCGCTGTCTCGGGATGTTGCTTCAATATTTTCACATAATGTCCTCTTTTCATGATCTTTTGTAAAGTACACCGTTCTTCCAGCATCAAAACGCTCCCACAACATGATGCTGCCAGTATCTTATATCACAGTAAGTATGGTACTCTTGGGCTTGCAAACTTCCCCTGTTTTATTTCAAATATGTTACTTGGCCTTATGGCCAAGCACTTCAATGAACACAAGATATTTCTCAAAAAGCTAAGGTTGTTGTCAAATCGAATAAAAGTATCTGTTTATCTAAACAGAAGTACAACAAAGAGCATGCTGTCTCAATGGATTTTTAAACAAAAAAAGTAGAAAATTTTGTTTTTTATACTATCGATGAACATCAAAACAGTCCCAGATTTCTCTCGATTTGGCCTCCATCACTTTGATAAGAAAAAGCTATATTTTTCATAGACTTTTATTTGTTAACGACAATGACTATTACAACAAGCTCTTAACTTGTTTCATTTATGAGGTGTTTGACAGGTAAATCATCGTTGAGACAGGAACAAGTGTGCCATAACTCTCAATACAAATATTAAAACAAAAATAAATGAACAAACAAACAAAACAAAAAAAAACAGTGGCAGGAAACAGAGTAGATTATCCCTGGCTTTTCTATTTCCCTGAGTTTGCTTAAGTAATCACCTCCTTTAAAAACAAAGTAGTGTAATGCACTGCGGCTTTGCATATGTGGTCGATCCCAAACGGCTGGTTCAGACAACACAGGGAAGGGTGGTTTGATAGACCAATGAAACCATTTAGTTAGTGCAAACTTAACTAAGTGCTTTAAGCTATTAAAGCACTTAGGGTTGTTGACATAAAGAGGAAAAACCTCAGAAAAGACTCGCCTGGGAGGCATCGTAATTCAGAGCTAAATTTATTTGTATGTAATACTGTCTATCTATCTGTCTGTCTGACTGATTGAAAGTACCTTAAATGTTGTGTTTTCATAGCTGTAAGTGATTAAACCATCATAATTAATTTAAATAAAGACTTAAAGATCTAAGTCTTGTTAATTAATCTATGCAATACATTTCTGTTAATTGTTTGAGCTACTGAGATAAAAACTAATTATGTAGTCTTTTAATTTATTGGATGAGTCTGTACATATACAGCCCTGCGACAGACTGGCGACTTGTCCAGGGTGTACCCCGCTTCTCGCCCGGTACACAGCTGGAGATAGGCACCAGCAACTCCCGACCCCGTTAGGGAGAAGGGTGAACAGAAAATGGATGGATGGATGTACATATACATGCATAAGTCTGAGCCTATTTCTATATTGATCCACTCTGTTTGAATTTTCAAAAATCTTCAGTAAGTTCAAGCTTGTTAACCTTTCTTCAAAAAAGCCATTGAAATTGTTTTTTGCTGTAATTGTTTGGGCCCTGGAAACAGGATGGTACAAATATGCAATTGCAATCCAGGGTTAATATGACGTTCATGGCTATAAATGAAAGCTTCCACTGGCATGTTAAGAATGGTCTTGATTTGTTCTGTTCCCTGTCCAGGCATCCAGGCAGAATGTCAGTGAGGGGCTTGGACCCCACCTGTCCCACCTCAATAAAGCGGGAGCCCTCCAGCCCCAGCCCCAGCTCTCAGGGCGATGTCAGCCCAGCTCAGCCCAGTCCAGGTAGCTCCTCATCGGATACAAACTCCAGTTATGGTCCCCTCACCAAGGGCCTCAATCACAACAATGGGCTGGACTCACCGAGCCCCTGTGGTCACACAGCTAGCTTGGCCAATAATGGTGGAACCACCAGGTTGGGTGTTTAAATCGATTTCAGCTTATCTCACGTGTTGTGCAACGAGCACCAACTGAACACATTTCTCCTCACCTCTCTACTTTCATTCAGGAGGTTTGGGGATGATGAGGGCCAAGTGAAGTGTGAGTTCATGCTGGGCACTGTGGCAAAGCGGGTGTGTCTGGTGTGCGGTGACGTGGCCTCTGGCTATCACTATGGTGTGGCTTCATGTGAGGCTTGCAAGGCCTTTTTCAAGAGGACCATCCAGGGTAAGTGTCAAAAAAAATCTCCTACATATTCATGCAAAGAAAGATGCTCGGTTTTATAGTTTATTGTGCATGACTGGCAATGCTTTCTTGCATCATATAAACCTGTTTTACGAGCAGCATGGCACAGATGGAGTTATGCCCCAAGCTTTTGTTATGGTGAAAACAAGCCCTGATCAGTTAATTCATAGCTTCCGCCTCCCACTTTTCCAAACTGCAGAAAGGCTTTAAATAAAGATCTGTTTGCAAACAGCTGATATGTGGTTAAACTTGCATGACATTGTGTGTATAGTCAACATGTTGGGGGTTTGAAGCTGCAGATAGCTGAGCTGCCTAGTGCTAAATGTGTTTGCTTTGACTTCTCCTCAGAGCTGAGAACTGAAAGCGCACAGTGTGGGTGTTTTAAAGGGATTGTCCTGCTCTCTGTCGGCTCTGGGCCCAGGTCGAGGACCTGGTGTGCCTCGTCTCGTTAAGAGCTCTGGAAGTTGGCTGCCGCAGAAAAGTTCAAAGGGTAGACTTGAGCGGCTTTCAAATCGAACAGGGAGATCTGATGTCTGGCTCATCAGAAACTTCCTGTTTCTAATGGAGGCTGGCAGTTGAGATGACCTGTACTGGCTCAATGCCATCAGCCTTAGCCAACAACTTTGGCTAGTTGATAAAATTTACATTTTTATTGAGAATATACTAAACTTTTTCAAATACTCCCAATAAATACCACTTTTAGTCTGAGTATGAAAGTTCCCCATAAAAGAAAATGGAGTTTAGATGTCAAGTCAATAAAAACAACAGAAAAAAAATATATATTTTTCTGTAGTCTATTGTTTGACCACACAAAATGCTGGTAGACAAGTTTAGGTAACTGTTTCCACATCATTGACAACCACTGTCCCTCTCGTTCCCTCTCCAGGTAACATCGAATACAGCTGCCCAGCTTCCAATGAATGTGAAATCACCAAGAGAAGGAGAAAATCCTGCCAAGCCTGTCGATTTGTGAAGTGTCTGGCAGTGGGCATGTTGAGAGAAGGTCAGCTGTGCATTAAAGTAACTTACTGCTAGCTTCACTGTGATAAATCTGATGGGGAAATCTGGCAGGAGCTTCAGTCTCATCCTTATAGACTTCTGACATGGAGAGAGAAGGCCACTGGTTATTATGATGGCCTGTGCTGTAGCTGACTTATCTCCATTGACAGTGAACTTACAGCACCGTCGTGTTGCCATATATGATATATGTGTGTGTAGGTCAGTGTATGTAGAGTAAAAACAGCACTTAACAATGAGTAACAGGGCTCTTAACTGTTCAGCCATGTCCCTCTCTGCTGTGCAGAGTCTCCAAAATAGTTTCTGGACTTTTGCCAATTTGGGAAGATGTCATGGCAACATTCCAGCACCAAGAGAGATATTTGGGAGAAAGCTTATTCACTATGTAGTTAGTTGAAAAAGGGTAGATTTCTTTGCCACGATGACCAGAAGAACAATTAAGCTTAGGCTTAAAGCTTTGGCTAACAAACCAAAGATTATTGTACTAATTGTCAATAATGGTGGTAGCATTATCATGCTATGGGTCAGTTTAGCTACAGATTGATCTGATGCATTGCACCAAGTGAATGAAAAGATGCAAATTATTGAACCCCTTCTTCAATCAACAGATGCATGGTTTATCTGCATCTGTGGCGGTCTCAACAGAACAAAAACGAGTTAGGCGTGCACAAAGCAGGCAAAAAAAAAAAAAAATCCTTCCTAAAGTTCCAACCTGAACCCTATTGAAAATCTTTGTAGTGTGCCAGATTTATTCCAGAAACATTTTGATGGCTACAAGATTTTTTTTTAAACTTGCTTTCTACTATGAAACTTTATCACGTCTGGATAAATATTTGAAGTGGGTCTGTGCACATGCCACAGATAGCCTCCTTTAGACTGCCTGTATGCCTGCTGCCTGGTGACATATTGTTGTCCAGATTTAGAAGTGACTCACAGAGGAAAACATTAGCAGCCTCCTACTGTACTGGCCACTTGTCTCCTGCTGTGTGCAGCTTAGGAGAGTTACCAAAGAGGAGAGAGGAGATAAAACACCTGAGTGTGTAAATGTTGAGCAGTTTGATCTCAGGAAAAATCCCTAATTTATTATAAAAGTAAAAGCATGTCAGTTTATTCTAAGTGGCTTTATGCTACATTGATACCTGCAAATCATAATGTGTGTAAATAATAAATAAAGTAGATTATGTAGGGAAAAAGAAAATACCACATTAAGGTATCTTGCACTTTACTAGACCCGTTTCACAATGTTTTCAACATTTTCTACTTTTCTGTGCTTTTTTTCCCCATTTTTCATTGACGCTAATGTCACCTTCAGGAAATGTTTGTGTAAGATATGGTCCTGTCCAGTTTTTGTTTTTGTTTCAGGCCTAATATCTGAATTGAAATATTTCTTACAATAGCAGCTCCAGAACTTGATCGTCTTATTGATTTAGGCACAAATCATTTCAGTTCTAAAGCCTGACATGGATTGGCTTTTCTCAAAAGGAGCGCGCTAACTAGAGTACTTGACCAAAGTTATGACTCAAACTGCAGGTTATAAACCTTTTATATGGAGAAAGTTAAAGCTCAGTTTATAGCCATTTTTCTTCAGCTCAGTTCTTCAATAAGAAACACAGTTTTAGTTTTACCTCCTAAAGACATGTTCACCATTTCTGATTGACTTTAATTTTTGTGAATGTTTTGAAAGTGAGCAAAAACTGATAGAAATGATTGTTAAGATGAAGGTAGAGCCCCAACTCATCTAGACCTGAAAAATGATATATTAATGTGCAGCAGCATCTTCCAGCTGCAGCTGTATATGCACAGTGTGTTATAGATGCAACTAATTATAATATGTTTACACATTTCTGTGTACGTTTAAACACCTTACCAAGATCTCAGATCCGCACTCACACCTTGGTGTGTTTCCCTCAGTGCTATCTTTTTCTATATTAGCTGCTTTTAATAGGGTTGAGGCATCAACAGCATTCCTCCTCTTTCAGCCCCCTTTGCTTCATCCTCCTGCCTCATAAATTCCTCCAGATGCCTTGTGGGATTCCTGGACCTCCATGAAACGCGAACTGCCCCTCGTAACTCCTATCATAAGCGCCCTCGTAACGCGCTTCATCGTGTCTCGTAATGCCCCTCTTCCCCTGGAGAGGCCGCAGTAAACAGAGACAGAGGGAGCTGTGAAGTTTAATGAGGAGAGTCAGCGCCATATTAAAAGAGCAGCTAAAAGACATATAGACCCCAGGCAGGATTTGATTAAGCCGCGTTTAGGTAACTGTTTCCACAGAAGCTTTCACTTTCCTAGGACAATAGGACCATGGTTGGGAAATAAAAGCAATATATTCTTCCTCCTTTTCTAGTTGCATTAAAGTCACACAGTTTGTACATTGAGATGGTTTAGACCCTACACACCATTTTCATCAGTCAATAAGAAGCTATCTGCTCTATATCGGATGCCACAAAGGTATTTTGGTGTTTGTGGAGATTATCACAACACAGCTGCACACTCCAATGTATTTTTGTAGAATGTTATATGACAAAACAAAACAAAGTACAACTGTAAAGTTAAAAAAAAAAAAGATATTTATATTATTTTAATATTATTTTATAAGTGAATGCCATTTCATAGTGGTATTCATTGGATGGTTGGAGTTGTATTTATGGAAGGAGAATCTCTGCCTCACCTGCATCCCCACATTATGATGCAGTCTCCTCCATGTTAGCATTGTCGGTTCTCTGGCACATATTGCATTTTGTATATTGGCAAAAAAGTTTGGTTTTAGTCTCATCTGACCAGAGCACCTTCTTCCACATGTTTGCTTTGTCCTGTCAGTTTCAAAGGATGGCTTTATCTGTGTAGGTTTGCAGTAATGAACAGTTCTCTGTGAAAATGTGTCATTTTGGATTAATCTAACCCTTAGGTGACCTCTGAATTCAGTCATTTGTTCAGGATCCTTTTTCAGGGTTTGAGAGATACAGAGAATGAATATAAATTCAGAATACCTTTTGGATATTTATTTGTAGCAGAAATTGAAACTCTTGTATTCTTTTCTCTTCCCTTTAAATTGCAATAAAACAGATACAAGCTTGAGGAAGCAATGTGATGAAAAGTGCAAAGATTTAGGATGCGGTAATACTTTAAAGCTGTATATGTGTCACCACATCTGAGATGCGTGGGATTGTTTGTGGTGGGAACATGGAGACAGCGGCAATGGAGGTGGAAAACAGGCTAAACTAGATGAGTGAATGCTGTGGGACTTTTTTCTGGATCTGAAAACTTCTTATGTGGAAATGCTGTAAGAATGGCAATGAATGTGATGAATGTGGCTGTCCTTATCAAACGCTGATGGGCAGTCCAGAAGAACAATGAGGTAGTGTGTGTGTCTCTCTTGTTATCCACCAAAGCTATTCTTGGCCTTTTAGTTGTCAGCACATTCCTCTATGAAACATTATACTTAGTTTTGACATTATCTTTTGTCATAGCAGAACACAAACAAACACTTGAATAAAACTTAGTTCACCTTTAAATCAAGCATTCAGCAAATTTGAAACAGTTTGGAAGCTAATCCACATTAAATTTTCAGCTTATAATTAATTTCTTTAATTTCAAATTTGGTCAAGCTAATATTTGGCAATGAAGAACTAATACTTGTCCTATTGCTCTAGCATGTTAGCCTTCAACACTTTAGGGCTATGTTTACATGAGACCTCTGTTTGGAAACTGCTGGTATTTTCAGATGTTGACTCGGAAAAAGTTTCACGTTTAGAAACTTACAGCAGATCTAAGACACCTTAGATCCGCTGTAGTTGTCATGCCAGGGAGATACATTGCACTCGGATTTTAGCATCTCATCAAAAAATGCATAACCTTTTGACCCTTAACTTCCACCTCAATTAGAAAACAGTAAGCTGTTTCAGATGAATCAAGTGCTAATGCTCAATATATTCATTTTCAGAAGTGGCGTTAAACTGAACACGCAAAGTGGTACACACAGCACAAAAGCTATTGTTGGTGTTGTTGTCACCCTCTTCATGCGCAGAACAAACCCTGTTGCTCTCCAACAGTGATTACAGTCTCCAGTCCTCAAATGCTAAATGATGTCAGATCATCAAGATTAATTGAATATGGGGAAAGTGAACACAAGAAAAGAAGAGAAAGTAGAGAAAAATCATTTTTTTGTAAAGTGGCTTAAGACAACATCTGTTGCGAATTGGCACTATACAAATATTGTGACAATATTTTTTACTTTAAGCAAAGAGCCTCATATGTAAGAGATATATTTCTGCTGAAATGTATGGTTAAAGGAGCACTGCATTTGATTTAGTGACAACTAGTAAAGAAGCGGCAGACTTTCCTCTACAAACTTTTATCTTTCCAGTGTGTATCAGAAACAATATTGGGCACCCATAATACAAAATATATAAATAGAAACTTAAGTCTCTGTTTAAGTTCAGTGTTTGGTTGGCTCTGGGAAAAATGGCAGCACACTGTCCGTATTCAAGTTGTTAAACTATTTACAAAACCTACTTTAGTGACAACATGATTATGACTTCTTGGTATCACATCTGTGTCTTTTAATCCCTAAATTATTCTCAATTATTGGTTTCTGCATTGAGGTTTCCAGTTATATGATGCCAGTGCGGCAAGTGATGAATAGCCATTATTTTCTATTTTGGTTTCACAACAGGCTGTAATGGATACAATATGTGTCACTAACTGCTTGTTTGCATAAACAACAAGAAACCAATTAAAGTCAAGAACTCTTTGTGCTTATATTAAATAATTTCTGTCTCAAAAGATGTTATTTTAAACACCAGTCCTCAGCATCTTTCATGTTTTAAAACTTAAATTAGAGATAAATACATTCAAAATTATGGTTTCTCTCAGATTTTAAACCTAAGTTCTTGTTTAAAGCTAAGGTTTTATTGTGGGATCCATCTTATTTGACAAAAGCTTAAATGTAACAAGTGTCTGCAAGTAAAAGTCTTATCAAAAGCTTTAGATCTGTTTTATAGTCATGTCTGTCTTTGGACAGTTGACTTGCAAATATGTGATTTTTTTCACTCTTGTGATTTCTTGTCCTTCTGAGAGGAAAGCTGATAGAGGAAACTTTTTTATGGTTTCTAGTCAGTGTCCTTCTTTGCCAAAAACTCTTATTTTGCTCCTACATGCAATTCCTTAATTGCATCCTGTTTTTCAAGCTGCAGGTGGTTTTTGAGGAAATCCACAGTGGCTAAGCTGAGCAAAGTTTTCAATATATAATAAATAAAAAAAGTGCAACTTTAGCTATTTTTTGTATTTGTAAGTACTGTAAGGACTGGGTTTTACCAGCAGAAACACACAAGTAGTGCAGAAAAAAGTTCTCCAATATTTGCTGACCCCTTGGCAAGTGGAAGCGGACAGTTTATGACTCCTGATAAAACTTACATAACTCTCAGAGACCTCCTGCAGGTAGATACCATTAATTGGTGACACATAGCCCTATTTAAGTGGAATATAAATGTGGCAGTTCAGGTAACTTAAAGCTGTTACAAAGCAAGTGGGACACTTAAATAAAGCTCTTAAAGATGAAAAAGGCAACTGAAGAAAAGGTTTCTGGAAATCCTGGGGAAAAACGATATTAAAATGTTAAAAAATTTAAATATTTGGTATGTTTCAAAAAGTTACCAAAATCTGAAAACAATTTGAAGAATCAGGCCTTGCAAACCAACAATACGTTAGTTTTCAGTGAAAACCCCAGTTAAAAACAATATAAAAACCATTTGTTCCCAAATTTTGTTATACTCAACAATGTCTATCAAATAAATGTATCTGAAGCATTTTTTTACATACACTTTTCTAAGTTAAATAATTTGAATTTTATTTATTTGTGACCTGTTTCTCATTGACAAACAGACATATTTATCTTATGTGTTCTTCAAAATGGCAAAGACAAGAGAACATGGCATTCTGGTCATATTTCTTGCTGGGAAACATGTTTTAATTTAGATTTAATTCATAATGGGATCTTCAAAGATAGCAATGATTTTACATTTATTTCTCAGCATAACATATTCTTTTTAAGTGTACTTTATTTGTCATGAGGGTTGTAAGGCACATAATTCATACCAACACTGTTATCCACAATCCTCTCTTGCATTTAATATCTGTTCATGGGACATTAACTGATAAAGCATTATATCAAATTTATAGTTGTAGTAATGGCAGACATATAAAATAAAACAAAATAGCGTTACAAGTCAATGGCACAGAACTGATAAAACCCCACAAATCTTTACACGCCTGATTAAGAAGACACTGCTATTTTATTTATTTATTTATTTTTGCTCCTTAATTTTTGTTGCGTGCTCTGTGAAAATATCTGTACAATTCAGAATAAAAAGTTAAAGGGATGGAATATTGCTGAGAGGTGTCAAGAGGGGAAATAATAGCCTCAATGTGTCTCTTACAGATGCCATTATAGATCTATTCAGGGACACTATGGCTATTTACACTCTGCAGACCCAGAAACCCAACACCACTACTGAAGGCTTCCTGAGTCACATTCACACCCCCTGCATAAAGCAATTTCTCCGCAGTTGGTGAGATTCACAGTGTGTCTGTTCCTCCTCTGTGAACATGACCGGCCTCTCCCCTGGCTGGCACACACACACACACACTCCTAAATCTCCGTCATCACGTTGTCGCAGTGCTTGTTAAGATGAGCATTTGTTACCGGCCCCTCCGAGGTTTTCGGGTGTCATCTTACAGGATGCGTGTTGCCGCTCGAGCATTTGGCCCGTCCTGTCCGGTCTCCTTGAAATCGGCAGTACATGTGGGCTGTTGACTGGACAACATCCCGATGGTTTAATGGATTTAACATGGGAGCCTTTCACCCATTGACTGACTCGTTCAAATGTCGCATCAATGTCAAACACTACTCTGGCTCCAAATGTAGCAGAGTAAGCAATGTTGAAGATGTTTGAAATCACAGTGAACCTTGAATTTGGCTGATCTTACTATATATATGTTGCTAAATTTTAAATATCTTTTGAGAAATTTTCTGGAATTAATTTACAATTAATTTATTTATCAGAAAGGAAGAAAACTTTTGACAGAAAAATAATTTAAGTGAATTTAAATAAATTGGACTATAATCACTGTTCAGTTACTTCAGTATTTAAGTTAAAATGTGGTTCATTGCATACCAAGTGATGTATTTCAAGCATTTATTTCTGTACATTTTGATTATTATAGCCATAAGAAAAGGACATTAATTTGAAGTTAATAGAAGGGAAAAAATGTATAAAAACATTGTAGACATCACCACAACCTGGAGTAAATTATGGAGGAAAGTCAGTTCAAGAGTCACTACACACAAACTTTGTAATTAACTTGTCTTATGAGAATAAAAGGCATTGTTCAGTGGTGCAAAGATATACATTTACTTTTCATTTGCTTGAAGTCCAGCATGAAATTTACACAGTCAGTGATGATTTGATGAGCCGTCTCCTCCGCTGGTCTTGGTCAACTGTTCATGTTCAGTTTCCAATAAGCTTTATGGAGATAATCATGGATTTTCTTTTAGCAGAACATTGGACTGGCCCAAAATGATCACGGCAAAAGAGGAAGATGAGAAATCCCAAATGTGTACAAATGCATATGAGCTGAACTAATAAACCATGCCACAGTTCATGCAAAAGAAGATAAAATATAATGGATATACTTATCAAGAATGCAACATTTCTATGTTAAAAACGTTTTTTGTTGAGGTTTCAAAACATTACAAATATCTGAAAATGGGAGTTTTGGGTTTTTGTGAACTGCAGAAATATTAGCAGAAATAAATAGGCTACTTTAAATATACTGTTGTATATAATTTCATACATTTCTTTTCAGTGATAGTCCAATGTATTGGGATGCACCTGTATGAATTGTTTTATTTACTGTACATGTAACATTGTCATATGAGGGCCCGAGTGTTTGTGTATTTATGGTGTGACTAAGCCAACATCGTCATAAACATCCTGTGATTATGTTTACCTATGTAGGTGTGCGCCTGGACCGGGTTCGAGGAGGAAGGCAGAAGTACAAGAGGAGAATAGATGCTGAGAACAGCCCCTATCTGCACCCACAGAACAGCTTGCCACAGAAAAAAACATGTAAGTATAAAAAGAATGGGAAAGTTGTTCCTCTGATTTAATAGACTTTAATTATGGTTAGATGAGCTCTAAGTTTTGTTTGTGCTTAAGACTTAGCAACAGCCAAGCCCTTTGAACTCTGGGAAGCCATCATTACTCACTTAACAAATTTAGATTTTTATATGAGAACAGCTTTGCATTTAACATTTAAGACAAGGCAGAGACACTTTCTATTGAAATTGTTTTCCTTTCTTCCTCCTAGATAGATAGTTTATATAAGAAAATAAACTAATATCACATTACATACAATAGCTTCTGTCTTTTACTTGAATTGTCAAATGAAGTAATTATAAAATTTTGCTTTTTTCAGCTAAAAAAAAAACAAAAAACAGGTGACTTGGGTGCAGCAACCAGGGGCTTGAGTGATTTAATCAATAATTGTTTGTTTTTCATCTGACAATAACAAGAACTGTTGAATATGAATGAGAGTCGATGACTGGAGTAGCCAATTTGTACAGGAAGGACTTTCAAAGTAGCAGAACATTTACTTTCAACTATTTTGCATCAGTCATTACATTTACATGTACAGTTTAGTCAGTTTAGTTGGAGCTCAATCACACCATCAATCTGCACTACTGTTGTTTTCTCAAGCGCCATTTCTGCTGCTAAAGTCCCTTCCCGTTCTTTAGTCCTGGATGTCTTATGCTTATTAGAGGCCTGAACTCTGTTGATGCCCGAGAAAAATGGAAAGTTTCAGGGTTTCCTGTACAATACACACGTCACAATGTGGAAACCGCTATGCTGTGCTGCATTTCATCCCCTTATGCAGGTGACAACAACTGACATGTCCTGTGTGTCGCCAGCTTGAGGTTATTCTTTGTTTTGGCACCAGTGTGGTGGCAGCAGGTGAAATGATTGATTCAGTCTTACACTTGAATGTGCCTTGGTTTAACTGATTTTTATAGCCTTGGATGTTTGTTTATGATCATTGTCATTCTGTCCAGACGCAGACTCAAGTTGTTGAAGTTTTTAATGTTTTTTTTTTTTTTTTTTAAATATGGAGCTGGCACTTTAGCTGAGCTGTTTGAGGCTCGATTGATGACTCTTTGGCAAAAGTTTTGGAGGCTAATACTATCTGTGTTTCCATTAACCATAGATTTGTAAAAATTGAAATCACAAAAGTAAATTTGCTTAATGGAAACATGGCAATTTTGAAAAAAAAAAAAAAAAGTAATTTTTTTTTTTGATAAAAAATTGTTTGTGGTAGAATGATGTGGTTTTTCAGCCATATCAAAATAGATGTATTTTACAAAACTGTACTGGAAACACTTTTTCTTGTCAGACGAGTCACATGATAAACAGCCAAATGTTACTACTGGCAAAAACGATAAAAAAATCAGTGGGAAGTTATAGGAAGATGATGATTTGTTTTTCAGACAACGTACAGCTGGCTCCACCAGATATTTCACAGTATCGCACAGTTCATAAAAAGTTGTGTGTCATTCCAGAGTGTTGAATTCATATCTCTTCTGTAAAATCGTTGACTGCAATTTTCCCAAATGTTGGATGCATAGTCGCTCCCAAGCATAAGGGGCTTGTCACTTCAAAGCCTGAGTAAGACACCGATGTTTCCTCTGATGGCTTAGGCATGGCTGAATTAGGACTATATCTCATCTAACTGTTTACATATCACCTCCATGATTCACCGCAGCAACCTTATTCACTTGTGATTTTAATTAAATTTCTTATTTAAAGGAAACACTACCTTTGCAATTTTGACATCAGCTGACAAAGATTTGTGCAAGGATTTGTATTCGAAACACAGCTAGTGTCAAGAAACCTTCTTGTGTTGTGGGTCACTTTTCACCATTATACTTCGACAGAAATATTCTGGTTCCAGTCATGTCTTCCCTCTTTATCTTTATTTATCTCACTGAAAAAATGGAAACCTTGTAACAATAGTAAACTTTTGCAGTTTTTGTAGGTGCAGTGGAAAACAAGGTGGTATCCCTGCTGCTCGTAGCCGAGCCGGAGAGCATCTTCGCCATGCCGGACCCCATGGTACCCGAGAGCGACATCAAGGCTCTGACCACGCTGTGTGACCTGGCAGACAGAGAGCTGGTGGTCAACATCGGCTGGGCCAAACATATCCCTGGTATGAATCTCCCTCTCTCTCTCACTCATAGTTCTCTCACACAAGCCGACACACACATTAGGTTGACTAAGTCCCTAATCAGATCAGAGAAGGGATTGTTCTGACTTGTGGCTGCCAAGACGGCCCAAAAGAGCGGGAGGGGGGGAGTTGGCTGTCTGTTATCTGTCAGTCATCCTCTATGTGTGTGTCTGTGCATGCCAGCATGCTGTAAATTGCGTGCCATGCCCTTCCTGACCAAAGTGTTCCCACACCAACCAGATGACCAATGGCCACATGGAAGTTTTAATTTGTTTCCTGGGCCGTGGCCGCCTCCCTGTCAGGTCTGAATTACAGAAATCCTCCTGGCTCTTGGAACACACTGAGCTTGTCTTCTGTCACAGAAATAGCAGATGAGACATGCGGAGGTTTATTTATTTTTTTACCCCCTTCAGCTGAAGAAGTGTGCCTGTTCTCACTGAGTCATTGGAATAAAATGCCTGATGTACCTCTGCTCTAGACTGAGCATCATGTTCATCTGGGGTTTGTGTTGGGAGCACAAGCACTTTGCTAAACACAGAAATTGATTTAAAAAAAAAAAAAGTCAAGTGTTTCATCATTTTCTGTTTGGAGAGTTTTATCGAATACTTTTGTAGTTATGAGCTATCCAAAACTTTCATTTGCTCAAGATGATGAACATTTTTTTATTTATATTGAGAAGCTGTTGTTTTTTTTTTCGCATCAAAATTAAGTTGCTGTTCATAGATGGTGCATAACAGAAAATATAAATTCATAAGAAGGTACTGCAAAATAAAGTTAATATCAAAAACTAGCAAACACATTTTGAGCCATTTACATTAATGCCTGATCTAAAGCCTCAAAAGCTGTTCAGTTCTGTTAAATTCACAAAATGTTTTGCAGTTAAAACATTTTCAGTTTACTCTTGCTTTAGTTGCAGAAACTACTCGTTAAACATCTTATAACAATGACTTGCTGTTGATGAATATTCATAGTACACCTCATTGACTTTGACGAAGATCGGAGACAGTGAATGTCTCTGCTTTCCAGAAGCAGCTAAGCTGTTTAAAAGTAAAAGTTTTGTAGTCATCCGAACATAAATGTAATATCTGTGAAAAGATGCCTGCCCTGTAATTGTATCCTGTAAGTAAGAGGTAAAGTTTTATTTGCAACTTTTTAGTGCTTTTCAATGCAATTCCCAAGTCAAAGGGTTTGGGATTTGGTATTTAGTACTTTGTAGGTGCAGTGAAAGGAACAATGGCTTGCTCCATATAGTTTTTAACATGACTAATAATACCAGGATTTCCACTATTACCTACTTAAGCCATTTTAAATTGTAGCTCTTTCACAGTAATTTCCCTCCGGCAGGACATCTGCATTTTCCTGCGCCACTTATATAAGCCACTTCAAAGGGTTCTTATAAATTAAATAAATACTTCCCCTTTATTTCACACTAGACTGCAGGACCTCCTCAGAATAGTAAAATATTACAATTCAAACCTATAAAAGGTGCAATTCATTACCGTCATCTCATTTAGGACCACCGGGATTTAAAAAAAAGCCAACGTAATCTCATTTATTAATTATGGTGCTGGCTTTTTTTTTTTTTTTTTTTTATAAATAACTTGCTTAATTTATATGTTTTTGAAAAAGAAAATGTTTCTCAGTCTCACAGACAATGCTTTTTGCTAAATAATGAGTCTAATTTCACCTCCAGTCCAAAATTCAAACTTTTATCTATAAAAACGTGAAATCCTACACTAAACAAGGCTTTTGCTTAAAAACAAAATTATGGTTATTAAATTTCTTGCTCAGATATACTTTAAAGGCTAACAGCTAGGTCAAAAAGTCATAGGACTTCATTTAAAACTATGTTATAAATCCTGGATGCTGTTTAAGCGTATAAGCACATTTAAAAAAAACGTCACCAAAAATACTTTCACAATTAGCGACATATGGTCATGCTTTTTATATTTCTGTTGGTAAAGTACTAGAAAGCTTCAGAGAAGTGTTTGCACAGTCCTATAAGAAACTTAAATAGGGGATTCTATTTTACAGCTTTTCTTGGTTAATTAGTTCTTATCATCCCCTTTTTCTCCGCTTTATCAGCAGTGTTATTCACACCCAAAACATCACCAGCAAAACACCTGGGCTCTTTGTTGATGTCTTGTCTTTGAAATGCTTACAAAACAAACAAAACAGGTGCGTGTGCGTGCTCGTATCGTTCTACTATATTTTGCCCTGCATCTTTTTCTCAAAATTTGATAAGAGGCATTTGGCTGTTTGTTCCTCATCAGCATTTCTGTACTCTTGTTTTGGAAGAAATTCACCTCATCCCTTTACACATCTCCCCCAGCTCCATCCCCAGACAAATGGAGTCCGATTGACGGGTTTATATTTGCAACCCTTTGCTGAGGGAGCGGAGCAGCAGTGAGCGGCGGCTGTAACCACAGCAGATACCCACCAGAGGGGTAAAGGAAAGGAGAAGGGAGGGACTGGAAGACATTTTTCATTCTGAAATGACACCAAAAATACATTAATCTAACAAAACCCATCAGGCAAGTTTGGGAAAAAAACTGGAAATACTTAAAGGCAAAAACAGTAAAGTTAAATGGAAACCAGTATTTTGCTCCTTGGGTAACAGATTATATTCACAGAACATGGTGGTCTTGAGCAGCCTTTTAGTTTTACTCCGACATGGAAAAAGTGACGACACCATCACTGGTAAACCTGTTTCTCAGTGAAACATTCAAGAGCTTCTAAAATTATGTAGAAATACACTGTCGGAAAGTTCAGTGAGCAACTTTTTACATTCTAGGAAACGTGCTTGGTCATTATTTTTCCCAGATTTGGATGAGTAAACCCAAACCAGTTTGACCAGCTGATTCTGGAGAAGTCTGTTTATTTTTTATTTTTTATTTTGCAATGAAACTGGAGAAAGGACAGAGTAGTCTGAACCAGTCCTACCAAAGGCATGGACTGGTCGAGGGTTTAAAATTGGTAGTTTTCTGATTCACTGGCTGTAACAACGCCATAAGACTTTTTCCGTTGCTTGCAAAAATGTTGGCCTATTTTTTCCCTGGAAAATCACGTTGTGAAAACTGAATGAACATTACCATCTGCTCTTACCTGACTGCACTCTCGCTACCCGAGCAGATAGACTGATTAATCACATAATATAAATTTCTTTTATCTGTATTTCTGAGCAGAAGGACATATTAGGTCTAAATCTAATTCTATGTGAAATAAGAATGTGTACTTGAGAATTACCAAATTTAGGGAGGGATATTTAATATTTTTGCTTAAATTTATGTGTCGTAATTTTCTTTGTGTCCTTCAGTTGGAGGGTTTATTGTTTTGGGAGGTGACTTCTCTCGATTGAGCGTCTAATTGGGGGTTATGTTGGAAACTCAGGTGTCCACCCAGCCGCCCCTTCTTGGGTCGTCCATGTGGCCGGCGTCTTTTTAGGCAGAGATCCAAAGCTTACAGGACTACTGACAGTTCATTGCATGGTCATACCAGAACAGTTGGAGTCCTCATGACTTCTCAGATTTTGGCTGCAAAACATTACTATATACTTTAGTCTTCTTGTGGTTACGGAGGATTAAAGAGACCTGCCTCCATTTTGGCCATGTTGCTTTTACGAAGGAACAAGCTTCAAAGAGGGTATCACCATTAACTCAAGCCAGTAGTCAAGTCCATGCATGAGATTCAGACTCAACAATTTAATGTTATAATTGTACTATTCAACAGTTGATCCTATTTCAGCAGCAGTGGCCAAAATTCAAACAGGAACAGGAAGGAATTGTAATAGAGTTCATCATTTCAGTAAAGACAAGAAAAAAACGTCCAAACGATATAAACACTGCATGGGAACCGGAGTTAAACAGAAGGAGCAAGTGGAGCGCAATATAACCGGAGAGCTTGAATTTACTGAAGAGAAATTACAAAGGAACTAGAGGAGCTAATAACAGGGGAGTGGATGCAGCTTGGGAAAAAAAGCAGATAGGGAAGACTGAGGTCAGAGCAAAGCAATGAGAATGAAAAGGGGGGAAAGGAAACCTGAACCTAAGCAGTAAACTGTAAGAAAAACCACTCCAAAGAAATATATACAAACATAAACAATGATATTAACTAAACTGAAACAGGGAATAAACTAAGACGGCAAGAAATAGGGAAGCATACAATAAAGAAATAATCAGAACATAGACATTGATGAAATGTCTATGTTCAAACATCAACATAGTTAGCAGGGTTTATATATTTGAGGAAACATCTAATTACTGTTTTGGATGAGCAAACAGGATGACATTTTCCAAACTTTATTAATTACAGTTCATTGTATAGTTATCACAATTGATATATATTTTCCCCTCTTTTTAATAAATAATGTGATTAGTTTACTCATCTGATTGCAAAAGTACACAATCATTTCAAGCCAGTTAATCTTAAATGTGGATGAACAAAATGGAAAAAAAAAAAAGTGCGATTAAACAAAGAAAAGCAGTGGCAACAAGAGAGTCAAACACAGGGAAAAGGCCAGTTGAACAACAGTCCGGCCGGCCCTACCTAGCAGCTAATGGCCGTGTCACATCAGCTCTGGATGAGTGGCAGAACACACAGCGGCCCCCGTTGCTGCTAGACCTGGGGTCCTGGGCAAAGTGTCCCAGGCCATGTGAGTTCTTTGCCCAGGGGGAGGTGAGTGTGATGGGCGGGCTACTGCCCTGGCTGCACCCACTCCTCTGTGTCGCCTCCTATCAGGCAGATTGACAGTGATGTGGTGTGAAGTCTGAGGGGCAAACCGGAAGACGAGCTGGCTAAAGACCAACTGCCCTCTTTGGTTTTGACCATTTTGAGTCTGCGATGCAGCACTGGCTGTGGAATATGTGTGTGATTAAGGCGACTGTTGGGTGACAATTGTGTTAACATGTAGTGATATAAACTAGCTGTGCTTCTCTTTATATGTCAAGCAAATGTGGAGGGTATATTTGACATGTTTCTGTCTGGAGGGAAAATGTTTTCTACGTAGTTTGGTGCAAACAAACTAATTTGTTTAGTGTCTTCAAGAATATTTCCTGGAGAACTTAAGAGTTACTTTAAATAAGCTGTTGCTGGGAACTGAAATGTGAAACTCACAAAAAAGACAGAAATTGTGGGTTATTTTGGGTCTTTTTAAAATAGTTTTACATTTTATAGGCCAACTTGAACCAAAAAGCTTTTAATTTAGCTGTTTCTGTCCCGCTTTCTCATATTCTATGCCTCATTTAATTTATCATGAATAACTTCTTTGTTTGCCTCATTTATCTGAGATGTTGCCCTTATCAACAATTTAACTTTTATCATTTGATTTATCAATACCGTGCTTGAGATTTCATCTAGCACAGATTCACACAGGTCTCCTGATCGATGGCTCTGCTACAGAATACTGATCCCTATCGACATATGAAATTGTGCACTGACAGCGTTTCCAATCCATCCCGGGGCCATGTTGGGGAAACGGACCGCTGGCGCCGCCGCGGGGATTTTAAAGAGCCGTGAATCCTGATAACAATCAAGGATGGTGTCAAAAATACAAACAACATGCACTCCCCTCCCTTCTTTTGTAAAATCTTCTGTTTAATTACAGTAAACCTGCATCTGTGTGTATGTGTGTGTGTGTATGGAGGTACATGCGAGGTGGTAAGTGGGTTTAATAACCTCCAGCTGGATGTAATTGTCAATCAAAGTTGCCGTGTCTTGCAGGGACTCATCAAATGTGCCACAAATTCCTTCTGTCCTTCGTTATGCCCCTTACTATGTGGCTATTTCAGAAGTAAAATTATATTGCTGCACCCAGTGAATCAGGCTGCAGCAATTTAGCAGTAATAGTAATGGATATTTCACAAAAAAAAAAAACACTTAAGCTTTCTATCAGACTTTTTATAGCTTGCAAAGCTTCTTACATGTTAACTTAATTCAAACATGTTATAAAAAGGATTTAAACCTTTTCGCATTTTGTCACTTAACCACCACAAATTTAAATGCATTTCGTTGATTATCTTTGTGAAGTAGACTTTGCTCATACAGATACTCATTCTTTTTTACAAAATAGCTTTGACTCAATCCGATTGGACAGAAACTGCCTGTGAACTTTACTTTCTAAATTTCTCCTCGTTTGAAAGAGCATTTTGCTTCCACTACTATGCTTCACTGTGGGTATGGTGTGTTTAGGATGTTAGATTTTGGAGACCATATATAGTCTTTCTTCAGATTATTCTACTTCGCCTGCTCAGTCTTACCCCAGTCTGTCCCTGGCAAATGCCATAAATGTTTTCTTTTATTTGTTTCTTTTTCTAGGCTTCCCCACCCTCTCCTTAGCCGACCAGATGAGTCTCCTGCAGAGCGGCTGGATGGAGATCCTGATCCTGCGGGTGGTGTTTCGCTCGCTGGTCATGGAGGACAAACTGGTTTATGCCGAGGACTACATTATGGACGAGGAGCAATCCAAACTGGCTGGGCTGTTTGATCTGAACAGTGCAATCCTGCAGCTGGTAAAGAAGTACAAAAGCATGGGTCTGGAAAAGGAGGAGTTTGTGCTCCTCAAGGCCATCGCTCTGGCAAATTCAGGTACTAGTTTTGATTTGATTCTGAATGCACGCCTTTCATTAAAAAAGAAAAATGAAATCTTTCACAACTTTAACCTGATCCCTTTTACTTTCAGACTCCATGCAAATCGAGGACTCTGAGGCAGTTCAGAGACTTCAAGACGTCCTTCATGGGGCCCTGCAGGACCATGAGGCCACGCACCACCCTGAGGACTGCCGGCGTGCCGGAAAGCTGATCATGACCCTCCCTCTTCTCCGTCAGACGGCCGCTCGCGCCGTCCAGCATTTCTGCAGCATCAAACAGGACGGCCGCGTGCCGATGCACAAACTCTTCCTCGAGCTCCTCGAGGCCAAAGCTTGATCAGAAACAGATCTGTCCGCTGCTTTGTGAGAAGAAGCAAGGCATATTGGTAAATAGTGGGTTCGCAACTCTGTGTATTCGTCCATTTTAGTTGGCATCCTAATTAATATTTTTTTCCTTTTTGGAGACACATCCCTCCGGTTTCCTATAAAAAACAGTGAAATTGGTTCAAGTGTGCTAACCCATTAACTTATGGGACAGATGGCTTAAAAGCAGAAGAATCACGCCTTCTTCAGATATTTACAATTATATGCCAAACTGTATTTCTTTAAAATCATTTTAAGAAACACTTGGTACTTGAAGATCCTTCTGGATTATTTTGCTCATCTTGAAGCCTGTATAATCTGCATCCTAGTGGTTTAGAGAACATTTATGATAAGAATTTTTTTTGTTGTTGTTGTAATGGTAGTTCTATACTGTTAGTCTTGCCAAAGAGTAAGGACTCTTTATCATTGAGTTATACCAGCAGATGTCCATGATATTTTGATGTGGCCTATGAAACGCTCATAAAACCCTGCTCCCTTGCTTTACTGTACAGCAAAAGCACCTATCTCCATTCATGCACATGTGAAGCAGGGGATTATTATTATTATTATTATGACTAGCATTAATATTTTACCAGGCATTTTCAGGGAAAGAGTACTTATCTTCATGATGCAACAGTACTACAGCAAAGTGATACTTATTTATTTGTGGCTCTGTTCTGTTTCTTTTATTTACAAATGGGCTGTTGCAGCTAGAGAATAATTTTTTAAGATTTTTAACTAATATTATTGTGAGATAATTTTTTACTAGCTTCTCTGCTGCAGCACTGATAACTGACACCATGTCATGATATTACCATTGAAGTGCAGTCTGTGGATAATATAGAGTTGTGCAGAACAGTAATATGACTTCATGTAAAACAAGCAAACAAACAAAAAAAAAGGCTGCCATAATGTATAGTTCACTTCAAAAGTTTACACGCTGTGTTAACTTCGGACCTTTAATGATTCACATGAACTGTTTTTATCGAATTGGGTTGATATTCAATATTTTTTGCTTATTTAAAATCTGGAAGAATTTTGAATTTATGGAGGACTTCCTCTCATCCATAAAGGCCTAATTATATGCATGCCCTCTAACAACTAAGGCTTTGCTAAATGTTTTGTAGGAAATCACACCTCGGCCACAGTTTGTGTAGCCGCCATCAACATAAGCATAGTCCATTCATTTTCAACAGGGGCGAGAAAAGGAGCATAACAGAGGCTTCATATTAACTTGCTTTATTGCTTCTAAAACCAGTTTAAATGTGTGGGGACATCCAACTGTGTCCAAGTTTCAACCATCTAACTGTTGGTTTGTTGGTTCACCTATGACATTGTCCCGTTTACTGTACGAGTACAAATGACTGCAAAACATCTCCATAGCCTGGCACCACAGCCACCATGCTTTACAGATGTTCTTAGATTTAACAGCCTTACCTTGACTCATCCAAACAACTTTTATCACTGACCAAATAGCGTAATCTTTGTCTCAAATGATTCTCCAGGGAGAAGAAGAGGAATTTTGACTGTATATTTGGTGTTGATTTGGTAGATGGTTCTTCTTTTTCTAAGTACCCATTCAGTCCATGTTGGTGTTAAACCGGCTTCACTAGATAGTGATGCTAATGTTTTGCAATCTTCCAGTTTAATCCTGGTTTCTTTAATCTGAATACAGCTGGGTATCCTAACAAGTCAATGATTCCGATAGGATATGGGGAAAACAACAGGCTAACGCCATGTTATGATTTTGCATGTAAGCATAATGTTGTACCTCTATGGATCAGAGAAAATGTGCAATTAACACAGACTTGTGTGTGCACATTTCGTCTTGTCAAAAAATGCCCTGGGCAAAAAAAAAAAAAAAAAGCAACAGTTCACATGCATCTTTAAAGGACCAAACTTACCGTCATGCACCTGAAAGGTTTCTGTAAACTTCTGACCAGAACTGTAGATCTATAATTAGGGAAGCAAGTTGATGTCTTTTCTATAGTAGAAGTCTGTGTGTAGGATCGACCGTGTGCACTGATTTCATTTTAGCCATAATGTTTGGGGAACCTGGTGGTGGCGCTCTGTTAATTTGCTAGCGTGTGTTTGTTGTGTGAAGAGTCTCTGAAATTTGTCTCCCGCCACACACATCTCGAAGGAGGAGAGTCTGACTGGGGGTGAGGCGGGGGGCGAACCTTTCAGATTTAGGGTCAAACGGCACCAATGTGGTCGGTTTTAAATGTTTGTCATGTAAGATTTGCTGTATGTACATCATGTCTTATGCCAACAGCGGGGCTTTACAGATGTGAGCGGATTCTTCTCTCCCCTGCAGGAGCTGAGCAGTGCTGTTTCATTCTCAGGTGGATTCTTGGGCAATAAAGACGATCCCCTTAATGCAAAGCTCATAATATCTGAGTGTCTTCTTCCTCAATAAAAGCGAAGGGAATTCATTAAGAGCTGGTAAGTGGGTGCAGTCTATTCTGCCTCAGCCTGACAATGAACTCTTATTTCCATGTTCGGCCCATTATGGCACATTCAGGCCATTTGAGCCCAGTTGGATGAAGATTTATAATTAACAGCAGTAATGTAATAAAGTCGAAAAGTGGGCCCAAAGAGGGAGAGAGATATATGTCTGTATTGAGTTTAACATCGCACTCATTGTCTTGTCATGTAGAGATCCTGGGGGGGGTGGGGGGAGGTTGGTAGCATCTTTTAGCTTCTGATTTTAACCAAAATATTGTTTAAAAGCTGCAAAGATGAGTGCAGCTAAACCTTAAACCAGTGTCCGAAGGCAGTCCTCAAGGTTCAGTATCTGGCATTCTCCGGTCCAACACAGCCGAATCAAATGATGCTTCTCCAGCAGGCCTCTGCAGAACATTATAACATGCTGAGAAGGTAGTTGGACCATTTCCATCAGCAATATTGGAGCAGAGACACATCTAAAAACGGCACGGCTTGAGCCCCGGGGTCAGAGACTCCTGCCTTATAAACGAAGATGGATGAAGTGACCCAAGCCGATCCAAATCCAACGGAACCGTCACACACCCCCGCCCCCCGTTTCTCCCAGCTGAATTTATCTTTCCTTAAAGCGTCGTCGAATGCGCTGGGGGATTCGGGGACAAGCTGGAGAATTTTCACCACATCAGCTGTCAGTAAGCAAGTTGGCCATCTTGAGTGATGTATTCCCATATGTTCCTGTGTGTAAATGGGTTAGTCTCTGCTGATGGATGAGGCCTCCCGAGGAGATGGGCTGTAAAAAAAAAAAAAAGGCTGATTCTGGCACTCAAGGGTGAGATCACTTCTTCAATAAAAAAGCATTGTCCCGAATCATCACAGCAAGGTATGAATGCTGATTAGGGTATTAAGCAGAGAATAGCAGCTCTATGAAAATAAATCAAATGAGGTGAGGCTTTATATGGGAAGTATAGGGTGGCTTTGAAACGGAGCAGCGACGGTTGGGCTACAGGCCCAAGGAGTCTAAAATAATCTGTTTAATTGTCTATGGCTTCCTTGTTTTGCTGTTCGACAAGGCTTCCTTTTACAAACTTACAACTTAGTCTGAAAAAGGTTTGGAAAATGTGTAGAATTTATTCAGCATCACCATCCATCCATTTATCCATCCATCCAGACTTACATCCATCCAAACACACTCGTTTATCTTCAGGATTTAGAACTCTGTTCTTTAAAATTATTATGTAGACAACATATACAATTACACTGTAGGTTTGACATAAGTCATGAGATAGTTTATTGCTGCTTGAACAAATATTTGGTCTCGATATGAAGTTTAAAATATGTTGTATTGAATCAAAACAGGAAGTGAGATTTTTATATTATTTTTTATTATTATTTTTTTTTACTTTACATTCCCATTAGGGAACTTTTTTTTTTTTCCAAATCTGCTGAAAGGACCAAGTCATGTTTTGTGTTTTGGAATAAAAGTTGTGCATCAAGAAGAAATCAGGAGTCGCAATTAGTTGAATTTAATCTTGCAACTCCTCCACAATTGAAGCATCTCCCAGGTCTGCACTTGGACCAGGGAAACACATAGTTTGTAGAACACGACATCCGTCTAAAAAAAGAAGAATGAATCAAGGTTTGGGATGAGTTTGAACTTATGTCTGCGAGGTCTAATAAAGAAGCAAAAACTAAGACAAGGAAGTCAAACATTCAGCTGGCAGAAAGTAATTTTGGGAAAATTGTTTGGAAGGAAATTGTAGAGATGAAAGAATTTAATAAGACCAAAGACTTTTTTGCATCAAAACATTATGACTCTAAATTCCCGGAGGGTTTTCTGTCTTCATAGCTGGTTACGGGTGCAGAGCATGGTGCAGAGCAACCTGTATGAAGACAGCATGCAGCCGTTTTCAGGACTGCAGAGTGTCACAGGCTCCCCTGCAGCTTCCTATGCACAGTGACTCCATGCATTCAGCTGGACAGCTTCATCCAGTAGCTGCTGCATGCTGCCATCATCTGGTTTGACAGCATACTGCAGGAGACGCCATATTGACCATATTAAGAGCTCACTATATGCTCAGATGATATATTAGGAGCTTGGCTTGCTGCATCTTTTTCAAAAATATATGCCTTTCTCATTACCGTTTGCATTAGTGCAAAGGTTTTTTTCCAGCATGAAACAAATAAACCAGGACTCTACAAAGTTTGCAAAAACAAGCAAACAACAACAACAAAAAAAACAAGTGTAATTCAGGTGAAAATTTGATGCAGACTTACCTGTAAATACATGCAATGTCAATTTTCATTCACATGAATGTTTCTTTAATAAACTTGGTGACATATTTAAACATACATTATGTAATTTCATAAGAATAGATATACACATGAATAGTGTATAAGAAGAGCTTCACGTCTCCGCAGGTAAACTGAAAGCCGACACCCGGCTGTTGCCATGGCACCTGCCGAGGAAAAGCCAAGGCTGATGGGAGCTTTAGAGGCACTTAGGAACATGAATGCAGTCGCTTCGAAGCTCTTTGACTCTTGACCCTGTCTGGGAATTACCAGTCCTGGGTAGGGAATGACCACAGCACATTTTTTGACACATTTTAACTACATAATGTCAAAAGGAAAAGGTCAAGATGGGGCTACAGGTGAGATCCTAAACCCTGTGTAGGTCTGTGGCCTTGCGATTGATGTCACACGCAGCGAAGGGCCGCCAGCCTCCCCAACACAGGCCGAACCACGGACCTCAGCACTGGTGAGTCCAACGCCATCGACACAAAGCTTCTGTGTCCATCACTTCTACTGAATAAACTTACACTTTCACAAAAGGTTTCCCTAATAAATAAGCTAAAGGTGACCCAGTGCGCAGAATGGTGGCATTGTTGGATGCCTGAACTAGGCCTTGCAGGTAAACGTGTCTCCAGTTACAAAGTTATCTCTCCGTCGGTGCACGACATGATCATCTTTCATTCACACTGTGTTGATTTCAGATCTACAAGTTCATCTTTATTTCAGCCTATAACCCAAACACTTTTCAAAAAATCATGCTTAAGAATATACAACTTAAAATATGATCCACATGACAGACAACTTTGACATTTTTTTAACATTATATTTAAGGTGGTTTCTTGTAAAAAATAATAAGAAAAAAAAAGACACTGGCTAAGATGATATTTTATCAGAAAAATGTATTTGCTTAACACAAAGCAAATACAGTAGTTCTCCAATTGCACTGTGCAACATGGTGACAATTAAATGTAGGTTTTTTTAATGGTTTTGTCATTTTTAATAGCATTATTTTTTATATATCCAACGTTATGACTTCTTAATCACTTTACCATTTGTTTATGTTGAGGATGTGATAGTTAAATACTTGTCTAATATTTACTAATCCGTTTGTTGACTTTTTAAGTTTCGCGTTTGGTTGCTCTCATAATCGACAAACCATAAAAACTCCTCAGTATGTTTTTTCCACAAGCTTATCAGAACGTTGTTTCCTCCAGACTCACCGAGCCCCACTCCTCCTGGAGGAGGCGGCGGCGTTGCCGGGGGTGACCGGGCAGAAGGAGGCCGGCGAGAGCATCATGTCGTCCAGGAGCTTTGGTTCATCGTGGTGATGGGCGCCATCGCCCTGCTGCTGCTGGCCGTCGTGTTGGGAGTCATGCTTCACAGGGTAAAGAGACCGGGCTCCTTTTCTGCTCTCTTTACATGCAAAACCGTCATGTTGCAGCTTCATGTTCCGCCAGGCCCTGAATAAACACCCCCTCACCAGGGCGAGGCCTCCTCTGGTCGCTCTCCCCATGCAGAAGAGGAGCCCCATGGCTGTGTACCCGCCCAGCAACTCTGTCCTGGTGAGAGAATACCTTTCTAGAAACTAGGTCATCACAGCTTACAAAGGTGTCAGACGAGTTAGTGTTGCTTTTTAAAACAATAGCCTTGCTCTATTTCAGACGGTGCCCCAGAAAGTCAGGACAAAAAGCACATTGCCAGACCTAAAACATAGCTTTAGATTTATGAATGTTTGCAACATGGCCTGTTTTCTTTCAATGCATTCTCACATCACATGAGCAACAGGATGCATCTCTGTGTTAATGCTACTTCTTTAATATTATTATTCTTTTATTTTAAATAACTGCCAGTGTTACTCTCTCTGTTTCAGTTCGACACGGTGCCAGACACGACCGGCTTCTCCAGCAGTGTGACCCTGAAGGGATTCTCCATGAAGATTGAGGTAAAACTCCAAACAACTTGTATGTGTGTGTGTGTGTGAGTGTGTATGTACGGTCCTGGCAAGTGGAGCAGCGTGTGACACAAATATTTTATTTCAACGATGCATCGTTAGCTTCAGTTTCTGTTAATTCATTGCAGAGAGGGATTTCCTTGAAGGTCTGAATCAAAAACAGATTTTCATTAGTCATATCATCATATCATGCACTAGAAATGTTTCTACGCTGAGACATGAATTTAAGTTTGTGTCCAATTTTAACCAACTGCTATAATTAATAAGTCAGACTTAACTGCCTTCAATTAAGTCCTTTTAGCTCCAAAATTGTCAGCGACAAAAAAAAAAAAAAATAGTTTCTCAAAAACTGATGAAAAATATTTTTGATTTGATTTATTTTTCAACTTTTAGTCTTTACAACCACTTCACCCTGAAACATTCAAAGTTATTACATTTTCAAGTCCAGGACGTTTAACTAGCTCCACAGCTTTATATTAGAGGATAAATAAAATCCATAAACTACATTTTCAAGAAGTGGTTGCATAAAATAATTAGTAGATCTGAAACCGTTTATTGCCTGGCAGCAACATTTGTCTCGATTTATCATTATTCCTGGGGTAATGTTGTATTTAAAAGGCATTTAGTGTGAAAATGTTAGTTAACAAAAAAAAAAAAAAAACTGCAATATGTAATGTTCCTGCTTTACATGAGAAACTTAGACATCAGCCTTGAATGTCAATATAATTACATTGCTGCCCAAAAACACCATCATTAATAAAAATAAAAAGGAGAATAAAATCAACTTGAAAAGAGCAATTTCAGTGTGATAAAGCACTTGGTCTCAAGATCTTTGTTTTTCTTCTTCTTTTTTTACGTGTGTTTTGTGTTCATTCAGGAGATTCTGGAGGCTAAGTGTGAGCCCACCGAGGAGATGGATGCAGGAGAGGAAGAGGGCGTTCTCAGTGTGAACTCACTGCGACGCAGCATCAGCCAGGTGATCGACGGGAAGTCTCTCACAGGAGATGATGATGTCTGGGACCCCAACATCTCAGCCCATGACAGCGGGATGGTGAGAGACCCCAAAAATGTATGCTGAACATGTCAAAATAAAAAAAATAAAATAAATAATGTAAAGCACTTGAAAATATACAAAAAAATGTTGGTGGAAAGCTAAAAAAACCCCCCAAAAAACTAGCAAAAATATTTTAATATGAATAGTTTGAGCGTGCCCTATTTTACTTTGCAGTTTATGGATGACGAGGAATTTGTGGACACCATCAAAGGCTTCAGCACTGTGAGGAAAGAGCACACGATGTTCACAGACACCAACCTGTGACCCGACAACAAACATCTGGGCCCCACAGCTCAGTCAGGAGGGCAACAGCATCAGTCATGAGGCGTGTCACTACAGGGGCTCAACAAGGAAAAGCTTCATGTGACAATATCCAGTGGAAGAAGAAGAAACATCTCTTTATTTAAACACAACTGGAAGAAAATTCATTTTATTGACATGGAGGAAGCAGAAGAATCCCATAGAAGATGTTTAGTCTCCACATTCTACTCTGGTGTTCATACAGACTCTGAAACTGGTCCTGAATCATCTGTTTATTTTTATGGACAATTTAGGACCTATAGAGGAAGACATGTAAACATCAGTGATGTGAAGTCGCCTTCCAGGTGCCATCATATTCATCAGAAACTGGGAAAGCGTTTATTTTATTTATTTTTTAACCATGAACTTTCTGAACTTGAGTTTCAGACATGCTGCTCCCTCCACATTTATTGACGCGCCAGACTTTCTCTAACAGTGATTTCTAGAAATTGCTTGTGGTGTTTCTAACCTACAAATAAAAAGACGTCTGTCAAATAAACAAAAGATGTGTTATTTTTGTCTTTCCTGTTTTGAACAGTTTGTGAGATAATTTGGCCTCGGTATTAAATAATGGTCTTTGAGGGGGAAAAAAATAAAGTTTGGGTAAAGCAACTTTGTCAAACAACTTTTAAGAACCTCCAAAGAGCAGGAAATTTTATTTATTTATAGATTTCGTAGCCATCATTCTGCATTTGGACAGCATGACTGGCATTACGTATACATTTCAGGTAATTTAAACGTCATTCCAAAAAAAAGCTTACTAAACTGGGTGACATTTTAGTTGTGATTCTTTGCTTACCACAAGAGGGCGACTGTGCACCATCTTTAGGATAATCAGGTAAAAGAGGTTTAAGCGTCAGACCCAGGTCAACATTAAGATTAAGTCAAATTCTAATAAGGCTGGAATAAAGAGTGAGACATAAATAAGGATTATTAAAAAATAAAGAATAACTTTACTACATTGTTTCTTCTGGAACACAATTTCACCAAAAACAAAACTGACTGAACAGACTGGACCAGAGCTGTAACAGTGAAGACGTCTATAAGAAAGGACGGAGCAGGATGTATTCCTTCTGGAAGCCAAAGTCCTTCAAGGTCGGCAGCAAGATGCTGCAGATCTTCTCCAAGTCTGTAATTGAGCGTCATCTCTTCTGCTGCCGTCTCTTGGTACAGCAGCATCAGAGCTGATTCTTCTCTGAGGATGACTGTGGAAGCTCTGGAGATGATGGTGGACTCTTCATAAAAATCAAGAACATAATGGACAACCCTAACCGTCCTCTTTATGAAATTGTTTTGGGAAAACAACGTGTCCTCAGTCAGAGGCTTCTTCACATTTGCTGTAATACAGGCTGCTACAAACGATCTTCCCTGCCAACAGCCGTCACCGACTACAATAACTCTGAAGGATTTGAATTGGATCAGTCATTTTGAATTTGATCCATGAAATCATTGTCGCTAACTATGGGTTTATTTGAACACAAAACACAATGCATGTATAAATATATAAATACGTGTAATAAAATTATGATTCACAAAGTAAAATATACAAGCCAAAGCATTTAAATATATAATTTCTTTTTATTTGAAATGTGTTGCAATGCAATAATGTGGGCACAAAACACTTGCACCATTACAGTCGAGATCATGGTTACAAAACATTCACATAATAAATTACCATACTGCAGTACCACATGAGACAGTAAACATAAACCCCCCTAGCTAGGGAAATAAATTGCATTAGGTACATGAGCTTAATAAATGTACAAAATATTTTTCAGGCATTTAACAAAGGCAGCCTCTTGTTTTTGTTTTTTTTTACTTGTTCGTCATGTATAAATATAAATCTCTAACCCGGAGTTAGACTGATATGTTTGTTAAAATGGCCAGAGATCCTTCAGTGACACGAGGGCTGACAGCCATTTCATTTTTAAACCATTGCTGATAAGATTTACAAACATTTTTCATTAACCCAGTTCATTCAATAGACATTACAAAACCCCTTTAAGCTTTAAAAATATTAAATGCTTGTTTCCTTTCCAGTTTTTTGTTTTTTTTTATATTGTTGCAACATGCACTTTTCCCTTTAGTGTGATATTTCAATGTGTCTGTAAACAAATCACTAATCATTGGAAATGTGTTTTCTGCAGCAGCAGCAGTAAAGTGCATGCAGTACATGCTGGGTTGAAAATAGCTGGCATCTGTAGAAACATGTCACATACAAATATTTAAATATATATATTGTTTAGAAACAATAGAAAAAAAACCCAAAACATTACCTCTTACTTTTTTTTTTTTTGCAAATCGATGTGCAATCTTCCCCAACACCCATTCCACCTACTGGAACATTTTCCTTCTTGGAGTCTCCCAACCCGGTAGCGCTTCACAATAAAGCCCATATTTTCCACAGAACTTAGTGGTTCATCTCCACAATGGAATTTGTTGGTTACTTTCCCAGAACTGAGTGGGTACTTTCAACAATTGAGCCGTATTATGAGGTGGCTAATAATTTACTAGTGCCTTCCTGGGACTTAAAGGTTTATTTTTCTGAAACTTTCAAAGAGCTTAGTAGTTATTTCCATGCAAGGTCCTGGAAAGTAACCAGAATGTTTCTGGGAAGTAACCAGAAAGTTCCCTGAAAGCTTCAGAAAAATATCTTTCAAGGTCAAGAAAGCATCCAATAAGTTCAAGGAAAATACTCAGTAAGATCTTGGAAGGTAGCCAGCGAGTTCCATTAAAGTTTTGGGAAAATAACTGCTAGGTTCCTGAATGTACCCACCAAGTTCGGAAAGTACCTAGCATTGTCTGAGAGAGTTTCACAAAGTACGGGCAGTAATATGTAGCGCGATCGACTTTGGTGACACAGGTAACATTGCTACACTGAATCAGACACAGACGCAGAGCCAACACCACCAGAGCCCACTACACAGGAAGCTTCTCCTGGGACGTTTTTTGCAAAACGCGTCTTTGACCATGTTTTATTATCACCACACAGGTGACGTGAATCAAGTCCTTACAGAAACTCTGACGAGACTAGACATGTAAACTGAGTTGGGAATGTTTTAACTACCAGAACAAGAACGTTAAAGTACTGACACCGACGACTGTACCTGAGACCAAACAACGCCTGACCTGAATGTTTGCGTACCAACTTCATCTGTGATCACACGCCGGTGATTCCCTGCAGCACTCGTGGCTTTGATTTCACTCTATTCGCTTTATAGTCGGCACAAGCCATTAGGAAACTAGGCAGCTGCGAGTAAAATTTTTTTTTTTTTCATGTTTTGGCTGTTTTTAATGTTTCACCCCAATTCACTTCACTGTCAACATTTCAGGCAGCACACAGATTCTGACTGGATCTGAAAAGAGTAAAACTAGAATTCTAAAAGACAATAAAACTGGGATATTATATATAGATGTTAAAATGCAACTGACTTGACTGGCTAACATCTAGACTTAAACTATCATAGGATACTTTTACATTCAACTAAACATAAAAAAACTATCAGCCACAACTACCTGTCCTTCACAATTTTTAACCAAGTTACATACATTTAGACTATTATAGTCTACAGCCTTTCAATGAAGGATTTCCAATTTCCTCACTGAATCTTTTAAATGTTTAGTCCGATAACTTTAATTATAATCGCAGAAGCTTCTCAAATCATTTCCGTCATGGTGAAGTCATTGACTTTACTAAAGAGAAAACTGAGCGGAAATGTTGTTCACTAATGTTTCTCTTGGAAAAACCAGAGGAATGCTCATTTAAAATGATTCCATTTTGACCAAATTTTCCATTGTTTGCTGATGAGATCCACTCTGTGCTATATTCTGCAGAACGCCACCTTTGCACCATCAGGTCACTCATAAAGTGCAACCCCATCTGTCCCTAAAGCCAATGTCCTAATAAAACACAGATAACTTACGCGACAGAAGAACAGTTAACGCCGATGTAAACTTAGTTAATAATATTACATTATTTCCCACCAATGCACATATGAAACAAGAGGAATCTGCAGACTGGTGAACTAATCTTATGTGGAAGTGGTGAAATTGTTGGGGTTGACGTCACATCATCAAGAAAAATTGTTCAAATCCCTTATCTTGTTAATTAAAAAAAAAAAAAAAAAATCTCTTATCCAAAAATATTTTTTTCATGACTTTGATCATTTTTGTCCCTTTTTCAAACTGTGCAATCCCTCTCAGTCATGTAGAAAACGTCTCATTTTAAACACTCACCTTCACACAGCTTGTACCTGAAACTAACATGCAACAAACAGATTTTTAAAGTTTTAAATGAAAGGGCTTCCTCTTTGATTTTGAGAGAGCTGAGCTTAAAAATCGTGCAATAAATTATGAGGATAATCAATGCTTGATGCCTTCGACTTGCCTGGCACTCTTTCACAGATCACACCAGGATTTGTTTTCACTGTCAGGCAGCTGAGGGGAAGTGGATTTGATAATCAAAGCAGGCTGTTTGGACTGCAATTCCCTTGCAGAAGCCTGCCGATTTCAACAAATTAAAAAAAAAAAAAAAAAAAACACTTTTAAGGATCGCTTGTTTTTCTCCAAAAGCACCTGGCTAATCAGGAAGTGAGGCGTTCAGGCTAACACTGATTACTGGCATCCACACATGAGTAGTTACAGGTGCATCTCAATATATTGGAGTATCGTCGAAAAGTTCATTTCAGCAGTTCAGCTTGAGGAAAAAAATGCCAGATATGAGTTTTTAACATTGAGTTGATATGTTTCAAATGTTTATTTATGCCAGTTTGGATGATTGTTGAAAACCCCAAATTAATTTCAAAAGACATCAAAATATTATTTAAGACTGAAATAAGAGGACTATCACTAAGGTGTATTATTAGTAACAGTCCCACTTTTACATTTTGCTTGTGGGCCTTTTTACTACTGTACTATTTCCTTCGACTCAACCTTCTCTTAATATGCTTGGATACAAACTTTTGAACAGCAAACTTCTGCAGCAATGCCTTTTTTTGGCTTATTAGATGGAGGGTAAATTTGTTTTTTGCATAAGTTGTAAGCCGTAATCATCGAAAACTGACAGAAACAAACAATTGAAATTGATCATTCTGTGGATAGGGAATTCATATAAAATGAGTTTCTCACTGCCATCGACTTACATCAGAAAGTTTACTTTAGTATCAATTATTGAGATGCACCTGTGTAAAGTCACAATATGAAAACGTGGAGCACTGAATGAATAAAAAAAACTAGCTAAATATTAGAACTTAAAAAGAACTACAAAAGACTAAGTCGTATCAAAAGTAAAGAATACGAGGAGAGAGGCAGAGCAGAAAGTACCACGAGGAAAACTGAGAAGACAAAAAGGAAGGAAGGTTTGGATTTAAATCAGTTCCTGTGTTTTTTCCAAAACTGAAACCCTCCTCTGCCGGTCGACGCTGAAGAGGCAAAAGCTTCCCGTCTGACTTTACGTGGGACAAAGAACTGTGGAGAAAAAAAAAAGAAAAAAAAAAAGACAAACAGCTGGTGAGAATCGCTGCAGCACATGAGGCACAGAGGTGTGGAGTATGGCAGAGGAGCTACATCCGGGAGGAATGTGTGGTTAGCGGCGAGGAATCCCCCGATTACAGGTGAGAAGCAAACACACCAACAGCTGCTACTACAAGCCGGCAGAGTGAGGAGAAATTATGAGCGTAGTGGGCTGTGTTTTTCAGAGTGGGTGTAGCACGGCTAGAAGCACCAAACAGCACAACTGGCACCACGGCGGAGAGCGACGGAGGGGTGGGAAGCTGATTGCTCTGGTTAAAAGGGAATATTGTGCAGACAGGGAGGAAGATGAGGCGTTCAATGTCAATGAGCGGGGTGAGCCTCACGAACCTCAGGTTCCTCTGCTTTCATACGAGAGCTACTCGAAGGACAGAGCAGCACAGGCGAGAGGGAAAGGAAAGCACATGTCAACAACAGACACATTCACCGTTAAAGCTCATGGATTTATCGGGCTGGGGAAGTTGTGGAAGAAAAGCAGCTGAAACGCTGGTCCCTGAATTTTATGACGTTCAAAGCAAAGGGGGAAGCTTATGAAGCAAGATACCAACGTTTTCTGTCTAGAACCAGGCTGGAACAAGTTTTTAGCCAAATTATCAATGAGTCATATAAATCCTGATCTGGGCATTTCTAACAACCAGCATGCTTCAACTATTATAATGTAGCAAATATTGCTTGTGTGACTGCATTCATATTAGGATGACAACTGTGATTCCATTTTGTGCACCTCTACTTTTACTAAAGCATTAAGTTTAAGCAGTTGTGTTATTTGTGGTACTTCTAGATTATATAAAGTAGCAAGTCTTTACTTTATACACAAATTAAAACTAAAAAACACTATTCATGTTTTGTTTTTTTTCCACACTTTGAAATGTCATCATTAAAATGATTTTGGCCCTATAAATTTAACAATAAACCCACATTTCTGGTCCTGGACATTCTGTGTTTTTACTGTAACCAACCAACAAATTTAGCTTCCTCTCTTTACTGTAAGTTGTACTGTAACCTTTTGCTTGTTTATGCAACCAAATGAACAGCAGTTCCTCTTCGTTACGATTCCACTTTCTGTGTTCATATTTTAGCTGCGTCTGGAATCAATACGATTGGTCACTGGGTGTGGCCACAGAGTGAGACATTATGTCGACACTTCTGAGGAGACTTATTTCTTATTTAGTGCAAATCTATCCAACAGTGAACTAAGAAGTATAAAATACACTTCTGGATGGAAGTCAAGACTTTTAACTTTCTATTTCGTAGGTACATGCAATTGCTTAAATTAGTCTCATGGTTTTGCAATATATGTTTTCTTAACCTTGTTGCCTTGCTTCGACAAAAGCCTTAAAGTAAAAGCCATGTTTACCTTTCAGTATGTAATCTGTTAGGAGGGCTGGTACCTTCTCGCTGTCATCCCTCATGGCATGAAGGACTGATACGGAAAGAGAAGGATAGAGGAGTCAGAGACCTAAACAAAATCTAACTAACGACACGTCTCTGTTCCTCGCTGGTTCACCGCTCGGTGAATCTTGTACGTTCTTTTTCATGGACTCACTCTTTGTGAGGATCTGGAGGTCTTCTACAGAAGGGGAGCCTGCTTTCTTTTCATAGGGGATCACCGTGGTCAGATACTAAAGAGAAAAATATGTATATACATTACAAACATGGGAACCTATAAAAATAAAATACAATAAAATACAAATAAATTTAACTTTAGTGTAATTTTGGAATTAAGTGTTGTGTTAAAGTTATGAAACATGCAAAGGATTTTTGTAGAAAATAAAGGAGGGCAAAAAAATATTTCAATACAAAAAAAAGAAAATGACAGGGTGATTGTATTTTGTCACAATGCAACCACAAACTTTAATGTGATACATCTGGATTTTATGCAACAGACTAAAACAAAATAGTGCATAATATGCATTGGTAGATGCATTACTTTAGGTGGAAAGTCATATATTTTAATGTCAACTTCAGGACAATCTGATCTGGTTAAAAAATAATAATAACTCTGCTTTACATTACTGCACAAATTCATCCCCTACCTCTCTGCTGTGTCCCTTAGTTTGTTCACTAATGTTCTCATTGAAGTTTGTGTTTGTAACAAGACAAAATATAAAAAGTTCAGGGAGTACGAACACTTTTGTAAGGCACTGTAAGGAATTTAATTTTTTTTTTTTTTTTTTTAAAGGGAAAAGACAAAAATTAAATGCAACAAAAGGGCAAACTGGACAAAAACTTATGGAGCAAAATAAACAATAAAAAAGAATGCACATGCCAGTTGAAACCCAGAGGTGAAAAAGCAGCACAGAAAAGAATCCGCAGTAGGAAGAAAGAGCAGGGGGCACCTGTTTATCCCCTCCTGAGTGGCCAAAAGTTTGACGGAGACCATTTTGAATGACACTGGAGAGTCCCTCCAGAGTGAGGAGCTACAAGGAGTGAGAGGAAGGAGGGGAAAAAAAAGAGATTTGACGAGAGATGAAAAGGCTCTCTATGACAGGAAGGAAAGACGCTGGTGCTGATAAGATGGTGACTGCAGTGAAAACTCTTCGGCCGGGTCATGCATCTCTTTGCCTAACTTGGAAGTAGTGTGTGGTGCATCACACGTGTGGTTATGTCGTTAACCTTCAAACCATGATAATGTATTTATTTTGTGTGTTTTCTGTGAATACCTCCCTGCTGACTCACCGTGCCTGGTATGTGCGTGCTGTTTGTCCTCTGGCCGTTGGGCCCCGTCGTGGTTGTACTGCGGATTTTCTTCTTCTTGCGCAGCAGTTCGCGGTGCTCCTTCTGTTTGTTCTGCACGTCGATCAGCAGCGAAATAAAGCTATTCTTGACCTGCACATATGCAACATTTCAGTAAACTGCGGCGGGGGTTTGGAAAATACAAAGCTGAAGGAATGAAACTGATTATCTTCGTTAGTTAATAGTTTTCAGAGCTTTTATTTCAATTAACAGAATTGACTAAAAAAGCGAAGAAAAGAAATATATCACAAGATAAAGGAGAATTAAAGTATGAAGCAAAAGGATTCTTACTTCAAAATGTGAGATTTTTCACATTTTAATACATTACAGCCCCGACTGTTTGGACTTTATGTAATAGGTCAACATTACGTAGGCACCAAACTGTGTGAATGAAGGACAATTATACATAGGCAACTTCTAAAGGGACTCAATTGAACTGGATTTTATTGAGTGTAACAGAGTAAAAGGGGTCTGGAGACGAATTTAAGGCACATTTATTAGAACATTTTAACATCTTTTTTTTTACCTCTTTAAAATTACACCCCATGTTATGTTGTTCAATCACATAAAAACCCAATAAAATAAATGTTTGTTTCTGGGTGCAAGCATGATAAAATATAAGAATGGGGCGCGGAGAGGGTGAACATTTTTGCAAGTGTTTAAGTTGCATACTAATAACCAAACAGTTGTCTTTACTGCCTTGGTAATTGAGTGCATTCTAGATACCATAAAGTAATGTTTGCCTGTTTTTTCAGTAAATTATTTGTTTATAACTACACATTTTATTAATTACTGCTGCAATTAAGGTTGACAAGAAACAATAAAAACACTGACAATTACTACATTTACAGTAGTGAGCTGCTTATGGTGAAGGCTCATCTGAATGGTTTTTTTTTGAGGCTACAGATGATAAATCTAATAATGCAATATTCTTAATATCTTTGTGATCTGTACAAATATCACTGAAGTGTTTTTTTTTTTTTTTTAGATTCTGTCAAATCTACTCAGAGTGAATCATGACACAGAGACAAACGTACAAATAAAGCTGCTGGCAGTTCTGACCTCACGGTGACAGAAGGCAGAGGGTGCTGCCGTCTGTTCTCACCAAACACAGCGTGCGTGTGTGTGTGTGTGTTGCTTAAAGGTCTCGGACTGCTTCAAAGCAGCTCTGCTTTAGCAAAATCTCTGCATCTCTTTCTGGTTGATCTGATTTTGGAGTTAATGTGCGATCAGATTTAAGTACCTCCTTCTCAAAGTCTAGCTCGTCTCGCAGCGCCAGAGCTTGGATCAGCTCCTCGCTGTAGCGGCGGATGGCCGCCTCCACTTCCTCCAGGGTCCGGCTGAGCTCCGACACAGACAGCTGACGAAGCCCTGCGGACCAAACACGGGGCGGAAACGGGAAGAGCAGATTTAATATAGAGAAGAAGCTCGGTGCAGGTTTTTAAAAATGGTAATTTCACACTGATCCAATTTTAGAACATTTATAGAGACATGCATATCAAGCCGATTACATAAGATTTGGGACGACACATACACTAATTACATAACTATATCACATGTGCACATTTAAAACACTTGCTACACAGAAAGTCCTATTAAAATTTTGTTATTTAGGTAATCATAAAATTATTTACACAGGTACATTAAAACAGTACAGTAGTTTTCTATTCCTGCGTGTGTGTGTGTGTGTGTGCGTGTGTTTGCATGTGTGAGAGAGCAGGTACACTTACGTTCCTCAAAGCTGGTGTTGGAGCCGGATCGTTTCAAAGCGCCGAGGTCCTGAGAGAGCATCGACAGGTCGGACTGGGAAGGACTCTCGTCATCGTCCGGGTCGGGAGATTCCTGCATCATCTCTTCAATCTCCTCTATCACCTAAAAACACCACAACTTTCAGTCCGATGCCAACTTCCATGAACTAGTTTGACCATTTGCTCAAAAATGTAGTTTTGTAACCAGAATGTATGTCTTACAGCATCAGGTCGAGTTTTGCAGCACAGAAATAACACCAACATCGGAGCTAATTAATTGTCTTGCGCTTTAGCTAACTTTGAAAAAGTTTAGCACAATTAGCTTCCCCTAATTTTTCCAGGTAAATTCTACATATGAGTGTGATTGCATATCACACAGTGACACTGTTGAGGGCGGTGTGTCATGTTGCAACATGTTGTGTCACTGATACATAGTGGGTATCAACACGGTCCAATATAGTGCCTTAGCATTATCTTCTGCTAAATACCAAGTTAGTATTAGCGCTTTAGCATTAACAAAACTAATGTTTATGATCAGAGCTTTAGGATTAGTGCAACTAACCTTTCCGTTTGCAGTGTCCACCATCTTACTAAGGAATGATTTGAAGAAGCAATATGTAAGGAGATCCTAGTGAGGTCAGCATGTTTATTATTTAACCACATCGTATGTTGATTCTGGGCTTGACATTTGCATTTGTACAAATCCAGAACAATAAACTGTCCCAGAATATTTATCCCGCTTCTCTGTTCGCTTTACTTCCCTGGCTTAGTTATGCGTCATTGAAGTAAACACATAAATCTAATTTAAGGAAGTAGCTAGTAATCTGACAGGCTTGTATATTAAAACATACAGAAAATAAGGATTATCAATTTAAATTAACTCATTTTTTTAATTGAGAAACATTTTAAACGAGATTTCTATTTATTTTGGTTCAGTAATTACTTTTACTCACTTCACTCTTGTGAATAATCAGAATGAGTGATCAAACCATTAAAGCTCAATAGGTAGAAATCCACTCCTGTAGGATATTAATCACTGACATGTACACTGCCTTACAGTAGATAAACAATAGAAGATATAATACATGAATCTACGCTGTAATTAAACTCTTGAATGTAAACAGTCTCTTTGGAGGGAACCGACTGACGCATGGCTAATGTAAAATTTTCAGTTGCAGCACAAACATTGTGTGGAATAACCAGCTGCTCATAAGAAGGAAAAACAAAGATTCACAGTTTGAGGAGGAGTGTGAATGAGCTACCTGTTCAGCGGTGAAGAGAGGCTCCTCATTAATGCAGGAGACGATAATTGAGTGCATATCCAGCTGTTCCCGCAGCTCCTCATCCTCATCGTCGGACAGATCCAAAGACTGGTTATCCGTCTTCTGTCCCTTGGGAGGAGGAGATGGGGACAGAAATTTAGGCGTACAATATTTTACCCGACAAGACTTTAAACTGGATTTTAAATTCAAAGCAAAAACATGGACAATGAAAGATTTATATCAGAATTGTTGGATTCAAGGTTTCTTTTATTTCTTTGTTGACAAGAATGGTAACTTTTGAGACTTTGTGCCACTTTGCCGCAATATGATGCAAAGTGGAAAAGAACAGAAAGGCTTCTAGGCCTGAAAAATGCAGTGAAGGTAGGCTCACCAGAATAAAAGACCATTTCAGAGTCGTTAGTAATGGGGATGTTAAGATGAACCGACAATGTCCAAGATGTGAGCAGCTGAGAAAAAGTGCAGCTTTGGAGATTAAAACCAGATCAATGCGTTTTCACCTCCTCCCATCAATAAAACTCAATCTGTTTGATACAAGATCCTTCACTTTTATTTAGAACATGTTCCACTCAAATATTTGATTTTGAAAGTTGTTCCTCTAAAATATAGGAACGGTTTGTGAAGTGTTAATTTGTTAGGGTAATTAGTTTGGTAAATTCAACTTCGTATCTGTTTTTTTTTCTTCTTGTTTTGCCCTTTTTTTGTCACACTTTGAATCAAACCAAACTGCAGATTAAGAGATGCACAATGACAGAGGGACAATCAAGCGTGGATTATAACAAGGCGAGTGACCTACAGAAATGCATCTCTTTAATTAGGTCAATCAGGTGCCAATTCTCTGCATTTGTGAGGTATCATTTGCAGCAATCTGCAGAAAGTGAAACACTAAATACAAGAGAGTGTGTGTGTGGGTGTGGGTGTGGGTGTGTGTGTGTGTGTGTGTGTGGTGTGTGTGTGTGTGTGTGTGTGTGCATGGTGTGCGTAGTACCTCTTGATCTTGGAGCTTGAGGGCAGGCAGGTGCAGGGACCGAGTGTAGGACGTCTTCCAGTCCACGGGCATCACGTTTCCGTAGTTATTGGTTAAAGAGTTCCACACCCTGAAAGGACGAATAAAAGAAGAGTTAAAGGTCAAAGCACAACAAAGGAGACTTTTTTTAAGCTGCAGATGCAACAAGGCATGCTTCCTTCTCTTTTTACCGTGACACAGCATAGCATTGCTGAATGCTGACCACCCCCCTCACTACTTTCCTACTAATAGATCAGACACTCTGAGAGCGACTGATGGATCAACATCTTCTGAGTCACGCACAACGTTTCTGCAAAAAAAGAACCTTCAAGATGTGTGTCTGTAGCAAAAGTTTCAGCAACGTGGAAATCACAATGAAAGAATTCAACAAAATAGGCGTTTTCAGCTTTCAAAAGCTGAAAACGCCTATTTTAATGCAAAATTTTAATGCAATTTGCATTAAAAATCAGATGCTATTGGCTGCTGCCTGCTGCATCTGTCTGATGGAAGTCGTTCAGCCGAGGCTCATCTTTGCCTCAGACTTACAGCGGTAGAAGAGCAAGTTGAGCTCTGAACACTGCTGCATGATGCTTTAAAACTAGTCATCAAGTATTGCAACACTTAAAGTGAACCTCTATGAACTTTACGAAGCAGGAGAACATTTTCTCTAAGCTTAGTCGGCACATGAGTAACTGGAACCGCAGGAATAAATGATCAGAGCACAGGTCCCTGCTCTGCTAAGCAAAGATGGTCAGGAAAAGCGAGACGAATGCTTTCTGAAAGCCTCTCCACAGCCAAATGTGCCAAATCAAACACTCGTTTGTAAAGAAGATAAGAAGTTGATGACAAAGACTAAAACTGTGTTGTTAGGCGGCGCGTTGTTAGAAACTGTCACCTAAGTAACCCCATGTGGGAACAGAGAGAAACTCAAAATATCCTGTTGTTCACCACTGATGAACAACAAGAAAAGTGATTAAATAAGTGAAGCACCCAGGTGAAAATTTTGGGACAATACCGACATTTATAATGCTGTTATGATTGACAACCAATATTTTTATTTGGTCATGAGTTGGACAAAAAGAATTGATCTGGTTTTTCTCATAGGAACAATACAATACATAAAAAATGGCTAGCAATGGTCAACATAGATGTCAACGTTGATATTTTTGGCCTTCCATAGAATAAAATTTGAGATAATATCTAAAGATTATTTAGTTGTAGCTTTTTTTCCTCTCATATAAGCATGTACGTCACTCTTTCTTCTACAAACACACATACATTTTTTGCACCTTTTTGGATGAGCAAGTTAAAATATTTATCGTACATTGAACATTTTTAAATAATCCAATTTTGTTTTTGTTTCCAATGACAGAACATGGAAGAAAGTTCCATTTCGGTACGTTTTTCCGTACCTATAATCTTTTTTCCATCATTTCCCAGACTTGCATAGAAACTCTGAAGAAAATCAGCACTCGCAGTAGCACTCACATGCTCACGCAAGAGTGTTTTGGCACTTTTGGCTCCGATTGTGCATGGATGGGTGCTGGGAACCCATGTGTCACAGTTGCTCTCCGATGTCCAGGACAAATGTTTATATAACATCCATGTTTCTCCCTGAAGTGTTCTTGTGCTGCTCGGCGAGCTGCTGGCTTCTTCTAAATAGGACAAAGCGTAGCAGGAAATACCGTGCGCCCCGAGCGGTGACAGTGACTCGGCCACTCAAACGGCCGCCTAAACACACCGCCAGCTACCGTTTCAAAACAGCAATTTGACAGTGGTGCTACAGCAGGATTATTTAATTGTTGTGACTCCAACTAACCACTCATTAGTGTGGGGAACTCTCTTGAATTTATTTGTACCGATACCATCTTTGGTACGCAGGCAAAATCTGGAGGAGTTGGCTCCAACATATCAACCCGATTCCAAAGGAAGGTCCATAAACGTAAACTTCATCCTTGTTATCTTGCAGTTTGTTTCAGACGCAGTATTTCAGTGGAGCTTGTTAAGGAGCTGGACACGTTCTGTAGAAGTGCAGCCATCCAGAAAAGACTCTTACTGAGTCTGGCACTGATTTTAGGGCTGTGGAAGGCTGCGGTCCAATTATTTCATACCCTACATCCTGTTTCTTCCTTAAAAAAACCCCCAAAAAAACAAACACCAATCTAAACTTTTCAAAAAACATTTACTTAAACTTGAAGATTATTCTTTTAAAACTTCTTATATTTACATGGGTAGTTTGGCTTAACATGGAAAAATGTGACGTATTAATCGCTGTGCAATTTTAATGGTACCAAGAAGACCTTTGCCATATCGTAAAAATGCTTTCTAGTCTGAACAAATAAACACTGCTTCAACTTCAACCTATAGAAACAATTCAGCAAGAAAGAAATAATAGCATTTGCTGCGAATGGGATCTAATAAGATGCAGTCAAAAAAAAAAAAAAGGATTTTCTATCAATAAATTCAACCACAGATACAGTTTATATTTTTTAGGTTTTTAAACAACCTGTAGATTTAAGTTGATTTCCACATTTACTCTGGGGTTAAGAAGTTGACACCCATTCTAAGTTTCGAATAAAATGTAACCATTGTGAATATGAGCTTACATGTTGCCCACGCCATGTTGCCAAATCAAAGACTCTTACAATGTTCAATGCAAAGGGCAAGAGGAGGTTGATTCATGCAGCCAGCTGTGCAGAGAAAAGTAACATATATTCCTGTGGCGCTGTAATGCCATGTTGTCATGTGAATGTGTAGCTGTGACCTTTGAGAGCCAATGAGACCCAGCAACTGCCAGACACCTCGAAGTGGGATCCAAACAGACCCCGACAGCTCAATCTTTCTGTAACAGCACCATGTTGCCATTGTTGAGAATTCAAGGGATCGTGAAAAAGGAAAATGTAACTGTCTCCACCGTAATAAACGGTATGAGTCGATAGTTTTGTTGTGGAAGAACAGGCTGCTTCCATCTTAAACCTGGTTGAACCAACATTTCCGCTTTTAGGTTTAAAAATATATTGCATCCTTGATTACTTTTCTTAAAATGAGTCCTTTGCTCAAAATTAACTGCATAAGTTTTTGTAGTTTGTTTTGTAAAAAAAATTGTTTACTGTGTGTGTGTTTTTTTTTTTTTTTTGTCATTGTTTTGTTTTCCTTTGCAGCATTAAAGCTATTAGGGAAGACTACTGTTATTTTTTATGAAATTTAAATTCAGTATTTTAGTTTTGTTGACTATAATTCCAATTATAGTCAACTAGCAGGATGTTCTGTAATGACATATCTATAATAATAATAATAATAATAATAATAATAACAACAATAATAATATGGACCAATAATCACAAAAATAAATGATTTCTTTTCCTTTTTGTAATTTGGCCTTACATTTTTTTTTATCAAGTTCCAATGCAAACTAAAGGATATGAATTACTCCAAAATTTCAGCTTTACGTTTAAGGCAACATGTCAGATATTTTAATGCTTTTCCCCCGGTTTAGATAGAACAGTTTGCTTTCATATGCAATCTTTTTGAAAACTTACCTTCTGTAATAATTGTTTCAAAACTGCAATAAGAAGAAGCAAACAAAAAACCATTTCCATTCCGACTTTTTACTCAGTGGGATCTAGTCCCTTAACTTTGAGAAATGCTGCCTATAACCTTGAGGGAAACATTTAAATTTTAAATACTGCATGGAGTTTGTGGATGGTGTTTTTTTTGTTTTTTTTTTCTCGGCGTTTAATCACTACAAAAGCAGAAAGTGAACCATGCAACCAGTTTTTCCACCGCACTGATCAGCTAAGATTCCCTCAGAGTATAATATATGAATTTATTATAGAGTTAGCTTGTGAGGCTAACGTGGCTAGCTGTGAGATTAAAAGTTACAACATAAAAGGATAGGCAGATAATTAACACTCACTCGTCGTCTTTCAGGTAATTCTCCTCTGTGATTGGTTTAATGGGAGCGATGTTTTCCGTTGTAGTGTTGTAGTTTCGGAAACACACGGTTAGCTTTTCGTCGAAGTCGTGGACCAGGTCCTCCATCGACTTGAAGCTACAGATCTCCCCGGAGAAACTGTTGTCCAGATCCGAGAAGTCATCTAGGCCCGACGGGTCGCCCACGTTTGAGTTCAGCTGATCCAGCTGTTCGGCCGACTCCGAGGACGGCTTGAATTCGTTGAAGTCCTGCCAGTCCTCATCGAAGTGGGCTAACGGCGCCGCCATGGCTGCCCGGTGAACCTGTCTGTGCGGTCGGTCTCTCGGTGTCCTCCCCGACGCTCCGCTGTCTTCGTTGACACCAGACAGTGGGGGCGGGGTATAATGACGTCAGCGCACAGCTCCTCCCATTTGCCAGCGAAACAAACCAAACATTCAGAGGCGATTATAAGATTTTAAAACCTGGGGGCTAAGACCCACCCAAAAATGTTAATAATTTTTTTTTGTTTTTTTTTATGTTTTGTAAAATAACTGATACAAAAAGCCATGTGATCATGTAATTATTGTGCATTCCCAACTAAAAAAAAGATACAGTGTACATTGATATTGATGACACAATGAGATACATTTAAAATGCATTACATTGGTATATAGCGAATATAATCATATAATTCAAATTATGAATGTCCTAAAAATACTGCTACATTGACATAATACCTGCATACCAAAAGTATCCCAACTGATACACACATTTTCACAAAACTATTTCTGTAAATATATTGTGTAAGTAAGAGAGAGTGTTTTAAAATAAGTAGTAAGGTTCCAAATGTAATTCTTTTTCTTGTAAATATTCCAACACTAGGACCTTATATTCCATGAAAACACTCAGTCATCATTTAGTTAACTACCCAAGAATCCTACAGTATAGTATGACTATTCTTTTAGTTTATCTCATTTGATGTTGCAGATAGTTGTTAAAAGTAAAATGTCTGATGGAGACAGAAAGGCCTCAAACACCTATAAATATGTTATTTATTTTTTCCTTACTGGGTTAAAGTTCTTAGGAGTAACAACCAATGAATTCCATTGGTTGGCTCCGACAGCATAAAATTACAATAAAACTAATGCAGTCTTAGTCCTTTTGGCACATTCCTTTGTACTCGTAAGTCAGGATTTTGAGTGTCAGTTTGAAAAAAAGATAAACTGGAATGATTTCTAAAGTTAGAAATCTAGCCTGGTAAGCTAGAGGTTTTTCACATGACCCGGCTAGAAATGTGGTTCAAGAACTCAGAAATCTCAGCAACCATATTACATGTCAATTTTCTCCTGTTTTCCCTTTAACAAATTTTAAAATCATGCCAAATAATAGCCACAATCATATTACATATTATTTAAACACTATTAAGCTTTGGACCAATTGATCTATTTCATGTTATGTAATTAGTATTAATGCTTATTCATTTCAATTTAATCTGCAGTAACATTAATATTTACTTTATAAACAAAGTCAGCATACCCATCTTAAATAGCCCAAAATATTTATATTACTGACAACTCATTTATTGTTTATTGTACTTTAGGTTTCAGATTTCTTTTTTTTTTTGTTTGCTAGTATAGAGCATTTCGTTTTTATAGGCCACCTTGTTGTTTGCAATACCACCAGATGGCGCAATTTGACAAATATTTCAATTAAGAGATTGTTTACATTTTATAACAGTAACTGTTCTAAAATTAGTCTTTGGAAAAAAAAAAGTAGAAATAATTTTTTAAAATATATATATAATTTCAATACATTTTCAACAGTCAACTTGTTTTTTCAAGTACTTAAAAGAGAAGTTTGCTTGTTGGGCAAACCTTTAGTCATGTAAAACAAATTCTGATTTCGTATTGTTTCACTTTGGAGCTTCCATTTATTTAACCACAAAAGCTTCTGTCCCCTAATCATGAGCAGTAGTAAATCTGATTACACATCTTTACTTTCTACATGCTTAATAAACCATTTTTATTTTTCTCCTCTGTCCCTGAAATGGAAAACTCTATATTAAAATGGATGGCCAACAACAAGACTTACTTAAAAATAAGTGGAATTTATTGTCAACAGATTTTGTTATTCCTAATGCTGGTGTGAAAGCAAGCCCCCTCTCTGTTAGACTCGATGTAGCTTTCAAGACATGTCAAAAACAAATAATTTAATACAGTAACCTAAACAAGAACAGAATCAACCCAGAATGCTTTACTGGGGCCTGACTTTAGTGATAACCTTTCGCCCCCAACTTGCACGCATGTTTTAAGCTCAAAAAAGGTTTGTTTTCCCGTCATCTTGTAAGTGTCCAAAACCTGGGCCCTGTGCCATTAAATTATTTTAGATCTGTTTTTTCAAAACCCTGAATTCTTTATTGAAAATATGCATACATAACACTTTTCCTACACAACAATACAAAACATTACAATCACTGTTGTAAATAAGACATTGAACGCAAACCAACACATCACCCCCTTCCCCACCCTAGAGCCCAAGGAACTTAGAGATGCTACAGTAAGCCCTTATTCCCCGCCCCGGTCCCATCCCGCCACCACCATCACCTCAGAGAAATAAGACATAGTTAAATCAGAAACAACTCCCTCGGCAAACTCCGACAGAAGAACAGAGGAGACACCGGGTTGCATACAGACATAGCATTTTGCCACCAGCAGGTGAAGGATGTTTTTTTTTCCTTCTTCTTTTTCTTTACTGAATTACTTTTTTGGGGTTTTTTAAAAATGTGCAATGATTTCCATCAAGTCTTCTGAAATGGATTCAGGGCATGGAAAGAGGAGTCCATTCTGTGGTTTTGGGAGAGAAGAGGTTTCTAGAGTGTGCATATCAGTCCGTGACGTACATAACCTACAAGAAAACAACTGTGTGCCTGGGATTTGGCTTCAATACAGGTCGGAAATGTAGCAACTGCCTATCTACAATGGCACACCGAGCAGAAGATACTAAAACACAGAGAGATGCGATTAAGCAGAATCTTCACAGGGAGGAATTTCTTTAAAGGCGATGGGTGGATAGTTAGAACCTGATTCGATAACACTTAAACACACCATGACTCCTCCCCTGCTTCTACTGGCAAAGAGTGTTGCTGTGCATAATTTTTTTATGACTGTGGCGGTATATAAAAATGCAACTGAACACAAACAAAAATACACATAAAAGAAAGTTATGTTACAAAAAAAAGAAGGACTCCAAATGTCTGGTTATATTTTAATATGATCATACAGGGATAGAGATCAACCAAAAATGATATACGTGAACAAAAAAAAAAAAAAAAAAAAAAATTAAGTAACAAAAGAGTTCAATAAAAACAGACAAAAGCACTGGTTTAAACATTTTACTATATCAGTCTGTAGCGAATTGTCATTACATACCCTGAAATAAGGGAGGAAGAAAGCTTTAAATGGTGCAAAGACCACTGAATAACTTGGCTGGAGAGCAAAGGGGAGGTTGATGCCTAACTCTCTCTAAACTCCCACAGGGGTACCTTCAAAACGAGGTTGCTTTGCTTTATAATAGTGAGTTTCATCACATTTGGGCCAATCATTCACATCGGGTGCATAGAGGCATGGCGAGGACTTGGGCCCTCTTGAAATCTCCGATTAGGTTTTTAAATCTTTACCAATGTAACCTTTTGGGTGGAATCCGACTAAAGATTAATGCCACCGCTTTATGTGCAGGAGAGCAGAAAGACCACTCAAAGTGCCGTGAGGGAGTCATACATACCGAGGGGGTGGGGGATCTGTGCAACTGTGGGAACAGGAAGGCAGTTTGTGTTGCTTTGATTCAGGATTGCAAAAGTCCCAAACTAATGCGCTCAGAGCGTTGTTTTAGCTAATGATGTCTCTTTTTTTTAATAAACTTGTCGAATAATTCCAATCATCAACTTCTCCAATGAAATAACCCTTCGCTGATAACTGGGCATGGGCCGGTTTTGTGGTAAAATGTTTACAGGCAGCTTACTTTGGGAACTGGAGTAGCTCCAGCAATCACTCTTCTGAAGTAATGCTGTTTTAAAACTACAGCTAGAAGGCCATCTAGCAGACGACTGCAGGCTAGGTACCAGCACGGATAGTTCAAGTAGAAAGGTGTCAGATACTGTACAATAATAAAACTTGGGTGGGTGTTTCATCTTTTTACTCCAAGTCTATTGATCAAAATCGGAATAATAAATAAATATTAAATACACCATTATAACTGCAATAAACAATTTTTGATCATATTTTTGTGGCAGTGAGAATAATTGTTGGTATTTTGCTGGAAAAAAACAAAAACTTGAGCGCGTTTCTGCATTTTTGTTTGAAAGTTTTCTGGAAATATTTTGATACCCTGAAGTTGTGATAAATTTTCATTTTTCACAGAATCTCGAACCGGCCCATGCCTTTACAACTTTCAGCCTCTTTCTGCTGCCTCACTTAAATTGCTTTTTTTTGTTGTTGTTTTTTGTATTTTGCTTTGCTTCACCCAACAAATCTTATGTCAACATATCAGTGCCATTTGAATGCTGCATCGTTGAGGACAAAACACATTCTAATGTAAAAATGAAAGCCCCATATTAAAAAAAATTTTTTTTTTTCTTTTTTTTTTTTTTTTTACAAAATGGCTCTCGTTATTTTTTTTGTTCCACAGCTAGAGAGGTCCCTATGGGGCTTTGGATAACTCAGAATTTGTTTAAAATCTTGAACAATTTTACTATGAAAACAAGGGGATGAGGGGAGAGGAGGGGAGAGAATCTTCTGCTGGTGTGAGTTGCACACATACAAAAAATAAACAACAAAAGAAAACACACGCCAATTAAATCTGCACCCAATAATGTCCACTCTCGCTCTACTGTGTGCATGCAAAAAAACACTCTTGTCACTATTACTCACACTCACACTCATCCACTCTCACACAGGAGGGACAGCAGTCACTAAGCGTGCAAATGAAGTTGCACTCCACGTCTGAAAGCGTCTCTTTCTGAGAAAGGTTTCAGTTTATATATATATATATATATGTGTGTGTGTGTTTATACATATATATATATGCGTGTCTCGATGGAGGAAAGCACACCTCGCCACCAGTGTGTGACCCCCTCACAGTGGATATGTAACCTGTGGATCACTCTGTCCTCCTCGTAGGTAGATTTAACGGAGTTGTGCACAGGCTAGCTCGACAGGAGGGAGGGAATGGGGGAGCTGTCCGTGATGGATGTTAAATAAGGGGATAAAAAGTTTTTTTTCCCCTCCTAATGCTGAGAAACAGAATGTGGAATCTTCACGCTGAAGTTTTCCTTGGGCACTACATGAGCTAGGGTTCGCCTCTTAAACAAGAATGAACGCTATGACTATCATTTAAAAAAAAAACAAAACAAAAAAAAAACTTCAAACAGTTAGTATAGCCTATTGGTGTTCTTTACCAGCTGGTCTGTTGATGGTTTCACCGTGAATTATCAGCTTTTGTCCAAATGAATTTAGCAAGTAAAAAGGGGAAAAGGAAAAACACACAGATGACCTACTATAGCCCTCCCCCAACCCACACGCACCATCCTCCTCTCTCAACAACAAGTTCCCCACCCATGTCCATAGAGACATCAGAGAGTCTGAGACAAACGGGCAGACGGATGTAGTCCGGCAAGGAGAGGGCTGGTCCGCCCCGTCCGTCTGGAGGCATCGCGAGGATGCAGCGGGCCCCAGGCTCTGGGTGGACGTGGATTTCCTCAGATACTTGCAAAGAACTGGCATGTCTACTGACACTGGAGCAAAATGGAGGACGAGGAGGGGGTCAGTTAGAAGTGAGGAGAACAGCTGTTACAGTTCATCAGAGGAAGATCCCGCTGAGTTCTGACTGACTTTCCAGGCCTTTAGAAAGGGATCCAAATTTTTTTTTGGATGCGGACCCAAAATTCCAGGGAGTCCGTCATCATGTCCACCATTTGTCTAGGCCGGTCTGGAGCCATATTTTTCTCACTTTTGTTTTCTCAGATGGGTCGGTGACATTTGCTGGGTTTTTCTTCGCTTTCTCTCTGGTGATATCAAATTGTATTTGCCCATTTACGTTTTGTTATATTGTAGGATTCTTGGGTTGTTGTCAAATTGAGACGTCATCTGCTCTGTAGGTCACCATCAACTGTCCATATTACTGCTGTTTTCTGAGGAGACAAAAAGCAAGCAGACATGCAACTTGTTATTACAGGTTGTGAGAACAGCTCATGTTTGAACGTAAACCTCTTACCGTTGAGTCCGTCTGCCTCTTGCGAATCGAGAAATGGTGCGGGACCCCAGATGCGCACTGTACCATCATCCGAGGCGGACGCCATGAGACCCGGGATGGCTGGGTTCCAGCTCACACAGTTAACGGTGCGTGTATGGCCTGTGAGCTCAGCAATAGGAAGTTCGCCACGCCTATGCCAGATGTACACTTTATGGTCTGGTGGGATTGATGGAAAAGGTAGTAAATTCGATGGAAGAAAATATATTTAGAACAGGGAAAGAAATACCACCGCTCAGAGCAATGATGATAACCAAAGAAACAAAAGATTATATATCATCCTCAAGTCTGAAGTCTTCCTGCAATTTCTCAAAAGAATCCTTTGCATTTTGTTAAACTTTAACCACCACATTTCGAACTGTATTTGAAAAGAAATTGAATTTTAGAAATTCACATTTTTTGTGATGAATCTAATCAAGTCAGAGTAGTACATAATTATGAAGTTGAAGGAAAATTATGTTTTTTTTTTTTTTTTCTTTTTTACAAATCTTTGAGTTATTAAAAGACTGATTTTCTCTCCATAACAGAATACACTTTGATCAAAATCAGCCCATTAAAGCTCTGGTGGTCATTATCTCACTCTGAATCCATAATGTTTTCTTAACAGGTTTTCTTCCAGGATTATTCTGGATTGTGCTTTATTTATCTGTCTTACAATTTAAACCAGCTTTCCTCTCCCTGCTGAAGATAGGCATCCCCACACCATGATTCTTTGACTACCATGTTTCACAGTTGGCAGGATGTGCTAATTTCCCACTATATATGTCTATGTACATCTATAAATAATTGTTGTTGTTTTTTTTTGTTTTAGGGACTGAATGACTGAATGTAGAAAAAAATAGATGTTCTGTCTAAGAGTTGTTGGTTCAGAAAACATTAATGAATAAAACAAAAACAAATCTTTGAGCTTTGTTGAGGAGATGCTTTCCCACTTGAGGTAACCATGTTTTGTTATATTGTAAACTGTTTTTTGTCAAAAGCTGCCTTTTCACGGTACCTTCGCTGCCACTGGCGATGAAGTCTTCATTGTGTCCTCCGAAGCAGGAGTGGATGGTGTAGAAGCCCTGGGTCACACCTTGGTACTTCCTCACAAGCACCCGATCTTGAAGATCCCACAGGTGCACTCCCTATAGTGAAGCATGTTGAAACCAGTTTCAATTCAAAATTCTATTTAATTTAAAAATACTTCATTAATCTCCAAATCTATTACATTCCTCCAATATATTTATTTGTTTATAAGCAACTCAATAGAACTGATTAGCTTACCTGAGTTGCTACATTTAACAAAGCTAATCTACCATTCTTTGAAACGGTAAAAGACATGATAGGGTGGTCCTCTTGAACTCTGTAAAAAAAAAAAAAAAAAAAAAAAAAAAAAAACGTGAAAATAAATTATCTGCTATTAAAATAAATTACATTAAGTCACAGCTTTCAGTCTCATTTCAAAATATACATACATGTTTCTGTCTGTGAGGTCCTCAAAGTTGTACCCTCTGATACGCTGATGGGTGTCCGAGGCCAGCACAGTCTTCCCATCGCTCAGGCACCACAGGCACTGAACTCTCACCCCCTCCCACGAGTCCAACAAGTTCCCGTCCAGGTCCTGACAACACAGACAACACAACCCTAAGCCCTTATTCTTAACAGGAAGACGAGCGTACTTCCACTTATGAGTTGTTGTGAAATGGTAATAGCATGGTGTTGAATTGTACGGTGTTTTGTAAGGGTTTGGGGGACAAATAAAGAGTGCTGAATTTTGTGGTGCAATGGTGAGACTACGACAGCTTTTGGAGTGAACGGTAGGAATGGCGTTGCGAGGAAGAAAAAGAGAGTGAGAGAGAGACAGGGAGAGATCCGATTCCTCGGATATTCGTAAAAATATTCTATAGAGTACTCGATTACTAAAATATTATTTTACAACAGCCCTAGTTTATAATGTTTCAATCGAAACATTAGAATGACCCAGTCAAACATCAGAAGAAGAATAAGAACAAATTTGAATGCCCAAGTATATAAAACTAGTCAAGAAACACTAAAAGACCTTAGTATTTTAGTGTTGAAATTGCAGCTGAAATTGCAGCAAAAGGTAGTTTTATAAAGTTTTTAATCAGGACTAAATACAAACAAGCACCACGCTTCAGGTCTATATGTCATAATATCCTTCCACTTTACAATTATGCACTACTTTGTGTTTGTGGATCAAATGACATCCAAATAAAACACTACAATGTTTGTGATTGTGGCAAAACGAAAAAAGTCAAAAGAATTGTGTTTGTAAAAATTGGTAAATAACTGGAGGACTTACACACTGATAAAACTGCCCCCTTTGTCCACCGGTGACAAAGCGTTTGCCGTCAGGATTCCAGGCCACACTGGTAAGACTGTCTTCGTGGGACTGGGACATCTTGGTCCGCAGCTCCCCCGTCTGGCAAAGATGGGTATTTATAGAGAAACACAGAGAAGGAAATGGGGGAAGGGAGAGAGTGAGAAGACACATTGAGCAAGAGTGGGGGAGGGATGAGTAAGAAAAAAAAAAAAAGAGCGAGGGGAGGGGAGAAGAGAGGATGGGTGAAAAGAAAAGGTCATTGAGTGCAAATAGCACACTACAGGGTATCCATAGCACTTTTCAGACTTAGGATACGATTAATGGTGCTTAGATAACCGCGTCATACCGAGGATGGCTATGAGGAGACACACTTGCTGTGTGTCAAGCTGATGATACAAAAACTGTGATATAATGCATGATATCAGAGTATCTTAAATAAAAACAATAGAATAGAAATAAAATCTGAAATTTTACAACTGTATAGAAGAAAATATCTTTTATACAGATATAGAAGATATCTGTATGGAATATCTTCTATATCCGAGTCAAATATACAGAGTCAAATATCTCTGTATGACTATGCAGAGATAGCTATACAGACTATCTGTATACCTCATATCTCAATTAATGCTCATTAATTGAGGTATGAAGTCAACAGCCTGTGCCAACAGCAAAGGCCCAATTTCTTGTCTCAGTGGTGTTGAAACAAATATTTAAGGATACCTTTTCATTTTCTTTCCTTCCTTCTTTTTATTTTACCTGAACATTCCAGAGCCAGAGCTCAGAGCAATCGTCAGGTCCACAGGCGATCAGGTAGGTGTCGTCAGGACTCCAGGCTAAGTAGGAGACGCCGTATGCGTGTCCCTCCAGGGTTCGCAGCAGCTTCAGTTGGTGGCTCTCCTATATGGCAGGCACAATAAGAGACTGAATAAGAGACTTTAGAATGGTATTTTTAAACTTTATTTCATTCAGATTTGCATTTCATCAGACTATCTTTCAGAGAGTAATTCTTACAGAAAAGCGAGTGACTCTTGTTTCTACTGGTTTAGTGAGAAACTCTGTTAAACTTGATTAATCTCATGTAAGACAGCAGCAAGACAAAACACTTGAGAGGACATAAGGAGAACTAGATTTAGGTTAGATTTCAACCCATGTCATTGTGTTCTCATTCAGTAAATGTTTGATCTTCTCTCCGTTTCCATTTGAGGAGCATCGTGTTGCACAGAGACAGCTTAAATTCAACCAATCACATTATTTATCTCAGCAACTCAGCAAACAAAAATTCTAATATCACTTTAGTTTCTTAACACCTTAGGGACAAAGATCTGCTTTCTGATTAGTTTCTGTCTTAAGTCATATTTGCTTTTGCAAAAATAGATTGTGTTGCAACAGCACATTTTAAATTTCACTCGTTATATTTTAATAGATGAGCACACACCGTCTCTTGATAATTTGAAAGTATGTATTTTTCTAGTTTAGACCTAAAAAGAGACTGCAACTACTACAATCTCCAACAGACCGCAGTCAAATGAGTAAGGCGTGTATGTTTGCACACTCACCGGGTCCACTTGCCAGATTATGACAGTCGTGTCTTTGGAGCCAGTTGCTAGTTTGGTGCCATCGTTTGAGAATTTGCAGAACCACACTTCATTACAATGCTCTGTCAGAATCTGCTGGGTGTAACAGGGAAACTGTTTCCTGCAGAAAGAAAACAGACAGATTTTTTTAAAGTCTACAAAATCCACTGGTGAATACATTTAGAAAATTCATCAACAGGATACAAACTGGCCCTCAAAATGGTAGTGTTTATTGTATTTTCAGATGTACAGAGAGAACAGAAATTTGAGAATGCAAAGTGTCCACGTGATGTTCGTCCTGCATAATTCAGCTAAAAAAAACACAAACGTGGTGGGAAGAATATTGCATTTCTGTGGATCCTTGAGTAAATTTTATTAAAGCACATTTCCATCCAGTTTTAGTTTTCAGGTTTTGCCAACTCTGTCTTACAAAGGTTCTCCAAACCTTTGAGATTGTGATGACAAGCTAGGTCACTTCAAACAATACATGTTTTCTCATCAAAAAATTATTTGTTAATTTGAATGTGAAAAAAAAAAAAGTTTGTTTTTTTCCCCAAGCTTTCTTAAACATAAAAGTACATAATGAACATAAAAGTACATAAACTAAAAAAAGGAGGGGAGACATATAAATAACTTGAATTATAATAAAACTACTACAAAGGAACACACAAATGCTTTACGACTTGAAACAAAAACATTCGTAATTTTCAGTTTACTGTTATGCTGATAAAATAAAATCCCCTGCTTTGTAGCCGACTGCTATTTGGGACTATCGGTAATTTCATCGACTTTGACAAAAACCACATTGCTTCCTATATAAAAGCAGCCTACGCCCGTCACAATAAAGCAATTAATCGCATGATAAATTAAAATTAACTTGATCATTTCCATTCCAGTTAATTTTGTCCAAAGAAACACCATAATCCATTTTAATTATGGGTTTGGTTGTGTGTGGTTTTTATTTTCGTTTATTGTCTTTGGTTGTTTTGTTTTATTTGGGATATTTAAAATACCTTCCATTTCTAAGTGTTCTTCATAAAATTAAAGTTTATTGGTCTTTAAGAGAGCAAGCGTTTGTTGTTATGCCATTATCAATATATTACTTGTAAAATAGTCTCAAAACAACAATATTATTGTTTATGGCAATAATTTCTAAGACAATTTATTGTCCAGTAAAATTGTTATTGTGACAGGCTAACATAGCAAATGATACCCAAACTAATTAACCAGCTAATATATGATTTTTGCTATAGAAAGAGCACAACGGTAAAAAGCGGTAATATTTATCTATTTGTTGTTTAAAAAAATCTTCAAGACCACTTACTGTTTTAGATGTGACAACTTAAAATTTATCTCACCATCTGTGACTGAAGTAGAATTTTTTTCTGTTGACTGAATATATTAAAGGTCAATTGAATATGTTGACAGCCTCAGCAGGCAGTAATGAAGGGAAAATGAACATCATGCTTCCCGCTTGTGTCCAACTCTTCTCAAACATTTTTTTTTTACATCACAAAAACTCAACATTTTAACAAGGTTGTGTACACTTCTTAGACCTAAGATGCATTTTCATCAACATTTTCACTTTATGACTGAAGCTGCAGCACCAACCTGCTGCAGACATGATCGAGGAGAAGGGAGACTGAATCCAGGTTGTTGTCCAGCTTGGTGTTGTGATAAAGACAGCGATCCCTCTGCAATTCCACCGCTTGCCGCAGCAAAGTGTGTAGTCGCCGAGGAGGCAGCATCACGGATGGAGGCAGGTACGCTGTAACACGGTCAGAAAGCGGGAAGATAGTTCACCTCAGCACATCAAATGTACGTGTGGAAGCTGGGCAACATGTGCTTGCTCCGCAGGCTTATTAAATGGAAAACATCTCCTCACTCTGTAATTTATCCAGGAGCCTGGAGCGAGAGGCTGTGCCCTTGCCCTCCCACTCTGCCTTGGCTCGGAGGTCGTCGGCATGGCTACACATTAGGTACCTGCAAGAAAATACAAAGTCAAGGTTTAGGAAAAACAAGATTCACTGTTGGTAAAAATAACTAAAAAAAATTAACATGATTCATCGCACAACAAAAATTTTATTAGATGCAACATTTCTTGTACAATAATATATCATTTAACCTACAAGATTGATCAGAGTAAATCAAAACAACAATTATTCTTTTTGCACAATGTGCCCATGTATTATGTTTATATCATTCTTGTCTGGAGGCGGACAGCAAATAATAAGGAAAAGCTAACCAAAAATGCCTAGATAGCATATTTTTGAAGTCCATCAAAAACATGCGTAAACTGATTATTTAATAATTAAAACAATATTTTTATGTACAGTAAATGAAAATGCCTGGACAAATCTAATTTAATAGTCAGTCATGACCAGGGGCTGCGCTAGTCATTTGGGTGCCCTAAGCTACGAACAACACAGAAAAAGAAGTAAGGTTGACAGGAGGTGAAGTGAGACTCCATACGACACGCGATTATTATGTCACTGTTTGTTCTTTTTCTCTTTTCCATCCACATCTCTTGATGCCTTTTGAAGTTATATTCAAACTGTCTGCTAGACCTGAGATTGAGGCATCTTTTTTTTTTCTTGACCAATATTATCTTTGCATGAATTGTGCCTTGCTTCAAACATTTTTAATATGTCATAATAATTACTGAGCCTGATCATTTGGCTCAGCATGCATGTCAATCTTGAAGATACAACACTATGTGTAGTCTCATATCAAGAGCTGGGTTTATTGTTATAACCATATTATTCACTGTATTAATTGGGGTAGTAAGAGCAGCATACTGCTAACATGCATATTACAGGGTAACATGAGTTTCTGAAAGAAGCAGATATTTAAATATCACTGACTGTCATAGAGACTCATGTAGTTTGTTTTACAACATTCTTTAACATGAGCACTGCTTATTTTCTTGAAATCATGAGATGGTACTGACGATGCCCTCAGCCAATGAATACACATGGGTCAGTTAAGCCGTCGCTGCCAGAACCAACCGCAGCCCTTAGAGACATTTGTTGTGATTTAAAGTTGATTCCAAAAATGTCCCAGATGAGGCTTTCTGCTACATCCCAGTAAAAATACACTTGGCAACAACAAGGTTGTCTGAGCGACACTTAAAATAAATAACAGTACAAACTCAGAGAGCAAGCAAGACATGCCAATAACCTATAAGCATAAGAAAGGTGGGCAATTGGCACATAGGCAAATACAAAACAGAGTAAAAAGTCCTAAAAATGCAAAGTGATACTCGCCAAACTCATCACAGCAGGTAACAGATTAAAGCAGTAATTCTTTAACTTTAAAACCAAAATTACATTTATACAAACAGCATTAAAAACCAACAAGCTCATAATATAAAAATAAAGCAAATCAGGTCTTAGTTTATTTGTCTCACTTAATGAAAATAAAAGAACAGCAAGGCCCTTTGATGTCTTTTTAATTCCTCTGCTGTTCCCTAATTCCTCCACAACACCAAGCTAACATCTCATAGCAGCTTTTAAGACTCCTTGTAACAACAACTGACTACAAATTCGACCTAATCTAATCTTATATTTTGCCACAATTTCAGCCTTTAGTTGCTAGCTTCCTACAGAGGCACTGCCCAAGTAGCCACCGGCAGTTTTTCTCTGTTCAGTTTTTTTAAGTAGCTTCTCTTTGAAGTTATTACTAAGTGTTTGAACTACTCATCTTGTTGGCTATCTCTGCTTTTTATCTTTCCATCAAAGCTCAGCTGATGATAGTTTATTTCATCTGCAAGTATATATCAAAATTCAAAGTACCATAAGCTGTGTTGTGATGAATAACAAAAAAAATAAATAAATAAAATAAAAAAGAGCATATTGTAAGCTAAATAACATTTAAGAACTTAACTGCCAATTTTGTGCATTTTTACAGAGAGAAAAGTAAATGTGTGGAGCTGTTTAAATTTAGTACTTTATTTATCATTTGTGAAATCAGTGAAATGTCAGAAAGTACCCGCTGAGGACGTGGATCCGATCTGTGTTGTATTTGAGCGGCGTCAGCTCTCCCCGGAGGACCTGCAGAGCCTCCAGGACCTTGCCGTCCTCCAGATACTCTAGGTACTTCTGTTGCAGCAGCAGGAACTTCATACGCTGAGGAGGAGAAGAAGACAACAATAAAACAATTGGCAAAAGTAAAAACCCTGGTTTTATTAGATTAAAACGGTTAAAGAAAGCATTAATGAATACATCCCTAAAATACTTAAAAGTACCTCACAGCAGAGGAATAGAGTTCCTAAACCATTCTCAAAGCAAAATTGGAAATAATAGTCCGTTTACAAACTGTTTTTATACTGACATCTGTAATTTATCAGCACAATCTTTAATCTTTGCATTGAAAATACCTAAAAAGTGTTGGAACGAATCAATTTTAAGCCAAAAGTGATTTCTCCCTGTGTTTTAACGGTGTGCTGCAGTTAAACACTCAAAGTAGATGATGTGTATAAACCCTCATGGAGAGTTGAATATTTTATTATCTGATACTGTACTGGAAACTGTATAGAGGGAGCGGTAGGGCAGCTTCAGTCTAAGGATGCATGACCACATCTCCCACATGCTGTGTTGAATAAAGCTCCCCTACTTTGAAAAGATCCCCTGTTGAGGCAGCACACAGTGGAAGGCAGAAGCTGTTTTAAGATTCTGTTTACATGTTTGAAGTTATGATTCTGCCTATAAAGAGCCAGGCAGCAAGAAAAAAAAAAGAAAAAAAAACCCCCAGAAATGCCTCTCTTTTTCCATGTGATTTATTAAGAAAAAAAATAAACTATGCACATATCTGAACAAAGAATGCTTCATGTTAATACATTTTATAATCTCTAAATGAAGGAAAATTTAAGTACTTGATAATCTGACTTTGATGTAATTGAGGTGCCTTTATTAAGATCGCCTATTGACCCACTATTCTAACTGGTTCGTTCTGGGACACATGTATCTGCATCAGTTTGTCACTAAACACAACCGTCCTGGGACACATTGAAGGAGAACCCACAGACATGACCTCATGACCTCTGGAAAACTCAGCACCAGAAATAATAAATTTTATGGAAACCTTCTTTATAGAGGAAAAAAATTCTCAAAATATGTTTTTTTTTATATACCAATAGACTTCAGAAAGCTGCATGGGTGAATGTTTGTACGTTGTACATTTTTTTTAGCTGACTGCACCCACTGCAAATCTTGCATAAAAGTTCATAATTTAAAAATGACTCATGGGAACAAAATCTGTATCTGACAAATGTACTGTCACTTTTACATAATAGTGTAGGCTAAAAAACTTTCTGCAAACAATTATAAATTATAGTTTACATTCTTCAGTGTCCGTCCACTAATATAGAGCTTTTTTCTCCCATAACACATCTGTTCAGATATATATTTACATTTATAGAGATTTTGAAGCCAAACTAAAGCAGCAAAATGCAACTCATCTAAACCTCAATGATGTTAACTGATTAATAATGCAGCTCGTGTGACTGGAAGTTTCGGAGATGATGCGGAAACATCACAGGACCTGCTGATGTCCAGTTTATGTCTCAGCTGGCAGCCCACCCCTGTGATGTGGTGACCTGCTCATCTGTGTGTAAAGGAAGTTACTGAAATCTGATCACGTAAATGACAATGCTAAGTGGGATCTACTTTTATCCGAATCAGTCAGGGTATATTTTAATACGAGGTCCGAACATGGTCTTATAGTTATAAAACTCATACCATTTAATATCAGTCTAAAGTCTCACAGTGTTTAACTCTAATTCAAAAAGCAACCATGGTAATATTTTTCAACAACTACATACCCTGACTGGTTAGGCTGGTATAGCAAGAACACGGAAGCCATATATAATAATGCAAAGGCATGATTGCTCAAATTATGGCCTTGTGTTGTCAAAACACACACTAAATAGCAACTCCATTCTTTTTTTCAAGCATGTTTAAAGCCTATAAAAAAAAAACATTTCTGTCTTGTGGTGCTTATTTTTGCATGTCGGCTGAGCTCATTTTTTAACATTACAAGCAATAAATGCATTGTTTTATGGGACGCTAAATTCAACTTTCAGTTTATCAGATTGTCAGATTGTTAAATCTGGCATTAGCTAGCTTAATCAGCTCCCCCCCACTTCTGTCCTTTGTATAAACGGTTAACGAACCCAATAAAGAAGCATGGAGAACAGCAGAGATTCAGAGCGTAAAGAGGATAATTAGCAGGTTGGACTGCACTACAGAACAGTATCATTTTTTGAACAGAAGCGGGAACGTAATGGCTATTATTGCTCCTATTCTTCTCCAAATACTTATCTAACTTGATGTACCGCTTTTTTGCCAGTGTTGCTTTGTGTACTTTAAAGGGAGAAACTTTAAACATAAACTTTGAAATCAAAATGGAAATCCAGATGGCAGAATAAAGCACATTCAGTTACCATTTCAGGTACAACTTCAATTTAATTTTTAAAAAATTGAAAAAAAAAAAAATAAATTATAAGAATAATTCAGCCATTTTGAAATAGTGAAAGAACCGGTTTCGACCCCGCTCACAATATTTCCACTGTTATTTTCAATTACACTTCTACCATTGTTGAAATCAACCCTCTCTGTCTCTTTATTTCACGCTGAGGGTAACAGAAACGTGTTTACTGATCAGTGCAAGCAGAGATGTCTTTGGTATTAAATTTGAGTCTTATCTCAGGGATGCAGCATGAACCCGACAACTGATACAAGCAGAGTTGAGACAACCACACATAAATTCAAGGCAACATCCACCCACATGCTGTATTTCTAAAAGTACACAACCCTGCAGCGACCCATCTCCCAACTGCTAATTTTCACTGGGATACAGGGCAGAATATGATTCTATCTAAAAAATGTTTTTCTATAAATTTAACCATTCTATTTATTTTTAATAGCACTGCTTTGTAATTTATGAAAGAGAACAGAAGAAGCTTGACTCAGACAACACAGAGTATTTCAAACTAAAGCAATACATTAAAATACCAGTAGGCACTGTAGTTTGCTTTAAGTATGATTCATAAAAAAATGGTAAAGTATAACACATTGAAGAAATAAAGATAAAAGTAAATAAGCCAAAATAAATTATTGAGGAAAATAGCACATTCCTTCCTTAAATCCAGTGTGTGGTCTGTTTTTAACTCTTTATCTAGAACATTTGAGCGTTTTAAAGCTCCACAACACATGCCCGGTTTCTACTGATACAGTTCTGGAACCTCCAGCAGAGCCTGTGTGCTGACTGACTGTCATTCAGCCCAGTGCAGGGTTTGGGCAAAGCGGGTGCTTACCACAATGGCGTTGGGAGAATGCATCAGTGCCCTCAGCTCGTTGAGATCATTCTCAGCCTGGACCAAAAACAAAGGGTACATGATGGTAGGGAGACACAGAGAGAAATTGTTAGCTCAGCAGTTTCAATGCATGCAGAAGAGGAGGGGAAAAAAACAGCAATATGAACATCAAGTGGTAGAGATGGTATGGCCACTGTCCATGAGGCTTTCACAGTTTCCATGTTCTTTGATAAAACTGAGCAGAACAATCACAACTTAGATTTACAAGTAGCTTTGTGGGAAGAACAAACCTGCCACCCACATGCACAAATTTACAACCACTTGACTTAAGCCTACACTGAATGTTTTTGGCTTAAGTTCATCATTTTGCAATCGTTCTTTTTAATAAGGTCTGCAATTTTCTAAGTCTAACTTAAGCTCTAGGATCAAAGAAATGCAACAAAGCCTTAAAATTAAAAAAAATGCGAAAACAAAATGTACATGTCAGACTGTGTTAAATTCTGCAACAGAATTTTCATCAGTGCTGAACTCATTAGTGGATTTAATTTAATGTTAAATCCAAAACAATTCTAACATTTAAAACATGTATTATCAACTATCATACAATTATAAAACTATCCAATAGTGTAAACCCTTAGTACAAAGCAATTTTGTTATGGAGATAAAGAGTATTTATAGCATTCATATTTTTATTGTTGTAGACCACCTGATTTCTTAGCAAAACAAATGTTCTAAAAATGACAACACATCATCTGAAATTATGCAGTCAATAGTATTTTTCATCAGCATCTTGCAAAAATATTTATCTGAATCTTTTTCACTTTTTCCTATAATAAAACCACAGATTTCAATGTATTTTATTAGGAGTTTATATGATGGGCAGACACAGTAGAGCATACTAAGGATGCACATTTCTATGTTTTATTTGTTCATAAAAAAAGTAGATGAAAAGTGGCACTGTGAGCACAGTGAGAAACTAAGTTTTTGTTGGGGCAAAGCAGGCGCTTTTCTATTTTGTTTCAGGAATGCTCAAGCTTAGTGAAAATAGATAGAGAGTGCTCTCAAATTGAACTCCTCTAATGTACTGTTAAAAATAAGGCCTGGAGTTTGATTGGAAAATTTTAACACTAAGATGCTTTGAGCAAAACCTTCCAAATGTCCGAGTGGGGGTTACTATTGGAAGGGCGACCCTCTAAACAGACTAGTCTTTTGCTGTCTCTAAGAATTTCTTCCATGATCAGCCTGTATTTAGCTCTGAAGATCTTCCATGTCTCTGCTGAAGAGAAGCACTGCTGGACCACCAACTCTGTGTTTTACTTAGGGAAGGTTGTTTTCTGCCATACAGCATTCTGCATGGAGGGTATAGAGTTCAGTTTTGGTTTGATCTGACCAAATTAACCTTCTTACATGTGCTTGGTGTGACTCTTATATGGCTTACGGCAAAGTACAAACAGGACTTCATCTGTGTTTCTTTCAAGAATGGCTTTATAGTAGCCAATCCTCAGGTCTGTACAGAGGATAACTGATAGTTGCCCAGCTCCAGGTCAATATTCATAGCTGGTTGGTTTGCAGTTGGATTATACTCTTTCCATTTTTGGAAGTTGGACTGAGCATTGCTCTTTCAGGTGTAGAAAACTTAGGGATTCTTTAGCGTGACTATGATTTTAGAGAAAAGCAGTAAGTCGTACAAAATTTTATTTTATACAACAAGGCTTGTGGTTTTAACATGACCAACCGTAGATTTTTGTTTGAAATGTATGAAAACTTTTTTTGCACATCTAGTGACTATATAACAAATTTAAAATGTCAAATACACTAATTAATAACTGGAAAACAAAATTTAACTTGTATAACAGTTAGACCACAGAGGTAGGTCAATGCCTTTCTATGCAACCTGAAAGAACCTCTAAGAAGATTTATGTTCTTTATTATGTACAATTTTTAAACAAACACATTTATAATTTTAGTGTGAATAGCACAACAGATTCAAAGCACATTCCCACATTCCATGTTTATCAACCCTGAACTCATCAATTATATCCATCCAAACTAACCTTGTCCCACTCCCCCTCCATGACGTGGTTGCGGAATTTGGATGCTGAAGGGTGCTCCAATCTGCAGCCTGATTCCTGCATCAGCAGGTCCACCGTCTGACTGCAGACACACACACACACACACACACAGACAGAGGGAGGGGTGGGGGTTTGGAGGAGAAGCAGACAAAGTTATGCTGATGTATAGACAGAAGACAGTAAAAAAGGAAGAAAAGTAGGGGGTGGGTGACTTTGAAATTAAGCATGAAGGTGGCATCTCAGCGTCAGCAGTGATTGGGTAATCAGAACTGTGAGCTCAGTCAGAAGGATGTCAAAATGTCAGAACATGATTATATGAAGTGACATATCGGAGCCATTTATTATCGTCGCATTTCTTTTTTGCAACAAAATGCAACTGAAAGGGTTAAAATCAGAGGCACGGTGGTCTGTGAGAACACTTTAATGCAGAGGGAGCGTCATCAACTCTACCTGGTGACATAAACTTAATAGCTCCCTACATCTGAGGGAAACCAACACAGAGCACTTGTGTCATGACCGGAGCATTATGTGTGGAGGAGGTTCAGTAACATGGGGTGAGCTTTCTCTCCAGTTGACATCACCCTCTCAGCTTGTCAACCATGAACCATTACCATCTGTCCAAACTGCATCTCCCAGCTAAGGACACCATAAATGCGCCTGCCGAGATGCGAGCACAAGATAATGAAAATGAGGAGGCACGGGGTGACGGGGGAAGGAGGTGCTGGAGGGGGGGAGGTAGACACCTTTCAGCATGATGACATCATTCTCAGGTATCAATGAAGTGGCGCAGCAGCTTTGTGTTGAGCCTCTCATCCAGCTGACTGCAATACTGATTTCTCCTGTATTTCCCCTGCTGAAATATAGGGGCTCTGTTTCATACCAGGCAATGCCATCTATCCCCCCTACTCCCCTCTAGCACCTACCCCCTTCTCGATAGAGCAACGTTAAGGCTGTCTTTTATAAAAAACCTTGTAATGGCTGCTTTTACTTTCTCAGCTGGACAGCGCAGATCAGCGCAGGTTTAAGCTTATATACAACAGTCACTTTGAAAACGATGAGTGCACACACACACGCACGCATATCCTGAAACCCCCATCGTGGCTATAATTAGATTCAAGCAAAGCGTTTCCATCTAAAACAGCTGGTAGAGAGCGCATTCCTCAGCCGCCATGAAACCATCTGATTTTGCTCATTTCAGGAACAAATGCCCGAGTGCCGTCTTCAAACAAACACATGCCCTCAATAAAAATGCATGTCACAGGTTCTGGCTGACTGTTGACAAATATCTGACGATGAGACACGGGAATTGGGGCATTAATGCTGGAGAGGCATAATCTGCAGGAGACAGCGGTATAAAAACGAGAGGGGGGAAAAAAATATCAAAATCTACAAAGCTTCTCAAAATGACGGATATAAAGAAACGCTGAGTTGGAAAAGACGAGGAATAATAACCACATGCTGCCTTGTTATTACGGTGCTTTTACGCATTACACTGTTATTTGTATTGCACCGGGGGTTAAACAAAAAAGACATGTATATATATATATATATATTTATATATATATTACATCCGAACAAAAGCATTACACGAAAACCTCGAATCACGCTGGCTTGACAATCTATACATTAACCCTAAAATTTCTCCGCAATTTTTTTTTGCGCAACAGCCTTTGAACCGCAAACAGGTACACAACAAACTCGATAATCCTGCTTTAGCACCTCATTAAGAAGCTACAACAACATCCCCTTTAAGGCAAATAAAACACCTCATGTTGACGTGTTGTGAATGGATCGTACGAAAAAGTTAAGCCTTGTTTAGTGTGAATAAACGATACCAACATTGGATGATGTAATGCTTTTATCCAGTGCGAAATCCATATATGTTGACAGTACATCATGTCCCAATTTCAAAAACGTGCTTCGTGTTGCGTTACATGTGATGAGCTGTTAAACTGTAGCTTGTGTTTTATGTTGTGTTAAATATCTGATGTCAGGGCACACAGCACCTCGGCGCAGCCAAATGCTATTAGCTTTAAAGCTAACTGTTATTGTGCAAGATGGACCCCTTCTTCCTACCAACTGCCGAGCTCGCAGGCTAACTTACTGCCCCATCCCCCCATGTTTGTGTGTCAAGCGCTCTAATAGCGCTTTTAGCAACTGCACTATCACAAGAAAAAACAGTGATGCGGATTATACTTGAAATGTTCACCGCTAACATTTGATGTCGGCTGAAGTTTTTCTACCACTGACACATTGGATAAACTTACTTCAGCCCCAGTCCGTGGAGATGTTGTCCTATTAATCGTATGACATCTTCCTCCGTCTGCGAAAGACGTTTCTTCTTTTTCAACGAGCCCACCTCCGAACCTGAGGCCGTGGAGGTAGCCGAAGTCCCCGAACAGGGTCCAACCGAAGACCCGTTACTGGTACCGACACCGTTACCGTTGTCTGCGTTGGACAGAAGCCCGTTTGAGTGGGTTCCACCGGCCGAGGATGATGACTCCCCGTTTTGTGCGCTGTTTAGGCAGGGAAGTTCAGAGGATTCTTGTCCCTGTCCTGCCCCGTTTGACTGCATGCTGTTGCTAAAGTTGTTAACAACACTTCGATTAAAGTGGATGGTAGAGGTGGTTTGAGAGTGTGCGGCAAGTCCTAGGACAACTCCAGAGAGGCCTGTTACAACGGCTGAAGCCCCGGGCTCTCCTGCTCCCTCCGCCGCCGAGGCTCGGTGTTTCTTCCGCGGGGGCGGCGACGCTCCGCCGGTGTCCGAGTCGGAGGAGGAGGAAGCGGAGGCCAGAGTTTCCTCACCGAGAGCGGCCGTGGTTAGAAACCGGCGAAGCTCCGGGTGGGAAATGTAGGTTACGCTTCCAGATTGAAGGCCTTGTTGCCAGACTCAGAGCCTAATGTCAGCTCGTTTTTGTTGATGTTTCTCTCAAAACAGCTGCAACTCTAATGGAGTCCTGACGCCCTGACGTAGCCGGAAATTCCTACACTAGCAGGCTTCCGAGTAGAATATAATCCATGGGTGGTGCATGGGAACATAGTTAGCATAATTAAATATTTGACAAAACAGAAGATACAAAAGTGTATAAATGCTGTTTTTATGACATATGTATTTTAAAACGAATATATATGTATTTTGTAGATTTTACACAAATGTTTTTAAACAGTGAACTGACAAATTACAATAATGTGTTGAAATGAGTTAATTATGCTTAAACTGTAGAAAAACTCATTTAAATAATGTAATGTTAACGTTTAGTTCCAAAATGTCTTAAAAAAATTTAATACTGAGAAACAATTTGTGTTTTATCATCAAAGTGACTGAGAAATTATTAAACATAACTCCAAAAGACATTATATGCTGACAGTTTCTTTGCAGTTTGCGTCTTTCTATGTGTCATAGTCATTAGCAAGTTCCAATAAAAACGATAGTGTGCAAATGCCTAAATTCATTACAAGAGTCACATGTTAACATTCTGAAGGAATAGCAATCATCCAACTTTAACTTGTTAAATAAACCTTTGATCAACAGTGCTTGATTAATGAGTTACTGATTGGCTAAGCAAATCAGAAATTCTTCCACTTTGTTATTATCTAATGAGTTTAAACAAGTTAAATGAGTCAATTTAACTTGATCATACAGAACAGGTATGTATAATTGAACAGATATACACATTCCCAAATACTCTGTTTAGATGTTTACAACTTAGACACTTAATTCAGGCCCATCTCTTCAATGTGGTAGACAACATGGCTACTGTTTCTTACCTCACAACCATCATAATAAAAAGTCATAATCTCCTTTATTTTTAGCAAATTATGCTGAGAAACTAATAAAAATCTGCATGGATGATATGATCAACTTTGCAATTTTAGATGACATTTGGGATTCACATAATAATTGTGCAGGCTACTCTTACAACTGCAATATGAGGTGTTATGCCCAATTAACCAGTTAGCCAGCATCAACTAGGGTTTGAATCATTAACATGACTCTGACACTTAACCTTTTACTTTTACTATTTTGAATGTAGTGGCTGAGCAAGTATAGTTTAGATGAGATAAAGACTGTTGCCCTGTTACACAAACTCTGCGGTGTTTAAACATCATACCTTGGCTAAGTTATGAAAACAGCATCAGGCAGTTCTGATACTGACAGATGTGAGTCAGTATCAGGTAACAGGTTTGGTGTGAAACAGTCTGGAGGAGTCACTATTTTATATTCATTGCCTCAACTGCCCATGTTTTTTTTGTTTGTTTTTTTGTATATTTTGATGTATATATATTTATCCACTGGAATGTGGTTTTGATTCTGAACATTTAAATAAAAAAAAAGCTCTAAGTATGAACAATTTCAGTAAATAAAGCAATCACTCCAGTTTAATAACTAATTTTCATTGACTAGGATGTCACTTATATTTGCACAACATTCCAAACATTCAAAACATTGTAAAATAATTTGAAACACAAAGACTAAATATCATTTATTAACAGTGTAAATGCAATGTAATTAGCCAAAAGGTAAAACAAAGTATGTTACATGTTTGTTACATACATCCGTGGAATTATAAACAAGGTTTGCATTCTGACTCTGGTGGCATTCTTAGTTATCCCTGTGTTTTACTTAAATGTGGAGTATGATGACATCAACGAATAAAAAATTAATAATGAGGCATTTACGTCATTGGTGAGAGTAAAGCAGCAAGGTCTGTGTTCACCTAAGAAAGAAATTAATTCCTGCATCAACCAAATGGATTCTACATGCTACATTTACACAAAAGAAAATAGAAAAGTGTTAATTTTATTTGAGAACGCCACCTGTGTTTCTTGGCACTATCTAGAAAAGACCGCAGGTTTGTTTGTTCTGATGTTATCAGTGTGGGACCTCGTGCATTACTTTGCAAAAATTTAATGCAGTTTTCTAATAGTCATGATCATTGTGCAGTGGCACTTGAATTTATTGGTTTGTGTACCTTTTTGCTGCTAATATAAGTGGCAGAATTTATGAAAATATGTTGGAAAAAAAAACTGTGTACAAGAAAAATGGAGCAAAGCTACCATTGCCCTTAAATCGGTTTGCATGTTAATTGAAATATTCAGGTGAAAAAAGTCAGGAAGGGTCTTCTACTTGGTGCGGAAGAGCAGTTGTTCCTGGACCTGCTTTGCCGCTAGACTTGTCTTTCCCTTTCATAAAAAAGGTAAGCAGCTCTCCTTTTCCCTTGACAAATATGGGCCCTCTTCGAATGAAGCGGAAGCCATATTCCTTCAGGATGTCATAGCAGTCCTCCACCACCTGATGGCAAAACAGGACAGATATTCACATGAATGCTATTCTGAAAAACTAAAACGTTCAAACTTAGAGAATGTTGCATTGGTTTATTCAGTTGTCACTATGTATGACTATGGGAGTTTATAAAGCCAGAAAAAACTTATCAGTGTTTCCTTCAAAATGATATTCAGATTGTGGTTACCCATACATAAAGAAATAGTTAAGGATTTAGATTTAGTTTTACTGTCAGGATTGTTAATATTTGACATTTAGAAATGATGGTGAAAGGTTAGGGAAATGGTGGGTGGTAAAGATAATTTGAAAATTGTCCCATTCAACATTTAAGGATATCTGTCTATGCTTAAGCTACCTGGATGTTACCCATCACTCCAGTTGACTCCATTCTACTGGCCACATTGACTGTGTTACCCCAGATGTCATAGTGAGGTTTACGGGCTCCAATTACTCCAGCCAGAACAGCTCCTTTATTCAAACCTGAAGGAATCAACATGAAAAGATTGTAACATGTGCAAAGACTCAAAAGAGAGGCACCTTCTTCCAGGTTCACTGACCAATCCGTAGCATGAAGTTGTTGAAGGATTGATTGTTGAGGTTATCAAGAGTGACCTTCATAGCCAGGGCAAAATCTGCCAGCTCAGACAGGTGCTGCCAGCGTTCAATGAGCGACTGGTCTTCTGGCTGTGAAACAACAGAATGCAACTTTGTTGGGTTAACATCACTTTGTGTGGCACAAATTGAAGTACGTAGATAAAACAAGATAGGATCACACCTTTCGGCTGCCATATCCATTGGTGTTGCTTTCGGGCGTTAGTCCAGAGGCAGCCATGTATGTGCTTCCTATTGTCTTGATCTTTGTGATACACCTGAACTCATCTCGGTCCAATAACTGGTGTGCAAAAGAGGTATTTGTTATTCTTAATTTAGGTGTTGCAAAAACTACAATCAATCTATCCAATTACCCATCTATCTATCCATCTGTTCCCTCATCCGTTGACTATTCCCCTTTAGCATTGCGTTGTTGCAGGGTACAAAAACATCTTTAATATAGTTCTGATCACATGGTTGCATTCATTCGACAATGGTCTGAATGTAATACTTATTTTAGGTTTTTGATAGTGCATTTCAAAAGCCTTCTTTTTCCATGGTGAAAGGACCGCACAACATAAATGATGTTTAAATATGTGGGATAGGGTATGCCATAATCCAGGATATCTATCACAACACATTCCAGAGAATCTGCCTGTAGCCATCTTCAAGGCTGTGAAATACTTAAATCTAGACATTTGACCTCTCTTAGAATAAATGGTAGAGGTCATTTGAATTGCTTGGCTTCATGGCAAGGACTTGTTGTTTAAGCATGATCCATAAAAGTTCCATATGGTTTAGGTCAAGGGTCAGTCAATAAGCTTAATGTTAATCCTGTGGTATTATTGCTTTGCTCAACACTCAGTTGCTGTCAAAGTTTTATCCAGTTATCGATTGATATAAGGTGAGGTTTCATAGTTTAAATATTCTCTAATTTCATTATTTTATATTACTAAAAAACATATTAAATGCACCAGTACCACTGACAGCAAAATAAACCCTTGTCATGATGTTACTCCCACCAGATTGCTTGACAATCCGCATATCATTTTAATGTAACTCGACTACTATTTATCCGCAAAGCCTTTTCATTGTGGCTAAAGAGATTATGGTGCTAAATAGGAACATTTTAGTCTGTATTTCTAAAATGTGATTGTCAAAAACCTGTGCAAAATTTTGCCAGGTCCTTTTTCATCACCAAAAGGTATATGGTTTCTCTTGAACTTTATAAAACACATTTTAACAAACTTAAGTGACCCTTTGTGAATGAGTAGAAATCCACTGTAAATTCAGTGGATTTTTTTGCACCCTGGGGGAAACAAAATGCAAACAGATGATTCATGTCCATTATGATAGGACGCCACAACTCACACTGTCAAAATCTGAAATGATCTCATTGAGAATCCTGAGACACTCGATGCCTCCGTTGTTGATGCCCTCTTCAGTGTAGAAATCAGAAAAGTTTGGAATGGAGGCAAACATCACACCAATTTCATCATAAGACTGACTGTACAGCTCCTGTAACAAAATAGTTACATTCAAGTAGCTTGTGCTGACTTTTATGATAATACATATTTTTATATTTCAGAAGATTAAATATGTAATTATGGAACAAACCACAAGATGGCACTGAAATGCAGTGGATTGCATAGCAATATAATCTAAGCTCTTTTATGACACATTGCTTTTAAAAAAAAAAGGCAAAAAAAAAAACACAATGGAGAAAAAAACAAACATATTATATTCCCAAATGGTTTGGCTGCATTGCAGGACTCATGCATTAAAAAAAATCCCCAAAAAACCCAACAACTTTCATTTATTTCTATTAAACTGATCTGCTAATTTTGTTGTAAGGAAACCAACTCAGATCCATCATGCCATTGATTCATTAGATTCTTACACACATTCAGTTGCAAGGAACTTTGTAATCTTCAACACATATTCTGTGTAGCAGTTTGTTATAGTTATTCTTCTATTCAACTTTTTATTTTTTTATTGTTACGATAGTGATGAGTTACACCTTGAGCAGCACTTTGATCAACTATTTTGTTGCATCGTTATTTTAAATGTGCTATGGAAATAAACTTGGACTTGACTTGTACCTCATCTCTCATTTTAGTGCCCAGAAAGTGTTTGGCCACATGCTCTGGCAGCATGTTGGTCACCAGTGCCTCGTTCCAGCGCCTCATCTCAAACACCCGCTCCTTCTGGTCATGAACCCCAATCTTCCACAAGAACAGCTTTCTCGACTGTCGCTCCAGCTACACAAATACAAGTATGATAGAAGGGACGTCATAAAACAAGAATATTTTGAAATCAGTAGTGAAAGTGTTGTTAAGTGTTCCCCTAGTTTTACTCACATGGCGAGCAAAGAAGTAAAAGCTTATCAGCATGACAATAATCATCATTGTCATGAGATACTTTGATGGCACTAAGGATGTTCTGAAAATACATGGAGAGAGCCAACATTAAAAATGACACATGCGCACGCCACTAAAAATCCATGGCAAAATGCAGGAACAGGCCAAAAAGCCTTGTATCAATATTCCCCTCTTCCTTACCTGAAGGAGGCAAACTGTATAAAATCATACAAGTCGTATATGTCACTCCAGCTGTAGATATTTACTGCTCCTGTTGCTGTGACAACTAACACCATGAGGCCCAGTTTGATCAGGTGGCTGACCTGAACCAACATGGCGGTTGCGATGAGTGACATCACAGCCATGAAGCTGTAATACTTCGGATTTTCTGCACAGCCTCGGTCGCCAAGAGACTCCAGCATTGGGCCAAAGGTACTGTTAAAGAGCCTCAGTGAAGGTGGGACACAACTTAGCTGAAAAATCAAAGATACAGAGAACATTGAAGACACGAGTAATGGGCGTCAATTCATATAAAAAAATATATATATTGAAAAACTTTACATCATCTGACGCTAATTATTAATCTATTTATGTTACAAACTAAAATACTGTCAGAAAGACATTAAATAGCTTTAAAAAAGCAGTGAAACAAATCGAGCTGAAAAACTAAAACTGCAGAAGTGGATTAAAAACTTCATTGCCAGTAGGTTTTACTTGGGCTATAATTTCACCACAAGTAGTTTTGGGATAATGGGCTTATTCCCTTCCCCTGTGGAAAAGGTAAATGCCTCCCTAGACCTTAGTCACTGGTATGTGTTTACATCACAGCCATTTTGGGTGTTATCCCTGCTGCTGCGACATACCTTTTAATAAATAAACGTGAAACTTACAATCTGCGATTACATCAGTAATGTAACAACTTAACTAGATGAGAAAGTATTTAGGGTTTTGGCATCAAATGTATGAGCTAAATAACAAATTTAGCTACTGCAAAATTGTTGGAATCCTCCTCATTTGTGCGCAAGTGATTTTAACCCAAACAATTCTTGATATTCTTCATCTTTTATTGCTAAATGTAATGTATTTACGTTGCTGCCCTCTTGCCCAGCTGTCCTGATCTAAATGGGAATAACTTGATGAGATAAATGTTATAAATAGCTCTTATTTAATTTATTTTTTATTTCAATTTTTTTCTTGCAAAAAGATCAAATCTGTGTTTACATTCATGTCTCCCATTGCACTTTCCATTGGGTTGTCCTGCTTCTGAGAAGTCATTCAAAAATACATTCAACCCTTTAACTTTTTTTGCCCCATTTTGTAAAGTACAGGGTTTATACGGTAGTGTTTAGGCTTCAAAATATTAATATTGTACAATATCTGGTATTGCCCCATAGCAAATTCTAAATAAAGATGCAACATTACATACACATAGTTGCACTTTTTGAGGAAATAAAAGGTTCATGATTTTAGGGGCTCTTTGAAGATGGACTGTCATTCATGCCTGCCACCAAGACACAAAAATGAAGGTTCATTCTGCATCTATGTGACAAAACTCAGCAGTGTGTGTAGCAGGTTTCCCTGTGAGGCTGGGACAAATTAGACAGCAGGCAGTGAGACAGACAGCTAATGGACTCCACTGGGAGCGTGCGGCGAAAAGTGTAGCAGGCAGTGATAACCTGATGATGGGAAAGTGGAAACTCGCTAATGGAAATCAACACACACAATACAACCGCTTGGAATGGTGAAATCTTTCAGTTCTCAATGAATGGAGATAAAAGTGTACAACATAAAACAGATTCATTCCTTTGATTGCAACAGGCAGCATTCACAAAGATTCTGCGTTTGTCAAGATGTCCTTTGGTCTTACCATGTCGGCTATTACGGCCATGGTTAGAACAAATATGGCTGCCATGGCCCACGTGTTCCGAGCCCAACGTGTGCGGTCGATCCACATTGAGAAGGAAACCAACCTCTTAGAGAACATCTGTAACATACAGCAAATCATAAATAACAAACCACAAATAACACAAATCAAGAAATGGAAAAATTGAAAGTAGATTTATTTTTTTAAAGCATAAAACAATAAACATTCTTAAGAATGATTAATAGATGAATACTTTATTTCCCACCCTAGGAAAGATTGCAGCTAGGGAGCAAACTGTGAGAATAAGCAACAACAGCTGTCCAACAGCGAGAGTCACGTAGTTCACAACCAACCTGGGTAAAGAACACATGAAACAATTAAAATCATTACAAAAGGAAATGAATGCTCATAAGATCCAAATAAATTGAGAATGAGATGCTTGCAACAACAATCAGTGATTAAACACCAACTCACAACGGGTCAATAAACACTTCCATTGCTGTGATGAAAAAGAGCACAATGACACAGCAGCCGAAGGCCGCACCACTTCTCTTCTCCTTCTCCGAGGAGTAGTGCTCCTCCAACTTTCCATCCACAAAGCGCAGTGAAACGGGGTTGATTTGATCCTTCATTCTGTTTCAAAACAACACAACTCAACACCGGATACTGGAAGATAATGTATAAAAAATGGTATCCACATCGGGAGAACAAATATACCAGATGTTTGCTTTAAAAGTTCACTAAATAATTGATGACACATCTTACATTTGCTGAGACTCTCTGTCTAGAAGTTCCTGCTGTAGTCGTCTATTGATTGCTTGTTCATCAGCCATTTTATTTCTCTAAAATTGTTTGCAACAAAACAGAAATCAAATGTGCTTTTAAGGTTATTAAAATATCTCATAGAGGATTTTTAAATTTATTCTAATGCCAATGTTGCATACAACATTAGTCTTTGCGACAAAAAAGTAGACAACAAAAACAGACATACAATTTTATTTACCTCCTGTTTAGGGCTAGTCAGCATTGACTGAGGTGAGACCGTGTTCCCATTGGTTATTGTTGTATTAATCACCTGATTTGAATTTCTGCTGGTCAGTGCCCCAGGTGTCTGAGGTAAAAAAGAAAGAGATATTTAAACATGACATAAAAAACAACTTTTGTTTATTTTCATCTTTACTGCAGGCTAGCATCAACATTCTTTTTAGCTAAAAATAACTTACAGTTCCATTGAGTCCATTTGCTTCCTGCTTGGGTTTGAGAACCAGGTAAGTGTCAATTCCTTTCTCCAGTAGGTATTCACACCTCTCTCCTCCATTTCCAGGCTCAACCTCAAATTCCCCATGCAGACTGTCCTTAGTGCTCTGGGAAATGTGCACTCTCCTGTGCAGCATATAAATGTTTTAAGACACAAGGAGTTAACGGCGAGGTGTAAGATCTTATTTTTATTTTTCTACCCAGGGATTCCTCCAGACTCCATCTTATTGGCCACAGTGACATCTGTTGACCAAACATCAAACTGCCAGCGCTTCTGACCGAGGACGCCACCAAGCACAGTGCCTGTGTGAACACCCACGCGCATGTCCACGTCGGTTTTTGTCTTTTCGCGCACATACCTATTGAAATAGAGAAAGAATTATTTTCTACACATATTTGACTATTCACACCATACTTTAATACTTCATTATTTGCTGTCAAAGTTTTCCGTTATCTGATGTTGACTTTATCCCTCTTTATTGTTCATTTTTACCTTATCTCCATATCAGGGAAGCACAGAACTATTTTCTTTTTCACTTTGCATATTTTTAAAGGAGGCACTACTTACGAAATAGCTTCCACCATTGAAAGGCCCATCATTATAGAGCAAACAGCATGGTCTTCCCTGAAGTCTGGCAGACCACAGATGCAGTAGTAACAGTCTCCAAGAATCTTAATTCTCAGTTGGTGATGTTGCTGCACAACAATAAAAACAATTTCATTTGTAAAAATTTCTGTACTCTGTTGACTGTGTGTTGGGTTTTCATTCAGCCATTGAAAACCCTGCTGTAAAAAGATCAAGGATGCCTATTTTAGGCTAATTTTACAGGTTTTCTTTAGGATTTCAGTCTGGACACAAGATGGCTGAGAAGGACGTGTGATTTTGTTCAGAAAAAAAATGCTTTATTTTTTGACATGCCTTCCAAAAAACTGATTGGCACACTAACAGCATTTATTGGTTGCCTTAACAATTTTTCAAGACAAAATAACAGAAACATAAAAGAAGACACATAGAAAAAAAATTTAAAAGCATTACTATTGATACAGATGATTTTGCAACAGGTGATAGTTTTTCAGTGCAAAAACAGAATTTTTGTTATTGTTTTAAGATTAATATTATACTGCTGCATGAAAAGATTAATTCAAAATATAGGCAGCAGGGTGCTAATAACTGTTTACAGCACTAATGAAATGTGATTAAAGTAATTAATTCATTGCTGATACTCACTGAGGCCAGTTTATCAAAGCGGGCAAACAGTTCGTTGAGCAGCTTTACCAGCTCTTGTGCACTGCAGGCTGAGGATAACTGGGTGAAGCCCACGATGTCTGCAAACAGTATACTGAAATAAAAAGGCACATACAGAGGAGAAACAACATGACCTCCAGCATACATTTATCACTTACAAAAATCACAACTCTTGGGTAGCATTAAAGTTGATTTTGAGATCCAGACCTGACATTTTCATGGCGGTACATATACATGGTGTTGAACTGCTGCTGCTGCTGGACCTCGTTCTGATTGGCCTGGTTCTTCATACCCTGCAGCATCTCATCTGCAATATGCTTCGGCAGGATGGAGAGCAACAGTTCCTCCTACACAGGGGGAAAGGGAAAGGTGTGTGTGTGTTCAGTTAACATAAAACAGAAAAAAGACTTCTGAGTGCCCAACATGTAAAGCTACTAATCAGTGGTTCTGAAAATATTCTGGTCAGATTTGGTGAAGCTGACATATTTCTTCTCTCTTTTCTTTTAAATCACTAAACATGTTATTTGGGATTTTGTTTGCAACTCTCTATCTTTTTAAACTACAAGAAAGACGGCTCTTTTAAAGTTTAAATGTTTTTCAATTAGCTTCACAAATTTAAAATTAAAAGTGTGATAAGCACTTGTATTCACTGGATTCTGAGTAGGCCATTCTAACATATAAACATGCTTTGACATTTCTACTTAGATGCAACAGAAACAACACGCAATACTAAATGTAAAATTGCAAAGCTGAGTTAAAATAAATATTTGATTAGCTAATCTAATAGCCAGCTTAACTGGCCAAGAGACACAAAACATATCTGCACTTATTGCCCAACAGCTAAGATGACATTATTTTTACAAGTCCCTAATGACTGATCCACTGATAAAAACAATGGCCTATTAGCCAGCAGCAGAGGAAAACACAGGGCAATTAAGGAGCACAGGGCGTCCTGTCATCTGATCTATTTGGGTGTAGGTTCATGGGAAAATGCATAAAGAATGTCCCTATGATGTAAACAATTACACTGTATGTCAGTGAAGGTCACAATATTAGGATGGATGATAGGTTCCAATTAGGAGGGAAAGCAGTGGCGGAGGTTAGTTTAGGTGTCCTGAAAAGATGAGTGAAAGTCACATTGTTCTCCTGAGTCGTCTTACCTGCTGGGTACTCTGGTCCTCCAGAGTCAGTTTAACCTGCAGAGACTGACGAGCTTCCAAAAACGCTGTTCTGTACTTCCTGTCGGCCATGTAAAATGACATCACACCCACCATGGCTGCACACAGGTACAGCATCACATTGGCCAGCAGCTGAAGAAAAAGAGGAAATGTCATACTTTTCTTCCTGTAGTTAGGTGCTCTCCACTCTTTGTCTGTAATGATATGATAATTTGCTGCTTTCAGCCGCAATACTGATGGACTCCTAAATGTGAGAGTCATACATATTGTTGGATGAATGATAAATGTAGTATGTGCACCAGAGTATATTGCAGTTTTGATCAATGAAATATGACAAATAAACACAGAGTCATGCAACCTCTACAGACACATTTATGGAAAGTTCTAAAAATGGCTACTTTTGTCTTTCACTGTCGAGTCTTGGTCATACAGCCATATTACTATTAGAGCATGAGTCAAACTTAAGGCTCGCTGGCCAAATCTGGTCCACCACAGCTATTTTTGTGGTCCTCAAAACTCTAGAAGTCTTCTAGATAATAGTTGTGCTCTTAAGCATTATTTTATTAGTGAAATCAAATCCGTTTTTATTTTGCATAACAATTTTGTCATGCAATCTACAGTGACATCAAACAAGTTGAGACTTGCAAAGTTTCAGATAGAGCTCGTTTTGTGAAATTTGCCGTTTATAAATTGTTGTGAAATTTTATTTCTCTCTTGTCCCAATTCAACTGTGACCTTTTGTGACACCTGCATTTCTTTACCTGTCTCACCAGCATGCCCCCCTGAAGATTATCCCCAAACCTTTGAGCCACAGTGACCCCCAGTGTCAGGGTGTGAATCCCACAGGAGAGCGTTGCGAGGAGGACAAGGGGCACCAAACTCAGCGGTAAAGTCAGAAAGCTGGAGAAACTGAAGAAAGCCTGCCAGCCCACAGAGTCGCTTGCATCAGAGAATCGCTTGTAGTTCAGTCCCATGTAACATAAGACATGGATGGTGACCATCAGCCACAGCACATATGGCACCGCTCCTCTTGCCACAGGGTATGTAGGGAGTTTTTGGAACCAGCAGAGCAGGTAGAGAACTACATCCGCTGCCAGCCCCACAACGGCGACCACCACCATGGCCAGTTTGTCCTCGGTATACACCACCGCACACATAATGATAATGAAGCTGTTGAAGAGGGCTGCAAATAACACCAAGACCAGCAGGTTCTCTTCTCTCTGCCTACGAAAGTAGTTCTGATAAAGGCTCTCCAAGGACTCAGGGGTAAAGGTAAGTCGCACTGACCGGGGCAGGCAGCGGCAGCAGCCGGACTGGAGGATAGCCACCTCACCGGTGCGGCTTGGATCACTGGGAGCTGGTCCTGAATACTCTGCAGAGCACTCGGTGGAGTGCTCTGTGTTTGTTGTGTTGACACGGTCCACAGACATGCTGTTCATTTAAAGGTAATCCATTTGGTTCCTCCAACAGTATTCCCAAATGTACGGTAAAATCCTTTGAAAAGATGCAAACGTTTCCATCAAATGTACAAAAAGAAAAAAAAAAAATCAGTTCCTGGGTGAATATAAATGCATCATGAAAGGTTCTTACCTTTTATGACATTTAGGATCATTTGATTATTCTTGTTCTTCACAAACTAAAACTTCATAGTGAAAATGTGGCCTGCAGTATCCAAATCCAGTTGAATTTGCAGTAGAAAGGAGCCATGTGCAGCTACTGTTTTGAAAGTAATGCATGTTCAAAATGGGTAAACGGCATCACAAGGTTGTATCTAAAAACCAAATCACTTCTCTGGTGCTTGTCTGTGCTCCGATAACTCCTGTGATACCTCCCACCCCCAACATCTCCCACTGGTAAACAGCTAATCCTCTGTTACTGTTGTTAAGATGACACTTAAGTCTTACAGTCATGTCTTGGGAAATGTGATGTGCGCAGAAGTGAGAAAAAGACAGAACAAGGGGTCTCATTAAGCCATATAACAAAAAAAGTGTTATTAATTCTCAAACATTTTACAGAATACCAATGTTCACTGGCCGACAAACATACATGGTTTTTATGACACACAAATACTAAATATCTACACAAAATAAAAAATATTATCATTCCTCTTTGTTGGAAAAATACCAGCAGTAGCAAAATGCATGAGTTTGATTCCAGTCGTAGAAACAGATGTAAACTCAGTTGACATTCAGTCTCTGTGTGTGTCGGTTGTTGATGGTGATTTTCCTAGCATACCACTGAGAGCGCTTCCCAAAGCCAACACTATAGCCACCAGAACTCCTACGGTCCCCAGCGTCCCCAGAGCTGCCGTGCCTAATGCTGCGGCCCCGAGAGCTCCAGCTCCAATAGGCGCCGCTGCTGCGGTGACCGTCTCCATGCCGATTCCTTTAATTAGCTCCGTTCCTCTAAGAAGCCCCTGCTGTAGATTCACCTCAGTGTGGAATGGGCTCTTTGGCGCACCCAAGACGAATGCCCCTACTGCGGCGATTGTCACTGTTATCAGTTCAGAGGTTGTCATCTGTGATGATGTCAGTCCTGGAATCTTGAGGGCTACAAGTACACCCAAGATAACGGAACCTAAAAGTACCAATGTTGAATTCCTAGACCCAAATGTTTGCTTTGCTGCAACACTTGCAGCACCCAGTGACACTCCTGCAGCTGTAGTTGCTCCTAAAGCTGCTCCGAAGCAGCTTCTCAGACCGAGAGCAGAGCTCCAAAGTACAACAGTTTTCAAAGCTATTGATGTTATTACCACAGCTCCCACACAAACATTTTCAGCCACCTCTGGCCCCAGCCCAACCATGGCCACAGTTCCCAGGCCAGCCCCCAACAGTCCCACAGACAGAAATCCCACCCAAAGGACCGATTGTAGCATTAAAATCACTTGTGTTCTTGTGCCTTCTTCTGCCCCACCTGAACCCAAACCAACAAAAAAACCCAAAATTGCCACAAAAACAGAGTAGAAGAAAATCCTCTCCAACAATTTGCACCTAGTTTTAGATTCTGGTTTTGGTGCTGACCTTGCTGTTAGAGTTCGTCGTAGAGCAAAGAGAACGATAATGCTCAGTCCCATACAGAAGAACCCAAGTATAATACCCAATCGTCCAAACATAACACTGGTGTACAGAGTGGTGAAGATGATTAACAGAGCTGTTGTCATGTCATTGATGTTGGAGTATGAATACACAATAAGAACCAGAGTGCCCTGAAGCATGATGTAGATCCAAGGTGGTATGATACCCTCCAACCCTCCGGTGACGACTGCACCCAATGCGACTGATGCCCCGGACATGGCTCCTATCAACCATGGCATGGTCACACCTGCTTTATTGAGCAGCTTCAGCACCACGGCACTGAGGAGGAAACCCAATCCAAGAGAAAGGAGTGCTGATGTAAACACGAGGCATGCTGCCACAACCGCTACACCGGTTGAACCAGCACGTCCAGCAGCTCGAGTGGCAGCGTTCAGCAGAGTGATGTCTTCAGTCAGAGGGGGCTTGACTGCATATGAGGCAGCTTGTCCAAACACAAAACCAGCTGCTGTACTTCCGAGGAGGGTCTTCACCACACGGAAGGCACCTACAGACAAAATCCAGCCATTTAATATTATTCAAACTACGATTTAATTTCCATATTAAAATGTATATACTATTCAGAACTACTTTATGGAAAAGGTATAAAGTTATTATGCTTAAAACAACCCCCCAAAATAGATCTGTTAACAATATTTTTTGGAATTTTTCTTGACAAATTTTAATAAATAAATAAATAAATTATAAAACGGATATTTATTCATGGCATAAACGGTTTTGTGTCAATATCAGAAAGATAACAATGCATGATATTTTAATGTGATTGTTATCTCAATAATGAAAATCCTCTAGTATCTAATAATAATGTTATGTGGCAGAGTTTATAAACAATGTTGTGCAAAAAGTATTTTTTGGGGAAAAAAGTATTTGACATCTATCAGTTTGGAAATGGGACAGTAAGCATGAGAGGCATTATCCACAAATGGAGAAAAAAACATTACACAGTGACGAGTCTTCCCAACAGGGGCAAGTCTACTAAAATTACCACAAAAACACCACTGACGACTTCTGCAGACTTGTCCCAGAAACTCAAAAAAAACATCATTGGTCTGGACAACCTCTGGCCTTAATGAAGTAAATCATTGAAGTTTTCATTTATGTAAGTTATTTTTGTCTGAAATAAATATTTTTTTTACAACTATATTCTACAGGATGTTAATTATTTTTTGAGACTGGTATTACTTGAAAGTTCAGGACATTGGATTGACTCTGGAATTTCATATCTTGATTTGAGACTTGACTTGATATTTGATTGTAAAGATTTACTTTTCAAAGCAAAGCCACTCATCTGGCTTTCTGGTAGAGCTGGCAAACAACTGCTGTGAAATAAAACTGTTTTCCTGCTCTGATTCAAAATGTTAAACTAAAACTGATACGGGCGTTTTTAACACCCCGTTAAAAACGCTTTTACAAATGATTTTGTTCCAAACTGTGGTACTATGACAGTCCTTCCTTAATTCTTGTATTATCTCCCAGTTTTAATTTTGTTTAAATCTTTTCCTGTCACTTTAAAATGAAAGTAGAATATGTCTGAATGGTTCCACGCTGAAACCTAAAACCAGGAAGTCTGTCTGCTGCACAAAAGAAAAACAATCATTCCAGTGGACCATATCAGTACAGCTGCTGCTCTGCAACTAACACGTCACCAAACAGATCTCAAATTCAGCTTTCACTGCGTCCGAGGTTGTGTGTGAAGCTCGGGATAGTGTTATCATCTTACCCAGGTTTGTTTCTGCCATTTCTCCCTGAGTCGTGTGCACCACACTGACATTGCAAACTCTTCCTGTTCATGGTTCGACGTCAGACGACCTCACGTTGAGAGGAGCCAATCAGAAAAGAGATACCAGCTCCTGCGTCTTTACCATGTGACAGCCTCACTGTTGCCCACAATAAACTATTTTCTTTATTAATATAAAAAAGAACGGGCTTAGAAAGGATTAGTCATGATGTTCAGCATCATTACAGTAAGATAAATAAGGATTTAAAAAATTAATAAATAAAGTTTGAACTACCACGTTACGCGTATAACATACACCTGTTTAAAACAATTTTATTGACTAAATATCAGTGAATGAATAAACAAATATTCGTAAATATGTCATGTATTAGTGCACCCCCCTGTTGGATAGGGAAAAAAAACAAAACAAAAGAAGCACAAAAAAAAAAAAAAAAAAACCCACACAAACAAACAAACAAACAAAAACAAAGCAAAAAAAAACAAACAAACAAAAAAAAAAACAAAAGCAAAGGACAATGAATTATATTGATGTTTTTTAAAAAAATAATAATAATAATTAAAAAATAATATTAAATGATCCTGTTTTATATTATTTTATTCCTAGGTGTAAATTCAATAAGAAAAGTAAATTTTTTAATGCTTTTTAAATTTGATTCGAAAAATTATCTTAATTAAAATGATCTATCTTACTTCAAATACCGTTTGACAAAGCTTGTTTTGTTTCTATTTGCTCTAATAAACATTATTAAGCAGCATCCAGGCTCCCTTGTTCTAATTTCCGGTGTATGGTCACCTGACAGCAGAAGTCACGTGAGTTCCACTTCCGTATTTACAGGATCGACTCCGGATAAGTGATGTTCCTGAGTCTCGCGTTTTTCAGACACCGAACTTCTGAGTAAAGTGAAGACTAAAGCAGAAACCAGTTTCAGAAGAATATCGACAGAGGCCTTGGTTCAACAGTAAGTTTACTGTTTCACTTAAATTTTTAAGAATTACTTACAACGTTGTTATGACGAGAATGTATTTTCATCCACATTCCCAAAAATATTACTGATTAAAAAGAAAATAATACAAATAAGTGCAACTATTGCGCGGTGTTGTCTTTTTCCCCTCAGCATTTATACTTACACTTTAAAATCCAAATTTTTTGATGGTCATATAACAGCTAAACACATCACAGTGAAAATTGTCACTTAGCAAGTTGGTGTTGTTTGCTCCTCCCAGTCAGCTGAGACTCACGAGGTTTTCGTTGTCTGAAGACACCTGAAACACACCTTGAAAATATCATCACACCTTCAGCCGTTTGATGTTGATGCAATCCAGCACATTGCATGTACTGTTGTTGCAAAATTATTTATACCTCTTAAGTACATGATACATGTACAATAGTCCAATGCTTGTTTTTTTATAGTCTATGTACATTAATTGTGATTTATGTTGTAAAACACTTTGTGGCTTTGTTTGTGAAGGGTGTTTTATAAATAAACTTAGTGTGATTTATTAAAATTCCATGTAAAATACCAACAAAAAGTAGCTGATTGTGAATAATGCGATAAATGTGGGATTAAATCTTGTTACTATTCTGATACTAATTATATTTTTTATGACTAGGTCAGATCAAAACTAAACTTTCACGAAAGTACGTGAGGACACTGTTTGAAAGCTGAACATTACCCCTAAACACTCCATCCTCACTCTGAAATAAGGTGGTGGTAACATCATGTTGTAAGACTACTTTTTCTTCAATTGCGATAGAGAGGTGGTCAGGCTTGATGGGATGGTGGATAGAATATAATATAGGACAATAATTGAAGAAAACATGTTACAGACTGCTAATGACCTGAGACAGAGAGGAAGATTAGCCTTTTAGCAGGACAACAATTCTTAACATTCAGCCAATGAAATTATTTACTTCAAAGCATATTCATGTGCTAAAGTTGCCCTGAAACCTACTGAGAATCTTTGACTTCTATTCTAAATGAGCCTGAGGTGTTTTCTAAGCATAAATGGAAAAAAAAACCCAACTTCCCAAGAGGTGAAAAGGCAGGAGAGAAAAAAACCCAAAAGTGTAGCAGCTGCAATTGCAGCAAAAGTTGCAAGCTCAGCTTTTTATTTGTGAAAAATGTTGATTACCATGCATTTTTCCCCTGTACTTTGGTCTATCATATAAAATCCCAATGCCAGTGTGCAGCTGAAGCCTAACAAAAATGCAAAAAGGATTTTATGCATGTTGTAGTTTTCTGTTTTTAGTTGTGGTTTTCTGTTTTCTGTTTTTCTTTTAGTCATGTATTTACAGGCCTGTGTCTGCATCATATGTATCATCAGATTTTCCTTTTCCACTTCAGGAATGCATTGCGCAGTGCTCATTTTTGCTTCTGTGGCCACCATGACCACCTTCGCCCTTGACAATGGACTGATGAGAACGCCTCCAATGGGCTGGTTGGCATGGGAACGATTCCGCTGTGACATTGACTGCACAAACGACCCAAAGAACTGCATCAGGCAAGCAGGCTCTTAATAAATGAACGCGCCTAAAATAATGTTTCTGCACAGAAGCAAATGTTCAATAAACAGAAAAGTGTGTCTTTTAATAGTAATAGTGGATGAAAATTTTATTCAAATGCAGCATAAATTCATTAGATGTTCACAAACCGTACATCTTGTTCAGGTCAGTGCTAAACATTGCTGTCCTTCCTCCCTCCAGTGAGAATCTGTTTATAGACATGGCAGACAGACTATATGAGGACGGCTGGAAGGAACTGGGCTACGTCTACGTGAACATAGATGACTGCTGGTCATCCATGGACAGAGACAAAGATGGACGGCTGCAGGCTGACCCGAACAGGTATAGTCTGGACACATTCAGACAGGAGCGCTCTTTTGTTAAAAACAACGTTATCATATCTAGGCCAATAAGACAAAAGGAGTGGCAGTACAACAGTTTCACAATCACAACAAAGTGCATTTGTATGTAGCTTTCCTGCAGGTATCTTCAAAGCAGAGTCAGTAGAAGTGTGATTAAAAACAATGACCTTTGAGATCTGTGGGAAGCTGTGATAAGTGCTTGACCTACTATTTAACCAATGAGAACATATTGCTCTCTTATGACTGTGTAATCATGACCTTAGCAACTGGCATTGTTGGTAACGTGGAAAACCTGCACTTATTCAACAGTTTCAACCGGTAATGTTTAATTCCCTATGTTAAAATCAGGTTTCCAGGGGGAATCAATAAGCTGGCGCGCTACATGCATGACAGAGGCCTCAAACTGGGCATCTATGGGGACATGGGCACCCACACCTGCGGGGGGTACCCTGGGACGACGCTGGATAAGATTGAAATAGATGCTCAGACATTCGCTGACTGGGAGGTGGACATGCTTAAATTTGATGGCTGTTACTCTAATGCTGTCGAGCAGGAGCAGGGTAAGAAAACATGAGTCATTAGTTGAATGGTATGAATTCAGAGGTGATTAATTGACTCTTATTGTTTTTCCTGGCAGGTTATCCTCTGATGTCAAAGGCTTTAAACGCAACGGGCCGCCCCATTGGCTACTCCTGCAGCTGGCCTGCTTACCAGGGTGGACTTCCACCGAAGGTGTTTAACACTGGCAAATGTTTCGAACACCGTGTTCTAGTACAATCAGGAAAAGTTTTATAGCTAAATCCTGTCTTAAGACATGTCTCTTTTCTTTGGCCTTTGAGACAATCTGAGATATTGACTTTGTTGTCCTGTATTCTGTTATTTTTACAATTACTTGTGTATAGTATTGCTTTATTAATTTACCGATTGATCATATTTGTATTGTATGATTGTGTACAGCACTTTGATCCTGTGGGTGTATAACTTGGTCTGTAAATATAATCGGTGTGTAATGGTATGGTGGTTTAATATTGCTATTGATGTTTCAGGTGAATTACACTCAGCTCGGGCAGATCTGCAATCTCTGGCGTAACTATGGTGACATCCAGGACTCTTGGAGCAGTGTGCTGAACATTGCTGATTGGTTTTTTGAAAACCAGGATGTCCTGGCACCTGCAGCCAGACCTGGAAGATGGAACGACCCTGACATGGTTTGTCCCACTGGCCTAATAAATGTTATTGTTTTTCAATTATTTTTCGACCATTGTTACTTACTTAGTTCCTTGTTTTATTGGGCTACTCAGTTCGTTGTTACATATTTAGTCAGTTTTTTAGGTATATACTAGTCATTTTGCTACTTAGTTACTCATCAAGTTACTTAGTTACATTCTTATTTCTGACAAACTTAGAAAGAAACCTAGTTGCTTCTCTAGCAGCTTATTGGTATTTCTTTCTTTTTTTTAAATTCCTCGGTCCAAACATACTTAGTTAGTGATTTAGTTAGTTACTTATGCTGTTGGTTCCCAAGTTACTTAATTATGTAGTTAGTTACTTAGTCATTAGTTAAGAGGCTTAGTTAATAAGTATTTTATTACTTTGTTAGTTTGTTACTTGTATCTAAATTTACCTACTTAAGTGTTACTCACTGAATGACTTGGTTACTTATTTCCCTGCTTACTTAGTTAATTAATTAACAAGTTGTTTGGATAGTTACCTCCAGACTTTATTTTTTGTTATTTTTTTATTTATAGCTTAACTATGGTGGGAATAGCCACATTAAACATATTTCCAGCTTTTGTATTTATACTTTTATACTCTTGAAAGTTGGAGTCCAAAAACGTGTTGGTTACTGAAATGTCTATGAACTCAGTGTCTCTTTTTATAACACGGTCAGGCTCATAATGACAGGTAAGCATGTAGTGGTTGTCAAAAAGGTCTGAAATTCTACTTATAAATATAATCCCTCTTAATTGTGTGATCATTTCTTTGCTCTCACCAGCTGGTTATTGGCGATTTTGGTCTCAGTATGGACCAGTCTCGTTCTCAGATGGCTTTGTGGGCAATCATGGCCGCTCCCCTGTTCATGTCCAACGACCTTCGCACAATCAGCAGCGGAGCCCGGAGCATCCTTCAGAACAAGATGATCATTAGCATCAACCAGGACCCCCTGGGTATTCAGGGAAGGCGCATTCTCAAGGTGTGGATTGAGCTGCTGTTTTGGCATTGGTTGTGAGGAAAACAAGACCGATATGGCAATGAAAAGCGTTTTCATGTCTCATTGCCAATGAAATTGCTTTCCGTCTTCAAGGAGAAGTTTGGCATCGAGGTGTTCTGGCGCCCCCTGTCAAACAATGGCAGCGCTTTAGTGTTCTTCAGCCGCCGTACTGACATGCCCTATCGCTACAAAACCTCCTTGAGCAAACTCAACTACACCACTGGCAGCTACAAGGTAGGTCTCAGAGATTTAGTTTTTACTGTTTAACAGTGCGAGGTTGTAACTCAGGCTTTGACAGAAGACTTTTTTTTTATGTGGAGGTTTTCTTCCAAGAATCACTCCTGTTTTCTGGATTTTTATTTTATATTTTTCAAGGTCACTGATGTCTACACTGACCAGACTGACGTGCTGGAAGACTCCACTGAGTTTGTGGTTTCAGTGAACCCAACAGGTGTGGTCATGTGGTATGTCTCAGCGCCTGGCAAACTACAGTACCATCCGTTTATCAGAGGGGACAAACTCCGCAGACAGACATATGATGCAAAGGAAAACAACTTCCTTTGAAATTTTATTGTCTTTTAATATCTTTAGGGGTTTGGCTTTGGTGTCATTGTCCCTGCTGGGTCAACGACGTCGACGTTTTGCTGAAATCACACATGGTCTTAATGCATGAGTTTTTTTTCTACCTCAGAATGATTCAGGCTTAACATTATTCATATAATATCAGCTTCTGTGATAACAAATCAGATTTGGTTGATAAGGTCTTAAAACACAAGAGATTATATTCTAGATAGTGATTTTATTATCTCACATACAAGGCTGTTTAAAGCAGAATTACGTTCTATTTTTTTTTTTTTTCTTTCTGCAAATCGTCTTTCTCAAGGAACTAAAGCACTTAGAATCATGGGTGCCATATGCAATTACCACCATTGTTTTTCTGTAAAATTATATCTAGATAGTTGTCAATAATGTTTTGCCAAAATTGACAAATTTTCTAAATCTTTTTGGAATAAAAAGACATTTTATAAGAAGTGCTCCTTTGATTTATTGTTTTTTTTTTTTTCTTCGGGAAGTTTCAGGAATAGGAATCCAAAGGACTTAATTTTACTGCTGTTACTTAGATTTTCTGTGAAATTCAGTAAACTGTGAAATGTTTCAGTGTACTTCTAAAATGTTGAGGTTAAGTTTAACTTAAGCTACCCCTGGATCCCAAGGCTATGGTGCTCTGCATATCTAAAATTAAAATTGGTATGATATTTTAATAGCATACCCGTTAAAATAGGTGGGCTTAATACCCATTTCAGTAGGTGGTAAGCATAATACCTATTGTGCTGTTTTTTCTTTCTCTCATTGAAAGAAAAATCCTTCTGATCTTATAAACATACTCCTTAATCTATAAAAGTGAAGAATACAGAACATTGTTGTTAAATATTCAACACATTCATTACATGGCAGAGAGTCCTGGTGGTCCTCCAGTGTTGTGGTTGGCCTCTTTGCTGGCCACCTGGTTAGTTTATTGTCTTTTCATTAAGTTTGGTCAATTATCAAGGTTTTATAACGTCAAAGTTTCCTCATATTCATTTTTCCTATTTAATTTCATAAACACTTGAGTTTTAAAGCCCCTCTCGCAAGAGCATCCTGGCCAAGATGGCAGCCCAGAAACGGTTTTAGACACAATTTGTAAGATTAAAAAAAAGCATATAATAAGCACGTTTTAAAAGCAGTGAATAATATGTACTTCCAAATCCTTGAACTCTTAAACGTGTTCAGACACAACAGCTGTTGGAGACATGCTTCATATTTTCCGTCTCCATCTTTTCTTCACATAATAATGTCTGACTTCACTTCGCCAGAGTACACATGTAATCCTGTGAAAGTACTTCTCCTCACTGCTGCCTCTGAACAATGAGGACATTTTGACCCTCTAACTTTTCTGCAAACTATGGAGTTAGGTTAAGGAAACATAATTCAAGAAAATCCTACTAGGACAGCTGCACTGCGTTTGTAATCAGATTCATTGCAAGTGATAGTAGGTGTAGTAATTCGAGAAGACTGAATGTAAATCAAAATCTGCTTCAGTAAAGGGGTCAAGTCCAGAGGACCGCAACACACTTTACGGTGACATTGAGTCAGTCACTCATTTACACACACATATTTTCACTTTTATGGTGGCAAGCTACCACATTGTAGCCACAGCTTTCCTGGGGCAGTCTGACAGATGCTCTTGTCATGACTCTGGTCATGAGTCCCTTGGTAATGTTTTGCCAAAATTGACAAATTTTCTAAATCTTTTTGGAATAAAAAGACATTTTATAAGAAGTGCTCCTTTGATTTATTGTTTTTTTTTTCTTTGGGAAGTTTCAGGAATAGGAATCCCTACCTGATGGGTCATCCTACCCGACTGGTGACTCTGGAGAACGATGTGACTTTCTCTCATCTAACCTTAGCTTACCCGGTTAATCCTAACTTAACCTGCTGTCTAATATTCTGACCTTAACTGACATCCAAACATGCAAATTTAACAATACGGTAAATAGGAAGTGCATGCAAGTATGTTGTTAAAATGCATAAACTTGATGACAAAGTATTTTTCAAAGTAATAAGATCAGAATTACACACATAAGGTCCTGCTGTGTAAAATAATCATTTTAAATGGTGACACTTTGATGTAGTTTGTGTGGTTCATAACCTATTACTGACAGGCTCAGTTGATAAGAATCAAAGGTGGTCATGACGTTACATTTAAGGTGACTTTGGATTATTTTCGACGGACATGTGGATGTTGGAGTTTTGTGAAATACCCCACCCCCCCATAGAAAGTAAAAATTTCATACAGCTTTATGCTGAAAATTGTTTTTCATTTCTAGTTTTCACTTCATTTTTTTTATTGAACTAGGTCAGCTAAAGTTACATCTGCAGAAAACATTCCAACCCCAGTTCTGCTTTTGTGTTTTTGTTATGATTTGCTTCCATGTGGAGACACAAGTCTACGAGTCATCTTTATTTCCTCAGTGTTGTGCACAACATAAATAAAAATGCAAGTGTTTGTCGAAAGCAATGAGAGAGAAAAATAGTGTGCATGTCGATTGAAATCTTTTCTTTTTTTTATGAAACACAACTTTAATTATATTTCATTATTTTTGAGAAGTTGTGAACTTTCTGTGAACATAACTTTCAGATGGTTGTATTTCTCCAGTGCCTTTAAAAATGCTTCATCTGCCTTAAAACAAAAACTCTAATATTTTTACTTGTTTTATGTACTAACAGAAAATTATGCAAAATATAATGAAATTCAAATGTGTGCTTTTAAATTGTTTAACAAATTAAAATTTTGAAACATGATTTAGACATTTTTACAGCCCACTGAGCCAGATGCACAGTAATAAGGTTTCTGGGTTTGTTCTTCCCGGTATTGCATATTCCTTGCCCATTCTTTGCAAAATAACTCACTACATGAGTGACTTCTAAAGATAACTGAGTGATCGATTAGTTTTTTCTTTGGGAGTTTTAAAGTAATGTGCTAAAAATGAGTATATTCCACAATTTTTAGATTTTGTGAATACATTTGCGAGAAGCTGTGTATATATATATATATATATATATACATATATATATATATATATATATATAGATAGATATATATGTAGATATAGATATATCTATATAGATGTAGATATAGATATATCTATATATATATATATATATATATATATATAAATATGTGTTGTGTGTGTGTGTAATTTTTTTTTTTTGCCAAGCAAGCTCAGTGAAAACGTTTGCATTTGTTTAAACACATTCCCTCTGAGCCTGTAGAGGTCAGCATCGTTCTTCTGTCTGTAATCATGGCATCGTGCGCCTGCCAGTCCCATCCTCTGCCAAGAAATGCACCTGCTCAACGGCACAAGGACAATCAGCCCATTGAGTTTGCTCATTTATTTCTCTGCCATGATTTGCTCTCTGCTGACACCACCTTGCCCAGTTTTTGCACATTTACTACAATGTATAAACTGCTTTTATGTTCAATTTTGTCCTTGAATCCTCTGATCTCTTCATTGTATTCATTCTTCCGCCTAATCTACGCTTCTTTCTTCCTCCTCCCTCTCGTCTTCTCCTGCTCGATCTTCTGCATGTCACCTCTGACCTTGGCCTTAAAGCCCAGTGTTTGCTCACTCTTAACATGCTGGAGTTGTCACGTGAACCTATGGTGTGGCATGCATGCATAAAAACGAGTTAACTTGCTTTTAGTGATGTGCAGACACACACGCACACGCACACGCACACACGCATGGCTCTCGTCTGTCTTTTCAGGCCAAATTGGCCGTGCGTGCGTGTGGGAAACCAGATCTTCGTCTTCTTTTCTTCCCCATTCAGTCGGCTCAAATATCTGTTGGCTGGCTGAGCAGAGCCCATCTCTCTCCGGTCCAGGTCCGTGCCGCTTGGCAACCTGACGTGGGAGAGAAGTGAAGGGAGTTATGACTGAAATAACGAGAGAACAGTGGAAGAAGGATTTGCACAAAGGAGGGAGGCGGGGGCCCTCAAAAAGTCTATACGGAGGTGCAAATGAGTGAGGCAGAGAGGGGGAGAGATGAGAGAGTGGGTAAGGGAGGGGCGGAGAGAGGAGAAGAGCGTTCCTGCCGATGCTCACGTAGGCCCACAGCTGCAGAGAGGCGCAGTTGCCAGTCTCGTCTTTGTGTCGCACTAACACCCCTGATTCTGTTCTGTTCAGCCCTCCCTCCTACAGCCATCCCACTCATTTCTGTCACGCTGCTAGACACAGTCCCTGCCTCGCGCTCAGAAATCCCACACATAAAGGGGATTCTGACATTAAATGGATTCAGACGAGGCTTTGTATATATGCCAGGATAACTGCACTGTCTCAGAAAACGAGAATGGGGCTGAGACTACTCAGGTTCAGCTACGGTGAAAAGAAAAGGGAGGTGTTTGATAGTTACTTCTATGCTCATGCATTGCCTCTGGAACTGCAGGTAGAAAAGAAGAAAAAAAAAAGAAGTCTGTACACACATTCCTATTTGTACAGAGATACAAGCTGGATTGTTTCTTTGCATAAAGAAACTGAAACACTTGTTTCCATGTACCTGATCCTGGTAACATCATCACCCCATCTGACGCTGCCAGTCTGCTTGGCTGGCTGCTAACTCGTGACATCACCACCCCTTAACACGATCCAATGCTAGGAAGCTGATAGGCGCACACGCCATAATCTCATCTCTCCTTTTACCGTGTTATGATCCTCGTTGACTCCAAACCTTAGACGCAATAAAACCTGATCATATGATCCACCAACAGGAACAAAAGATTCATGTGATGCTGAATTGAAAAATAACAAATGATTGTTAAACTTTTTTTGGTGGCAAACTGTTTGGTGTGACTGCATGATACTGACTACACTTTAAGGGCTGCATAGTCGTGCAACTGTTGGCCTGCACAGCAAGAAGGTACTAGGAACTGGTACCTTCTTGCTGGTACCAGCAAGAAAGTACCATCCAGCCATTGAATCCCATTGAACTGGGATTCAATGGCTGGATGGATGGATGGATGGATGGATGGACGGACGGACAGACTCTGTATGTTTGCATAGTCAGCAACTCATGTCATTACTATCAGAGTAAAATTTAAATCAAAGAATACAGAGTGGGATTCAAATTATTTCCAGATTTATTGTTTGAGTCATTGCAAAATAACAAATCTGAGCAAAACTGTATTTTTTTTTGACTAATTTCAGTAGAAATGAGTCTTTGCTTAATTTTAGAGATCCTCCATGTGCCAGCAGAGTAGATCTAAAGTGCCTTGCAAAAATATTTATACCCTTCAAACGTCCTCGCGTCTGTAGGGGACGGCAGGGTATTTGGTAAAAACAACATTTTGGCGCTTTCTATCATGTTATAATATAAACAATCAAACTAATGCCGCCTATTTACCCAAAGCTCCTCCTTGGAGCTCCAGTCTCCAGCAAGCTTCACCGGGTGGAACTTAAAGAGACGGAGGCCAATTTTAAGGTGTCAAATTGCAAAGTCAAATTTTCTTTAAAATTATATTTAATGTAAGCAGCATTTTTTAATAACAACTGGAGGTAGCATAATTGCTTGATTGCACAATAAAATAGCACTATGTGCCTGGAAAATTACATAATGCATCGCTTTAATACTTTGAAGGACCTAATTTTGCTGCAAGGTTGTGGTGTCTCTACCAAATTTACAAACCAATTGTTTTACTTATTATTCTTTGACAGCCTCTCAGCCTACATCAGATTGAAAGGAGAATTTTAACAACATTTTGGGATGGATTTGTTGTTCAGTTTAGGCTAAAAACATAAATTTTGATTTCAACTCTCCTGGGCGTCTTATTCCAAATGCTTGCTGCGTCTACATGGCTTGGAGGATGCAAACTGATTTCTTCTGACTTTCTTTTCCACAACTGTTTTCTTTTTCTCTGTTCTTTTGATATATTATGTACGTGATGCATAGCTAATAGGTTATTTCAAATAGACTTCACAAATTTCTGTTGGTTAAAAAAAAAAAAAGCTTACATTACTTTCCTCCAACTTCGTAATAATACACAAGGGTGACGCAAAACTCCATAAAGTACATTGATATTTTGGCTGCAATATGACAAAATATAAAACAAAGGAGTATGAATATTTTTTCTAGGCAATAAACCAGTACTTGAAGGAAGAACACAGAAGAATATAATGGAGTTTATGGTGCCAGAACGGAGTAATAGCAATGTAGGAATTAGTGGTTTGTGGGTCGGGGTCTATGCGAAATATGCTTGCTTCACCTCATATTTCTGTCTGGTGTGCTTTAATGCTGGTGGAAAACTTCAGACTCCTTTTTTTGGTGTTTTTTGAAACATTACTCTGCAGTTTTAAGGCTAACTTCCTCAGTCCTGCTAGTGTAGAGTCAAAGGTCGGCCATATGGATTTGCAAAAATGTTTATTTAGGTTTATATGGATCAAAGTAACATCCAGATGCAGTGTTCCCCCAGCAGAACCTGGCATTAACACACTGGTACAACTAATTGGATTTGCAAGTAGACATAATTTTCATCCCAAGCAAAATGAATGTGTTCTTTGATTTTTATGAGCATGCAGAAACATAGAATGATTAAACAACAAAAGAGTGAACAAGCTGAACTGGACCACCTTGGTTTTTTGAACCAGATCTTTGTGTTGTGTCCCTTGAGTCAAAGATGAAGCAAAGTCATCCCGAGCTCCTTTCTATTACAAATTAGCTTCTGTGGTGTTAAAAACTAGGGCATCTCTCTAAAAAGGGCAATAAGATTCCTTTTAGTCTAGCATGTTAGGTAAAAAAGCATGTTGTTACTTGTTACATGTTGGGTAAAAAAGAAAAAAATATTATTTAAAAAACATGTTTTCAATTCATTTTTAATGGAAAACATAAGTGTGATTAATTTTATTCAGTGTGAATTGACAGTTGCAGCTTTTATTTGCTGATATTTGTAATATATTTGATAGCAATTTAACTTTTCAGAAGCAACCACAATTCTGTAGCATCGCAGAATTTTATCTCAGACAAATGTTTAGCACTATTTGAAGGAAATATCTTTAAGTTACAGTTAATGTGTATGTTTAGGCCCAACTGTTAGAATATCTGGTGAAAAAGCAAAGTTAATTCTTAGGTAGACTGGACCATTACCCATTGCATTTTGCAGATATGGACTTTATAGAAGTATGGCAATAAGAAAGCAATAAGAAGTCTTATTTGCAAGTTTGCCACCAACCAAAGCAAACAGATGAGACCAAAATTAACCTTTCTGGTCCAAATACAAAAAAAAAAAAGAGCGTGGAAAATACGGTAAAGAATTGTGCATCACGCTGAATATTCCACAGTTCCCGTATCATGCTGTGTAAATGATGTGAAGAACCAGAGAAAAAAAAAATTCTCTTGACCTGGTTATACAGTGCCTGCTTAGATTCACCTATCAGCAGAATTTTCAGTGGAACATGATTGCATGTTTTCTAAGAAATTCACCGAAAAACATGCAACTCAAGAAGCTGAAATACCTTGGCACAATTCTACTTGACATGTCAATGGCTGGCATTTGAGAAGCAACTGATCCTGGAGTGCTATTTATTTTCCTTGCCACTCATTGGCTGTATCCCCAAAAGCAGAAATAAGGAAGAAAAACACGTTAATAATTTCTGCAGCAGTGCCAGGACAATTTAAACTGTGAGCATTAATACATATTAATACATATTTGGTGTTTGAACTTCAGTAGAAGCGTTCTTGGAGGGAGTCTTAGCTGTTCCCTGATAGCTGGGCTCCTTAACATCCTTGAATAGCTGGAGTCCACTGTAAAATAGATGTAGTGAGGTCAACAATGGAATTGCTCAATGTGAACAGAATCATATGGGCTCTTCCATTAGTGCACAGTACACTGGTCTTTTTTACAGTTTAGGTGTAGCCAACATGAATCATTGATTCGTCATTTTCTTTCTTCTGAAAGTTTAGACGAGACATCACTTTTGGCAAACATGGAAAGTCCTACAGCGCAGTACCTAACAGGAACTTATCCTGCTCTCCGTCACTCTGGCGTCTTCTATGACCGTCTGCTGTATTTTTCCTTCTACATTTACTTGCTCATACATTCACTGATGACTGGACGCTGTCACCTCTGGGGTCAGACCGCGCACAATCTCCCCTCCCCTGTTGTACTCTGTGACCCGCGAGGCACACCACGCCAACCCTTGCTGGAGAGACTTACTATTTGGTCTGCCGTGAGCAGCAATTCCAGGAAAACTGCACGCATTCTTGGACTTTTCTAAGCATGCAGAAACACACACGATGCTTGAATATCTAAAGACCTGGCCCACCTGTTTTTTTCTTTTACCAGATTTTTGTGCAAAGTCATCTAAGCTCCTTTCTATTAGTAAGGAGGTAATGATAGGTGTTTAAGAATAGGGCATCCTTATGTAAGGCCAATAAGACATTTCATTCTAACATTTTAGGTAAAAAAAAAAAAAAAAAAAAGAACAAAAAAGTAGCCCCTCCCTGAGTCTGGTGCATTTAATAGAGATTGTTTCAGAATCCCAGTGGCTGGTGTGAGAGTTAGTTGTTCTGCTATAAATGAATGCAACAGAAAGTGTCTGTGTGAAGGTTTGTTATTTCAGCTGGAACCAGATTCTGTGCCTATAGCTTCTAAGACATGTACACATGGAGAGGTGTGGGAGGAAGACACGTAGGATGTACATCATATGCTACGTCTGCAGCTGGTAGATGGGGGGAGGAGTGTCTGATTCATGCATGACTCATGAGAGACTTTCACTCCTCTAGATTTTCCTGCTTTGCAGCCACTAAATTTGGTGTCTGTAGATTTTATGAATGAATGTCATGGCTTGTCCACCAGTGGCTGCTGTTGACTCAGTAAAACAGACGTGCCTGGTAACTGTTTCTCTGACGGCGCTGCGTACGAGGCAGGCTGCACGTTGTTGAAGTGTTTGGGAGCGAGCCAAAATGTCAGCTGCCTTCTTACTGGCAGTCTGTGTGGGTCAAAGTCTGCTGCAGCCAATACGCTTCTCCCGCTTACACACTTGCACAGACGCACACGGTGCCATGAGCTCATTCTTTCCCTTTAACTCTATATCTCCCCTTTTTGACTTTGCACTCTCGGTCACACACTGTCCTTCTCATATTCTCTCGCTGTCTCCTGTCTCATTTCACATTTCAGAGCTCCTCACTCCGAGACCACACAGGGAACTCTCGGACTCTTCTGCAGACATTCCTCACATCTGTCCACTCTGAGGTCTGTCTGAGGTTTCCTCATTAGATTCCGCTACCTTTCTAGGCAACAGATCAGCAAGAATAAAATCTACTTTTAGCTTTTGGAGCCATGCACAGCCAACCCAGCTGCAGGGTCTAACTCAAGCTAGGTTCGGAGGAAAATGGTTAGAGAGAGCTGGAAAGGGCAGATGGAGTTCCTTGGAAAATGAGTTTTGTGGGTGTGAGAACTCCAACAGACATTTGACAAGCTCTCGCACAGCAGCAATTTGTCACCTGCTTTCCATAATCTGTCTATTTTTGGGGAAAAGCCATATAAAGCCCTCAGCAGGACGCAGCAGAAACTTTGATGAGATTAATGCGCAAAAGGGAGACTTGTTGCAGGAGGCCGACAAAAATAGATGCATGGTCGGTCAACAATGCTCCTCATAACCTTTTGTCTGGCCTGTGCGAATCCGTGCATGGTTTTGTGTCCTATTTTTGCTTGGGTCTAATAGCATGTGAACTTTCTCTTTTTAATGCGGGTGACCCCTCTGGCTTGCTGGCCTGCCTGTCTGTCAGTGGTTTGTACAGTATCACTATGATGAGCACGGGGATCCACGTGACACGAAGGTCAAAGCTGACTATGATCATTCAATTTGCGCCATGGAAATCCCCAGAACTCGACATTCGTTCCTTTCAGCAACACATTGCGCTGATGCCGCACTTGATTTGTCTTAGAAGTCAAAACTCTGATCTTATAATGACGTCGCAAATAAACACAGCATGATCTAGAACAGAATAGAAACAGACTTCATTGTCCTAGAAAGTTGGAAATTCAGCTGCAAAAGATATAATGCTTCACTAGTTGGAATACCAGAAGAACTTCTTTGTTTTGGTTCTAACTGTTAGCAATGGAAAACAATGTTGCACTTTTTCCCGTTTGTGCTCAAACAAGTTCTGTTTTCAATTTGTCTCTGTAACTGGAGCTTGAAGCTGAGAATGAGATAATATCCAAGTTGAGTCCATAATAGTTCCAGATTGAAACTGTGGGATTTGCTACTTGTTTTACTTTTATCTAAAATTAGCAATACTTGGCAATGAAAAGTTGTTTGACTTCTAAGTTCAGATGGTTTGCACTGTAGACCACAGCGACTGTTTGACTACGTCACCAGCACCATTAGCTAACATGGCTGAAGCTCTTAGGATAACATCTTAGGATTTTCCTTTATCTTGTGGCTTTGGTATTTGTGTGAAATGACTCGATAATGATGGTGTATTGTTCAAGAGTTTTGTCCCACAAGTTTGTTTTTGGTTTTAGTTTTAATGAGTACTTTGTGACATAAGTACTTTGGAAAAAAAAAAAGACAAAAGACAAAAACTGCCTGGTTTGAAACCACCTTACAATTATGTTAAGACAGCAAGAAAAATAAATCGGTTCAAGTATCTAAAGAGAGTAATTTTAAAAACTTTGTTGTGAGATACTGATAAAATGCATGTGACACAGCAAATGTGGTTTCTAGCACAGCTAAATAAGTAGCGTGCAGGTGTTGCTAGCACCTATATGTGTGCTCGCAACCACAAAAACAATTGTAAATTTTTTCTCTTATTTTCTTAGTCTGGCTCATATGTTATAATAAAGTTTCTGTTAAACTTGAGTTTTGTGTGGACAAGCCAGAAACTCTCAAAAAAATTTACATCACAATGGAGTTTTATAGATTTGAACTCAACTGAGCTGTAACTAATCGCACTGCATTTTAACAGTGTTTTAAGATAATTTTGGTTTCAAATTGACTCTACACCAATAAAGCTGAATTTATTGCGGCCAAACCACCTGAGGCCTTATCTGGACTTTATACTTGGGAGCATAGAAACAGCAGCTCTTGAGTTTATGGAATATTTAATCATTTCTTTTTATAAAATCTAGTTTACACTTCTCAGAAGGTTCTAAATGAGCTTCTTCCATTTAATATCATCTTTGATGTGAATGCACTGAAAAACAAAACAAATATTGATTGGCAATCACAATTTTTTTTCTGAATGCAAAAAATGTTTTTGCATTCAGAAACGAGGCATTAATAAAGTTAGAAGTGGTTCACCAAAATCTTTACTTTCAACAAGTTAAAATCCGATGAAAGAAACTGACGAATGAAATGACACGCGAGTCGGATTGAAAATTGACTTGATACCCTAATTAACAACCGGGATTCTCTCCCCTTTCACAGCGTTTGTCTGTTATTGACTGAGTCAGCTGCTGAGACATTAAGGCCAAGTCAGTTGGGCTGCTGTTGGTTGGAAAGACCACACAACGCTATGTGTGGGCCATCAGCCAGCTGTTAGGACTGAACTGCCTTACAGAGCCACCTCTCCCCCATCCCCAGAGCTTAAATCTATGTGGTTTTGGGTCTATTTTAAAGAGATCACATGGAACATGTAGGCCTGACCTTCAGCCAACTGCTGCATGTATCTCAGCGGGCATAATGCGTCTAAACATTAACTCCAGGGACTCGGCACAGTTTAGTCTAATGGAGCTGACATGAATGAGTGTCCACGGAGTGCATGTGCTCCCACTCACCTGTTGTGCAAGACTTTATGAAGCAGACTAATAGCGGATAAAGCAAACATTTATTTAATGCACGTCAGCAGAAGGAAGCAGATGTTATAAATTAACACTGCAAATGGAGGCAGGGTGAAGATGCTGCCTCAATGTCTACCCGAACCAGACACTTGCTGGGCAGCAGACTGCACCTGTGTCGCCGGCATCTACGGTCCATCTGGTTCCACCGGGGTCGAGATGCAGCTGCAGAGCTCCACCTGTGCTGCTGCTGCCTCAACACCAGGGGGCCGGGGGCCTGCTGCCACCTGCAGCAATGGGGTTGGGGGGAGCTTTTTTTTTTTTTTTTTTTTTTTTTTCTTTTTCTTCTTCTTCTTCTTCTTCTTCTTCTTCCACCACCAAGAGTGGCTCACAGTCTTGGAGCAGACATGCCAGCAGCTGTTCTTTCACTCCATTATGAGCACAGTCGAGGCTTTGTGCGGCGTGAAGAAAAGAGCTACTTGTCGAAGCGGTGACGCAAAAAGTCCCCCCTCTCTGTGTCAAAGTGTCAGGGAAGTTTTGGGTCAACTCGCGAGCCATGTGTGAAAACTGTCATGTACAGTGCTGTAAATGACTCACGGCTGATTATTGTCAGCCAGGTATCAAATTTGCTTTATCTGGGATTGCTCACTGTCCTTCCGGAGCCGCAGAGTTCTCCATGAGATTAAATCACATGATGAATAATTCGCAAGATTGTAACTTGCTATCTAGCTGTGTTGGAGTAATTTTTTTCCCATCTCACCCTTGACTGGAAAATGACTTACTACTTCTTTCAAATATCCCAAGGAGCTTATTTCTGAGAATAAATTCAGTTAAAACTTCACTCAACCCCTCACTGTTTTAAGTCCGGCTGACCAGGTCAGTGCACTGAAGTGACCCATTAGCATCAGCTCCATGGCCACAGGGTGGCAGTACGGTACAGAATCACCAGTTGCGCAGGATTTACCCTCAAGTAACTCAGGTAGTCTCCCCCCCCTCACAACCCCCAAGAAATATCTGAGCCACATGTCCTCTGATGAAATGACCTCCATGAATGACTGGCATTTGAAGTGACATCAGTTATAACTGTGACCTTGTCTCTAATGCTGGGCTACACTCACCGACCGCACCGCACTCCAAAAACAATCCTTTCTGCTAACCTTTGCTGCTGTTTTTCAAAATTTTGATCATTGTTTGCTCTCACTTTTTTTCCATTTTTCTTTTTGAACTCAAGATGTGCATAGCTGGAAAATAGTCGCCTCCTGTGGACTTTCCTGGAAGGTTAGCACTCTCCTGTAATTTTGCTCCTCTGGTCACATTAGGTTAAACAAAATGGAAGTGTGGCATCGGACAGAAATGAAAGTTATTTAGAAAAAAATTAATTCATTAATTAAGAATTTAATTCATTAATTAATTAAGAAATTTAGAAATTTACAGAGCTGTATATAACATCTTTATGGACCTAAGTGTTCATTGTATTTGTGCATAAACCACCAGCGGTTGACCTTCTGACATTTTGCAACACCCAGAGATTCCTTCCAAGTCTACTTGCTGCTCAATCCAGCGGCCGCTCCAGGGTAAAACTGTTTTTTCTGAATGGAAACATCTGATAAGCTCTAATCTCACCTTGATATTTTATGGCACAAAGCAATCCATTCTCACCCCCTCGGACTCTTTTAAGTCCTGAAAAGCGACCATTGTTTGTTCAAACAATTGTAGAAAGGAAACAAAATCTGGTTTCTGGTTTGTGGTTATGTAAAAAAAAAAAAGAAAAAAAAAAAGAAAGGAAATTAAAATATGAACATGTGAATCGGGTTTGAAAGGACACATAATGGAGGAAGAATAAGTGGCTTTTGAAATTGTGTCACTTTTATTGCTATAATTTGCAGGGCAAAGTGTGGAAATATTGGAGAAGGAGAATTTACAGTTGTTAAGGGTGGGAAAATTGAAAAACACTGCACTAAGCAGGGAAAAAATAAGATAAATGTCATGGATTAAAGTTTCTATCTGATGAGCTCTTTCCTGCTTAAGCAGTTGATCCTCACAGAATATGAATATCTTAAAGTGTCTGGTTTAGAAACATATTATTGAGCACAACAACAGCCTCTATTACAACACTTATGGAAAATGTGACTGTGTAAAGCCATGAGACTAAAGCTGCAATTAGAGCGTGTCGAATATTTCACTTTTCCATAATTTCTGCCTGTTTCTCTTAACGTCTTACACATATAAACACAGATTCCCATTTTCTCCCCAAACCTGTATATGGCATTATCAAAGCAATGCATTCCCTAAACCTGGGTTGTTCATGATTCTGCAACTCCAGCCTTAAAATTTGTCTTCATCTGAAAGTAAAACTATTTGTAAATTGTTCTTTAAAGGTCATGTCTCTGACTTTTGTACAACTTTGCTTTTCAATTGTCTTAAAGCTTGTTGGTGGAAATTGCTAGGTTTGTTTTAATGTCTGAAGCTCAGAAATATATCATAAATGTAGTGGCTAAATGTCTGCTTTTTGCCTTTTAAGAACTTTGTATTACACCTGACTGTATGAAACCTGCTCTTGCTTTGAGTGATGCCTAAGCACACAAGTTGCTGAAGAGTGATGATGTCACATATTGAACACCAAACAATTCATGCCACCTCGGTCACCCAAGAACAAAGAAGTAGTGACACTGACAAAACCTTAATCTAAAACACGAATACAATATGTTGGGCAGATTGTCAAGAGAAAGAAAGCATGAATAAATGTTTTGTAAGGCAGTTGCATGGAGATGTTATAGACCGGCACCTTACCCAGATATTTAAAAGCTCTCCATGACGGTATCAAAATGATGAATGCCTGTAATGTGCCACAGTGGCAATAACTGCTTGCTAAATTTAAATGCAAAACAATAAAATTCTTATAACTTATATAATTTTTGTTCTTGTTCTGTTGAGAATGTTTGGTCTGATGTGCACAAGAGTGAACAAGTGCTGCTTTTTTTTTCTCAAATGACGATGTCACTGCAACCTTTTGTACTAGTGAGTTGTGCTTTGGTTGCAACAAGCACAGTAGCAGTGAATGGAAGCAGCTGAAAGTCTTGAGATTCCACACCTTTTTAAGTTTTCTTGCAGTGGTTAAAACTGTAGCTATAGTAACTGTTAGCTTCATTTTGAAGATACCAACTGTCCTGCTTCTAAAATTGACATTTTGAGCTACATGTAATCTGTAGCTCTAAAGACAATTTTAAGCTAATGCTAAAGATATACTGGGTAAAATGGAAGTTAAATATTGTTACACAATCATAGCTCTCATTCATTTGGCTCACACACAGAGAATAATAAGTTCCTACTGCAGCTAAGTATTGTGGGGAAAACTTCATAGGAAGAATATTGTAAATTCTTCCTGTGAAAAATTTACAATATTCTTCATAGAATATGAAAGAATTATATTTTATTTATGAGATGGGAGGAATCTGTGGATCTTCATAGATATTTTTTTTTATTGACAAATGAAAATTACTTGTTTGTTTTGACAAACAATGTAAAATACACTATATTCATATAATTTGTTTTAGCATAATCAAGATTGCTAAGTTTTCTGTCTCTGGTAGAAAACAAGCAAACACTATGCAGGCTCTCTGCTTTCAGCTCACATGAATATTTTAACCACCCCTGCCCTCCTCCGTGAATTCCCTGAACTTTGGATCTTTAGTTTGGCCAGTGACAACTTTGAAAAATATTTATCAGACCCATTCTTCAGGGAAAACACAGTCCTTTTGTAGCATGAATTCATATGTATTTAATTTTCACTTTTTGCCACTTTTTGTTACGGCATGACAAAAAGTAAGTGCACCCTGTTTTACTTCCATGGTTCTATTTATCAGCACGTATATGAAAAAATATCTGAGCCTCATCTAGTCTCAAAATGAGAAATTTAAAAGCTCAAATAAATGACTGAATTATGTTTAATAGCCCAAAGTTGCAAAAACCCTGGTGCAGTTGTTTTTACTGATTATCATTAAAACTCTAAAGTGCAGCTTTACTGCACCTGTTTTGCGGCAGTGGAGCATTATTGGCATTTAAAGACGGAAAAAATCTGGAATTATCTTGTAGGAGCAGTTGTTAGTTTTTCTCAAGAAGCGTAACAAGGAATTTTCCAATTGATTTTTATGCCAAAACAAGCTTATCGTTGTTTAGTGGAAAGAACGAGCGGAAATTGGAAAACATCCCAGACAGTTGCCAGCCTTTCCATTAATAAACACCTCTTTCTATACCAGCTTTCGCACTCGCCCTGAGGTCAAACTGTTTATTACACAGAGAATTTATCAAAGACCCAAGAGATTCAGCTAGTCTTGACTACCATAATGAATGTTAAAGGTCACACAGGCACAAATAGTCTTGTTCTGAATTATCACCCAAAATCTTAAAGCTAAAAATCTCAGGTATGGGAGGAATTCAGATAAGCTGTGGAGAAAGATTTTTGGTTGACTGTGAGAAACGAGCAACCCATAGTTGATTAAGAAGAGAAAACCCCAAATGGTCTTTGGTTTGGGGTAGAACTGCAGATCTGAACTGGGAATGTTGTCAGGTGGTGAAGGAGATCTGTGAGACGCTCCCAGTTGTTGAAATTAACAAATTCTCCCCAGATGAATAGATTCAAACAGCCTTTACAGATAACATTTCAATCTTACTTGATGGGTTAGAAAACAATCAAGTACGCAAGCTTTTCGCCATCCATACCCTTTCTGCCATTCATCTCCATCTACTGGGGTGAGTGTCACTACTATTCTGAAATATTTATTAAAAACTCTCTGGGAAAATAGGTTTGACCTGACCAAGTTGTTTTGCGTCAAAATGTCTCCAAACCACGACAGTTTCAGTTTTACGCTTCTCGGTTGGTATGAGTTTCCTGTCCTGAAAGATTGCATTCATGACAAATATAGCCTCCATTCTGGTGTTCAACTAATTCAGTTTTAAATTCTTCTATCCAGAGAACATTATCCTACAAGTTCAGATTTTTGTGAACTGACTTTCTGGAAAACTTCAATCTGCAAATATTCAGTCTCTTTCTGGTTGTAGGCAAGGACAGTAGTAATATCAATAATATTAATATCCTGCAGTTGGTTGCATGATGTCATTTTAGGACTTTCAGAGACTTCGTACATAACTGTGATTGGATGGCTGGAATAAATTGGGATACCCAGTGTGTAGGTTTCCCTCATGAATCTTTTACCAATATAATCCCATTACCAATAACTGTAAGTGAATTGATAAGTGGATGATTAGGTGGATAGTCAATAATTTCTTTCAATTAATTTGTACATATGGGACCAAACTCTGAGTCTTAATCTGAGTCACAATCTCTATCAGGTAATTGTTCTACTGCAAAGTGTTTTTTTATTTGCAAAACAAAGGTCAAGCCCTCATAATTATGCCCTTAATTGTCACTTATGTAAGTAGCTTTGAGGATTAGTCATAAAAAAGATGCACATGCCACATAGTAACTGAACAGGTAGAAGACAAAGGTTAATCCGTAAAAAAAACAACTCCATAGCCAAACAACGGAATTATATAATATTTTATGACATTCAGCACTTCCCAGCTGCTGATCCTAATGCACGATAGATGCCAGGAACGAGGATGTCCATTCAAGCCTGAGTCAACTCCATTACCAGGAACCTGATGGATATTTTAGACAGTCGCTTTCAGCACTGCAGAATGTATATAAACACATGCCATTTAGGTTCCCTGTTATAATGCCACAGTCAACAATCCTTCCTTGGCAACAGCGCACTGCTCTTTTACAATGCTAAGTCATAATTACGGTATCTCTAATTGCAGGGTTACCTCAGTGTATGTGTGCGAGTTTAAATCTCTGTGCTTGTGCCCTGCTGCGCCGATGTGAGAGACTGGAAGAGCTCTGGAGAGGTGGCTGGAGGGCAAGAGGAATCCCTTAGATGCATCTATCATGATTGGAAATGTATTTTAATGAGCTGCGTCTGAAATAGCACAGACGCTGGTGCCTGAGCGCACAAAAAAACAAAAAAAATCAATACGAAGGCAAGCAATTATACTCGAGAAATGAGGCTGGTTTGCAGATGTTGCTGAGTCACTGTAGCATGCTTTCTAAGAAAAACTGCTTGCTTGCTTTTACTCAATTTAGATCACACAGCTCCAGAGTTATATTTGGCCCGTGTTGCTCTGCTCTGTCTTTCTGTGCAACTGGCCTTTGTCTTTGCTTCCCATGGCGGTGGTAAGAGATGTAACAGTTTTGCAAGAGTGCAGGCATTCTACATACACACATTGATTAAGTTTACATGCTGTGTTAAAGCACCTTAGCTCAAAATGGAGCAACGTACTGAAAGATTTCAATCACTGTCGACTCAGGGATGACGCAGCTCTCATCGCGTTCGGGTAGGCTGCAAATAAAAATAAGTTTATGGTTTGATATTCACATTTTTCTATGAAAAGAAGCAGGTTATTTTCTGTCTGTGTCGCGGCAGCTTGACCAGCCACAATGGTATTTTGGAGCTTTGAGCTAAAAGCATCCAATCACATCGACAAGAAAGCGAGAATCTTTGCCTGAGAAGCCTGACCAGGTCCAGCTGTCTGAACAAGCTGACCCTTTTTAAAACGCTTCAACCCATGTATTCTCTGGAGCATAACCATTTGGTCCGCAGAGCAAGGGTGGGTTATACCCTGAACTGGTCAATGACCCATCACAGGGCTATCATTTACTTTACCATCCAAATGAAAATTAACCTCCACCCTGTCTTCAGGGCGGAGGTTGACTCTGACATGTTTTATTACAGGATTCTTCTTTTATTATCTTCATCCATGTCTCAGCTAGACGAAAATATCTCCACACTATGATGCTGCCACTCCCTTATTTTGCATTTAGTATATGGGTGTTTAGTGTGAGATGTATCAGTTTTCAAGTCCTGCCACTGATTCTCATTTGGTTTTAGGTCTGGGTTTTGTTCGGGTCATTTTTAGCACTTGCAATGAACCTCCACTGCTTTTAAGTCTTGACACCCTCCGTCCAATCTTCCTATTAACCTGTACCAGCTTTGCTCTCCTTGCTAAAGGAAAAAAATATATATATTTATCACCATGTTTCACAATAGGGATGGATGATTTTAGGTTGATGTGTGGTATAAAACCACACATGGCAATTTGAATATGGGTTAAAAACTTCCATTTTGGTCTTTGATGACCAGACACATTCTTCTCCATCTTTGCTGTCTATTTGGCAGAGAAGAAGAAGAAAAATGAACTAAGCAGCAAGTATTAAAATTCTCTCTGAACAGGATATGGTTGATGTTTTTTTTTTTTGAGATTTCAGGAGACCGATAGGTATTAAAGAGATTCACCACCAAAAATAAAACGATGAAAAGAAAGTAGCCGACACAGCAGTATTAAAGAGAGAGTTGAGACTTTTAAAGACCTAAAGGAAAATGGATGAAAGGCTCCGAGAACTAAAGAGCAATCAAGGAAACAGAAGAAAAAGCCTTCCAGGAAGGAAGTCAGATCCATAATAAAAGCGGAGATGACTCAGCAGAAAATATTTTTAGTCACTGAGCTAAAACAGCAGGAAAAGGAAATAAAATCTCAGCTTTGAGACATAGTTACTGTTAAAGCTCTTGCATTCTTGTTCACTAAAATGCAAAGTTGTTGCTGCTGCTCAGTCTGAGATGCTATTGCTCGTGCTCCTGAAGCCACAGTCAAATATGACTTACATTTTATACAAGTACAAAATTGCTAATGTTTATAGTTAAAAAATGTCTTAAATAAATGCACTGTGAATATTCTGCAGAATTGCCCATGAAACATGTAAATTATATATATGCGTCCACTTTTGTAAGCTGCTTGGTGTGGTTTATCTCTGCCCAGAAATTGTCTCTACACCATGTACAGTATTATTTTCTGAAGCCTGGGCTGCAACACTGACATTATCTCTGCAGAAGCAGTAGGACTCTACACTAAGGGGTTGCCAAAAAAAAAAAAAAAAAAAATCAAAACAGTTACAGATTATCATATGAATAAAAAAAGCAGTGCGCTCAGAAGAATTAAACACATTTCATTCTCATGTTCTGCCTCTGAAGGCACTTTGTTGTGCATCCAAATTTTGTTCGATTTATAACCTGCAAGCTGCGACCTATAGATCAACCGCCGTGGTCCTCGGGAAAGAGCCAGGTTTGTAGTTGAGTGTGTGTTGGAAGGCCAGTTGGGAACACATGCCATACCAAGAACTCCACAGGACTAGAGGATCTGATGACAGCGACTCTCTTATAGAGAGTCAGAGCTAAACTGAGACACACTTTAGTCAGGGGGAAAGTTGGAGGAACGGGAGTTTTGAGAGGCTAAGGGGAAATGATGGACTGTCGGTCGGGAGAAAAGGAGATGTATAACTCAGAGATGTATTGAATTTGGTTGATCTTGCCCTCGCTAATATCCCCAAAATTAGCCAACTGACCCTCTTGTAAACTAGATTAAGCATCGTTCATCCAGTGTTTGAACACCGCTCGAAATGAAATTTCATTACAGCTCACCTGGCTCCTGCTGAGATTAGTTACACTGACACCGTCTGACTTGGGAAGCGTGTTGTGACCAAAAATAACATAGATAGTTTCTTTAAATAGCATCTACATCCATGCATGCATAGTCTCTTCTCACTTTGAAAAGTTCAGGGAGTCAGCATGAGGTGGGACTCCCCAAAAAGATCACCGGACTATCACAAGGCCAACACAGACACAAAACAAAACAAAAGTATCCGGAGAAAGTCATTCTGCTCGTTAGTTAGTTAGTTAGTTAGTTAGTTAGTTAGTTAGTTAGTTAGTTAGTTAGTTAGTTAGTTAGTTAGTTAGTTAGTTAGTTAGTTAGTTAGTTAGTTAGTTAGTTACCAGACAAAACATTAAGAACAAATTCTTATGGACCATGTTATTCTGAACGTGCTAAAAGACTTGAAAGGGTTTAACATTGTTAACATTCCAACAAGTTGCACACAGAATAGTCCCAGCTGAGGTCATACCCTGAAATTTTGAGTAAGTTTTCTATTTATTGGTCTTATCTAATAGTTTTATGTTCTATGAAACTGTTTTTAGTAGCTTTAAGCCTGAATCGTCAAAATTACTGAAATAATTCCTTGAACTCTGCATACAGTGAACCTACATTGCATAGTAATATCAGTTTTAAAATGAAACTGACATTGAGACTGATGCAGATCAAGCATAAATATTTGTGTTAGTAATTTTGAACTCTTTATACTCGAATGGATCTTGAAAGGTCAAGTTTCAATCCTTCTAAACTTTTCCCTGAATTTGATAAATATTTAATTTAGTCTAGGAAGCTTGCATGTGAGTGTGTGGGGGCCCTCTTATCTGTCTGTCCTTGAGTTGGAATCTGCCTGACAGACCTGGTCAAACCTGCAAACAGTCAGTATAGACACAGTCATGTCTAAAACTGTGCTGGTGCTACTTGCATATACAGGTTACGCGGTCCGTATCCAAATGAAACCACATAGCTGTGTAGAGAAGATAAGCCAAATCTTCCAAATTGTCCCTGCCAGGAGTCACGTTGACGGTGTGACAAGAGTTTTATGGCTCACTGAAGATGCCAAGCTTGTTCTAGGACTAGCACAGCTTATGAGAATCAGTTTGAAGAGCCTTCACCTAATGAAACCAAGATGATGTAATTCATTGCAGACTCAAAAGCTGTGAATAGCAGGAGCAGTTCCAGTCCTGCAAGAGGGAGCCTTGACCAGAGAGACGTCCTTTATCCCCTGGAGGTAGGTGCAGTTAGGGTGGCGACAGGAGCTTGTGGGAAAGGGAAAGCACTGGTTTATAACAGAGAGGAGACACAATATGAGGTCTGATGGCTTAACAGTGACTGTGTCTGGATAATTTGGAGAATCAAGGATAAGCCGGACAAGAAGAGGAATGCTGTTTCTTACTGTTTAATTTACCTTAAAGTTGGAGTAACAGTGCCTTGCAAAAGCATTCATACACCTGTAGCTTTTGTGTATTTGGTGATGGTACAACCACAAAACTTTTATGGAGCTGGAGAGAAAATGATAGTGGTCAAAGTAAAAATATAAATTTTTTTATTCAGAAGCACTTCCTGCTGATACCCTTAAATAAAATCCAGCACAACCAAGCACCTTCAGATGATACCCATTTAGCAAACAAAGTCAACTTGTATGTAACCTGATCTCTGCATAAATTCATTTGTTGCTCCATGAGGTTTGTCAGAAACCATTAATGAACAAGGAGCAACATGTAGACCAAGGAACACAGCAGACAGCTGAGAGATAAACCTGAGGAGAAATCTAAACCAGACATAACTTATAAAACAATTTGTATGCCAACATGTATATTGTTTTGTCCATGTCATTTTAAAAAAATCGAATTAAAAACATGTTCTGATTATTTATTGTCAAATTTAGTTTGTGACATTTAAAAAAAATATTAGGCTAAATTGGCTCTAGAAAACTATTTAATTTGCAATTATAGCTTCTGTTTGCAATTATAATGTTAAAGTAAACTGAAATATGTGACTTGGTCTTCAATCATCCTGTTTTACACATTTGTTTAATGTACTTTAAATGTCAGCCAACCCTTGAAATCTTGAGTGCCTTGTAGTCTCTGATATTACTGCTGCAGGAAAGGTTTTAAGGAAATATTAACTGAACTGCCCGGGAACTAGACTAACCTGTAAAAAGGTGGTGCTGATTAATTGATTTTCAGTCTGCCAGTAATTTTATTGTGGGGTGTGTAAAAATAAATCAGTCAGGCAGCTGGAGCTCATCCAAAAATCCGCTGCCAGCAAATGGCGTAGGTGAGGACAGACTCCCTATTTGGAAAGGGACAGGTCGTAAAATCTTTGTTTGGGTCCACAAAGCTCTGAATGGTCCTTGACCTAAATACATGTCAGAGTTTCAGGTCGGGTGTGATCCATTTAAATCCCTCAGACCTGTTCACTCAATGTTCCCAGGAGCAGCACTAAACAAAAGGAGGCAGCATTCAGTGTCTTTTCTCCTCAGCCTCCTGAGAACCTGACATGTACAGTAAATGTTGGCGCCTTTAACTCCAGACTAAAAAACACGTTACTGATCATTGCAGGTTTCCCATAAAGCCCCACACATAGTTTATCAATTCATTTTTAGCATGTTTTATTATTTATTTTAAGGTAGCACTGCTGCTTGATTTCTTTCTCTGTGATGCTTACATTTTACTTTTGCTTTTATGTACCATTTTGATAATATTCAGTCTTTATTTTGTTTTTCTTTACATCTGTGCCTTTATTTTTTTCTGTAGAGTGCTTTGAACTTCCTTGTGTATAGGTATTGCTATATAAATACACCTTTCTTGCCTTTTGTTGACAATAAGACAACAACGTGTAATGTAAAAATGGTTGAATTTGCAAAGAGATTATGAACATTTCTGATCTGATCATTGTGACTCCAAATATCTCAGACACCAGCCCGGAGGGATTGGTTGGCATCTGCATCCAAAACACACAAAGCTCAAAGAATCACTTGGTAACATCAAACATGCCAAATACTCCAAGACATCCTGAGATGCTCTTTTTCACCAGTTAAGATCTTTATGCAATCCAGATCTAATCAATGTAGACTTTTTCAGTTTAAGCTATCTCTGTGGAAAAAAAATGTGGAAACATTTTTATTGTCTCATGTATAATTTCAAATATGAATATAGAAGGATTAAAGCAACTGTTTGCTCTTCAGCTCCCCCTACAGTTATTAGACGTGACAGCACACCTATTTTTACTCCCATGTAAATAAATCTGTTGTTAAATAAAGAGAAAGGACGTTCCCACATATAAGAAGTGAAAAAAGAAAAATAGGAGCACAAATTGCTCTTTGCAAATGACAGGTTTACAGTTTCTGAATCTGGGATTGTGTGAAATAGGAGTAAATGCACAACAGTCCTGATCATGGCATCAACTCACCTGGCAAGTATCAGGATAGTTAAATAGCAAATAATTTTAGTGAGATGTTAAGGTTGAAATGTACACAACAAGTACTATTTTGCCCAAAGGCATTTCAAGAAAATAACACAATATGCCAGTTCACACAGTCTGCATTAAAAACTGTTATCCAATAAACATCATTCCATTGTTGTAATAAACAGCGAAATAAACACAAAAGTGTTTCCAGTGCAATTGCAACATATCCAAAACTCTTTATCACCCGTAGAAACCTGGAAGTAGTGCAACCATGTTTTAAGTGGGACATATTTAACTCTGGGTCCAGAAGAATAAAGCCTACCACCCCCACTACACAGATCTTGTGGCTCAAGAACAATGCCACCCTTCTTCCACTATTGTTCCACAGAGTCTCAATCATTGTAGCCGCTTCACTTAGGCGCTTTTCTGAGGAGTACAATAGTGGCTTATTTGTGTCATATACTTAGTGTCCTGATAGACTAGATCTGTCATAGTGAAAAGTTATAAGAATGTGAGAGAAGGAAAAAGTGGATTTGAGCAGATGAATGTAGTTTTTTTTTTTTTTTTAACTTAGACAAAAGCAGGGTCTCTTAACTTAAAGATTAGTGAGAAAATAATTAATGTGTTGCTGCTACAAAGTGCTTGGAAAAAAAAAATTGTACTATTTTAAACTTTTTGTATTTTGTCATGTTACAGAAACATAAATGTATTTTTTTTAATTGTGCATGTTAGACGAACACAAAGAGACAAATCATAGTGAAATGGAAGCAGAATTACAGGAATTTTTAAATCTGACTAGCTTGAAACATGCATTTTTATTAATCCTCCCCAAATACAGTAAAATCCATTGTAACTTGCCATCAGAAGTCATTCAATCAGAATCCACTTGTAAGTGAAACATGAGCTGCTTTGAATATCTCAGATGTTTGGTTAAGACATTAGTAAAAATATTTGCTTTGAAGACCACCTTGTGGAGAGGCTTAAGGCAGACCCAGGTTACAAAACAATATTCCATGCTTTCACTACTATGCAGCAGAATCATGATGTTGGGAAACATATTTTACAAAATATATTTGTTTCTGTGAGTGCAAATGCTGTATAATGCACGTCATAGTCAGCACTCCATCCACCTTGTGAAAAGCATCCTGGCATAATGAGGTGGAGATGCTTTTCTTTAGCATGAACAAGGAGGCTGATCAGAGCTTATGGTGACATGGATAGAGCTATTTACAGGCTAATCCTTGGAAGAAAACCTGTTAGAGGCTAGGAAACAATTAAAAACTGGAAAGGACACATTCTAGCAGGACTGTAAACCTATAGGTAGAGCCAGAGTTTCAAAGGAATAGTATATTCATGTGCTAGAACGGCCCGGCTGAAGTTCAGATCTAAGTGAAAGTCTGTTGGAAGACCAGAAAGTTATTCTCAAAATTTAATCTGATTAAGTTTGAGATGTCTTGCAGAAAAACAAGGACAGGAGCAAATCAGTAGTTATGAAAAGCTAGTCGATTAAACCACAAACGGCTGATTGCAACGAAAGCTTATGCTAAAAAGAACTGACTCAGAAAATCATTAGCATTCAAAACCTCTTTGGTGTACATTGGTGTACGAGGATCTCACTGTACAAGATCTTGCAATATTGAAACATTGCAATATTTGTGTTTGAGCTGGTTGCTGTCTTGAAAACACCAGCCATGGCACCGCCTGATGATGTTGGAATAAAGGATGCCCCAACTACTCTGAAATCATTTGTTTGGCAGCATTTTGGGTTTCCAGTACAAACAAGACACAGAAAATATGAAAGGAGAGCAAGTTTTTCAGACGCTGAAGGAAGCAGATTTCATTGCTAAAGGACCAATAGCCACGTTGAGCTACATCGCAATCACATCCCACCCTGTCAGTAGCAACTGGGAAATAGTAATCGTTGTATTGCAGATCATGCGGAGTTGAAAGACTGTCCTAAGGGCAGAAGAGATTAGAAAAATCGGAAAAAGAAAGATGTCAATTTGCACTCGTAGATTTTGAGTTTTCTGCAAAATCTATAAAAATGCAGAATGAAGGCCTTTTTGCACCATAAGCTTGATCTATGAAGTTTAGCTGAAAGCAGTATTACAATGGTGCGTTGTTATGTCTCGTCTCGTCTTGTGAGTTTTGGGCAATCTTTACACCGCTGGTGTAAATTCATCTGTACGTAACAGGTGTTATAAAATATATATTTTTTTCCTCATAGGAACATGCATTTCTGTCTACTGAGTTGTCAGTATGTGTGAAGTGGAGGAGTGGCTGGAATGCGGCCCATGTTTCCAGTTAACTACCGAAACAGATGTACTGTAAAGATGGGTTAATGTGAGTTGCCTGCTGTGATGCAACAGCTCGCTCTGTGATGCAGCCCCAACTGTCGGACATGCGATACGGCTGCCTTGTGATCCATGGTTTCCCCTTCAGGTTGCGTCCGTCAGGCTGCCTCTCCTGAGAAGTTCTGTGACTGTGGGTTTTTTGTGCAGCAGCGCTTCATATTGTGATGTTAAAGAGGGCCATTTGGTGCCGCGGTGAAACCTGGCAGGCCAGAGCAGCTCTGGGTGAAAGTTTTCCTGACCGGATTTGGAAGCAGCCATCAATACGTGTATGTGAACAGTACGCGTACAGTAAGGAGATTATTCCTAATCCACTTAGGAGTTAGGATATTAGCCTGGAGTAATATATAGGCAGTAGTAATACAGTACAGACCACAACAGGACACCTAATGCGAGAAGGTCACATATTATGAGTTAAATCAGGAGCTTTTGGTGTCAATTAGCATCTAAACCAAGATGTTTGTAATTAAAGTACAGCAACATGACTGTAATATATGCTCTGCAAACGGTTTCTGAAAGTTTTGTACAATTCTTTGTAATACGCATGCCATGCACTGGAAGTTCATTATGGAAGGCCACCACTGAAGTTGAATATACACTCACACACATACAGGCTTCAGATTACTGACTATTGGGGTCATGCTAAAATTAGAGATCTGCACCAAATATATTTAAGCATTAACCTGAACCCTGCCTCCTTCTGACAAGTTAATAACCTAAACATGGCATGTCAACCTTTTCTTTGTGTTTTGACATACGATTTGAGGCCTCAGCGACATAAAAATAATCACGTTAATGATTTAACTGGGGCCAATTTCACCGGAAACCTGCTGGGAATGTCTTAAGATCACCATTTAGCAGCCCCCCTCAGACTGCTGATCTCTCTGAAATGTCTCTGGCTCCAGGATGCCACGTTTTCTGAGCTACATGGGAGCAGAAATTAGACACGACCAATTAGCGCCAGTTTGTGAACGATAAAGCATTAAGACATTGCTCAGCGGTGGGGGTCTTCTCACTGTCTCAGTTGCAGAGTTTCAAAACCAGCTATTAATTATGGATAACTCATGTATCTTAAGAGTTGCTGTAATCCAGATGTTGTCCTTAAGGCTTATATCAGCCAATGCCGTTGAGTATATAAAGACTAAATGTCTTTAATTTCAAGCTTTTAACAGAAGAAACACAGTAAATCACATTAAGTCATAAACCAGTCAGGTTCAAAGTGGAGCTCTTTTTCCTGACGCTATCATAATATGATTTGCTGAAGCTGAGTCTCGCAAGTCTATTATTAATAATCAACTTTTTAATGGTTTTCATTTAATGTTATTTACATTTGAATTGGTCACAACCATCTCCGATAAGTTTTACATTTAATTTAATTTAATTTAATATTCAATCATCATCCTCAGGATTCTTAAACATTAAGCAATTATTATATGAAAATTAAATAACAAAAAAAAAAAAAAGGTTTTATTCAGTAAACTGGACTTTGCTTCCTTTCTGGCAGCCATAATGTGGATGTGTGTGTGTGTTTTTGTTTTTTTTACACAGTGTTTCAGTTCAATTATACACAATATAGCAGAAATGGTGGAAAACAAATAAAAAACATAATGCCACAAACCTCTATAAATTCTGTTGGGGGTTTTTTTTCTAGTGCATAATCTAGAGTAAAGTACTATTATAAATCTCCTTAAGAATGCTAAAAGGATTTTTAAAATGAGCTTTTTTGCTTTTTTTTAAGGTTGTGAGAATGAAATATAACACATTCAACCAAAAATGTACAAATGCAAATGTGTACAAAAACTACCACTGTATCATATCAAAACTTGGCACATATCATTAAAGGCGTGTTATTTGCTTTAATAACTCATCTAAATTCCAATAACATGCTTTATTTATGTGGTCTTCTCTGTAAACCCAGCCACAGTCCCTCTCCTTTTATACACAGTACAAATTCCCCCCTCCCCCAAAAAAAAAAATCACCTCAATAATCTTACAGCCTCAGGCAGCGTAATGCTGGGTTTTAAGTTACAGTGAAATATCATCCAATGAGAGCAGCGTGTGAGACATCAAATTTTGGTTTATTATGGGAAGAGTCAAAGATCCCTTCAACAGCCTGTTTATTGTCCTGAGTTGTTGTTGCCAGTAAAAAAAGTCCTGGTCAAAGTTTGTTGTGGTCCATCAGAGGGGGGTAAAAGGGTTTTCCCTGTGGGACAGAGATGAGTGAGTCACTCACGAACAAAACATAAGAAGGAGGTTAGGGTTGACACACTAGAAGGATCAACTTTGGCTGAATGACTTCAGCTGAAACACATGTCCGAGTGATGTGGCGGTATTACTGTGTAACTGTAGCTATAGCAGATGTATGAAAACAAGTACGGTACACAGTCAAAGCTTTAGATAGAGGTTTGACTTAAAATTGAAATGAACTAACTGAAAAATTACTTCTAAATCCTGCTGTTTTTATTATTATTATTATTATTATTATTATTATTTTTTACATTTTGTCACGTGACAAACACAAACTTTGATTTATTTAGTTGGATTTTTATGGTTGATGGCTAAATCAGATCAACACAAGTAGCACATAATTGCAAAGTGAAAAGAAGATGAGACAAGATTTTTTTATTTTTATTTTTTACTACTGAAAAGTGTGACATTTGTTTTCACCACACGAGTGAGTGCTACCTTTCACAACAATTACCTCACCAAAGACATTTCCATATATTTCCTCCTTCGTTTGTAGATTGGGAACTTTTACATGGCTGTTCCAGTACACAGGAATATGTTTTAATCTAATACACTTCCTTGTAGCTCTGTCTGTTTGTTCAGAGTTTTTGTCGTTTTTGTCGTACTGGAAGATGAATTTCTATCTCTACCTTGTGTTTTCTGTTGACTACAATGATTTTATTGTATTAAATTATGCACAGTTGGAAGATGGATTAATTAATTATTCTCTTATTATTTAGTTACTTTTTTATTTATGTAAATCAAAATAATGGGGTTAGGAACAGGGGGCAAAGGGTATAAATGCAATTTACACTTTACAGATTGCATTTGTAAAATGTTTTGAAAGTCATTGACTATTGTGTGTTTGTCCTTAACGTAAAATTCTAATGAAATATGTTAATATTTAGCGCAGCAATATGCAAAAAATGTGTAGAACGTTCATTGAACGTGTAACTAATTTAACTATTTCTGTAGAAATGGAGGGAAACAGTGAGAGTTGAGATGAGTGACGTTTGTGATCTGTCACCAACTGAGCTGATAGTCACTTCCAGAGTTAGCAGGAAAAAAAAAAAAAAACATTTCTTCTCAGTAAGGATGGAAACTTGCAGTGAAAGACCTCAGTTCTCAGGATATTCAGTTTTTTTTTGTAATATGATATTCAGGATTACACAATCTATTTTTACCTAAAGCTGCCGCTCCTTTTTGACTTTTGCCGCTTTCTCTGCAGTCATGTCATGGTGATACTCATGCATATTCCAGAAATTCTTGCTGTGTCGGTTCCTCCTGGCTCTTCCAGCTTATTTTACGGTGATCTCAGTTTCCCACTGTGGATCGCTGGCGGAAATCTTAAAAGCTCCCTCCTAACCTCCTGTTTGGCTTCTGCCCAAAACTGTTTTTCTTAAGATTTATTGAGTTTGGAAAGCTCAATAGACTACTTATAATTGTATTGCAGAACCTTTCTTTTTTGTGATAGACACCCAGAGGGCTATGCATGTTTCCAGTCCAAATTCTACATTTTTTAAATTCCCAGAGTTCATTATCCTTTTTTTGATTTACCAGTAACGGAGAAAACTCAACCATCAGGGGTCAATGACTATTGACCTGATACCCCGGCATCCCACATCGTGAAGGTTCTGGACAGACTCCATACTCTCGCCACTCCAGATCCGTTGCAGGCGTCACAGGAACACGTTGCAGTTTACTGAGCTGAACGTTTCCTCGATGTATTTTGTTTGTCGTTACACATCCAGACCTGAAAAATACCTGAATGAAATTTCTAACTTTTTTACACCACAGCAGGCTACTCTTAGTGAAGCTTGTTGCTAAATAAAGATAAGGGAAAGAATATGGGTTTACAGTGTGCCTGGTAAAAAGAGATAAATGTTTACACAGTGCAGGGCCTTCCAGTAAGGAGCTGGGGACTTATTTAAATGAAGAAGAAACATACTTTTTTTTTGCTGTGAAGTGCAAAACAAAAAAAGAATCACATCAAAACTTATTTTAAAGGTTCAGAAGAAAAAGAGATTAATAGACGTCATACATCTTGCAAATAATAGCATAATATTTGCTGTAAGAATCTAAGCAATAACACATTTTGGTTAGCTCGCGACGCTTGGCAAGAGGATCGATGTTGGCTTCCATAAATGGCTTTAAAGGCTGTTTTACAATATAATAAACAAACAGTGAAGAAAGGCAGATAAGAAGTCAAACAGTAACTTGCAGGCATGCCAAAGCAAAAGGGATTCAGTCAAAAGTCCCTTTTTGGACTTTGGGATTCCAAGAATCGGGTTTCACTGTGAGAACTGTTTTTTTATCCACCTCCAACAAAGAAAAAAGCCCCTAATTCCCCAGCATCACTGTTCGTCTAATTACCGATATCATTTTGGAGAATAAATACTAATCTGTAATGTCATTCTTTTTCCCTTGCCTGTTCTTTCTTTCTTTTTTTCTTTTTTCTTGAGTGATTTGTGGTTGATCAAGAACTTGTGAGGTTCTGCCAGTTTTTGTCTTTAATTTAACACTGAGCCTTTGTGGATTCTCTAACAAGGCCAGGCCTCTCTTAATACAAGAACACGCAAATCCAGCTCATTTCTACCTGATCTGCAGTAAGTCCATAAGCTCACATCACTTCCTCACAGCACTGCACTCTCGCAGCACAGAGCCAGTGATAGAATCTCATCAGTATTCTTGGCACCAAACGACACCATGGTTCAAATTTAGAAAAATTAAAAAAAAAAAAGGTTCAAGTTGAGTTTTCTCTCTTTTTACTTGCGAGCTTAAGTAGAAGTTTTTATTTTCTACTAGACTTATCATGCCATTAGTTTAATTAGTTTAACACAACAGATCCTTCTATCTTGAAACCTGACCATTTGACTCTTAAAAAATAAAATTATCCTAACATGTACCATCATCAGTGGACGGACAGAGTGTGGAATAAAGAGCAACGGTTTCCAGTTAATCAATATCTATCTGGATCTGTACACATCTAAATAAATGCAGGGACATGCACAGAAACACTGTTGTGATCATGAATATGCCCAGTGAGTGGTAATGCTGTGGTAATGAGGGTAATCTGGACTACACCCATGTGAGGGTTGAGTGGGTGCAGCGGAGCCAGGAAAACAAACTACAACTGGCCAGTATGACCCCTTGCAACATAGCAGTGTCTTGAAAAAGTGTTTCTACCTCCTCAGGGCGTTTGCATTTTGTCACTTTACAAGCACAAACTTCATGAAATTTATCAGAATTGTATGTGACAGACAAAGACAAAGTACTATAAAACTGTGAAAGTGAAATCTGCAAAGTCAGACATGCGGTTTCATTCAGCCCCCCTAGTCAACACTTTCTTTGTAGTTACAGCTATAAGTCGTCTGGAGTCTGTACTAATGTTGAGCATCCGAAAATGGACATTTATGATCATACTTTTTTGCAAAACGTAAGGTCAAATGCCAGTTTCCAAGCCAGAGATCCTCATATTTAGCTCCATTTGTCTTCGCTCTGACTCTGCTGAAGAAAAGCATCCCCACAGCATGATGCTGCTAACACCATGCTTTACTGTGGTGTTCTGTTTGATTTACAGTGTTAGTTTTCTCCACACAGTTTAGTATTATGCTTTCTTGTCTGACTATATTAAATCATATTTTCTGTGTCCCCTACATGTTTTGTGTAAAAACATATAGGACTTCCTATCACCATCTTTTTATTTAAAAATTAAAACTTTTTCCTGCCAATGTCTCATACTGACATTAAGTTACACATATTCCAGGTGGTCAACAAGCACCATACTTTCTGGATTTTAATTTGTAAACAAAATTGAAACCGACCTAAGATTTTTCTTTCACTTCAGAATTATGTGCCACCTTAAAATCCCAGTAAAATGCATTGAATTCTGTAGTTGTAAAGTGATAAAATATGAAACACTTGCAAGGTCCTGTAAATGAGATGAAGGAAAAGAGTGGAATATGTTTTATGGGGACATTTAGAAGGGAAGAATGTCACATGTTCATGTCGGTTTCCATTTTTCACACAAATGCAAATGAACAACATCAGTAAAATCCTTCTTTCTCTTGGCCAGTTGTCTCATTCCTCTCTTAGTCATGATCCCCTCTGCACCACATATATCCTCTTTTCTGCTCCCCCTTCACCTCAATTAGTCTCTTCTGCACTCTGTTCCAATGATCCCTCTTTAAACTGATCTTAGTCTTATTCCCTTTCCCTTCCTCCCTCTGTTTCTCTTCCTCTCTCCTGTTGCTTGCCACATGACTTGAGTAGAATGTCTTCCCGGCGTCACAATCAGTCATAAAACGTGGGCAAATACAGATTGGAGGCCTTAAAGATGTAGTACGTGTGAGTGTGCACATTCTGACCTGACGACACACCTCAGGGAGGGTTTTCTTTGCGGACTTATGATTTCTCTCCCTGCAGCGCTGTGGCATGTGGTGATTTACCTGCTTTTAAGCACGTCGCCTTTGCTGGCAGGGCTTCAGTCCCACCTGTCTCTGTTATCCTACTTCTTGTCTTTTTCGTTTTTCACAGTCACACCTGATCCCCTCCAGGGTCATTTTTGAACACCACCTTTTTTTATGCTATGTCTCTGTAAGACACAGAAAGAGCAACACTTTCGGCATGTGTCTGGATTTGTCTGGCAATTGCGCAAGAAATAGTACCCTTGAATTGGACATTGTGACTGTGTCACATAATCACTTAAGTTAGCATACAGACATAACACGGGCAAGGTCAAGAGAATGAACAAAAATAATGAAAAAAAAAACCTAATCAAAATAAAAACAATGGGAACTAACATAAACATCTAACAATTTTAAAGCCTTGTACGTATAATTAAAGTCTTAAATGACATCCTGCACTTTATAGGGTTTGAATTATCTACTCTGGATGCTATTGTATCAACCATAGGTCCAATCATTTTCTTATAAGACTGGTTAATCGGACAGGAGAGAAACTCAGACATATTCCCCACCAGCAACACCTTCCAGGTCACTGTTGGGAAAAATTACTAACAAGAGCCTGGATGATAAATAGTAAGATTAAAAATTAAAACCTTGCAACGACAGAACAGAGGAGTCTGTCAAGTCTGCTCTGACTAACAGTGGATTTTGGCTGCCTTTAATAGGTACGGTGCTTGTTTGAACTGTAGATATGAATCTTTGTCACGCAATACAGCAAGGATTCTGTGGAACCCAACACAGATGGTTTTGCCATTTGTCCATTCTAAAGGTTATGTTATAAAGAGGACAGCTTTGATGCCTATACGTTCTGAGTCAGGAAAGTAACTCTTAGTCTTGAGCATCAAGGACCTCTTCCCTGCTCTCCAGAGGTCTATGTAAGAACAACTGACTAAGTGCATTAATTTTCCATGATGCATTCCAATACCAAAAGGAAAATAAAGATCCTACCATGTGTTTGGGGTCCCCCTTAGGGTCTCTTTCCAATTGCATGTGCCCTGAAAACATCTGCTGGAAGGTGTCATAGCACCTCAACTCAACCGGACCCAGTGATGTGAATTCACACCCAGCTCACTCCAGATGACAGAACTCCTTGCCCCATCTCTAAGATGGAACCCAGCCAACCTGCAGAGGAACTGATTTCATCCACTTGCAGATGTTTCAAGTCTTACCTAAAGAACAGGGATTTCTTGGTGACAAAAAGGAACTTTTTATCGACAGATGTCACATGCTTCCTGTGCAGTGGACCTGAAGACTCGATTCTGAAAAAAAGTACACTTACTCTTTCTTATTTATTTATTTATTTATATTTAGTCATATTGAATCGCTTACATCACTCTTAGGCACATGAGGACCTTATAAAAATCTCTTAGTGTTATATTTACATCATTAATATTTAGCAACTTGGATGGAGTAGCTTGTCATCTAATAAGCATGTTTCCCTGGGGATCAATAAATTCTATTCTATTCTACCACCTGACAACATCCTCAATCTAGTTCTACTCTCCCCTCTCCAACCCAGTTTCAATCACAACTACCGTCCACTAACAGGTTTGTCAAGCTTTTCTTATGATTTGCCCTCAGGCTGCTGCCACTCTGAGCTACAGCTAATGAAGGACGTTCAGACTGGATTTCCCCAACACACCTTGGAAGGTGAGAATCTCCTCCTGAGGAGAGAGTTGAAGCTCTTCCACTCTGGGTCCTCTCCTAGCCGTCCCTAATACACCCTCACCAATCAGAGGGTTCTCGCTCTCTCTCTATAGGACTAAACCTTTGCCAACTTAGCATTTTAAATTATTTAAAGACAAAGTAATTTTCTACCTCCAGCAGTCATTGGACAAGAGGTGTGGTACACGTTTTATGCTAAATTCATATAGTTCATCAATCAAACAAGACAGGTCATGCTACATTCTAGTTTCTTGGTAAATCACTGATTACAAGGTTTATGACATTCTTTGAGGTGTTTTGCCCAGGGGAGCTGGGCCCCTCAATTACATACAAGGATCACAAGGTGTTCTTTATATTAAGGTATGCACATAAAGAGTATGAGAAAAAGAGAGAGAGAGGAGATTTTGCATTGGGAGCATTAGCTTGAAGCAGAAACTAATCCAGCAGAAAATGGCAACGAATGTGTGTAAGAGGGGGAGAAAATACTGCCAAAGATTCCAAAACCTTCACCTAATCTACTGACACAGGGGTCAGATTTGGTGCAGGCGCCTAAAGATCAGCAACTGCTCAAGTGTTAATTCGCAAGTGGTTTGCTATAAATTGCTCTTTGTCTAACAATTGGCGGATTAAGTGAAGTCAGGAGACATGTCAATGTTTCATTCGAAGTAGACAAGTTTGCTCGTGTTCTTTTGTTTTTCATAAAAGGTTTCGGTTAAATAGGTAGTAGATAAAACAGAAAACGAGAAAGAAATTCCATCTTTTATAAGACGGAATTAAGACAAGCCTATTTTAGAAATCCCCAGTACCTCATTTCCATGCAATAGGTTTGAATTCTTGAAAAAGGTCTTCCTGGAAAATCTCTGGCAATGCAAATAGGCAGTCAAACCACTAGTATCATCTGATTTAACACACTTGAATGAGTAGATATGAATATGTCTGAAGGGGGACGATTCAACCGCACTAATCGGGTAGTTGTGAGAAACACTGGCAGATGATCAACCGCACATTTTTGAATGCTTCACAGTTGTCATTCAAACTCTGTTTGATGTTGAATAACTTCAGTGAGTGTTGCAAATGAGACCTGATGTTGCGTCAGGCAGTGTGAAGAGAAGGAAATGGGATCTCGTTAGCTAGTTTACGTCATTGCTTAATGAGAAGTAAGGCTTAGAGCAATATAAAGCATTACAGAACAGTACAAGGAAATATTTTACTTTGTCAGAGTTAATCCTCCTGGAAATAATCATTATCCAACAACCACAACCTGTTACATCAGTTCTGCAACTGCAGCAACATGGTTGATTTACCAAACAGTTCTACATTACCTGCATCGACAAAGGTTAGGCTTAAACCCTAGAAGAGAAACTGAACTGTTTATTTTCTTTATTCTTTTTAAGAAGCCAGAGCTTTATTTAAAACCTTTTGCCGTGGTTTGCATGTCCTCTGGGAAGAGAATCTATAACAGATTATCGCTAAAATCACCACAGAACTCTGCTAAATGTGCTAAATCAGATACTACTTATGAAATAGTCACATATGTTGTTTTAAAAAGGCCCAAATTGACAAGAGTGCCAATGAATGGTTTATACAGTACCTGCAACTTTGACTGTGTTCTATATGCCTGACATCCATAATAGAGGCAAAACCTGGGACTGCTTTGTGATGTCTAGCATCCTCTGTGAAATTTCAAATTTTAAGAAATTTTCTTGCTGCATTTCTGACTGGAAACCCAGAAAATCTGACTTTCAGAAACGTAATTCTAGGAATTTTTAAATATGTTGAGTTTAGCAGATCATATAATTTTGCGGTCTATGGACAAAGAAACATTCAAACTGAACAGAATCTTGATATTGACATGATTGTTGTAGTGCAGCAGTTTTAGGATTAGGAGTCAGATGTTTTAAAGTGTTTTAAAATCCTTGTTGTTAAATGCTCATCTTCTATGTCTCTGAACAGTATGTATCTAGAAGTAGAATATTAAAACTTAAGTTAAGCCAATTAAGTAAAGTTTATTTCTAGCACATTGCAGCAACAAGGTGAATAAAAAGTGCTTTACACCATAAGAACATAATACAGTAGCCAATTGTGACATTAGGTTTTGTGCCATGCCATCATCAAAATCATCAAGCAAATATACATCAAATATTTTGACCAGTTTTCCACTTATTATTAATTAATAAGTGGAAAACTTATTCCACTTGTTTAAAGTTGTTTAAGGACAACTTTAAACAGGTGAGTTTTAAGCCTTGATTTGGAGGGACTCTGTGTTTCGGCTGTTTTGTAGATTTCTGGAAGTTTGTTCCAGATTAAAGCTGATTTTCACCATAAAAACAAAAAGTGGTTTGGTTCTGGTTCTGGAGATGCAGGGTAGAATTTCCCTAAAAGACAGAGAGCTCTGCTTTTTTCAACTCTTTATGAGTTACAGTTTTCTAGACTTATAGGACATTTTAGGCACACCTTAGTAGTACTGGGTTGGATCTCCTTCTAACTTCACAACTCCTTTAAATTGTTGTGGTATAGATTCAACAAGGTATTTTGGTCCATGTTGACAGAACTGCATCAAATAGTTATTGAGAAATTTTCAGCTGCACATCCATGAGGTTGTTTTCTTATCCCCTACATGTCAGGATCTTGGGTGTTGTTTTCTTTTTCAGGCTTATAGTTTTGTTCATTTGTTATCTGTGTTTTTCTCTAGTTATCCTTTATTTTGATTGGATCAGTCTTGTGTCTTGTTTTACTTTAGTTCATTTTTAGTTTATTTAGATCTCTTTTTATTATTCCTTTCTTGTGCTTAAGTAGTTTTTGCTTCCCAGTTCCCGACACTCTGTCTTTTTCTCTCCTGTGAGGGGAGAACAGCCTGCTTTCTGCTCTCCCCTCACAGCTGCAGGCTCAGTTTTTAACCACCTATCCTTCAAGTTCTTGTTTTATCATTTTTCATAAAATGATTCTCCTTCACTCACTGCCTTCTCAGCATTTTGGGTCCTACTTCCATCTTCACCATCATTCTTCGTGGTACCACAACCCTCAGTCAGAATGTGAGCTACGGTTCATGGAAGCTATTGGAGTTAATTGAAATCATTGTCATGTTTAAGGATTCTGCTTAGGATTACTTGAGCTTTGTAACATGATGCATTATTCTGCTGAAAATAGTCACTGGATAATGGATACAATGTGGTCATAAAGTGATGGAGATAGTTAATAGGTCTCATCCTGTTTTGTGGATGAGACCCAAAAGGTGCCCAGAACATATTATCCACACCATTGCACCACCAACAATCTCAAGCATTGGTGCAAGGCTGAATGAATCGATTCTTTCATGATTGATCCCTCCACGTATTTGTTGGAGGTTAAATCAACACACAACACGTTGAGACGATGTTTTCCCAATTGTTGCCTTGAAAATCTGTTACTATCCAATTTTGCTGAGCCAGCAGTGAGTCAGGACGTCAGTTTCCTCTTCTTAGTGACATGCGGTGACATCCGTTGTGGTCTTTTGCTGCTGTCGCACATATGCTTGAGGGTTCGAAGTGTTGTGGGGAGGGGAGTTGTAGTGGTTGGTTTTCTGAGCTACTGTCAGTGTTTTGAACTCCCCTACAAATTGTCTTTGTAGATGTGACAAAACAAAGCCTTTCCTTCCACACAAGTGTCGCTCACTGGATGTTTTCACTTTTTCAAAGCATTCTCTGTAAGGCTGAGGGAAGACTGAGTGTGAAAATTCAAGTAGACCAGTGGTTTTTAAAATATTCAGACCAGCCTTTCTGACACCAACAACAATGCCACAATCAGAGTTGCTTAAATACCCTTTATTTTCCATTATGATGCTTGGCTTGAGTTGTCTTCAGCATGTCTAGATGCCTACATGCATGGATTTGCCCTTTCAGTTGCTATTTGAGTTAGAATGCAACCAAACCAACCAACAAAGTGGTGTAAAATGATCTAAAAACAGTCTTTTTTCTCTAAATTGCTCTACATAATAATTTGTTATATTTGATTTAACCGATTGAATTACTGAACACTTTGTCAAAGTGCGTGTTTATTCATATGGCTAAATGCCTGTCGGTCATTAAAAGGGTGAAGGAATCTATTTTCTCTAGTTCGTCTTCTTCCACATTACATTTGCAACAGAGAATCCAAGTATGTGCGTAAGTAGCACTTTATGAAAATAAAATCCTCAAACTGTTGTCTAATTAACTGTCATGAAAACAGCATTCACAACACTGCACCCTTTTCCTTATTTTATATAAAAACAATATGATTTGAAAATAAATATGCTTTACTGTTTTACATAGACACAAAAAAGAACATGTTAAAAGTGTAGAAGACACAAAAATATCTTATAATAGAGGCTCTAAGACTGATGGCGGTCAGAATGGAGATCCAATTTTAAATTTGTGGTTGTGCTATGGTAGTGTATACTTAGCTACTAGTAGTAGTAGTAGAGTAATTCCATTTTGCACAATGAACAAAACATAAACTTGCAACTCTCTTAAATACAATTTAGTAACTCCTACGGGCAGGTGAACACTTTCATTCAACCACCCATTCTTACTAGACACACTCATAAAAGTTAAAATTCTGCATGGCACCTGCCCCCTTAGATGATAAGGGCTTGAAATAGAGATGCCATTGGTAAGGCAGTACAAATAATCCATTTAGGGAATGTTAACATATCATTTTTGATGTTTTTTTTTTTTTTTAAACTCGTTTTCTAGAAAAGCACAGAGAGCCTCCATGCTGAGCATAACCATCAGTGACCTTACACATTGGAAAAAAAGACAGCTACAAGTACATAACACAGCATACATAAATAGACCGAATTAAATATGTGTACATGACTGAATAATGAAAAATACTCTATAACATTATAAATTATCTAGAATGGACGATGGCATAAAGGGATATTGACTATGTACAAGTACAGAGACGATGTATAATCAATGAATTTGTAGTATTCCATAAAGAAAACAACTTTAACAATGTCTTTGAAAAGGAAACCAAAAATAATTTAAAAAGCACTCAAAGGATTTCTCAGTACATTGTGTCAGGCACAGTTTTCAAATGGAATCAAACTACAGTATATAGGATATTTTCAGTGGTTTTCTTGTAGTACATCGCAAAACTTTAAATGCTATATCAACGACCAGTATCCCTTTGAAAGTATATGGCACCATCATTCTAGAGTCCCGTCCGAGCACAACATTGTCAATGTGAGAGTCCACAGGAGTCCTGCAATGTCCTCACAGAGAAGCATTCTCGAGCAGAGACAGTTTTCCATCCGCTGTCCCATTTGTCGTGTCCGTTTTCTCCAAACGTGTCAGCCAAAGAAAGTCCAACCATCATCTCAGAAAGCAAAGCACATCCATGTCTTCTTCAGTCTCATCCGCCGTTATAGAAGTTAAATATATCTAGAGGTTTTGCTTGTTATGACTGACGTACAACCACAGTAGACTCATATCCAGTGAAGTAATCTCGCACAATGAATTGACAATAAGACCACATCTGCATCGAAAGCCTGTTAGAAATGAGAACCACATGACGGCTACTTCGCTTTTAGTCAAATGATGGGTTTAGTTACTTGTTTCTGTAGCAGCATAACAAATCTGTACTTTTTTTTTTTTTCTATTTTAATATGATCTATTTACACACAGACATACAGAGGGAGAAAACTTCAGTCTTTCTCCTTGTTCTGTCAGTCTAGGGGGAATGCTTTCCACAGTAAAGAGCTTAGGGTATAAAGGTCAAAGTGCTGTGCTGTGAAATATCTTTAAAATGTTCCTTCATCTTGTACATCTGGTGCTGGCACCTCTCTCATCTTCTCGGCTTTTCACATCTAAACAGGAAGAGACAACAAAAAGATAAAAAAGAACATCAGTTAAGCAGTTAAGAGCAAAGTGAAGATAGCTGAAGAATAACAACAAGAAGACAAGTGAATTTACAACAGCGTCTCACTTGTGCACAAAAATGGAATTCAGAAAGAGAAAATGAGAAAGTGAAAGGTTAGTGATGCCTCAAGCTTGCATCATGTGGTGCTATTGAATGTCTCACAGCTGTGACAACTTACTTGGCCCCTTGGAGCAGCTATTGCTTGGTTTTAAGCAGTGGTTTAGCATTTTGCATGTGGTCGTTGTCTTCAAAAAAGTCCCAGGACCCATCATTGCCATATTGAAAAAATAAATTAATTAATAAATAAATAAGAGGTGTCCTTCTTTACACCAACATGGTGATATTAATTTTTATGGTGACAAAATGGCTACTAAGAAAATATATATTGTACCACGGAGATGATAAGTCAAAAAAGAATCTTACCAAGAACAGAAATTAAAGCTAGTCAACACGCTAACAGTTCAGCAACTTGTCAATCACAAATAAGCTCCATGTCAATCTAAAACTAAAACCATAATTTACCAACTGAATATAATACGATACCAACAATGTCAAATGAACTAACCCCTAAAGGCACAAGAAAGTTTACCATGCAAGCGGGCGAAGTGAGATTTAATTTCAACAAGATCTCTTGAGTTTCTAGGATGACGCTTTGGCAGGTAAATAAATCACTTTTAATAACTTTAGTACCAAATTCAATCTATTGCAAACAAGTTTAATATACCATGAGCAGGTCTAATTTCTTGTGCGCTTTATCCAAACACATTATTTGACACAAGAAACAGTGACTACGACATCATTCTCTCCAGAGTAGAGAATGTTCCTTCATCTTGTACATGTATTTACAGACACTACCTGTTGTAAATAAAAATGTTGTTTTTTAAACTTTGTCAGTATTTCTAGCACTCCATCCCAAATTTAGACCATAGTTTTTCATGGTCAGAATTTGCCACTACCCAGTAAATGCTTTAAGATTGTACCTACACTAGTCAAAAATGTTACTCTCTTTAAGACAGAAACCTTATAAAGATGATACAAGAAATGTGTAGATGTAGAAAAGGAAATGACATGCAACACAGGTGCAATGCTCCACTGCTTTGTTAGGTCTAAACCCTTGTTAACACCAGACGCAGTTGCAACAAATTTCTGATGCCTTTGTCGGTTGCATCCACTCTGGTCTACGTCCCTGTTTTGACCAAAACTTTCCGTGGGGTTGGCGAGTCTTTGGAGGCTGCTGTGTGCTGAATGACTTGAACAAGAAGTCGGACTTGGAAACACAATTTCCACTAAAATAAACTTTTCTTCCATGCTGGACCATCACGACAATGGTGGAATCAGCTGAGAATTTCTTTCATGGATGAAGAGAAATTAAGCAGTTGGGGGGCACCTCCCTCTGCCAACATGTGAATGTGGGCCCCATAATGTATTTTGCTCAGGCTGGAACGAAGTGGGGCCGGACAAACAATGAGCTTCTTGTATGAGACCCTCTTGGCTCTACTAAATGCAAACGTATCTGTAAAACCATTTGGGAACCCTACGTGGGTCTTAGCTGGATCTCAGTTTAGATTGTGTAACACGTCCATATTGGTTCTCCCTTTGAAAGAAGAGTTGCCATTAAAAAAAACCCCACAAAAAACAAAAAAAAAGCTATGCAATCCATCAACAGGTTCATTATGCAACATGTGGACGATCCCATCCGTTTCCCTCTCATATTTGCCTTAGCTGTGAATTTTGACTGGATATTACATGACAGCATTGACAATGCCATAGATCATGGGTTGTTCAAATTCCCTGCAGGAATTGCAGAAGTTGAAAGCAAGGGTAAAGTTATTTCATAACTTCCAGATAGACGCATTTCACAAAAACGTGATATTTAGCTGGAATTCATTCAACGTGCACAGTCTGACAGCTGCCATGCTCTCTTCCTGAGGTGATTTCTGGCCGTCATATTAAACCGCAAGATAAACTGCACAAAGTATCCAGAATCCAATGCAATTGCGTCCAATGGAAACAAGGGGTAACAAGCCAACTACAGTAGCTGCTACAGGTTTCACAGCTGAATGTTTAGTTAGTTGTGTTATTTATTTATTTTTTTTAAAAAGCCATCTATGTCTTCTAGTTCCGTTTAAAGACAATCTGCAAAAGTTAACTTCGGCTAAAGCAGCAGTGCTTACTTGCAGGTCTTCTCGTTGAGCTCTAGCTGGCGTTCTTTACAGTATTCAACTGTGTATTTGCAGGAGCACCGGCAGGTTGAAGGGTCCTGCAGAAACATACGCCTTTTCCTCTCTGCGCAGTTAACACAACATGGCTCACAGACACTGGACAGACAGAGACAAAGACAGAGATGGGGAGGAAGAGGGAGAGGCAGATTATAACAGGATACTATTACCACCTGTGATAGGTCGCCCTAAGGTCAACCTTTTTTTTATGCCCCAGTTGCTCCTCCAGGCCACTGCCAGGAATCCCTGCATGTGACACTTTGGTAGTATTGCACACAGGTTCCCACAGAGCAAGCAAAAGGAAAAAAAAAAAAAATCAAGCTTTAAAAATGAAACCTGATCTCCCATCCCTTCCACATTGATCGAACCACTCACAAAAAAGTTGGGTTAGACATGCAGTGAGCGAAGCTCTAGACCACTCATGCACAGCAGAAGGACACATAACAGCACTGAGCTGCAGGTAAATGACAGCACACTTCTTGCTCTCACTCTTCTGATAAAAAATACTCAAGGGTCTGTTTTGTGCACCATTAAGAACGTTTCAATTTTATTGAGTAAAACTGAAAACTGCGATTCTCACAGATCGACATGAGATTCAAAACAGAAGCGGAAATGGTTTAAATTACATTTCGGAATAAGGCTCAGAAATTCCACTGACATCAATATACAAATAATAACCGGACATACAGACAGAATAGGTTCACAACATCTCCACTGGAGAAACATGAGGTCATCTTTATGTTAGTTTTTGAAAAAAATTTGAATTACTTGAACGGTCTCAGACACAAAAATAGGCAACAAGAAAAAAAAAACTGTACTTATCAAACAAACCAAAGGGAAAAAACCCAAAAGGAAATAAAGACAATAGATAGCAATCATCCACATCTTCACATTACATAAACTGTACCAGCATTAAGCTCAGGACAACAAAAAGTGTTTTTTAAGATGAAAAGAACAGAGAGAGGCAAAGAGACACAGCAAAGCGACACAGACTCAACACTGAAGACAGGACCATGATTACAATCTCGCTGATCCCAGCACAGATAACAGAATAGTATGAGGCAGTCTAAAACCATGCTGGTGGATCTGTGAACTGTTGTAGGAAAAGGTCTGAGCTACAGCTAGCAGCTCTTTTCAATTCAGCTCATTACAGATTCCTTAAGCATCCCTATTCAACTTTTAAGCCAACTATCGGACAAGGTGTTTGATCCTCCGGTTTCTGCTGCTGAATCTGATCCCAATCATTGGTCCAGTCTTTGTCATAAAGGTGTGGAGTGGGGACATACTTGCAAATATTTCTGCACAAATTAGTTGGTGTTTTTGGAGATGGTGAAATGAGTTACGTGGCTTATTTTTACAAGATTGGATATGGCAAAGTCTTCCATGTGTGTATTATGTGTAAGTTTTTGCAGGAACACATTAGCAGCAATGCGCCGCAAACAGGCCAGCTCAGACATATGTGTTCTCAGAAGTATGAAAAGCATGATGGACGAGACAAAGTTAGGACAGTACACGGAAGTGACATGCTAACTGATATGGCTGACGGATAAATCAAATGGCACAAAATTAAAAAGGGCAAAAGAGCTCCTCCCAAATTAGCTTAATTATGAGAAGTGCAACACTCAGGTGCAGGTAGGTGGAGAAGGCGGAGCTGACATACGCATCGTGAATTGTTTTGTCACGGTTTATCTTTCGCTTTCTCTTTAGGCCTTTGCCTTTGCCTGTCCGGGGTTTTCTGCAAGAGAAAAAGGACAACAACCCAAAGAAATGCCTGAGAGACTGGCAATAAAGACGAACTGGTACGCTTACATCTTAAAATGATGATAACTATAGCCAACATTGATGTTTTTTTTTTGTATGATGGTAAAAAAAAAAAAAAAAAAAAAAAAATGATTCCATTTGAATGAGAAATTCCTGCTTGTATTAATAAGAGGAAAGGCATATCCCAGTGTGGATAACATGCTTTCCTTTAAATTGGTAAAACAAGAGACACACCCAGATCCAGCCACATCCTGCTGTTTTTAAATATAACGTACTACCTGTAAGAAAATCATTTCATTGTCCAGCTGGGCTTCAAAGGCCTGTTTTTTCCCCAGGATGATCGGTCTTATAAAATGTTACAATGACTCTGGAGAGAGTGAAACCAATTAACGGTTGTGAGGCTTTGCCGTGGGCGGAAATTTACTGGATGAATCGAGGACAAAAGGCTTGGACTTCACCAAAACGGCATCTTTCAACATATCTGGGTCAACTCTTTAGGGCCAATTCAACTTGTTTCAGAATGGAGCACAATGAGAACAAACAGAAGTGTGCTTATCAAGCATACACAAGGGGCTGGATGCATAAACGATGTGTGGGCACAACAATCATAAGTATGCTTTTCTTCCCAACATACTAAAACTTGTAAAGGAAGATTGTGGAGGTGAAATCTTCCCAACATATCGATTACACCATGTGTTTTTAAATTTGACAAAGTGAAAAGAAGTATTTCTCTTTCCTCTTGGTGTCTTAGCTTCAAATTCACTAGCTTTGTGCTTTTTCTTTTCAGCTGTGTTCATTGATATATCTAAGGATGTGATGCAAACAGAGCGTTTTATATGTAAATGACTCCTCACAATATTATATATATCTGTATTCCCTCATGGGTCAAGACTGAAATGCAAGGCAGATATTACAAATGTGTTCAGAAAAAGATTTTGTTGATTATTTACACACAGTTTTATACACTCGGCCCCTTGTGTTTCACAAGTGCAGGCTGGAGTTAGACAAAATTTCATGTTCTAGTGTTATTGTAAATCATGGCAGACACATTAAAGACTTTATGGTTATAAAGTGCAAAACGGAAACATTAACTCTGGTTCTGCAAGGGAGATTTTGACACCAAGTTTCCACATCAACATATGAACCCACAACCCTCCAAATATTGGGAATCCATGGAGGTTTTCTGTGTAGTTGTTCAGTTTTTAGTTCTTGTCTTTGTTTAGCCAAAAAAAATTATTGATTGTTGGTAGAATTTACATGTATGTTTCACCTTAATCCAGCCAAACAGAAACATTCAGCCAAAGTTCTGTTTCGTCTGATTGTTGTCGAGACGAGTCTATTGAGCAGTTCAAAAAAGTGATGCACCGATTACAGTCAGATAGCAGCCAGATAGATGGGTGATTTAAGGCCTTGCTGCTCGGCAAAAGACGAGAAATTTCTTACCGCGTGAGAGAGACTATAAAAATAAAATGACATAAGTATGTTAATGCAACTGCAGTTTAGGCAGAGACATTGTTTGTTGTGTCCGACCACTTACAATTTGTTAGAAATCTGAAGTGGGTTGTAATTTCCAAGGAAAACCCATAAAGTCTTTTACAAGTGTTTTGAACTTGAGTGATTGTGAAGTATGAAATGTCCTGGCCAGAAAGAACTTTGTTCTTGTTTGTGCCACAGGTAAAAGTGAAAAACAAAAACAAAAAAATTTGTTCTTGCAAAAATCCACCAGGACTGAAGCAGAGAAATGCATCATGAGCCTCATATATCACTATTAACACACACCAAACTTAAATTGAGTCAAGACAGAGGAGATCATTGAACTTCAGCCAATGGAAGTTTCTTCAGAGGCAGTTATGATGGAAAGTAGAACAAAACTAATAAGATGTCAGTTGCTACAAATGGGTTTAACCCTTTAGAAAGGGAGGTGCACAACACTTGTTTTTTGCATGATGCCCCTCTGAATTACAAGGTCTTTCCTTTCACAGTGCTAGCTTATGAAGGACTGCTTAGAGATGATTTCTCTTTAAGTATTCCCACAGATGTTCTATTCCAAAATTGTGTTCTAGATTTTAAGATCAGTTTTTGACATTTGGTTTGCCAAAAATAAATGTTACCGTCTAAATAAAAACCCATCCGAGAAGTATCTACATTTCTCAAATTCAGATTATTCATCTAAAACAAATCAGGAAACTCATACTTTTGTCTATATGTCATCTTAACTTTGTTATACTTATCCAAACTTGGAAAAAAATCTAATCAAATACACAAACATCTTTGTTCTCAGTAGTGTGTGTTTTTATGAGGAGAATGAATTGCAATTCTGCAAAATATTTGATGCACAGGTGGAAGCTGATTATTGCTATCCTTGGACATCTGCCATCATATTTCTTCATTCAAACAGAATTCTTTTTTCTAATTTCTGTATTTTTTTCATCTCTGATTCCGCTGATTAACCCCAAACAGATTGGCAATGTAGGCCTTATTCCAAGGGGAAACTTAACAGCCACAAAGACATGAAGCCATGCTCACAGCACAGTGAAAATTTGCTACGTGACAGTATTAGCATTGGTAATGTTTGGCAGCTTTCTCTTCAACAAGTTTAGCCTTGTAGTTAGCATTCAAACAGTTGGTAATTGGTGTTACGGAGGCCTCACTGGAATGTTGGTTGATCGTCAATCAAAGCAATTTTTGTTCAGGAGGACCTTTCATAAGAGGTTGAGGAATTGATTCATTACAACGTATCTTCTGCAGCTCATGATTATGTGTCCCAGATTTCATCTCTTTCATTAAATATTTCACAATGAACGGTGACCATTAAACTCACTGAGACATTAGAGGAAAAGTAAAAGTTTACAAAAGCCAGGGATATTCCTCTGAGGGCCGTGGATGTCTAATGTAATCACATCCAATGACTGTGGTGAACTTTCTTCTGGAACAAAGTAGAGCACCGACTGGCAAAACAAAGCAAGGCCAGAATCGACATTCCACAAGCACTTCTGCTAGCAAAACCACAAATTTAATTTGAACTTTTCAAGGAAACACTTTGTATTCTCGTCACAGAGCAACGTTAACAGTCCAGAAGCCTCCAGTTGGACCAGATGCAAAACAGGATGGTAAATATGTCACTAACTGATCCACAAAACAGGATGTGTGCACATGTAAAAGCTTCCTCTTAAATGTCAGAAATCAGGTCTGATTTCCTAGTTGGACGTTGACAGTTAACTCGTTTCACAACCTCAGCAGGATGACTCACCCTGACAGACGCTGGGACCTCAGGAGAGGCTAGCAAGCAGTGATAAAACTAGAAAGAACATCTGAAAGCGTCAGAAGCAGAAGTTGAATGACCCGGAGGATCATCCCTCTGTCAAAGCACACCACCAATGGCAGACTTGTAAACAATTGAGACAAGGTCAAAGAGAAGGTCTTAAATCTGAGCCTTATCTATATGACAGACTGCCTGACATAAAAACCAAAATATGGCCGACAACAACAGCCGTGCAATGGAAAAATATTAACAAGTACCCAGTGAGGGAGATTAAAGAGCCTTAATGACCGTTAGAACGGCAACTCGTGTGGCGTGGGATAGGCAGTATCACTAAAGGCGGACCATGAACCAAACAGCTTAACAGCACTTCAAAAAAACTCTTATCTATATCAGAGCAATTAGAAGCGGGAGTAACAGCAGTTAAGTGGGATGTAAACAGGTTGAGGCTAGAGAGGAGGATTATAAAAAAATGCGATAGAAAAGTCAGAAAAAGGTGTTGGTGGGGCAATGGCCTCATCAAGTCAGTCATTCCCCTGTTGATTTAGTCAGCATTCTCAGCATTTATCAACTGAACACAGCATGCTAAGCCCTGATGATCCGATGTGTCGTTTCCATTGAGTGTAAATTATTGCTATGGAGTGTTTTGTGTTGGATTTAACAAAACATTGCAATTCGCACACAAAAGGAAGGAAAAAATTAACTGGTACATCACTTGAGAGTGCAGAGTGTAGTTATACAGATTAAGAGAGAGATCATTTGCAAAGCAACATGAAAACTGAATTTCCCCGTCCCGCAATATCCCAATCTCCATGCAGAGAGAGCTGCGGTACTCACTTTTCTTTCTTGTTTCCGGCTTCTCTCTTTAACCTGAAAGAGAGCAACAGAAATACGACATGAGGACACAATGAGCTGCCTGTTCAGCTGGTAAACAGATGCATATTGAAACCAAAGAGGCTATACTTCAGCACAGGTTGACACACATTAATCTTCTCAAATCATGTTACATCACTGCCATGACATTTACAAGAAACTGTGCTAAAACTAGCTTCCACTTTCAAATGCCTTGTTCTTGGTCAATGAAAAAAAGGGGTTGGGAAATAAAGCAGATCACTGTAGACTAGGCTCGGGGATCGGAGGGGTGTGAGGCGGGTGTGGTGTTCGTCGACGGATACATACCTACAAACACGTCCACAATTGAGAACTAAGAGATTTGTTTCACTTTTTGTGACAGCTCTTTCCGATAAGAGTGTGGAGCAATAACTCTGCTGGCAACCTCCCCAGGCAGCCGTCTGCCAATAAAGTTAAGAAACAGTGTTTCCCCTGAGATGGTCTCAGACTCATAGCCAATGTTTGGTTTGACAAACTGTTGCAAAATCCCCACATTTCAAGTATATTGGATGAATAAATTAAGAATAAGTAACGTAAACATGCATTATTTAGAAAGTGACGCCTCCTTCATCAGACAGAGACTATCTGGTTATTGTGTCTAGATGCTTCAGCAAGGCCAATGCTAGGAACACACCGAAATGTACTTGCACTAAAATTTACCAGATTCTTTTTTTGGCCTTGGTTCATTTCTGCACCATGTTCAAAGAAACTAATTCGAACAGCTGAAGAGTTATAATGTTGATAAGATGGAAAATGCTTGAATAAAATTTGGACTTTAATATTTTGTAGTTATCTGCTAAATGTTTTCAAGAAATGACAAAAGTCTTCTGTGACATTGGATTTTGGTGACGCACTTAAAAAAGCTGTAAAATACTTTTAATTTGAGGCATTATTGTATTTGTAAAATAAGGTACATTTTCTTTAAAGGCTTTTAAAGTCTTGGTTGTATTAAGAATCCAAACGAAAGGTTAATTATTTTGTCTGCTGCTCCTGTTTTTAGGTTTTATGTCATTAGAAAAATGGTTGTAGTTAAAATAAATCTTTTGAAATTGACATTGAAATAAATTTACTTCTTACTTTTTTATTTTATGATTTTGTTGGATTTTTAGAAGATTGTACAATGAGTTCATGAATGTATATCTAAAGGACCGAGAGGAAAGAGGAGAAATGATAATCAAAAATCTAAAATGATGCTGTCTTCTTTTAGGGACAGCAGCAGGAACAAAACTCAGAAGAACTAAAATATTAGCCACCAACTTTTGTGGCTGATATAAATTTTTGTTTTTCTTTGAAATCTGACTTCTTGAATTCAATGGGTGTTTTTTCTTTGGATTTTAAGAAATAAAAGAAACAAAAACCTTAGCAGTAGTCCTTTTGAATCTAACCAAAAATGGAAGAGATACAACAAGATCTGACTTTTCTGACTTATTCTTAAAACTCAAAAACATGCATCCAATTATATGACGTAGGTTTGTTGTTCTACAAACCAAAAATGGTGGGAGTTCTTATTTTTGATTCACTTAATTAAGTAATAAAAAGACTGTGATAGGATCAAAGCTGATTGATTTAAGCATCTGCAGTTCAAAATGCATCTCCTCCTCTCCTTAAATTATGTCCCTAAAAAATTATCCATGGAAGATTGTCCAAATCCAGGTCTTCTCCAGGTCGATTGTAAGAACACAAATCTAAATAGCGATGCTTACCATTCAAGGTTACTCACAACGAGATTTCTGACAAACACATAGGCAACGTCAGACTCCAGTTTGAGCTAACTGTGCAAACATGGGGCGTAAAGCAGCAGTTGTGTAACTTTTTGGGCCTTGGTCAGTTGTGTCCCTGTGTTTGTTTTCTTTTCAGATTTTTCTATGACATGGGAGGACGAGGCATGTCCCCTCGGAGCTGCTGCGTCATTACTCAAACCCCTACTTCCATCATAATCAGAAAAAAAGTCTTCAGTAGTAAACAGAAACTCAAGGACAGAAAAGAGCTCTGTCAATGATTAGCTGGGACACAGCTATTCATTAGTTGAAGATGATGACGTTTGTTCCAGTTTGTCACATTTAGATTTGATTGTTCCATTTTTAACACTTTTGTTCTGTTTTTAACATTAGCACAGTCCTTTCTATGGGAAACAGCAAATAAAAGAAAACAAAAAATAGGCAAATGAAAAAAGCAGGAAGATATTTTTAAGTTTACTGACCTCAATTTAAGAGAATTTGCTAAGCTTCTCAAATTAATGATTACATTAAGATAAGATGCTTATGTTATTTAATACTCCTCAAAGGTATTTCACAACCTTTGTGTCTAACTGCACCAGCCAATAGCCATTGACCAAAGGAGTGGCAGCAACATTCCTGTCACTCCTGGATTATGGAGATGTTTTATGTATGAATGCTTCGACCAAATGTCTTCGGACATTGAATGCTGTGCATCATTGTGCTTTAAGGTTTGAAACCTGTACGAGACGTCTTACACATCTTTGTGAGTTGTATGCAAAAGCTGAATGGCCTCCTTTAAGCATACAGAGAAACAATCACCTGATGATCCTGATTTATAAATCTTCACTTGACTTGGCTCCATCAGACTTAAACTCTCTCTTACATGGATCTGTTATTTCCCATTCTTTACGCTCTAATAACATTTTTCTTTTGCATGTTCCACGTGTTCGAACTGAAAAGCGGAAGCAAGCATTCAGTGCGATGGCTCCTACAGCCTGGAATCAGCTCCAGTCTGAACTCAAGATGTCAGAATTGATTTCATTGGATGTATTTCGAGCGGTTCTTAAAAACATGCAACGAGATTCTATTAAACAGCATCACTGCTTTTAAATTGTTTTACACTTGTGCGTATGTATTAATTAGTTTTATTTTGTAGCCAGGTTGCTGTGTATTGCAGGCTTCTGCCCAGGTCCCTGCTGAAAATAAGATCTAGACCTCAGCGGGGGTTTAGCTGGTTAAATAAAGGAAAGAAAAAAAAAAAAACTCTTGATACACTACGCCATCTCTAACTGTTACCATTTGTTGGTTGCACTAGAAATGACATCTGTGAAATTCGCATTATGGCTCAGGAGGTGACCAAGAACAAGACTCCTACATAACCACAGTGGTCCGAAGCCATGGCATGTGGTTCCAGGCAGGACCTGTTACATGCCACAGAACCGCAGCTATGCTCTGGAAAGATGATAAATTCAAAACTCGGCAGACGTCGGCTGTGATATGTTATAACCTGTTCAGGACTTTCCTTTAAAAAGGCCCAGCCAAGTGGAAGAAGGCAAGATAAGATACCAATCTGGATGATTTGCATACACTGAATGTGTCAGAGGCAACCTGCAAATAATGACTTAACATGACGTGTTTGGCTGACCTTGACTCTGCTGCACAAAGGTGCAGTGATTTGCTTTTTAGAGATGCTGTGTGTGTGTGTGTGTGTGTTCGTGAGCGCGTGCGTGTGTGAGTGAGTGAGTTTGAGGTTTCTTACCTACACTCACATGCGCTGTGTTCTGTAAAACTCATGAAAATGTCATTTTGTTGCCTTTGGGGTTTTATTCTTTTAATCTGTAAAAGAGGAGAGAGATTTTAATTAGAGTTACATTCTGTAATTCATATTTCTTGAACTTTTGTTTTTTTTTACATTTCAATATGTTGCAACAATAAACATAGAAAGTCAAAACAAGCACAATTTAACATTTTCTTCAGAGATAAACCAGAACAGAGTAAGTTTGCATCCGTGTTAAGCTCATTTTACTCTGACACTCCAGAATAAAGTCTTGGTCTCCTAAATAAAAATTTAACTGGTAAACAGAGTTCATGCAACATATAGTATAAACACTGCTGTTCTGTGGAGGTAGTGGCAGCATCATAATGTGGGGGTGTTTTTCTGCGGCATGGACAGGGCCGCTGACTGTTGAACACATTGACCCGGGGAGCCAGTTCAAGAACAGTTCTTGTAATTTGATCAATATTTAATAACTTTAAGGGTAAATCATAAAGTTTTGGTCTGAGCCAAAAGTTCATTTTAACTTCAGATTTCATAGGCGTTGAGATTAGGAGAACACATTGTTTTATGTGATGGTTTGTGATGTTTTTATCAGTAATAGTTTTCTAATCTGTAGTGGAGTGATGTCATTTAAGCAAATAAATCCGAGTAGTAGGAGGTTTAAAGCTACTCATAAGTCCTCAGTGTTTTAGCTGATGCCAACTGTTAAAATGACTCGAGCAAATACAATCCACTGTTGCATTTTCTTCGCCAAATCCGAGTTACTACGCTTAAGTTGCTGTGCACTGTATAAATCCGCCTTATCAATTGCCCCACTTCAGTCCACTCTAAGTCCGCCAGAGTGGAATGAACTTTTGGATATTGCGACGCGATATCAATTGTGCAATATAATCTAAGCTGGTGATTTCCCGGTTCAGGAGTTGTTTGAAAATTAGCCCGTTGGACTCACGATCAGCTGATTAGGCTCAACCGGCTTCGGTCGATGCAACCTTCGCACAGAAACTCTAAAACTGAACACAAAGGCAAATTAAGTCTTAAGTATCATCTGAAAGTACAGGCCCACACCCTGTATTTGCACAAACTTTAACTGTTTGCGTTTGCGTTGTTTTGATTTAATAAACTTAGGGAATCTTTCTGACATGATGCTAGCCTGATAATATTTCTACAAACTTAAAGCAAAATGGAATCTGTCTATAATCGATTACGGTACAGTTACTAATCAAATTTTATAAAACCTCACTCCAGAAAGTCTGTTAACTGGTACCAGGTAGATCAGGACCTGGGAGGTACAAAGTCTTGATCGGAGGAAAACAAATGTTCTTCTAAAGATTTATTAACACATTTTCTTTATTTCTGATGTACACTGAAACTGTTCACGTCAATGAAATTTTTTCAGTGAGTGAGACAAATTCTGGCGAATTCAGATTATGTAAGTGTATCATTTTGAAAAGCTCTTTGAGCTTTACGCACTTGGATGCATCAAGGGGATTTCTAAATGCCAAGCTCTATTGGGTCTTTCTGTTCAGAGTGTGAAAAGAAAGACAAATTGCTTGTGAATGAAAACTTCAATGTGTTAGCGTTGCGCATACGAATGCTGACCTCCATTGTGATGTTATAAGTGGCTGTCGGGGTGCATTGTAGCATCTCGTCGCTGCAGCAGCCGGCGCAGCGCTTTAGCACCACACAGGAGGGGATGAAGATGTGCTCCAGCTCCGCTGGATACTCCTGCAGGATGTCCACCAGCAGCTCTCGGGGCTGACACAAACTCTTGTTGTACACCTCCATTAAGCGGATCACTGGGGAGACACAGGTAACGGGATCGGAGTTATAAACGTGGATACGCATCTGATTAGGAATTTGAATAAAATGCAGGCATGTTGTGCAATGGACAGGCTTTAATTCCTAGCTTTCAAAAGTACTTGGTTTATGTAAGGCCAAAAAAAAACTAACTGCCCCTCTTTACAAGCTATTACATAATTTATCATGAACATTAAATTTTTTTTATCTATACAGCTACAATTTAGACTTAAACATCACCTCTTTGCACAGCTCTCCTTGATCATTTATATGCTACAGAGCTACAATAACAACTTTTTCACCTTCAAACTACTCCCCTCCTCCCCTTGTCTTTGCAGGAGTCCTGATCTTGTGAAAGATATCAGCAAACGGACTGACAAAACCTCTGAAATATTGCGGAGGCCATAACTGAGGCTGAAACAACCCAGAGGCCGTCGGCCCTCAGGGAAACTAAACCAACCATGTTGTGTCTGAGCAATATCATGAAGCCTGGCTTATGATTGTTCAAATTAGATTGGGCAATGCTGGGATTGTGCAAAATGAAATTTTTGGAGCCAAGAGGTTGACATTCCTTTCTATAAAAGAGTCTGGTGACCATAACACTTCCCCAGGTTAACCTCAAATGGGACTGGACGCCACAAATTGCATTTAAGGAGGGAAACTGCTCTGGTAAACAGAGGAAAGGGAAAGCTAAATCTGAAGACACACACGTCTCAGGAACATCAAGGGTCAGGCTACATGGAATTCCAGTAGGGGGCGATAATTTCCTTTTTAATGTCAAGGTGAAATTCAAACCAGCCCTCTGTGATTGGCTGTGAGCCCAGCAGAGAGCCCAGCACACACTGTATTCCCACGGTGCCCTGTGGGACACCTACCGTCATTTGGACCTCTTTCTGTTTTCCCCGGTATGTAGGCACCCTGCAAGGAGGAAAAAAAAAAAGATTGCAGTTAGTTACAGTACATTGTGAAAGAACTCCGAAAGAAAAGGTCCCTGCTATTGCCCTTTGCTTATCCAATTCCGAGAAACAGCCTGTTTGCATTTTGACATTTCTGTGGAACGTTGCTAAAATAGAAAAGCAACACTGGACACGGTTCTGGGGACAAGTCTTTGCTTCATACCCTATGTATCATCATTGTTTTGAATAGAAAATTAAATTCAGCCAAGAATTACATGGACATCAGCACACATCTCTTTTTTTTTTTTTTTTTTAAGGTTGGTGAGTCCTTGTTTTTATCTAGTCTATAAAAGCACCTCTAAAATTGGATATTTTTAGTCAACATTCAAATTCAGTTGCAAATATTTTGTAGAAAATCACACCTAGTCACCCCAATTAAGTCTTCAAAAGAGCCAGCCCAAACTAAAGCAAACTATGCTGCTGCTTAGAGCCCATAATTCCCTTACATCTTCAAAATGGTGATTTTCTGTTCCTATGATTTGTGTTCTTATGTGACAAATTTAACAGAATTTAAAATTATTACAAAATTTTAAATTTAGATTCAGTCACAATATAAAATACCAGACAAATGCACACTAGTTACTGTTACTGAGTAAAACATGAATAGATTTCACAGAAACGCTGCACTTTGGATGGCAAAATGAAGAGACTAGAGAGACCTTTGTCTCCTCCACTATTTTGAAGCCATCTATCAGCAGTTGGTGCAGTTGAATTAACTGCTAGTTATCCATGAAACTAAGCGTGTTAAATGCACAACATGAAAGAAAATCAAGGGGGGGTAAAAAAAAAGTCAAAACTCTGCCCAAGGCCCCAAGTAATCTATGACCAGCCCTGGTCCAAACACATTTTCACATTGTTTAGACAAAACAAAACTGTTATATTGCGGCCGGGTTTTCTAAGTGGGCTCTTTGAGCAGAAGACACAATGAGCCGACTGGAGGTTCTGCCTCATCAACTATGTGGCAAAACGTTATAAACTTCGGAACCGCTGATGGTTTGGTTTCAGCTTTCAAACCTTTTTAATGTGTCGCTCCGCAGCGAACCAAGTTGTAACAACCGCTGCCATTGAAAACCATTGGGAAGCTCCTCTCTGGGTGTAGCTGTCACCACACCAGAGGGGCAAAGGGATTTATTTGTTTATTTATTTATTTTTATTTTCTGGCAACTTTCCATTTGTTCGTTACGCGCAAGGTCTTGTCACCTCCTATATAGGCATACACACTCTTTTTTTTCTCTTTCTTTTCACCCCCCCCCCACCTCTATCCCCTCCCCCTCGATCACATAGAAAACGCCCGCTCATCTCGCGCAATACTTCGCCAACATTGCAAGAGAAGCTGCTCCTGTTCAACCCGCCTGCGCTCAATGAGATTCGATTCATTAATGAAAAGTGTAGGGAAACAAAAAAAAAAAAAAAAAAAAGAGAGAGAGAAACGGCTTGTGCGCATGCAGGCTCCGCCCCCTTTCTGGTGGCGTGAGAGGGTCCAACCTTGTGGGCTGAGAGAGAAAGCGAGAGTCCCCCCCAATTCCAACATCGTCACCCCCCAACCTTCCCCTTTAAACACCCACATTTACTGTATTAGGGTGTCAAGCTGCGAACAGAGACCCTTTAACTGAGTGTCGATATGCCGGTTGATAAATTAGCAGTTCGGCCGGAGGTATTATTAGTCGGAGTCTTTCCAAGATTCTGGAGCGAAATCAGGAAGATTCAGAGAAAGGAAATCAGAGGAAGCAACCGCAAATGATCTCTTAAAGACTAACCAAAGAGCGAGAAAACGCGCAACTCTCCCCTGTCCGGTTTTCCTTTTCACCTTGAAGCCTTTGCTCACTTGCTTAATGATTATATAGAAAGCTTCCCCCCGCGTCTGCCTCGCTCTGGAAGCCGGACTTGGTCTCCACCGCCACCGGGAGTGAACCTGCTCCTGATTCAGAATGGAGCCACTGCGCCTTTAAAGCGTAATAATATCTTCCAAGGTGCTTTTGGAGCCGGCCTACAATATTACCCCCGCGTCAAAACTTCACAACATAACCTTAAAAGAAAATAATAATAATAATAATAATAATAATAAAAACAAAATTCATCTCGGTAGCATTTGTAGTGGAATCAAGAAAAGAGTGATCCGAGCCACCCACAGAGTAATTGGGATTGGTTTATACAGTGTCAGCTCTGTAATGACTGTTTAAAGCTCCCACAAAACATTTCGGCTTGTTTAAACATGAACGATGACCTAGACAGACGGAAGACAAGGGCAAAGCCACACTTTAATGACCAAGTGACTAGTGCACGTTATTTTCCACTCCTTCCATTAGGAAAAGCACACACTCACCTTGACAGCTGACAGCGTCAAAAATAATAGTGTCAAACTGTCAATAAAGTTCATGGTGTTGGAAATCCAGTACAAAATAAAGCAAGGGATGAGCGACGGTTTCCAAAACTTTTAAGCAGCCGATGCGGCTGTTTGTTGTCAAGCAAAAAAAAAACAAAACAACAACTCTCTTTAGGGAAATAATAACAATAATAATAGTAATAATAATATCAGAAAACAGGGGCCGGGAGGTGTAAATCCATTGCTGGTCCCAAGGTTGGAGCAATATGAACGTACACACGTTTTCTAAAAAATAAATAAAAAATCCCCTCTCTTCTCAACTGTTGCCAACGATTTTCAAGATATCCAGAAATGCGAGAATCCAAGACGCGCAACGTCTCACATCGTTCCACAGCAGATCCTTATTTTCTCGCCACATTTGACGGATAATCCCATGCTTGTGTGCCAGCCGCCTCCAAAGGTCTGCCCATTAGAAACTTGCAGCTTGCTCCTATATGTGTAACTTGAAGCCGTGGAGCCGCTTGACGTTCACAGAGACCTGGTAAGGCAAATAGACAAAATAAAATCAAGGGAAAAAAAAAAACAAAGAAAAAGAAAAAAGAAGAGATCGTTGACTCTATATCGTCCCAGAAAGAAAAAAAAAGTTAGTCTAATTGCTTCGGGTGTTTTATCCCTGTGTCATTTACGCTTTAAAGCGGGTGAGCAGGGGAACTGAGCGTGTTCTCCCCTCTCTCGATTTCACCATTCTGTGACTGAGCAGTGCCTGCATATATGTAGGCATCCGGGTGATTGGAGGAGGCTCCAGAGTGGGTGGTGTCTTGTTTATTGTGTTGACACAGCGCGATTGGGCTCCTGAGTAATGGTTGAAGGTTCTGGACGCGTGATAGCATCACAAGCAAAAGCTATTTAAAAATTGTCGTGTGTTCAGGTGTGTGGCTCCATTTTTTTTCCTTTACACAATATCTGTACGTGACAAAAGGCAGATAAAGCCTCGTGGTTGAAAAATATCTTAACTACAAAATCAGGGCACACAAAAACCAGCAGTCTGATTTTGTGGTTGAGATATTTCAATACCACTATTCCCTTGATCAGTCTTAATGCAAATTTTTTGATAGGGTATATAATTGCTCAGCTTAGACCTTCAATTTTAAATTTAATGTATAATTAAAGAGGCCACCACCTGTGATCATAAAACAAATATGGGAAACTGAATGTCTGAAGCCTTTCACCTCATAGTAAATGTGAAGCAGTGAATTAATAAAGATATAGCTTGAAAATGTGACTTTTGAAAACATCCAGATGACGTCTCTTATCTAGATTACTTGGTCGCAGAAGTAAAAGCTAATTGCTAGTCCAAGAGGGTCCAGGACATGGACATCTCCAAATGTTCCCCAATGGTTTAGTGTTTTAGGCAAACACTGTTTTACACACCTGTCAATCATTGGCATGTTTACATTGGCAAACAAACAAAAAAAAAAGTTCAGAAATGTCCATGGTTTGGAGGTTTTAGTTATTTTTATGACATTAGAGTGTTTTGGTGTTGACCTCTGTCTGAGCTGAACTTGGACCAACTCATCTGGATATCTGACAGATTGAAGTAAGCACCCAATAAGCCCAGATGACGTCTCTTATCTAGATTACTTGGTCGCAGAAGTAAAAGCTAATTGCTAGTCCAAGAGGGTCCAGGACATGGACATCTCCAAATGTTCCCCAATGGTTTAGTGTTTTAGGCAAACCCAGTAAGTCCCAAACATGGCAGCCAATGACTCATCCAAATCAAACCCGAGATCAAAGTAGACTTTCTGCCATCTTTAAACAACTCCAAATACAAAACTATCAATGTAATTTACACTCAATACAAAATGAAAACTATTCAATGTCTCCATTGGACAATTACTTACCCAGAAAGCTAAAGCTAATAAGGGAAATAAAGTTGAGATCGAAATATGTGAATTTATACAAAATGAAGCAATATACCCATCGCATGTTATTGTTGACGTAAGAAAGTTTTGCTTACAATACTGGAATGCAAAAAGGCTATTCTTTTTAACAATTGGGTTAAAATGAAACCGGATGACCAATCAGAGTTGGTGTGTAGGCCGCCATTTTATTATTATTATTATTTTTCAACTGAACCAGAACACAACTTTTTTCTGAACTTATCTCGTTGTGGTAGTGTTGACAAACAGCAACAAAGCCCTGCCTCTTTTTTCTTTAATATGTCATGGGTGAAATTAAGATTTAGCGCGTTATCACGTGCGTTACCTTTAAACCAGTGGTAGTTATCGTCTTCATGCCCTCCAGCCGGGAGCTGGGGGAAATGGGAGATTTGGAGTGAGGAGGGGTGACGCCCTGACGTCACGTTGCCACGAATTCTTTGATGGAGGTAGGAAATCACCTGCTCGTAGCTTATCACCAGAACTTCTTCAGAAATTCACAACTGTCCCTGTAAGATACGTTCATAAGCGCCAGACTCAATTTCCACAGACCATAATAAATTATGTTTTAGTTTGACAAGGACGTAATTATTTATAAAGTTAGGCATTGGAAACAAACGACATTGATTTTTTTTAATGGTTTTATTTTTTCATTTCGTACAATGCTGTGTGAAATCTAATTTTAGGGGAGCTCAGACTCTCGGGTCGCACCATTCTTGATTTCCACTTCCAGCTGATGACAGGGTGGGGGGATATTTTCCAGCCTTGCGGCTTTACCCCTCGTTGCCCGCCTTCAGTACCCTCACCCTCTCTTTCCATGGAAGCGGGAGTCCGAGCTGGGAGTGGCAGGGGCAGAGTGTGTGGCCGCCAAACACGTAGCTTAATTGGCTACGAGGAAGCTGCGTGCGCCGCAAAACGTTGCCTGAAACAGCCGCCGCGGGACGCAAGTCCGGAGTTTTTTTTTATTTTTTATTACCTCATTGGCGCACACGGCGGTCGGAAAGCGCGTCGTGACTTCCTGTGAGTCGAATGGATTTTCTGTGTCATCCGGTGTTCGCGGTCCGGAGAGAGAGACGAGCCACCTGGCCAGTCTGACGGCCGAGCTGACCGCATCCTCTTTGTTCTGCAGGGGGAAGAGCTGAGACATCCCGGAGAGAGTAAACGGAAGGAGTGAGGAAGCTAACGGGGATGCGCTATATCAGACAGTCCCGGAAACGCACTTTCATTAAAATTATTACCTGAGAGTGACAAAAAAACAAACAAACAAACAAACAAAAAAAAAATCATTGAAATTGGTGACAGACAATAACGGATTACGACATAACCCTTACATCCTAGAAGACTAATTTTATAATTTTCCAGCTTAAAATTTTGTTGAAAAGTTGTAAGGCAGTTCTACTGAGAGTCAAGTGAGATCTCAGTACTGTAATACCGCTGTGACAGAATGACTTCATTAAATAATTATTTAGACAACTTGAATTTTGTAACCAGTGGTGTTTTTCTTTGCAATGACCCAGTGCCCTGGAAGTGACTACAGTACCTTTTTCTTAAGAAAAATTATGATGCACTCAACGTGAGAATAGGGAAACATATAAAACATAGCGTCAAAGGATGATGTAGGTGGTGTATATGATTTAGATTCCTGTTTGCTGCTAATATACTGATAATTGCCATTGGTGTGCAAATAAAGGACTTTCTATTTGATTGTTCTTCTCTATTCATTGCTAAATATGACAGCTCATTGCAATTGTGGAGTTTGGGTTACAAATATTTTTTTATACACTAAGCATATTCTTAAAAACATTCAGTTTTTTAAACAAAGAACATTCTAATGTATTTTTTTGGCATCAGTACTCCTGTCTGTCGGTCTGTCAAGAGAGACTTTCGAAGAGGTGATGATGATGTACACACGTTCGATATAACTGTCTAAATTGCTGTTGAGTTCAAAAAAGAGGTATTCCATCATATCAAAGTGCATACTTTCACTAGTTGCATTATATTATAATGTTCTTCTTTGTCTAAATTCTTTCAATGAAATAAGCAAAGTTTATGCCTTTAATTAATTTTGTTTAAATTGTATTACATCATCTATAACAACACCTATGTTGATAACAAAAATTACCAAAAAATAAAAAAAAATCAATTGCCTCAATAGTTGCACCATCTAATGTGACATTATCTTCTCTACTGGTTAGCTTCCTACAGAAATGATGCCCTCTTCTGGACAGTATGCTGCAGGAGTAGCAATGTTTTATCTGCCTCCTGAATGCTGACAGATTGATAGACACTACGGAAGTGTAGAAGAGCTGACAAGCACTGACATTAGTTGTACAGCTATGCGTCTGTTAATATAGGGCTGGACTGCTGTCAGACCTTATTGTGCATTCAGAAGTGAAGGTGGGGGCCTGAGAAAGTGGGCAAACTGAGAACCGAGGCATGACCAAGCAGGAAAGCAGAGATACACAGTGAGTGATTGATAATAAGAATGGCGGCTTTTAAAGGAGGAAAAGGTTTCATGTAACTGAATCAGTGGCTGAGAGGAGTTCCTCTGCCTGGCAAGGGGTAAATTGAAAAATAACACTTGGGTTCATTAGCAGTGTCACCAAGCTTCTGTTTCTGCTGACTCAGAGTGTATGCATTGGCCAAAGTGTGCTCCAGTGGGCAAGGTTAAAGAGGATGCAGCACATGTGAACACATCCCAGTTTGTGCTGACTCCATACTCGCTGGTATCTAAACACATGCACTTTAATGAAGCCTCTCTACTGAGCGTACAATAAGCAGCCTCCCCTGCAACAATCTGCGCATTGACACAGCTTTGTAAACACTATTATATCCACAGGAAACCAGGGTGATTCCCATATGTAGTGAGGTGGTGGGGTGACGGCAAGCACGCTCTAATCCACCAGCAAACACTCCCCCGAGCAACCACTTTGTCAAGAAGAAGACATGAGGAGTAGTCACTGCAGCTGTTTACAGTGTACCCTTAGTGTTTAATTTAGTCAATGTTTGGCCTTTTTTCCGTCATGGGCAGTCATGCTACGAGTGCCCGTACTCTGATTTCATGCGACTCCACGAGTAGTTTTCCACACAAAAGGCAGGACGCGGTCACAGGTCACAGGTGACATTGCTAAGATGGTTGGAGTTGTGCAGCTTACTCCCTGCGGCTCTTTGCATAATGGACGAGGTGCAGCGCATTCCAAAAGTATTCACACCCCATTTCACATTTTGTTACAATTCAAACTTTGTTCTATTAGGATTTCATGTGCATATAGCAATTTAAAAAAAAATCAGTGCACATATATAAAGTGAAAGGAAAAGTATGTATGGGTTTCTATGGTTTTATGAGCAGCAGGTTCTCTACTCCACCCCTCCAAAAACTAATTTACCTCAGAAATCACCCAGCTAGTTTATAGGGTACACTTTTGTGTGACCCTATAAAGTGGTTTGGTCATATGAGACAAACTGATTTTTTTTGGCCCTCATGCAATGCGGTTAAAAACAAACACCACATATCCCCTGAGACACACAGCCCCATTGTAAAACATAGTGAATGTCATGCTGTGGGAAAGCTTTTCGTCTGCAGGGACAAGAAAGCTACACAGATGTTGGCTAAATAGTAAATAATCCTAGTAGAAAACCAGTCATAGGTTTAAAAAGACTGGTGTGGAGGTTCACTTTCATGCATTAATATATTGTCAGTCCTAGGCTTAGAGCATATTGCTAGAACGATCCAGACAAAGACTTGACCTAAATAAAATGCAACATATGTGGCAGAGCTTGAAAACTGATGTTCACTGATGCTTTCCATTCAATCTCTACAAGCTGCAAAGAATGGGTAGCAATGCCAGTCTCGAGATTTGCAACAATAGCTAGTTCTAAGGAGGATGGATATATATGAACACCACATTTTTCAGATTTGTATTTATACAAATATTGAAGACCAACTTACCATTTTTCTTTTTACTTCAGAATTATTCACTTCTTTTCCATCTTAGACCAAGACTACTGACGTTTTTCAATAAATTGTCTTTTGTGAACATTTTAAGCTGTCTTTAAACCATTAGTCTATGCTTTCCTACTTGTGTCAATGATTGACAGTGACTGAATATCATGTTGTTTTAACTATGTATAATTTTCCAGAAACATTCTGTTACCAGAAGCCTAATGGCTGACTGGCGCTGTCTTTTATCACCTGGTGCAAATAAGCACATTCTTCTCCTGTGTTCACTCTCCTCCTTTCCGCCTCTCACACTCCCTTCTGCCAGAATACACTCTTTTCCTTTAACGTCCAAAAGAGCTAAAGCTGCCTGTAAGTATTAGGAAGGGAGTGATTAGCTCTGCAGGGTATTTCTATGTAGGTTAACATCTTAGGTTCTCTTATTTACTGTAAAGTAAATTACTCAGAAAAGATCCGTGGAAGTATGCTTTTATCAGTAAAACTTTGATGGTTGAACACTTCAGCACATTTCTGTCATGATTAAATTGAGGTACTGCTTAGCAAGGATGAATAATGGTGCCTACTTATATTTACTGCTTCAACTGTGGAAAGACCATAGTTATAAATATTATCATGCATCGTTGCATTTTAAACACTATTTTTAAGTCCCGGTGAGTTTGGTAGTGTGATTATACTTTTGATAAATATGCTTTTGTATAACTAGTCATGGCTAAAGCAGTAGAAGTCAAGCATAGTGTAATATAATGTAATGCACTAAAATTAATCCACGAGCCTGATGAAGAGCCACTGCTGCTCCGTGTCAAAGGGGTCAAGTAATGTTGACTGGGCAACTGATTTAGACACATCCTGAACATTTCCTTTTGGGACAGAACCTCAACCTGTTATTAGTACTGAGTAGTCTAAGTAGTTGGGGACCATCTTGACGTGTCCCATTTGGAGTTTAGGAGTGTTACTGGACATAGGAACGTCTGCGTTACTTCTGCAATCCGATTTTGGATAAGTTGAGTATGATAGAAATGTGAGACACCACCGAGTTTAGTATGTTTTGAACCTGAGAACCCGGTGAACAAATGGATTTTAAGAGTTACCACCACTACATCTCCATTTATGCTCAACCTGACTTCTTTAATTTTGCCATTTTTTTTAAAGACAACTGGTAATATAGTTAAAAGTTGTGGTCAAAATTTTCCACAGCAAAATCAATCGTCATCATTATGTGATGCGAGTCTAGACAAAATGAGTCAGACATGAGTAATTCCTTCCCAGGGTGACTCGCCCTGATACAGGCGATGTCGCATGTGTTGAGTGGCTTTTGGAATGTATGAAATTCCTGATATAAAAAAAAAAAAAAATACTAGTGTCTCAAAGTATTTAAATGTAAATGTTGTCTGTGGGCCATCTGCTTTTATTTAAAACAGAAAGGGAAATTAAGTAATATGTCATAATTAATATTAGAACTATAATAATATTTATGAGGTTTATTTGTTGTCATTTTTAGTCAAAGCTTTATTGAAAATAATGAAATAAACACAGTCTCCTTGTGTTTATTGGTATTCTGCACATTTTGTAGAGTCTCAAATCTGTTGATTAGTTGAGCTGTCTGCTCTCATACTGTTTGCAGTGAGGTCCTTGATAAAGATACTGATTCTAGCTTTTTACTGTAGACTCAAAACATCTCATAAGATGTGATTAGTGATACTCAATATAGTCTCCACACCAAGACATTTGCTGTTTTTTTTACATCCAGAAATATTTCAGAACAGAATGATCTGTCTTTCTTGTAAATCAAGGCAAATGTGTCCTTGCCTTCTTTATACCACTGCACAATATAATACTTAAAAGACACTCTACGCTTCCTATTCTACATTTCAAATCAAAGTATAATGTTTGGTTTCTGAATCAAGGGATGTTCACTGCTCTTAGAATTAAAATACTGTTGCAATTCACGATTAGTGTCAAAAAACCTTATTGATCATGGAAAAATAAAATCTAAATCATGGACATGAAAAGATCTGTTCCTTTTCAGATATTTCCATTTGATGAGCACCAATGCAAATATGATGCAGTGTTGTAACTTCTTGTTGTGAACTAAGTGATAGGGCAGGAGCTGTGTAAATCACTTTGTATACCATTAGAATTTAATAAGATAAGGATGATTGAAATGAGTGTTAACACCACATTAAATCAAAAAAACTTTCCAATGTTATTTTAGAGAAATTATTAATGTCGCTCATCAAACTGAGAAAGATTGCAAAGCTATTTGGAAACAATCTAGAGTTCTTCAGTTTGCAGTGGAGATTATTTACAAACATAAAACATTTATGATATTTTCCGAGGAGATTGGACATCCTCGTAAGTTCAACGAGAGGTCTGGGTCAGGCTGAGTGATGCTTAGAGAAACTGGAAAACACCCAAGAGCTCCTTAGATACTAGATATCTGAGTTAGTAAATGTATTGACAAAAGCATGAGTATTTGTGCTTGGTTGATTAGTTTGTGTCATGACACTACTTGTTAGGAAATAAATCTAATTTGGAAAATTTCTTTATGTATCCTTCAGTAGTGCTAAATTATAAGAAAAATGCATTTAAGCGGGTGTGTACATTGTTTTTAACATGACTCTTGTTGGGTTTCTGATATTGAGGGGGTTATAAGGAACTTTTACAGCTCTCAAGTATTCGCTTATCACTGAATTAAGAACAACCTCCGAGTAGTTCACGAATCTGTTGCAAAATTTGATTCACATCTTGGGACACAACTTTCCCCTGTTTCATTCAGTGCACATGGACAATAAATTATCTATATATAGAAAGACAACCTCCCTTCGGAGTGAAAGCAGAGTCTTACTGCACACAAAGCCTTCTTTGTGTGCATGCGGAACATCTGGGGACATCTGTCTGACCAGACACCTTCTCCTCCCGCTCCTTCTCCGAAATATCTGGAGTGCAAGCTTACAAACATTGTTCCGTAGCATTTTTAAACGATTTGTAGTTAAAGCCTGATAAGCGGCCAATAGAGAAGACATCTGACAGCCTCTTGGACTTTATGGACCACAGATGCATTCAGTCACCCTGAATAGTGACTGTATAAATCATAAGCCAATCAGTGTCACAGCTGTTAACCCTGGCCAGCTGTGTGGAGCGTGCCGCTCAGGGGCCGCGTGCGTCTGCCGGCCCTTCATCGCTCCTCCACACTCCTCCTTCGTTATTCTGCGGACATAAACAGAAAGTTTTAGACAGAGAAGGAGCTAAAGTTCAAGTGCTTTAGCAAGCAGGAAAACAACTTTCTCTTTTCATTTGCTGCACATAGTCACTTTTTCTTTCACTCTTTATTTTATCCGTGTTGGTCTTTTCCAGTAAGAGCGTTTTCTTTTCTTTTTTTTTTTTGAGTACTCTGTAGTTCAAAGAGTTCGCAAGCCCATGTGGTCAGGAAAGGAGACAAATTCAGAGAAGGAGTGAGAGAGGGGGGACTCTTGTGTCCTTTAACCTGACCAAAGGCTAGTCTTGTCAGCATTGATCATATTCAGAATTGCTAAAACCGGCTCCAAAGGAATAACATTAAATGCTGTGTGAGCAAGTCACACAGAACGAATCAGAGTAATTAAACTGAAGTTCAGTTTACCAGGAGACCAAAAAAGAAATCCATTCTGCTTTGAGTGAATGAATCATGCGACATTCCCTGTTCTCTCTCTGAGTCTCCCAGTTTTACATGAGAAAATTTGAACCACACATTTTGTGTAGGAACTCGGTGCATGTATGCTGCGACAAGGATGCATTTGATTCTGTGTATTGGGTCATCTTATCCTTTAATCCACTGATGTACCTTTTGACCAAATTACTTAGGAAAATTGCAATAAGATTTTGTGTTTTGCCATAATTTCTGGACATCTGTGCCTGTTTGCTATTGCAATAATGTAAAACCGGTTGTTAATAATAAAATAAACCTGATATTTCTAGAGATAATGACTCATTCAAAATCATTTATGAATGACAGGTGTTTCCTACAGCTGCATCCTGGACTATCAAGTACTTTAAGGTGCAGAAAATGACTAATTACTTTCTATGGACATTTGATCCAAGTTCTTTTAGATTTAAGTTAACGTTCAATTGCAGGAAGGTTATTGCGGGCTTGGAGGATGTATCTTCAAAGATGTGTCTCTGTTGAAACAGAAATTGGGTAAATGTCTCATGATGAAGCTCTTATAGGTTTCAGTGACTGGATCGTAAGACTATCCAAAAGCCGGACTCAACGGGACACCAGGATTTATGTCTAAATGGTAGACATTAATAACTTGGCTCTGAATGTATGAACTGAATCGCTCTCAGACACTGAATTTTGCTGTCACTCTTGACAATTATTGATCTTTAATTGGTAAGCCTTATTGTGGTGAACCTCAAGGTGTAATCATCAGCCCCTTTCTGTTTTCAATGTATGTGCCTCTTTCTGGTCCTTTATTTTCAAACACATAGTTCACATAGATATTTATTTGCAAAAGACACTTAAACATGCTTGCAATTAAAGACTCTATATCTGAGCATCCTTGCTTATTTATCTTATTTGCATTTTGACAGTTTGTTTTTCACACAAGCCACCTATCCTTAGTATATTTTCATCTTGACTCCTGTAATGCATTTATATAAAAATAAGTCAGTGCAGTTGGTTCAAAATGCAACAGCCACCATTATCAGCACTATAAAGCACAGAGACATTCTCCCACTGCTTGGATACCTAGATACGCTCCTGGTTGGATTGTATTGATTTGTAGATCTTTGTTCATTTAAAGCTTCAATGGTCATGCTTCAAGATACATTACAGATACACTGACATGGGACTGTGATAAAATGGTAAATGGACTGAACTTATATAGTGCTTTTCCAGTCATTTTGACCACTCAAAGCACTTTACACTAGAGTCACATTCACACACTGGTAGGCAATTTGGGGTTATGTGCCTTGCCCAGTGGCACATTGACATGTGGCAGCTGGAATCGAACCTACAACCTTCTGATTGCAAGATGACTACTCTGCCACACAGCCACAGTCACCCACTGAAAGTCTCCTGTTAACTGTTATCGGGTCATAATTAAAGGACGAGAAAGAGCTATTGTTTTCCATTAAAACCATAATTTATGAACACTCAGGCTAGTGAAGTCAGATATAATAAATCTCCAAGTTCGTTCAAATTCAAAATCTGCACTTGGCCCTGATTTTTTCTGTTTAAACATTTTATAAATCAAAATGCAACTCACATGCACTGTAACATTAGGAAGTCTACAAAGTCAGATAGAGATACAACTACATCCAAAATTGCTTTCATGACTTCGCTCCACTCTGACACAGGACTGAGAATATAAACTGAAAGGCTATTCAGTCCCAAATGTCACGCCTTTGACTAATGGTATTTACTGCAGAAGTTTTCAGAGCTTTTATCTTTGCAGGACCATCTTCCAGGTGTGTTTGAAAACTCTTGGCTAAAGACGCTCTCCTTACACACACACACACAGCCTAATCTGTGTGTACCTTTCATTGTGGGCCTGTCAAAACTATCCCATCCACCCGGCTGATGGCCACACAAGCGTTCCCATAAGCACAAACACAAACACAGACCCGAGCACTTATCACAGTGCGCAGTGTCCGCATGAATGCTGACCTGTGACTTCAGGCTCTGACCTTGGGTTAATTAGTGTCCTGTGCAGCTGAGATAAATGCAAATTGATTTCACACCCAAAGTATACCTGTAATAAGTGAGCTTATGCCAGAGCCCATTCAACATTGTATCTGGCATTAGACTTCAGTTAGCACGACCTTAAAAGCTCATATTTAACAATGGAAGTAGCTGTTTGTTGGATTTTCACCCTGTTTTAATTTGACATCACTAGCTCAACTTTGTTTAATCGCTTGTATATTTGGCATAGACGTTTGCCTTGAATGAATTTTGCTTATTAGTTTTACATTACCACCCTTCTTACATGGAAGGGAAGCTTAGCAGAATGTTGGAGGTTAGTTATGTTCAATTTGTTCCGAAACAAAACAAAGTTGTTTAATGCTGTAAAGCGTTCATCCATGTGGTCTTGATTGTGACGCTATCGCTCACATAAACAGATTGATATCAACCATTACCAGCAACTAATCCAAACATTACTGGTAAATAATCAAGATCTTCCATTCGGAGGGACCCATGCACAGCAGCTGCAGTCTGAAGCTCACATACCAGCTTGATTTCACTTTTCCTTACATGAAATACAGTACAGTCAAGTTTAAGCCTTTAGGGCACAATTCTTACGTCAAGTCTGAATGAATTGTGTTAATTATGTGCAACTCAAATTGAAGTGTCAAATTCAAATTGCCATCAAACATCTTTCAGTCTGAAGATGGTTATAAAGCCACATCTAACGCAAACTACAGACATTTTTTATATTTCACTCGCAATTTGCTTTACTATTTCAAATATTTTAAAGCATAATTGGCGTGACGCTCGAACCACACGAGGAACACTGTAAGCCACGCTCTCAGTGAATTCACGCTGCAAGTATTCAACTTCAAAGAGCCCTTACATATTAAACGCAACATGCTGCATTGTTGCATCACATGGCCTCTTGATTCATAAAGTGTCTGTGTAAACCTCATGTTGTGTTGTGATACCCCACCTAAACGCACTTTCAAACGCTTTGTCGCCAGTGAGTCAGTGAAGAGACTAATCTGTGGCTCTGGATGTTGCTGAAACATGTTAATACTGCATTCAATAGGTGAGGTTAGGTGGAATTCCAGTGGAAATTAACCAGCAGAAAGCTGGAGGCAGGTCTAAAACTCAGCTCCCCCCCCCCTCCGAGGAAGGTTTTCCACTACGTTCCAGAGCACAAAAGCAAGCTCAAAATACACAAAGACTTTACACACAAATATTCACATGCAATCATAAGAATGTGGACCAATGAATCACTGGTCAAAACGGTCTAAAGGGCAAAGATCACTTCTCAACAACACTTTTAATAATGCATTTATGAGCACCACTTTCCTTGTGGTGTATTAGTCTGCAATCATTTCCCCTCTTTCCCCTCTCAGCGAGAGGTCCAGAGCTCAGTCATTATCACAGCTTGAACACATCCTGCTGTTCAGATCGTGTGTTTGAAGGGAGCACTATATAATTACCACTGAACATGTCATCATAACTGAATTATTTCCCCCCCTCCTCAGTTGCATGTTGGGAATCATCTGGCGTGAGCTCGTAGTTGTTGTTGTGTCGCTACGTTCAGCGTAATTGACGGGGGAAAGTACAAGCATTTACTGACTGCTGTCGCAACTCTAATAAGCACGTGCGCTTTTCGAAAGAAATAATCTGTTTTTAAAAAGCACCTTCCCCACTGAGCGGCCTTTGAAAGGTTTTGAGCAGCACTCTTAAATCCTCAGAACTGTTTTCCTCGCAACTTTCCCTTTCCATTCAGTGGCAAAGACGTTGCCCATGGCAGGTGGAGTTAATGCAGCAGTTGCTGAGCTGCCCACCACTGGGAGAGCAGCAGAAAATAGCCAAAACATTACCAAATAATTCCCAGCTGATGCTTTGTCCAGTCATTACATGAAAACGATTATGAAAACGAACGATTACTCAGGAAATGTGCTATGTCCTCCACTTAGCATTTGACCCCAGTTCAAAAGTGGTGACTTCACTAAGAGGTTGTAGATATAATTTTATTGGTACATTTATCTTTTCTCTAAATCACAGTTTATCATAGCACCCATGCGTATTCCCAAGAAGTTGGACCCACACATGGATGATATGTCTGAGTTACAATCATGGGCTTTATGCTGAGTCACTGGGGGTAAAAGATGATAAACATGCGCTGGGAAATGTGTCTGCTTCAGTATAACTTTACACCAATAACATGTTGGTTCAAGTTTGTGTACTCTTATAATTCAAAAATAAGCTTTTGGTTCATGCAGTGACATCTTTCAATTTATACGCATCTCGTTTGTGCAAAACAACAGATCCCTCAAGACAAGTTAGCAATAAATTGTTGCGTGATTTCATTAAGAACATAATCCACTCACTAAAATCTCCCTAATTTCCCCGGAGCTGGGAAACTAATAAAGTTAATTTGTTGAGTATCAGATGGAAACCACGTAAAACACAATATTGTACAAGTCATAAAAGCTGCAAAAGAAAAATAATTTGTTCACATTTGCTTCATTGGATCACAGCCAGTCACAGAAGGGGAGGCACTTATCAAACTTACAGCTGTAAACATGCCTAGGTGTGAAAAATAAATAATGTTTTCACAGGACATGTCGGTCTCTTAATTCGTGACGAGAAATTTGCCTTCCAGCAAAACATGTCTTATCATACAGACTTAATCTTTAATAACGGGCAGGAGTTAATTATGGTTGTGCAACAGAAAGCTGATAATATTAAAAGCAAAGGTTGGGGTTAAGTTTTTTTTTTTTTTTTTCACATTTTAAAGTGATAAACCATTTTAGATAATGTTGAAGCTCCTGAATAAAGATGCAGTTTGTAATTATGACAGATCCAACAGTCGCTTCAAATTTATTATTAAAGAAATTTAATAATTTATAATTAAAGAAACCATAGAACCATGCGGTTCTATGGTTCTTCTGACCATAGAACCGTAGAACTGGTTTATAGTGTCAGAAGAATACTGTGATACAATCTGTTTACACATGTGAACACATTATCTTGTGTTTTAACTCCTTATCTTTCAATGCTCCTTTTTTTTTAAAGTTCATGTATTTTTGACCAAGAATAAGATTCCGACATTAGATACACACATGGACCACTGATTTTGAAACAAATTAACAAAAAATATGACACAGAAACAGAAGTAGCTGAACAAATACCGAAGGCCACTAATGGGAGGCAGCATACAAAGAGGAATAAAATCCCGCCTGTACATACATGATAGCGTTTTCTGCTAAGAGGATAGCAATGCACGTACCTTGAACCAGAATACTGCGGAGATTTTGTTTTGAAACACACCTGGAGTGATTAAGAACATGTTTTTGCTGTCATTTAAAACCACAAGGGCCTGCAGAGATGAAGCCACAACAAAAGCAGAAATATTTAGCTGACTGAGCAGCCGACATCAGGTGGAGCCAGATTGGTATGTTGAGTCACTTGCAGTCATTTTTGTAATTAGGGGAGACGAGATAAGCATTTTGCAGGTGACAAGTAGAGAAATGCATTTTATGTATGGTCTTAATTACTATTTCAACTGATATTTCACAGACTCATTCAACAGGCGCAGGGGTGGTATTGAAAGCACCTAAACCCTTTCCCTTCTGACTGCATATCTGACAGGAATGGACTGAGAATTATCTTTGTAGTTCATAATTTATTGTAAAGTGACAGAATAAAGAAATTTGGAAACAAATTCACTAGGTAAAAACAGGGCAGGGAGTCAGGAACATGGTGTTGTTTTGTTTCCTGCAGGTGTAGCTCTGAATCAGCTCATACCTTCATTCCTTCCTACATGATGTTTCTCCTGAGGAGAACAGGATCCGTGCAGATACGCTTTTAGCATGCTTGTCAGTGTAACGCGCATTCCAAAAAATCCAAAACTAAAACCACAAGAAAGCACAGAAAGCAGAAGTGTGCGTCATGAGGAGACTTGACAGATACTGACTGTCAAGTCTGTATGATTTAGTTCTCTAATTATGTTCAAAAACTCAGTAGCATAAAAAAAAAAAAAAAAACCAACTTAAAAGTAATTCTAATAAAACAAACACAAAACACAGTTTTTGTGCATGTTTATGCAAAAAAATATTCACAACTCAAAATCTTCTTTTTGAGCAAAGAGGTTTATTTTTGGAATGTAAGTGAGTAAAAGGAATCATCGAGACCAAGGAACATGGCAGAAAGGTCAATATGTTGAAAACAATATCCACCTAATCTGACAGGCTGACCAAGAGGAGTGTTAAGCAGCAAAGCAGAGAAGAAGCCCATGGTAGCTGTGGAAGAGGTGCGGTCATCCACAGTTCAGGGAGCAGAAATCTGTTGACAGGACTGCTGAGTTGTAAACTTCCCAAATCTGGCCTTTGCAGGGGAGTGGCAAAGGCAGAACTATAAATCCTGAGACGATTAATTTTTAGTTTGCCACAAGCCATGTGGAACACACCATGTGAAAGAAAGTGCTCTGGTCTGAGAAGAAGGAAAGTGTCTGTCTGTCTGTCTCGGGTGTGGCTAGTAAAAGTTGGGGTGAGTATTGGTAAGGTTTAGATGGTGAAATGGAAATAATCGACACGGTCCAGGAACCTTCTTTTCAGACCAGTGTTAAAGTTTAGCCCTCGTTGTCTGTCCTGTTAACCTGGTAAACAGGAGGTGCATGCAAAATGGAGTGAACTCAACATGGAGCAGAAGACCAGTAATTCTTCTCTACTGCATTTCAGCTGTCAGTTCAGACCTTTCAGCTAAACCAATGATCAATGATCTGTCGCCATGCCATCGTTGACAATGGGAAGAAATGAACAATGATGTTGTGGTTTGACAATGTTCTCATCTTGTAACACGATGTTAAAGGTTGCTGAACTTTGTTTCTACCTTTGAGCAATTGTTAAAGCATGTGTTTAAGACCACAGAGTTAAATGGTACAGTGCGACTGCCGTCTGGTATTTCCATGCTAGAAGTAGCATTTGCATTCATGCATTTTCATTGAGCTGAGGATAATGATGCAGGGTGGTTTGGTGAGAGGCACTGCAACAGCCAAATTCCCATGGATTGAATGACTCACTTGCTTTAGTGCGGGGATTGTGCATAAAAAAAACGCTATATCAGACCGGTGTCAGACTTTTTTTTTTCTTATTCAGCTCTATGCTCGACTATTCCAGGATCAAACTTGTTCAACAAGTGTTCAAAATAACTGCAAGCGACTGATCTGTATCTCTGGTATTTTGATGGTACGCTGCAGTATCAAAATAAATTAAATCCACTTCAGTTGGAAAAACACCACTATGGGCATAACACAAAGGCTCAAAGGATCTGAATTTGAACAATCTTCCCGGATACTCTGCTATTTATCGAGTTATAACCCCCCGCCACAAAACTTGTGATGCTTGTTTTCTTTTTGCTATTTTTACAGACTTTCTTTGGGTTTTTATGTTATTGTAGATTTAGTTCACAAGTCACTGGGAAAGTTTATCTCTCATTTTGAACATTTGAACAATCTGAGATCATCTCCATTGGATGGTTTCTTTGCACATTTGTCACAGAAATCTCTAATCCATAGCAGCGATAACTGCACACACATCTTTTGGCCTTCCAAGGTCAAAAACTTGTTTTTTTTAAATGGGAGTTTTAGTCATTTTACATGCAAAAGGACTAGAAAAGGAGTCCCAGCTCAAATTTATTAAAAAAGAATTGTCAAGCATGTGCTAATCTACATGAAAGTGAAGTAAAAAACATAATCTGACCTTCACAAGGTGAGAATCATGTATAAAAAGTGAAGCACATACATTTAATGAAGAACATACCTGTTGAGAGAGGAAACTATAGAAACATGATTAGTACTTTCACCTCTTCTGATGCCAAGAAAGTATAAGATGTATGGACCAACGTGAAGAAGAAAACACACAACCTGCAAAGATTCCAGACACAACTTAGTCAAAGCCAAGACCTGAGAACATGTAGCAGAACTTTGATAGGAATTGATATTCACAAATACTCTTTATTGGATGAAGAGGATTAAAAAATATCACACTCTAAGTATAGAAACATAACCCCAAAAGTTTTTACGTATGCAGTTCTACAAGGTGTTGACTTTGTGGTGCTGAATGCATGCTCCTCGTTTCACACATTTTAAGTTTTCTTCATAAGAGATTTTGGGAATCATAGCTCCATTTTGCATGACCGCTAATTCATAAAATACAACAAATGTTCTATTTCTAGCTTGGAAAAATGTGCAAAATTGTCTCTTTTTTTTTTTTTTTTGCAGAAAAACAATATAAGATAGAGGATCACAATGAAATGTGATACTCATGCATACATTTACCCAGAAACTATAGAAATGTCATAAATACATAGAAGACATTGCAAGGAAGTCGTATTTTCAAAGGTTTTGTTTTGGTTTCCTCACCAGTATCTACTCTTTGGGACTATATTCAAAACAGTGGGCCTGATTTGTTTTTCTGGCAACCCTTCAAAATGATGTTTAACATTGACACAGGCTCACTGCACATCTTGCTTCATCTCTGTCACTGGCAAATCCTGTCAAAGTTATGGCAGATGTTAATCCACAGAAAATAATGGCGGAAAGGGAAGAACTGTGTACAGTTTGTACACGGAGTGTGATTAAAACCAGAGAACCTTGAGCAGAGTGCGAATGTGTGTTTGTATTCTCTTCGGCGAGGCTAAATTGCCCCGGCTTTGTTAGGAGGGCTTGTTTCGCTCTGACTGAATCCACAGACTGGTAGTGAAACCCAACACTCACTCGGGGGGGTAGGAGGGGAGAAAAGGCTTTTCCCAAAACGCTGGCTTGATTTCTTTACGAGGTGCAGTGTCACACTAGGTGGGCCGGCACGCTGGGGAGTCTGCAGAACCTGACACTGAACACGCCAGGACGAACTCGCTGCACTTAAATTTACTCAAAGAAATGAAGACGCTGTGTTTTCTCAGCGCAGGATGCCCTGGGTTTTAATACAGCAGATGTAAATCAAAGGCGGAGGAAGGAGGCGAGGAGGGAGAGTGGAGTGGACGAGACAAGATGACCTCTGTTCACAGGGGAGGGTTATTTATGTGAACAAGGTGAGGGATCAGGCTGAGGTTATGAGAGGCTGATTTGACAAGAAACTTTGACATTTTCCTTAAAACTTGACTTTGCTAATGACTAAAAGATATATTTCAAAGTGCTGAGTCTTCCCAGGAGAATTTCTGAACCGTGCTGATGAGGTGCTGAAATTAGTGCTGATGTGGGAACCACGTTTTCATTGTTGGAACAGGAATAAAACATTATTTTTGGACCTTCCATTTCCTGTGAGGAGCTAAAGCCCAAAGATGTATTTCACTTGTCAAAAGTGTCTTACTAGCCTTGACATTGTCTTCTTTGGAAGGTTTCATTGATTGGTTTCCGTATTTTTGTGAAAGTAAAGCAAAGAAACAGAAAATGCTATTTTCTGTGCTCTTTTGTGATAGATTTTATATTGTCATGTCAGATATTGAACCACTTCTGGTTGTGGGTCAAGTTTTAGATGTAGGCCCTTGCGTTTCTGTTACCGTAACATATTTCTCTGTCTAATTCCTGTCCGATGAACATAAATTAGTTGTCTACATGTGAGGTGCACTTTTCTCCATCTTATTGAAGTAGTTAAACATCACTCGATGATGATTACATCGGTCAATTAAACATGACAGTTTTCCTGTTAGGTTCTGGTTTGAATGGTAAGCTGTGGTAGGGGGTGACATAAGTGTTTGATGAGTATAATGGGAATCCAGAAGATCTTCTTTCCAGTGGGACGACCTTAGCTGACTCCTCAGAAGAAGCAGCTCTATCCTGAGCTTCCCCTGAATGATAGTTTGGTGGAAGCATTTCTTAGAACCACAGTCTTGTTGTTTCGGTCATGATCTGTATCTCATGATAATAGATCAAGGCTGACACATTTATAGACTAGAAAATCATCCTTCACTGTGACAGAGTGTGTCTCCTGCTCTTATCTCACCATCACTAATGAGCAAAGCACCAAAATATTTGAACACTACTAACAATAAAACTCATGACTCTCTCAGTAACGCCACAGGTCTATAGAGCTGATCCACTGTCCCAAAGCCAGAACAGAAGCCACTCTGATCCTTCAACCATCAGATGAAGCGTCATTTCCAACTCCCTAACGTAAACTTTCCCAGGAAGGTTGACAAGTCCCATAAAAGTTATAACACACTCTTCAGACCACTTTTTTTTTTTAAGTGGCTCATCACTCCATCTGCCACTGTGCAGGAATTGTTCCAGTCCCCCACGCAATAATTTAATTTTTTTTTTATTTTGGGGTCATCAAAGAGTTTGTTAGAACTTCATGAGAAGGAACAAAAGTCGTTTTCCAAATTCATAAGACGCTGTAGTTTTGGGGGGAGTTGTTGAATTTAGTTGCAGTTCTTTCCCCTGTTTTTCTACTTTCTGCTTTTTTTTAGGAGTCTCCAAAGCGAAGTCCTGAAGGTCTCCTGTTTGAACAGAATTTGTGGACATTGTCCTCATTTTGACTTAAGTCATAAGTGGACCTTTATTGATTACATCCAACAGGGTATTCAAAGTATTCTAGCCCAGCGTTAACTTCAGATTTCAGCAGTTATTGGCAAAATTGTCCAATCCCAGATAATTCAGTCTAAACTATTTTACTGTGATGGTGTACTGAACTGTAAAACACAGAACTTTCTTGTCCATTTTGCATGATGTGTCACAACTGATAAATTCCTCACTTGGTGATGGACTAATTTGAGTGAACAAACACTGAAGCCCAGTGCTGTGGTTTTAAATCTCTGAAACAATCCTTTAAAATTACATGTTTCCAATACTTTCTTGGAAAACTGCTGAAATGTATCTACATAAAAGGGATACGTTCATGTTGACCCTGGAATGTTGTACATGACTAGAAGGATAATTTGCAAGCCCAAATTGTACAATGACAAGAGCTTAGACTAGGACGTCTAGATATGTTTGTACTTATTTAGTTAGAAAAGTTATAATATTGACAAAAGCTCCAGCTTGCCAAAAAAAGTGCCACTGAAGGTTAAACCCTAATGTTTGACTTTTCTTTTTCGTAACCCCCCTTATATTTTCTTCCAACTACATTCTCATCTCACATCTTCTTTAACATTGCCTATGTCACAGCTGGCTTTTGAATCTCACTCACATAAAAAAAAAGAATCACTGCTATCAGTAAAACAACCCATCTAACCCTCATTTTCCTCTTCATATCCTATAAAATAACTATTTATCCTCAGTCTCATCTGGCTGCCAGACATGAAACGATATATGAACTCACGATCCCTCTCACCCTTCATCAGCTTGCTCCCCAAGGCAGGAGCCATAAATCTCAGCAAGCTACTAACATTATCTGCTATGTGTACTGGTTGCCTCTGGTTTGCGCAGGCAGAGTTTTAACGAGGACACAGACACTCTTTTCCTGCTCTGTGGGGTCAGTCTGCAGACTTTAAGATTTAATACTGTGCTTAGTAAACCTCAGAGAGCCTTGTGATCATTTTTGCTGGGCACCAGAGTCGATGGTAACTGACTTATGCTCTTGCGAGTCAGAAAAATCAGTAAAGTGATGCTGCAGTTGTAACTGAACTGTATCAAGGGAAAAGCAATTTCCCGTATGTCAGGCCTGTGTGCCAGGGTTGCGCACTCCAGTATTGTGTAAGGAGAAATGAATTTTGTGGTTTTTCAGTCCATTAACTGGTATTAAGGCCTTTTCCCAATTGGTTGCTGCAAGGTGGGATGTGCGGGCTTCATATGGATTCATGTTGAAGAATTGAGAAATGTCAGATTCAAGCTATGGTTTTATAAAAGCTTATTATTACAAATGACATCAACTGCTGAATAAATTAGGAAACTTTTTGCCATGTTGTTGCCACTGGGAGGAAGTGACTAAAATTGGAAATTATTCCCATCTGCTGCAACTCAACTTCCACCCTCTTGCCCTGCTAACCACATACAATTTAATGTTGTTACTGAATTGGAGCCACTTGTTTTTCCAATTTTCTGGACTGAATTGAGTTGTTCACATCTTGACATCCTAATAAACCCTATAAAATAATGGCTGTATAATGTAAATACTTTCTATTGGTAGATTGGTTAAATATCCGTCAGACAATGTTTTTGTGAAGGCTTTGCCCTTCAAAGATTTCAATCCATTTCACACTACTCTGGACATTTCAAGGGAAATCATGTCTTTC